>CM024754.1:47179198-47259515 GCA_014218235.1 Colocasia esculenta
TCGCATGGGTCAGAGTTCACGGGCCACCGAAGCGTCAGCGTCGTTTGGGGAACAGGCGATGGAAAAAAGGAGGGAAGGGTAAGACGGGAATGGGAAAAAGAGACGGAGGCCAAGGAGACGGAAATCGTGTGTGGAGGGCCGTAAATGGTGACATCTGAAAAGCAGGGACTGGAAATTAAACCTGGAGAAAAGCAGGGACTTTACATCAACCGGTATTCTGACAGGGATGAGGAAATAAGTACCAGGCTCTGACAAGGACCCCCAATTATTTTCCCCTTTTTTTAAGATACTATGAATGGACTAATACCTATATTTGGTAGCTTTTCATAGGTGTATACATCTTTTTGTTATAGTATTATAAACTATAGCTAAAAGAATATATTTTCTCACGATTTATAAAAACCATAACTATATATTTGTATCTACATATGGTTAAAAAAAGCGTGTGCATAACCTTGCAACAGACGGATTTAACATGTAATTGTGGTATATACCTACGTATTACCCTACTGTAGGTAAATTTTGTGGGTATAGCTCCAATTTGTTGTAGTGCTTATTGCAATGACTGCAATAAGATGTTTTTGTTACTTTTTCATATATTTGAATTGGCTTTATATGATATATCTGTTCAGGTACAAATTTTGGAGTCGGGTATTTTTAGGATAGACTATGGTTCTTCATTATCTAGAGGTGTATACATAATCCATATTTTTCTTTCCTGATCTTCTAGCACTTTTAATATTAAAGGATTTTTACCATTTGTAAATTTTTCCAATGTGCTAGATAACTTAATATTTTCTTCTGTTAGTGTCTTAATTTCAGTTTTCAGTTGATCTGAGCTTGCTTGGTTTTTCTAGTTTCATTATTTGTTTATTTTTAACTTTTAGATCCTCACATAGCAGTTCATTTCTCCTTTTAAGTTCAGTTATTTGGCTTTCTAATTGATCATTTTCTGATTTTAGATCAGAGTTTGTGTTTCTAGACAAGTATTATTTTTCTTTCTTACTCCTAACAATTTGGTGCTTCTCTATATTTACTGTATAATTCGTTGAAAGTTTCTTCTAAACTATCGGAATCTGAACCATTACAAGAATCAAAGGATGAGTCAGATGTTACCTTTTCTTTGGTATTTGCCATGAAAGCCAAGTTGGCTTCTTCCTCATCACTGGTTGAGCTTGACTCACTGCTGAGTCGTTGTGTTGCTCCATGCAGCTGCCATAGCCTTCTTCTTATATTTCCTGAATTTCTTGGAGCTCTCTCTCTTCCTGAATTAGGCTTCTGAGCTTTGGACATTCAGCTTTGATATGTCCTGGCTTTTTGCACTCGTAGCATATGGGCTCACTCTTCTTTTGATCCTTTCCAGCTGGTTTCTTGAAGTCTTTATTTCTCTTGAAGTGTCTTCTACCAGATTGGAACTTCTTCTTCTTTGCTAGAATGCGTGCAATCTTTTTGACAGCATGGCTTCTTCTCTCACAGCCACTGAGTTCTCATCTTCAGCTGATGACTCATCTGACTTGTCTTTTCTACTTTAAGAGCATTTGAATAATTCTTTCTGCTAGAGGACTCTCCTAGCCTTTCCATATTGATTTTATGAGCCATAAGGGACCCCATGAGCTTTTCTAAAGACATCATTTCAGATCATTAGCTTCTTCAATAGCTGTGACCTTTGGGGTCCATGAGGATGGTAAGGATCTAAGAATTTTCCTCACCATGTCTCCAATCTCATAGTTTTTCCTAGTCCAGCTAACCCATTGTGATATCTGTAAATTTACTGAACATCTGGGTTATGGATTCACCTGATTGCATCTGAAATCTTTCATATTGTGTAACAAGAATATCAATTCTTGTCTCCTTCACCTTGTCTGTGCCTTCATAGGTAATTCTAAGCTTTTCCCACATCTCCATTGCGGATTTGCAGGCTGAAACTCTGTTGAATTCTTTTTTGCTTAGTGCATAGTACAGAATACTCTTAGCCTTACAGATCAAGGAGATCTTTTTTGTCATCATCTGTCCACTGAGCTTTCTCATTTGTGACCAGGATATTGCCTTCTTCTACTATTGACCATATCTAATAGTCGTGACCTTGGAGAAAGTACTCCATTATGGTCTTCCAGTAAGCATAATCTTCACCATCGAAGAGAGGGGGTCGGTTGACAGACTGACCTTCATGTTACCTTGAGCTGCCATAGATCTTACTCTTCAGATCGTTGGATCTTGTTTTTTGTCGAAGAGACTCGCTCTGATACCACTTGTTGCCCGACTGACAAGCCCAGAGGGGGGGTGAATGTGTCTTTAAAATTTTACTTGATAGTACCTGTACTTAAAACATTCACACAAAAGATGTTCTTCAATGAAGGTTAGTAACAGTTAGTTCAAAGCGCAATCACACGAGAAAAACAACCACACAACACAAGAAATTATTCTGGTTCGAACCTCCTCTCCTTGGAGTCCTACATCCAGTCCCTGAGCAACAACTCAGGATTCCACTAACTAGGGTACAGTCCCCCTATGGACACTACAACACCCAGCTCAGCTGGTCTTCTTCAGACGAAGGGAATTACACCACCCTAGATACCCCACCAGGTCTTCCTTCCACACAGAAGGGAACAACAACACCCTGGAAGCTCTACGAGGTCTTCCTTCAACACAGAAGGGAACTACAACAGCAAAGGTAAGCAATAAGGACAAGTCCCTAGATCAAGCTTCAACAAGCTAAGATCTGAAGCAAGCAGGACTGAGAGTAAAAGATCTAGAAACACAGAAGACTCTCAGAACAACACGAGCTCTCTCAAGATTGTCACTACAGAGTGGAGAGCAAAAAGCAACACTGAAAGGAATGAGGTTCTTGGCTCTAGAATTCTATCAGAAAATTTGAATAGCTTGTGCATTCAAAAATCCTTTTTCTCTTCTGATCTTCTGTCTTGAATTTATATCTCCTTTTGAAATACGGCCGTTGAAGTAACCGTTGTCTCTTAGATTGGTAGACGTTAGACTGCTTGACATTTGGAAGCTTCAACAATCTTTTATCCAGTTGAGCACGCAAAGAGATAAGGTCTTCTGGCGTCTATATGGTCCAACGTTGTATGACAGAATGTCTTTAGGACCCTACACATATTAAATGCTAGAACAGTAGACAGCTAGGTTGTCTCTTGTTGTCAGTAAACGATGATGTGAGTATTCACCAAAATAGCAATGCCAAATAGCTTGTTCTAAAAGATGTTGACAGAATATGCACAATAATAAAATGATATCATCTGCATGCATGCAGAGATACGTTCTGTCTTCGTTAAATGCACAGCAGTCAGACAGATAAGGAAGTCTTTGACTATTCAACGCCATAAGAGATAAGATAAATATCAAGTCGATATAAACTATAAAGTCATTGTCTATATGACTTATGAAATCGTTATGAAGACCAACAAGTCATTATAGAGAGCAAATCGTTGTATTCAACGAAGAAATCATTATAGACACTTAATAAATTGTTATGAAAAGCAAGTCGATGTGTTCAACGAAGAAATTGTTATGAACACTTAACAAATCGTTATGAGCTTTAAAGAAATCGATGCGCGAAGCAAATCGTTATGAGCTTTAAAGAAATTATTGCGTAAAGCAAATTGTTATGAGCTCTAAAGAAATCGATGTGCGAAGCAAATCGTTATGAGCTCTAAAGAAATCGTTGCGTGAAGCAAATAGTTATGAGCTCTAAAGAAATCGATGCGTGAAGCAAATCGTTATGAGCTCTAAAGAAATCGTTGCGTGAAGCAAATAGTTATGAGCTCTAAAGAAATCGTTGCGCGTAGCAAATCGTTATGAGCTCTAAAGAAATCGATGCGCGAAGCAAATCGTTATGAGCTCTAAAGAAATCGTTGTGCGAAGCAAATTGTTATGAGCTCTAAAGAAATCGATGCGCGAAGCAAATCATTATGAGCTCTAAAGAAATCGTTACGATGACTTAAGAATCATTGCGATGAGCAAATCGTTACGATGGGAAAATCGTTATGATGACTTAAGAAATCGTTGCGATGAGCAAATCGTTGCGATGAGCAAATCGTTATAATGACGAGCAAATCGTTACGATGGGCAAATCGTTATGATGACTTAAGAAATCGTTGCGATGAGCAAATCGTTACGATGGGCAAATCGTTATGATGACTTAAGAAATCGTTGCGATGAGCAAATCGTTACGATAAGCAAATCGTTACGATGGAAAAATGATATTCATGAAGGAAATCGTTGTGATTTTCAACCGAAATCGATGTGGACTTAGATAGATACAATCTTGAAATAATTAATGCTTCAGAAATATAATGCTTACCAATATTGGCTTGATTGACCTTGACCTTGGAGTATTTCCTGTACTTAAGACTTAGAGAACTTTGATAAGGTTTTGTTAATTACCAAAATACATGTATATTTAAAATTTTCGTGGGGACAGACTGATCATCAGCCTACACGTTCTCTACAGTGCAGAAGATAACTGGAGGGACCTTCTTCCTGCTCTCCAGCTGGCTAGAGAGCAAGAGCTCCTCGTCTATCCTTGCCTGAGTACCTGCCAAAATAATGAAACACAAAGAAGAAATAATGTTAGACCATATTTAAGTGAAGTAACTATTCAAAATGAAAGGAAAAGAATTAAGCATGGAGGGAACGAACCTGGGGGTGTTTTAAACCCCTTGGGTTGTATAAAAATGTGGGAAAGGAAGGTGTGTTTCTATCTTAAAAAAAACAACAACATGCATGAAAGAAAATGAGAAGAAGGAAGGAAGAAAGTGCCCCAAGGGGCGACTCCCTGGCTGTATGGTGATGTCCTTGGTCATGTAGTAGCCTTGGAAGAAGGTGGAAGCCACCAAGCTCCAAACTTAGAGGAAGAAGCATGACTTGATGAAGTAATAATGAGAAAATGGGTGGAAATAGGAAGACCACGAGCTAAGGGAGAGTTCTGGAGAGATTTTGGCAGCACTTCGTGGCAAAATGGGGTCCTCCTCTTCTGCTGAAAGGGTAGGGTCATTTATATAGACAAGAGAGAGAAAATCACATCCATAAGTGATAATGACCCATGCAAATTACAAAGTCAAGTAAATCTGCATGGGGAGAGTCCTAGGAGGGTTCCAAGGAGAGATGGAACCTCCAATCGCGGCTGGGGGTTGTGGGGGTTGTGTAACGTCGCGCATTTTTTGGATCCTTGTGGATCTTGTGTTCAGCGCTTGTGAGGCCAATGTGACTTGTGTTCGGTGTGCGCGTGCGTTTTTGGGGCTTACTGGGCCGATAGTTTGGGCCTACAGCACCCCAGGGTTCTCTGTCTGTGATCGCGACAGCAAGGGATGTCACGTTCTGAACGCGACACTCTTGCCCATCATGTTCTTGTTTCCGCTTTGTGGCGCTGATTATATGTATGTGCGCCATGTGTTGGGTGCTGGGCGACCTGCAGACGTCAGCTGATGGGAAGGCGACGCTTAGCTCCGTCGCGATTAGGTCGTGACGCGACGATACGTCTTGTTCTTAACCGTCGAGGGTTTTTAAATAACCCTGGCCAGGCAGAACTACAACGAGTTCTGCTCGGCCGGGGGGAGAGGTCGTGCGGGTTCCTGGAGGATTTCGGCGTGGAAGCTTGCGGGTTGGCGTGTTCTCGCCGCGGGAAGCTCGCGTGAAGCGGAAGAAACACCGAGGGATCGCCGTACTGCGCATTCTTCATGGAGGTAGGGTGAATCCCCCTATTTTCTGGGCTGAGGATTTGCGTAGGAGAGTGGTTTGATCAGTTATTTGCTTTCCTAACAATAGATACCATGACTAGGGATTCACAAAAGCATGAAAAACATGAATTAAGGGTGGTTTGCATAGTATAGAATGGTAATCCGTGGAGAGGATCCTGGATTAGGGTTTCTGCCTTTGAAGGCAACGGAACCCCCTATCGCAATCTGAACGCGATAGGTCGACCAGTCGTGTTCAGGTGGGCAACGCGACATGTTGGTGCGTCGCGTTCATGTGATGAACGCGCCATATCGGGCCGACGCGTTCTGAAGGCGACATAGGCCCATGTCGCGACCACAGTCGAGTGGTCTGAATATGTATGACTTATGTGACATGATTATCTGATTGTTATTATTCGGTGTATTTGGTAATACCGTGTGGTGCATTGGCATATGGCGCTCTGGGAGCGCATGTTTACGAGGCTAGCATGTTGGTTACATAGCTAGCTATATGGTTTGCATGTTGGCATGGTATGCACGTGAGTTGCATTGTGTTTACGTGGTGTGGACAGTTAGTACTCGTGAATATCATCAGATTTCACGTGGTTTGTGCGGTGCGCACGTGGTTTTGTGTGCATGGCAGGTAGTACGACGCCTACCATGGTTACCTCTCCAGTTGGGTGCCCCAGGTTCTCTGTGAGCCAGGCTATTAGTTCGGGGCTTGTCCCGGTACTTGTGTTGTACTGTCGAGGTCTGTGTCGTCTTTCCTGGACACCCTCACTCCTTTGTTTGAGTTGTTTGTCCGGTGAGGGAAAGACGACAGTGGGACAGTGACTCTTGAGTTTGTTTTTAGTCACTTGTAGTGCGCTCTTAGTTGGGGTACGGACACCAGTAGTCGACACTAGTCTTATCTAGTCCTTTCCAGTGCCTCACTCTAGGGTGCTCCGGCCAGAGACCCTAGAGGTGCTAGGCATGGGCCTGCGGCTGTGTGTCCGCAGGAGTGGTGTTTAGTTGGTCTCCATAGTTGTTTGACCTTTTCTCGTGGAGCGGCAGCTGGACCTTTTGTCCGTGGCTGCGAGACTGAGAGGTAGATCTGTGTTTGTTTGTCTGAGTCAGTTACTAGTGCCGCGAACCAGTCTACGTCGCTCGAGTGTGGCGGTCTCTACTTTAGCTCGTACACGTAATTGAGTTTTGCCGTTTATTTATTACTTTGTTTAATACAGTCGGAAATGGTAAGTATGTTTATTGCTTTAATGATCTGCATGGTGTGTGCTATAAATTGCTAGTATAGTTTACTGCTTCCGTACTTGTGTATGGTTTGCTCGAGTTGGGGGAGTCCTACTGAGCCAGTGACTAGTGAGGCTCACCCCTACTCCCCACAGGTGAAGGTGAAGAGGAAGTTTCATTACCGTCTTCCAGTTCAGGGCCGCGTCGTAGCGGTGTTGGGATAGCACCTCCAACAGTGTAGCTTTCGTAGCAGTGTAGTTTATTTCCTCAGTTGTACTAGTTTACCTCGGGGTATGCCCAGGCTCCTGTACTTTCTTGCACTTTTGTTGAAATTTGACTATGTAAATCTTGTACATTTATATGAAATGGTGAATCATATATGAGATCAAGTGTGTTCCTTTCTGTTTTCACGGACTCGTATGTGGTATCCCTTGCGAGGCTACGGCCCGTTCGTGGGAGGCGGACTCAGACCAAGTTCTTTATTAGTTTAATGGGCTTGAACGAGGCATTCATCATAGTTGGTATCAGAGTGAGGTCTGTGTAATATAAAGGAACTGAGAAATTACATAGCCTCATCTCTAACTTGTGCACTGCTGGTAGCTGACTCTAGTTTGTAATGACCGTTTGTTCGTAATTGATATATTATCTATGCAGGAAGTTGAGATGGCTGATAGAAGGGATTGGGGTGGTGGAGGAGAGGACCTGAAGAGTCCACTCAGCGTATGATTGAGAGGATTTGGGAAAAGCCTCACCGATATTCGGATGAGGATTGATCAGTAGGCACCGGTACCTCTAGTACCACCAGTTACTAGAGTACCCGTGGCCCCTGTTGCACCACCGCCAAGGGTGGAGGTACCCTATGTGGCACCTGTACCACCACCACCAATAATGGCAGCAGAGAGCCAGTGATGCAAGTTGAAAAGTTTCTAAGGTTGCAGCCGCCCACTTATACAGGAGGGCCGAATCTAGATACTGCAGAGCACTGGATTCATGAGATTGAAAGGGTCTTTATGACCATGAGGTGTCCAGCAGCGGATAAAGTTGTGCTAGCCACATACCAGTTAAGAGTCTTTGCGCAGCAGTGGTGGCGTCTGAAGATGCAGACCACCTTTGCAGAGTAGAACAGAGGAGGTTATTACCTGGCCGAAATTTCTCGAGCATTCAATGATACATTCTTTCCACTTCAAGTGCAACAAGCAAAAAGAGAGCAATTCCGGACACTTCAACAAGGTAATATCTCAGTTTTAGAATATCAGATGCGATTTATGGCACTTAGTCGATATGCGCCTTATGTAGTATCAGATAATGCTATGATGGTTGAGTATTTTATTCGGGGTTGAGAGAAGAGTTGTAGAATGTGGTGATACCGTTGATGTGTAGAACAGTGAGGAGGCAGCCCAGAGAGCAGCTACACTTGAGAGGTCTATTCGGGCTCGTCAGGCAAGTGGGTCAGGTTGGTTTGGGTAGCTTTCGGTACCCGGCAAGCAGCAGGAGTTAGTAGGGGAAAAGCACCAGCAGGACCTTCTTCTTCAGGTTTGGTAAGTGGAGTCAGAAATTGAAGCAAGTATTTAAGGGCAAAGGAAGAGGAGGAGGAGGTCGTTAGTATTTTCAGCAGGGGCGTGGCTATAAGCCAGAGGTAGAATAATCGCAGTAGAGCACTGCCAGGCAGCCCACTATTCCACCATGTTATAGGTGTTATAATTGTAATCAGCCAGGGCATTTGATTCGCAATTGCCCCTATCCAAGAGAATATGGGTATGGTAGGGTGTTCAGCAGCAGCAGCAGCCCCAACAGTCATTAGCAGGTCGTGGTGGAGGTGTACCATAACAGCGAGGTAGAGGCCGGGTTATGGCTATCACTCGTGCCCAGGCAGAGGCATCGAACATGATAGAAGGTACAAACCTCTTTATGACTTTTCAGCCAGAGTTCTATTTGATTCAGGTGCTTCTCATTATTTCATTTCGAAGAATTTTGGATTGTATGGCTCATCCTCTAGAAGTGAAGTCATGTGAATTAGTAGTGGAGGTTCCCTCGGGTGAGTTTATGCTCACTTCGTGTTACATAGATGAAGCTCCTGTTGTGGTTCAGGGAATCAGATGTCGGGTCGGTTGTATGCTCTTCAGTTGTCTGATTATAATATCATCTTGGGTATGGATTGGTTAGAAGCTTATGGAGCTATGCTAGATTGCAGAAAGAAAAGAATCAAGTTTTGTCACCCTAATGGTTCAGTGTTTGAATATCAAGGTATGCCCTCTCGTACTTCTAAGTTTATAATTTTGTAATTAAAGCTAGAAAATTAGTTAATGAGGGATGTGTAGCTTATTTAGCTTCTAGAGTTTGTTGAGGTTGGTAAGTCAGTAGAAGCAGTTCCCGTGGTTAAGGAATTTACAGGATTTGCCGGGTTTAGCTCCATACAGGGAGGTGGACTTTACCATTGAGTTGTTGCCAGGCACCATGCCGATCTCTAAAGCTCCATATCGGATGGCGTCAGCAGAACTTAAAGAATTGAAAAAGCAGTTAGAAGAATTGCTTGAAAAAGGGTTCATTAGGCCGAGTCACTCCCCATGGGGGGCGCCGGTGTTGTTTGTAAGAAAGAAAGATGGAAGTTTTAGAATGTGTATTGATTATAGGAAATTGAATGAGGTGACCATAAAGAATTGTACCGTTACCTAGAATTGATGATTTGTTTGATCAGTTGCAATCAGCTAAGGTGTTTTCTAAAAGATTTAAGGTCGGGGTACCACCAGTTGAGAATTAGAGAGGGTGATATCAATAAAACAGCATTTAGAACTCGATATGGTCACTACGAGTTTGTGGTTATGCCATTTGGGCTAACCAATGCTCCTGTAGCTTTTTTGGATCTGATGAACAGGATTTTTCATCCGTATTTAGACCAATTTATTGTGGTCTTTATAGATGATATTATGATTTACTCAGCATCTGAAGAGGAGCATGCAACACATTTGAGATTTGCCTTGTAGTTATTAAGAGATAATAAGTTGTTTGCCAAATTAGTAAGTGTGAATTTGGCTAAAAGAGATTCAGTTCTTGGGCCATGTCATATCAGTTGAGGGAGTGGCAGTTGACCCAAGTAAAGTAGAGGCAGTATGTGATGAAAGGGAGGTGCCTAAGACAATTACTGAAATTAGAAGCTTTTTGGGGTTAGTAGGCTATTATAGGCATTTCATTCATAATTTTTCTAGGATTGCGGCACCCATGACTAGATTGACTAGAAAGGGTGTGCCATTTGTATGGTCTGGTGAATGTCAAAGAAGTTTCATGGAATTAAAGAAGAGACTTACAGCGGCACCAGTGTTGACATTACCGACAGGTAATGGTGGTTTGTTGTATATACAGATGCATCTAGAAGAGGACTTGGCGCAGTGCTAATGCAGCATAGTAAGGTAATAGCTTATGCGTCCAAGCAATTGAAACCAGCAGAAGAGAATTATCCCACTCATGATTTAGAGCTAGCAGCAGTTGTGTTTGCCTTAAAGATGTGGAGGCATTATTTATATGGCGAGAGATTTGAAATTTTTACAGATCATAAAGTTTAAAGTATATATTTTCCCAAAAAGACTTGAATCTCCGTCAGCGTAGATGGGTGGAGTATTTAAAAGATTATGATTTAGTTTGGCTTACCATCGGGTAAGGCCAATGTGGTGGCTGATGCCCTAAGCAGAAAACATATTAAGTCAAATGATGATCAAGAATGGAAATTGTATGAGGAAATAGTGGAGAACTCCTTGTATGTGCCAAGCAGTCAACGGCGGGCAATATTAGCTAGTAGTGATGTGGAGCCATCACTGTATTGGCAAATTGTTGAGGCTTAAGAGCGGATGAAAATTTAGCTGAAATCGTGAAAATGGAAGGAGTTGCTATTGACGATAGCTGTGTGGTTAGGCTCAAAGGCAGGTTATTTGTGCCAGCAGAAGAGAGAAGTAAAACATAGTATTAGAAGAGGCCCATAAATCTCGGTACACTATTCACCCTGGTAGTACCAAGATGTACCAGGATATGAAAAACATTTTTTGTGGCCTCATATGAAAAAGGAAATAGCAGAATTTGTCTCAAGATGTGCAATTTGTCAACAAATCAAGGCAGAACATCAGAAGCCTGGAGGTTTATTGCAACCATTACCCATTCCGCAATGGAAATGGGATGATATTGCTATGGACTTCGTAGCAGGTTTACCGAGGTCAGCAGCAAGACATAATGGAATATGGGTATTTGTTGATAGGCTACCCAGGTATGCAGGTTGTAGTAGTAAGTATGTCCTGGTCAGTGGACAGATTAGCAAGGTTTATGTTGATAGAATTATTCCACTACATGGTATCCCGAAGTCTATTGTTTCTGATAGGGATCCCAGGCTTATTTCTGGTTTTGGAGGAGCTTGCAGAGAGCAGTTGGCACCGAGCTGAGATATAGCTCAGCTTACCACCCACAAATAGATGGTCAAACAGAGAGGACTATTCAAACAATTGAAGATATGTTGCGAGCATGTTGTTTAGTTTGGGGTGGTGGTTGGGAGCAGCATCTGGGAATGGTTGAATTTGCTTATAATAATAGTTATCATACTAGTCTTGGGATGGCACCGTATGAAGCTTTATATGGAAGGCCATGTAGAACACCATTGAATTGGCATGAAGTGGGAGAAAGGCAAATGGTAGGCCCTGAATTGATACAGTAAACCACTGAAATGATAAAGTTTATTAAAGAAAAGTTGCAGACAGCTCAGAGTAGGCAAAAAAGTTATGTTGATAATCGAAGGAGACCACTTCAATTTGAAATTGGAGACTTTGTCCTTTGTCTTTTAAGAGTTTCTCCTACTAAAGGTATTGTGCGTTTGGTAAGAAGGAAAGTTGAGTCCAAGGTATGTGGGACCCTTTCAAGTGTTAGAGAAAATTGGGAGAGACAGCCTATAGACTGATTTTCCAGCTGATTTTGCAGATGTTCATGATATTTTTCATGTTCCATGTTAAGAAAGTGTATTGATGACCCAGCTGAAATAATCAGTTATCAAGGTGGAGATTTGAGGCCAGATATGTCTATACCTAAATATCCAGTGCAAATTACAGGCCATAAAAAAGGAAGCAAAGGAACAAAGAAATTGAGTTAGTTAAGGTCAGATGGGAAAATAGGCTGGGAGTGAGGATACCTGGGAGCTAGCTGAGGAAATGGTTAAGGGGTATCCTTACTTATTTGAATAAAGTTTTAAATCTTTTTAGATGATAGTATTTGTAATTATGTTTTAAAGTTGAATGTATTTGAAATGTGTTATGGATTTCGAGGTCAAAATTTCTTTTAGATGATAGTAATGTAACGTTGCGCATTTTTCGGATCCTTGTGGATCTTGTGTTCAGCGTTGTGAGCCAATGTGTGGCCAATGTGACTTGTGTCCGGTGTGCGCGTGCGTTTTTGGGGCTTACTGGGCCGATAGTTTGGCCTACATCACCCCAGGGTTCTCTGTCTTGATCGCGACAGCAAGGGATGTCGCGTTCTGAACGCGACACTCTTGCCCGTTGCGTTCTTGTTGCCGCTTTGTGGCGCTGATTGTCTGCATGTGCGCCATGTGTTGGGTGCTGGGCGACCTGCAGACGCCAGCTGATGGGAAGGCGACGCTTAGCTCCGTCGCGATTAGGTCGCGATGCGACGATACGTCGCATTCATAACATCGAGGGTTTTTAAATAACCCTGGCCGGGCAGAACTACAACGAGTTCTGCTCGGCCAGGGGGAGAGGTCGTGCGGGTTTCCTGGGGACTTCGGCATGGAAGCTCGCGGGTGGCATGTTCTCGCCGCGGGAAGCCGCGTGAGTGAAGCGAAAAGAACGCTGAGGGATCACCGTACTACGTGTTCTTCGCGGAGGTAGGGTGACTCCTCCTGTTTTCTGGGCAGGATTTGCGTAGGAGAGTGGTTTGATCAGTATTTACTTTCCTAACAAAGATACCATGACTAGGGATTCACAAAGCGTGAAAAACATGAATTAAGGGTGGTTTGCATAGCATAGAATGGTAATCCGTGGAGAGGATCCCGGATTAGGGTTTTTGCCTGTGAAGGGACGGAACCCCCTGTCGCGATCTGAACGCGATAGGTCGACCAGTCGCGTTCAGGTGGGGAACACGACATGTTGGTGCGTCGCATTCATGGGAGAAAGCGCCATATCGGGCCGTTGGGTTTTGAAGGCGACACAGGCCCATGTCGCGACTGTAGACGCGAGATTTGGACCATCTCCCACAAGGTTATTTGGCCCATTAAGCCTCGTTTGACCATTTGTTGACCAGCCTCGGATCCCATGTAGACGGCGGCATCGATGGCCGCCGACTACTGGTTGGCGGTCAACCACCCTGGACGTTTACCCAAGTGGCGTCCACATCCGTGGACGTTGCATGAGGTTGGCGGCCTGATCCCTGGACGTCAATGGGGTTACCAGGTCTGCGCAACTAACCCGAGATTCCAGCCCATTGCCCCATTGTCTCGCCCTGCAGCGCATGTGGCCGTTCCCAACGGGTATATGGGCCACCTAGGCACCCCTTGACCAAGTAAAAATCCTACTTGGCCTCTACCCATTGGTTGGAGCATTTAGCCATGGATTGCCAAGTGTGTAAGTGTGTTTCTTCACACTTAGCATCCTAGGCACTCAACCCCGAGCTCCACTGCCTATTTAACACCCCCTTGAGCCCTCTGAACCAGGGGAGGGAGGCTGGACGTCCTTATGCTAACCTTTGAGAGAAGAGAGAGAAAGTGCACCCAACCTTCTACTACTCATCCTCTTCTTCCTCTCACAAGTTGGAACGTCCAGGAGGGCTGCTTAGGAGCTGGAGGAGCCCCATAAGGAGCTACATTGCTTGCAAACGAGGATCTTCTCCTTCCTTCCCTCTCTCTTTCCTTTTACTTTTAGCATTCTTGCATATCACACACACCTTCCCACTCACACTAGGCACGTAGGTTATCTTCCTACACACCTAGAAAGGGGTTTCCAACCAAAAACGGAGGGAAGAAGGGTGGTCATAACATTTGGCCACCCCTCTTCTCAAGTCCGCAACCGGTACGGGACCTTCCTTTTGGGTCTTTCTTATTTCGTTTTGAGCATTTACTACACTCCCTAGAGTCTAATAGAGTCTTTGTTTTGGCAGAACAACCCGCAGGAGACTACGGAGCTCTTCTCCTTTGGCCGGCCGAAGGAGGAGAAGTTGAAGTCCCACCATCATCCGCAACGCGAGGCCACTGCACCGACGTGATCACAGCAACTTCTTGGGCACAGGTAAGGCCCTGGCGATCACCAAATCTCCTTTTTTGCGCTTGTTTGCTGCGTTTTCCTTCTAGTCAACTCAGTCAACCGGAGGGTCAACGTGGTCAACGACGGCCCCTACATCGCCAACGAGAGCCCGGCGGCTTCCGCGAGCACTGAGAGATCCGGGACGGGCGGAAACGAACCGTCCACAGTTCTCTTCTGGCGATCACGGTGGGACAAGCTTCTGCCACTGTGGTCTCACTGCATCCAAGTAGACGGCAAGCGTTCTTGCCGCCTATCAGGTAAGCGTCCATCTTCCTGCCGTTGAGTGATAGGTAACGTCCACATAGATGTTGTTTACTCTGGTTAGCGTCAGTCGATCTAGTCGTATATGCTTTTGATAAACTTGGCGTCCATAGGATGTCGTTTATTGTCACAGAAGCATGATGATTTTGACCTGTTTTCTCATTGTTTTGCTTTGATTTTGTTTTGTCTGCTTACTGATTGTCACTGACGGTCCTCAGTCATTGGGGGGTCATCTTCTCACCTTTCTAGCCTCCCCTCACATTTCTAGGATCACCTTTCTTCGGTTTTTGACCTTTTACTCGGGGATTCCCTCTCGGGTAAATCGGGTTGACTCCGGAGAAAAACTCTATAAGTCCCTAAATTTCGTGGATTCCCTCACGGTACGGGGCAGGAGAACCTCTACCCATCCTTGTCTAGCTTACCTACTCACCGGGGTTCAAGTGAGATTTGAGAGAACGGGCTTATAAATCAAGTCAAGTAAATACACAACTTTGATCTTTTAAAGTTTGGGGGCGTTGTTTGATAACATTGATTGGTAGAAATTCATACTTCTACTGAAAACAGTGTAATCACTTCAACTTAAACCATTCTAAAATCCATAGGTTGTGTGCTAATGGACACTTGGTTGGATCCTGCTAATATGTCTAACAAACCGGCTTGAATATGATGATAACATCAATGATGAGATTGTCGGTATGATAGATACCAATGTCCAGCCTGAGGAGTCGGTTCAATCATCTTCCCAAGCCGACAATGAGGAGGTTAGCTTGAGGGTTAACCCTACTCACGCTCAGGATGTCCAAGAAGACCCCGAGTTTTCTAAACTCATGTCCCGCTATTCGCCCGACGATATCATTCCATGCTTTCCAAGCATACCATTCGGGCAGCGGCTTCTCCCTCCCCTCCATCACATTCTCCCTTCCATGCTTCCTCATCTAGGCCCGCTCCTAGGCCTCTCACCCCTCCCCGATTTCGGTATCCCCATCCCTATCTCCACTCCTGTTCCTCCCACCCTTTACCTACTTCTACCCCAATTCCTCCACCCATTCACCCATCTCATATCCAAACTACTCCTCCCACTCAATCCGAATCCCTGTCCCGGTCTGAGACGGAGGGTCTTATCCGGAAACTCTTGGCCGAATCTCTATCCCTTTCCAAGCCTCATTCACTGCAAAACTACTGCAAGCTCCCCAACGTTACTTCCCTCCGGGTTCAAGGCCCCGAAATACCGCAAGTACGACGGGACTTCTGACCCCCAGTACCATCTAGCCGGCTTCACTATGGATTCCCATCGGTGGCTGTACGATCGGGCCCTCTTAGTCCACCTCTTCCAACAATCGTTAGAAGGGGAGGCTTTGAGGTGGTTTACCTCTTTGCCCGCGTCGGATCTTGTCAACTTTGACATAGTCTCCGAACGCTTCATCTCCCATTTCTCTATATGGCCACTCAAGTCCCTACACTCCCCGACTTGGTGGCGGAAAAGATGAAGGCGAACGAAGACTTTGTCACTTATGCCAACCGATGGAGGTCCATGGCCTCGAGGGCCGACATTCCCATCCCCGAGTCCCAAGCTATAATCTTGTTGGTCACCAACACCACCCTGTGCTCCGTTCCATTCTAATGCTAAGTGAGTTCCCTTCCTTCTCACATCTCTATAACCGAGCCAGGGTGATCGAAAATCAAATCAAGGACTCCTCTCTCCCAATTTCTTCGAAGGGAAGCCGAAGGCACGCAAGGCTCCCACGGCACCCACCACCGAGGGGGTGACCATCAATGAGTCCGTCAGTGCCTGCAGCCAGCCTTTGAGGCCTCCTAACAAATCCTCTCATCCTCCTTCCAACCCTTCCAACCCTTCTTCCAACCCTCACCAATTCCCATCTCACCCCTCTAAGCCTTACTCTGCTGTTCCCCCTCCTTCTGGATACACCCGACCTGGCCCCAAAAGGTCACACTACCCCCTCTCTCCCTGAGACTCTCGAGGACGTGTTCTTCGCTCTCATGTCCTGCGATGCGATTCAACTCCCCCCACAAAGGGAGAACATCAATCCGAGGGTCGACACCTCCAATACTGCCCATATCATAGGGCCCATGGTCACTTCATCTACAATTGCTTTACCTTCGTGACTGGGTCTATGATATGAATGACCAAGGTAGGATCAACTGGGATGACGTCAAGGTGGCCATAGCAAGTCTAGGTACACCAAAAAAGACCTTGGCATCTTTAGTAACCCTCTCCCCACTCATCAAAGCAACAATCCCTCCTCCTCTAAACCCATGAGAGCGTGCATACCATCGTACACCTAGGACCTCGGGTTGTGAGGAGAGAACAACAGTGGGGGGTAGAAGGTTTCGAAGAATGGTACCCTGTCCCACTGCCGAGTCTCAGGAGCCTTTTATCTCGGTAGATGCCATCCTAGAAGAGAGGCCCCTAGTGCTCATCCGTCCTCCCCAGATGCTCATCCCACTATCCCCATTTCTCCTACCGATGAGTCATCCTCCAGACCCCTCCAGCTCATCCGTCCCAGTCTCAGGAGGCCGTGCATGTCACGCCGAAATCGGATTGTTCCTCCACCTCCGCGGCCATCCCAAGATGAGGAGGATAATGGGCCTCCACCCCGGCTGGCACCGAATATGATATTCTCCAACATCTTGATAAGACGCCCGCGAGGGTGTCTATTTTAGAATTGATTCGGAGGTCGCCATCACATCAATCCACTCTCCTCCAATTCCTCCAGAAAATCATGGTTAACGATGACCTCCCTCCTAGTGGGGTCACCGGCGCCATTCTCTCCCTCACCCAAGGACCCTCAATTTCTTTCTCGGACAAGGATCTCGCCACCCCGAATGTCGTTCGCTCCCTCTTTGTCTCACCATCAACCTCAATGGGGTTTCGGTGGACTCCATCCTATCGACACCGGGCATCTATCAATGTTTGTCCGATGAAGACCCTTAAGCAATTGGGTTTAGGGGAAGAGAATCTGGAGAAAAGTTGCTCCACCATAGCCGCCTATGACAACTCCAAAAGGGTTGCCAAAGGCAAAATTGCTCTTAAGCTGGAAGTCGGACCCGTCACCATGACCACTGAATTCCTAGTTCTCGACGTCGATCCAGCCTATAAGGCCATCCTCGGTCGTCCATGGCTAGAGCAAACCTTAGGGATCCCTTCCACCGCCCACCAGTGCTTCAAATTCCCTTCAATGGGCGGGTCATTAAGATCAAGAGCATTCCAATCCTGGAGACCCTCAATGCTGTCACTACCGAGCAGATGCCGCACCTCTTCATTCCGGATAAGGGGAAGAAACCGTTATGTCAATTTTCGATTTCCCCACACCTGCGAGTTCAACCAACCTCCCGGCCTGTTGTAGAACCCCATGCTCTGTGTCCCCGGGAAAGGGTGGGAAGTGATGGCCAACATCGGCTATGTTCATGGCCGCGGGTTGGCTGGATGAAAGAGGAGAGACCCAGAGCGTCCAGGCAATCAGGAGGTTGTTACCAAAGGCTGGTCTAGGCTTCCACCCAGACCCGTCCATCCGGACCCATTCATACCGTATCAACCCCTTACTGGACTCTAAGGAGGAAGCATTTTGTTCAGGGGCCGACCAGATGGGGACCAGGGAGCCCGTAATGAAGAAATTCCTTGCTCTGAGAGTGAGGATGAAGAAGAGGAAGAGGATGCCCAAATAGAGGACATTTCTGACGATTTTGGCCTCCTCTCCCTCTTTGGCTCTGATTTCCTTCTCCCCATCTTCTCTCCACCTTCTCCATCTCCATCTCCTTCTATTTCCGCATCTAATCCCCTTCTTCCCTCCTGTTCTCTCTCCATCCTCATCTCGCCAGTCGAGGCTACCTTGAGTCAGCAACTCATGGTTCTTGGCCTTGACTCCCAAAAAAAAATGCCAATTTTGAAAATTGGAAATCCGAGGTCTCCATTGAGCACCCCTCCTCTCTGGAACCTCTTCCGCTCGGCCAGGGGCCGACGCTTTCCGGCTAAGCTCCTCTTCCTCTTGCCCCTCTAGGGGCACTTCCCCTGTACATAGTTTTGTACATAGTAGTCCTGTAAATAGTGGTCTAGATTCTAGTTTAGAGTCAGGTCTAGAGGTTAGTTAGAGTCTGGTTTAAGTCTAGGAGAGTCTAGTTCCTCTCAGCCATGTGTGCGCAAGGAGAAGGGTAGGCAAGTTCCTGCCCGTTTTGTTTGGCCTTGGCTGAGAGATGTGCTAAGTTAAGTCAGGTGCCAGAATTCTTGAGGATCCTTCTCGTGTGGATCAGATTTTGAAGAAGGTGATTCCGTAGATGACGGTTAGGAGTTTATCTGCTAGATTTTAATGAGGAGGGTGAGTCAGGAGATCCTGGGTTAGGAGAAGAGGACCCAGTGAGCTCCTATGTGGATGGCACAAAGAGGTTCGACGAGCCAACCATGGCTGCTGACGAGCCTACTAAGAGGTCAACCTTGGCACTGAAGAATCCCGAAGACAGTTTTGATTAGTGCCAACTTGAGTGTTGAAGAAGAAGAAGCTTTGGTAGCCATTCTCAAGAATTTTCTGACGGATTTGCTTGGTCTTACGAGGACATGCCGGGGCTCGACACCTCTTTGGTCGAGCATCGTTTGGTCCTAAAAGCCGACGCAAAGGCCGTCAAACAAAAGTTGAGAAGGCTACATCCTAAGCTGGCACTCAAGATCAAAGAGGAGGTTGACAAGTTGCACAAAGCCAAATTCATTAGGGTTGTGCTATATCCACAATGGGTAGCTAATATCGTCCCGTATAAGAAGAGGAAGAAGGATGGTAAGGTTAGGATCTGTATAGATTTCCGTGACCTTAATCGTGCTTGCCCAAAGGACGATTTCCCTCTCCCACACATAGATGTCCTAGTGGACAATACTGCCGGCTTCGAGCTTTTGTCATTTATGGATGGTTTCTCTGGGTACAACCAGATTCGCTTGGCGGAGGAAGACCAGGAGAAAACTTTACAACGCCCTGGGGGACTACTGTTACGTCGTCATGCCCTTCGGATTGAAGAATGCGGGAGCAACCTATCAAAGGGCAATGATGGCAATTTTTCATGACATGATGCATGTGCACATGGAGGTCTATGTGGACGATGTCTTGGTAAAATCAAAGACTCGACATGGCCATGCTGAGGTCCTCCGGGCAGTTCTCCAAAGGTCTAGAGAGCACAATCTTAAGATGAACCCCAAGAAGTGTGTCTTTGGTGTCTCTTCGGGGAAATTGCTGGGTTCATAGTCAGCAAGCGGGGAATTGAAATTGATCCTAACAAGGCCAAAGCAATAATGACATGCCTCCTCCTAGGAATATCAGAGAAGTTAGAGGGTAATTGGCAGACTCCAGTTCATTCGGAGATTTATCTCCCAGCATTCAATCCGCTGTAAGCCCTTCTACGAGATGCTTAGAGGAGAGGCGAAGTTCAATTGGGACGAAAAATGTCAGAAGGCCTTTGATGAATTGAAGAGCTATCTTTTAATCCCCCTGTTCTCGCTCCTCCGGTCCCGGTCGGCCTTTACTGCTCTATGTGTCAACCACGGAAGATTCAACTGGAGCGGTTTTGGCCCAATACGACGACGAGAAGAAGGAGAGAGCGGTGTACTATTTATCCAAGTTGTTCAATGAGGCTGAAAAGAAGTACACCGCCATGGAAAGAACGTGCGCGGCCGTCGTCTGGGTTGCCCAGAAGTTGAAGCACTATTTCTTGGCTCATGAAGTGAAACTTCTGGCGCGTATGGACCCATTCGGTACTTGCTTGAGAAACCCGTCCTGACTGAGCGGTTGATGAGGTGGCAAAGCTTCCTAACCAATTTGATATCACCTATGTCAACCAAAAGTCAATCAAGGGGCATGCCATAGCTGAGCATTTGGCCCACCACCCCTACCTTATATTCCCCCGTTGATGAAAGTTTTCCCGATGAAGAGTTAGGAGCCATTATTGATGGTGAACCTTCGGGGTGCTTTACTTCGATGGGGCGCTCAATTCTAAAGGGTGTGGGATAGGGGCAGCTCTCCTCTCTCCGGAAGGGATAGTCATTCCGCACGCCTATCAGTTAACCTTCCGAGCCACGAACAATGTGGCTGAGTACGAGGCTCTCCTAGTCGGGCTGAAAATGGCTTTATTGCTCGGAGTCAAGGAGTTAAGGATTATTGGAGATTCGCAGTTGATACTCCGGCAATCTCTTAGCAAGTACCAGACCCGGGACCCCAAGCTGAAACCATACCAAGAGTTGGTAGGAAAAGTAGTCCGGCAGTTTAGGAAGCTCACCCTAGTTCACACTCCTAGGGCCCAAAATATCCTAGCAGATTCCCTTGCCTCCCTCGCGTCTTCCATTCCCATTCCTTTGGGAAAGTCGTCTGAAACCGTCTCTGTTCAGAGATTAAGAGTCCCTTCCATGTCGATCCGTGGTTCTCTCAGCTGTGCATCCTTCTCCATCCCTTCGGGTCCATGCGCTTTCCAAAGAGCCAGAAATTGACCTTGAAGATGGCCATCCCTGGTATTTTGACATCGAGAACTTTCTCAAAGATGGATCTTTCCCTGATTATGCCACCTCTGCCGATAGACGGGCAATTCGTCGCGTCTCGGAGCGTTACAAGATCATAGGTGGCATTCTGTACAAAAAGTCTCTCAGCGGGGTCTATCTCCGTTGCCTTGATGAAATCGAGTCTCAAGATGTTGTTGAAGCCGCTCACTCTAGTGAATGTGGTGGCCATGTTAATGGTAGAGCAATTGCCCAGAAATTGCTAAGACACTATTATTGGCCCACCATGGAAGAGGACTGTCGCCATTTCGTCCGTCACTGTGCTAAATGCCAATTACACGGTGACAAAATTCATGCTCCTTCCTCTTCTCTTCACCCTCTCATCGCACCATGGCCTTTCGCCATGTGGGCATTCGATGTGGTCGGTCCTCTTGCGGACAGAACCGGAGAAGTCCGGAAGAAGTCCTTCATTCTGACCGCCACAGAGTACTTCACGAAGTGGGCTGAAGCAGAAGCATTCATAGAAGTCAAAGCTTCAACAGTCGTCAAGTTCATCAAGCGCAACATTCTTGCAAGATTTGGGGTGCCTCGGGACATCGTCACCGACAACGGACCGCAATTCACTTCACAGGAGCTTCGCGACATGTGTGGTAAATATGGCATTAACTTGCATCATTCATCACCATATTATCCACAAGGTAATGGACAAGCGGAAGCTACTAATAAAACTCTCATCAAAATCATAAAGAAAACATGCAGATCTCACAACAATGCTGACTGGCCAGATCGCTTGGTTGAAGCTCTTTGGGCTTATCGCACCTCGGTCCGAACTCCTACGGGGCAAACCCCTATGCCTTGACGTACGGATCAGATGCGATACTCCCATATGAGATCTTCGTCCCTTCACTTAGAGTTCAATTGGATTCCGAACTTGATCCTGATCAACGTCGGGAAGCCTTGTTGGCACAACTTGAACTCTTAGATGAAAGGCGAATGATAGCGGCTGACCATGCACAAGTCTATCGTCAGAGAATTGCACGTTTTTATGCCAAAAGAGTTCTTGAGAGAAAGTCGAAGTGGGTGAAATGGTCCTTAAGCGTAAAATCTTAAAGCACCAGGTCCCAGGAGCAAATTGCAAGAAAATTGGGAGGGTCCTTTTGTTGTCAAAGAAGCATACTCAGGGAACGCTTATAGGCTAGTGGATGCCGAGGGAGTTGAGCTAACACACCCTTGGAATGCAGTCTACCTCAAGAAGTTCTACCCTTAGTCAGTCAGTCAGTCCGTCAAGTCGGTCATTCATCACTTGTTAAGGTGTGGGTCTACTCTCTTTACTCTTCCACGTGGCCACTAGTCAGGTAGGGCTTATTCACACACACGATGTTGAGATATTGCCCTTTAGCTAGAAAATCACTAGTACACTCGGGCGGTCTCATCCGGTCAATGTGTTTCCCCTATTCTTTTCCCACTCGGTCGTGTCTGGAAGCGGAACAAACTACGAGTAAGGGACCACCCACTCTCTTTAAAAAGACAAGGTCACCATAAAACAGGGGCAACTAATGAAAGCAAGGGGCAAAATGTCAAATCAAGCTTCAATGGGAAAAGAAAAGCCAGAAGGTCAAAAAGGGTAGCAAAAAGTACGTACCCGGAAAAAGGCTGACCAACTCAAGGAGGTAGCAAAAAGTACGTGCCTCCACCCCAGAAATCAGAAATGAAAAATAAAAAAATCCCCCTGAAAACAATGGTTGACCAAGTCTGCTTGATATGAGATGTCGGTTTGGAAACAAAAAGTAGTTTGAACCAAAGTCCTACATGATTTTCTATACATTTCTTCCGATTTCTCCCACTAGGGGCAATTTGATTGTATAAGATCCTCCGTAGTGGAAAATATCAAGAAGGCTAGGGGCAATGTCCAACATCAAGGAATCATACACGTCCCTCCTCACTCTTGGCCTCTGTGGTTAAGTAGATCGTGTAAACCCTACACTGCAACATGTGATGAATGTGTGTCTTAGAGTCTAAAAAATCCAAAAAAAAACATATAAAAAAAACAAAAAAAAAAAAAAACAAAAGAGAGTCTGTTGGTGTACATATTTCACATTGTACATATTTTCTCCCAAATTTTCTCCCTTATTTTCAAAAGCCAAAAAATTAAAAATAAAAAAAAATTAGAAAAATAAAAAATCCAAAAAAATTAGTGGTACCATGTATATATGCTAACATTCTCCTTATTTTCTTATCCAAAAAAAAATTGCATGTGCATATTTCCCTTTCAGGTATTTTTTTGTTCCTATCTTTGATTAGAAATTAGCCCTTGACCAGATCTCAAGAAAGGTACTCGTAGGCAAGGGGCTAAAAACAGATCTACACTAACCTATTTTCTTTAAGTGTGTGGATACAGGATGCAGGAACCAGAAGCAAATCATTCAAGCTCACAAGTCACAAAAATCCACAATATTCCACTATGATAATCAAGTCTGTGTACATATCATGACAGGGGCATACCCTGGTGGTACAAAACTCACTCATCTCTCTGCTCCCCCTCTGTAGGCCTCTGCCTACGGGAGCTTCACCTCCTCCTCCTCCTCTCCCGACGCCGGTCTGGGAGAGGAGGTCTGGAAGCCGGAGGCCTCGGTCTCTGGACCCCTCCTCGCACCAGGAGGGGTCCCCTAGCGACACGATGTCATCAAGGGAGCGAACGCTGATCTGGTCCTCGCCGGCGTCACCTGCTGGCCTGCCGCTGCTGCTCCGGCGCTTCTTCACCCGGTCCTTGAGGATCTCGTAATTCGTGGCAATCCGTACTCGAGCCGTCTCGGCCTCCCCTCTCGCTCTTGGGCCTCGAGCAGGCGACCCCTCATGGTGGCCCGGTCGTCCCTCAACTCCTCCATGGCTGTCACCATGGTCCGCCGCTGCGCATCAAAAGCAAAAGAGGATCAGTCTCGAACATGTGTAACAAGGAGAAGAAGGAAAGAAGTGTCTTACCTCGGCCTCCAGACCGGAGATCTTCGCCTCGAGCTCCAGTCACAAACTCTCCATCTGTGCCTGGAGAGTAGCCACATCTCCTCCCTGCCACTGTATGTCAAAAGATATCTTAAGCACAGGCGCGCTTCAACTTCGGAACGCTCAATGCGACCTTGAGCGTTACAGGTATGTCTAACATAGACCCCACCAAAGGCGAATAACTTGGCGACCGGGAACCTGAGTTCCCCTTCATCAAAACCATGATGGGTTTGCGATCTCTCAGTTATTCGTTATATGGCCTTTAGAATTTTCCTCTGGTGCTAACTTGCATTTTAGATAGGCAACCCACACCAGCATGCATCTTCACTGCTAACATTCTATTACTAACCTCAAAAAAAAATGGTGATTTCCTCGATTATATGATTGCTCCATGGCTCCCCATCTCAGGTAGCCTACTGGGTCCGCTCTTCATGACTATCCAGGTTGATATCGGTTTTTGTTGCCCCCCTTCTCTACTTGTCCCACCGTGCTTTTCACAAATGATCATTCCAGCCTATTGAGTTCACTGAGCCTTCGCCAGCCGCGAGCTTAATTTCGGACTTCAGGCTTTCCAGGCATGTGATTCCAGTTAGAATCTTTTGATAATCCTTTGAGAGATCAACAACTCCTTGTCTTCGTGACCTCCTAAATTCGGGACCGAAGTCCTGATTAGGCAGCGAGCCCGCGAGCTCCGGTTATGAGACCCTCCTGATTCAACCGTCATATTACAACTCCTTTGACTTAAACACGCCGGAAACTAGTCAAAGTCCAACACGGCCATGCCAGGGACCCTGCCATTGGGTCGCAGTTGTAGTTACACGGGTAGATCACCCTTTTCTTACCCCTATTTGTCTCTCAGATGATACGTCATCTGTTTTACTAGCCTGTCTCTTTCGTTTGGTTTGCTAGAACTCTTATCCTCGGAGATGGCCCTTCATTAAATCTCCGCGTCTTTGTTTACCGAGACACCAACCTTTCAGTCCGCTCTGCTCCCTTGCAAGACCGGACGTCTCGGAGGGGCATTTGTAGACGCGAGATTTGGCCCATCTCCCACAAGGTTATTTGGCCCATTAAGCCTCGTTTGACCATTTGTTGACCAGCCTCGGATCCATGTAGAAGGCGGCATCGCATGGGCCGCCGACTACTGGTTGGCGTCAACCACCCTGGACGTTTACCCAAGTTGGCGTCCACATCCTGGACGTCTGCATGAGGTGGCGGCCTGATCCCTGGACGTCAATGGGGTTACCAGGTCTGCGCAGCTAACCCGAGATTCCAGCCCACTTGCCCCATTGTCTCGCCCATGCAGCGCATGTGGCCGTTCCCAACGGGTATATGGGCCACCTAGGCACCACCTTAACCAAGTAAAAATCCTACTTGGCCTCTACCCATTGGTTGAGCATTTAGCCATGGATGCCAAGTGTGTAAGTGTGTTTCTTCACACTTAGCATCCTAGGCACTCCAACCCCGAGCTCCACTGCCTATTTAACACCCCCTTGAGCCCTCTGAACCAGGGGAGGGAGGCTGACGTCCTTATGCTGACCCTTTGAGAGAAGAGAGAGAAAGTGCACCCAACCTTCTACTACTATCCTCTTCTTCCTCTCACAAGTTGGAACGTCCAGGAGGGCTGCTTAGGAGCTGGAGGAGCCCCATAAGGAGCTACATTGCTTGCAACGAGGATCTTCTCCTTCCTTCCCTCTCTCTTTCCTTTTACTCTTTGCATTCTTGCAATCACACACACCTTCCCACTCACACTAGGCACGTAGGTTATCTTCCTACACACCTGAAAGGGGTTTCCCAACCCAAAACGGAGGTAAGAAGGGTGGTCATAACATTTGGCCACCCCTCTTCTCAAGTCCGCAACCGGTACGGGACCTTCTTTTTGGGTCTTTCTTATTTCGTTTTGAGCATTTACTACACTCCCTAGAGTCTAATAGAGTCTTGTTTTGGCAAGGAAAAACCGCAGGAGACTACGGAGCTCTTCTCCTTGGGCGGCCGAAGGAGGAGAAGTTGAAGTCCCACCATCATCCGCAACGCGAGGCCACTGCACCGACGTGATCACAGCAACTCTTGGGCACAGGTAAGGCCCTGGCGATCACCAAATCTCCTTTTTACGCTTATTTGCTGCGTTTTCCTTCTAGTCAACTCAGTCAACCGGAGGGTCAACGTGGTCAACCGGCGGCCCCACATCGCCAACGAGAGCACGGCGGCTTCCGCGAGCACTGAGAGATCCGGTGACGGGGCGGAGAACGAACCGTCCACAGCGACCACAGCCGAGTGGTCTGAATATGCATGACTTATGTGACGTGATTATCGATTGTTATTATTCGATGTATTTGGTATTACCGTTGTGGGCATGGCACTGTTGGCGCTATGGGAGCGCATGTTTACGAGGCTAGCGTGTTGGTTACATAGCTAGCTAATGGTTTGCGTGTTGGCATGGTATGCACGTGAGGCATTGTGTTTACGTGTTATGGACAGTCGGTACTCTCGTGATTATTCAGATTTCACGTGGTCTGTGCGGTGCGCACGTGGTTTTGTGTGCGTGGCAGGTAGTACGACGCCTACCATGGTTACCTCTCCAGTTGGTGCCCCGGTTCTCTATGTAGTTCGGGGCTTGTCCCAGTACTTGTGTTGTACCGTCGAGGTCTGTGTCATCTGTCCTGGACACCCTCACTCCTTTGTTTGAGTGTTTGTCCAGCTGAGGGAAAGACGACAGTGGGACAGTGACTCTTGAGTTTATTTTAGTCACTTGTAGCGCGCTCTTATTTGGGGGTACGGACACCAGTAGTCGACACTGGTCTCAGCTAGCCTTTCCAGTGCCTCACTCTAGGGTGCCTCGGCCAGAGACCTAGAGGTGCCAGGCATGGGCCTGCGGCTGTGTGTTCGCAAGAGTGGTGTTTAGTTGGTCTCCACAGTTGTTTGACCTTTTCTCATGGAGCGGCAGCTGGACCTTTCGTCCGTGGCTACGAGACTGAGAGGTAGACCTATGTTTGTTTGTCCGAGTCAGTTACTGGTGTCGCGAACCAGTCTACATGGCTCGAGTGTGGCGGTCTCTACTTAGCTCGTACAGGTAATTGAGTTTTGCCGTTTTTTATTACATTGTTTAATATAGTCGGCAAATGGTAAGTATGTTTATTGCTTTAATGATCTGCATGGTAGTGCTATAATTGCTAGTATAGTTTACTGCTTCCTTACTTGTGTATGGTTTGCTCGAGTTGGGGGAGTTCCCTACTGAGCCAGTGACTAGTGAGGCTCAACCTACTCCCCACAGGTGAAGGTGAAGAGGAAGTTTTGTTACCGTCTTCCAGTTCAGGGCCGCGTCGTAGCGGTGTTGGGCCAGCGCCTCCAACAGGTAGCTTTCATAGCATGTAGTTTCTTTCCTCAGTTGTACTAGTTTACCCGGGGTATGCCCCGGGCTCCTGTACTTTCTTGCACTTTTGTTGAAATTTGTGTTGAACCACTCTTTATTACCTTCATATTTTGGTGCTAACAAAATTTATGATGTAATTTAAATTGAATATTTTGTTTCATCTGTGTCACATCAATCTCATAGCCAAATGCAGAGTCTCACTTTGATGCAATATGGGCGCACTAAAATGATAAAATCGATGTCTAAATACATCGATTTCAGTTCAAGTGCCAAAATTAATAAGCGCTACAACGATTTCTTAAGTGGCCTTAACGATTGTTAAGAAATCGATCTCAGAACGATTCGCTAAGTGGCCATAACGATTTGTTAAGAAATCGATCTCAGAACGATTCGCTAAGTGACCATAACAATTGTTAAGAAATCGATCTCACAATGACTTCTTAAGTGGCCTTAACGATTTGTTAAGAAATCGATCTCAGAACGATTCGCTAAGTGGCCATAACGATTTGTTAAGAAATCGATCTCAGAACGATTCGCTAAGTGGCCATAACGATTTGTTAAGAAATCGTCTCAGAACGATTCTCTAAGTGGCCATAACGATTTGTTAAGAAATCGATCTCAGAACGATTCCTTTTATAGCCACAACGATTTTCCTCATATCGATTTCGTTCTCATAACGATTTGATAAGTTTCACATCAATTTGGGTCTCGTAACGATTTCATAAGTGATCACATCGACCTTTATATCATAACGATTGCTCTCTTCTCCCTCACATTTGCCTATACTTAACATCGATTTTGTCCAAACATCGACTTCATGAAACATCGATTTCCTTTGTATTCAGATGTTTTAATATGTTGGCACCTAATAAAAGTCAAATATCTTCTGACAGATAAAGCTGCTTGCTTGTTTTCGGGCTTCGTCAGGAAAAGATCTTTGACCTATCAGTTTTGCATGTTAAGAGAAACAGCAGTGTGCACTGTTATCGTGTAAACACTACTTTATGCTAACACACTGCTCCATGCTCACAGATCTCAAAGACCACAAAGTTGATTAAGACAAATGAAGAAGGCCAGCCAAACTCCAAGGATCCATTCAAAAGTTATTCATATAAAAGATGAAGCATAGCTGAAGAACGACAGAGAGATTTCTGAAAATCTTTGAAGGAGTGTACATCAAGTGAGCAACCTCAACGCCACATACACTCAAAGAAAGATAGAAAGAGCCGAGGCCAAGAAGAATCAAGCAAAAGCGTCTCAAGCATTCAAGCCTTCAAGCCTTCAAGCTTTCTTTTCTCTCTTCATTCTCCCTGTGCTTATTGTAATTCTTGGGGGAGTTTTTGTTAAGATTTTTTGGGTAGAGGCCATTCTGTAGAACTCTCAGCACTGTTCTTTTTTATAAGAAGACGTCATGTCCAGCTGTAGGATGATGTACAGTAGTTAACCCAGCTAGGGTTTTGTGTCTAGCAGAACCGCACTGGGGTTTGTACCAGGAGGTTGGCTTCTTTACCTGTAAGAGAAGTGGGCTGCCTTCTTGCCCGGGAAGAGAAGAAGAAGACCAGCTGGGGTGCTGGGTGTTGTAGTGTCCTTGAGGGGGACTGTACCCTGGTTAGTGAAATCCCAGAGGTTGCTTGGGGACTGGACGTAGGACTTCCATGTGGGAAGGGCCGAACCAGGATAAATTCCTTGTGTCTTTTGTGTGATTGTTTATTGCTTCCGCACTACTACTCTTTATCACACTAAACTAATCAAACATTGAAGTGTTAATTTTCTGTGTTTAAGTTTCTATTTCAGATTTCAGGAAAAACCTATTCACCCCCCCCTCTAGGGTAGCTTGCTGCCGTACCAAAAGGGCCAACAATTTGGCTATGTAAATCTTGTACATTATATATGAAATGGGAATCAGATATTGAGATCAAGTGTGTTCCTTTCTGTTTTCACGGACTCGTGTGTGTATCCCTTGTGAGGCTACGGCCCGTTCGCGGGAGGCGGACTCGGACCAAGTTCGTTATTGGTTTAATGGGCTTGAATGAGGCATTCCGTCACAAGTGTTTAGATGAAGATAAAGTCAAATGGAGGATAAATGGGAGGTGATTGCGAAGGCAGCGTATGTAGACCATGTCGCGAGGGTTGTAGGGGTGCGACAAAGATAGTCGCGACGGCCAAGGTGGTCACGACCATGAATGCACGTGAATAGATATGCATGGGCTGTCGCGATGGCTAGAGAGGATGCGACCTGAAGAATAACGCGACCCCACGACCCGTCGCGTTAAGGTTGACCGATTATTTTGGAATTTGATCGACCATTTAGGAAAATAATCAATTATTTATGGAATATAATCGGTTAAATGGCATGAACGTGACCCTCATGATCGTCGCATTAGGGTCTGAGGGTTGAAACCCTAAAGCAAGGACTCTGGAAATGATGATTGGACGGGATAAGCTGAGAATTGGGCTTTAATTGGGTCAAAACATGGCTAACAAATGGGCTCGTGGTGAGTGACCAACTTGGGCCTCATTAAGAGAACAAGAAATGTGGTTTGACTTATGGGCCAAAATCAAGTGTCTAAACTTTTCAGGTAGGAACCCATCTGATTTGCCCATGTCACCATGCATTTTTGGAACCATTAGACTGGAAATGCACACTTCCAGATTGATCATATGTTTGTTCCAACAACCTCCTTGTTGGGATCATTGTCTAAGTCTCTTATCAACTTTGACTGCTCCTTCTTGTTAAGTTTCGAATGGCCTTTCTGGCCACCTTGACTGTTCTCTTTTGACTAGCCTTGTGGCACGCTTGATCTACACTTTTGACTGGCCTCATGGAAACTTCGACTGTCCACTTCAACTGTTCAATCGTATGCACTCCGACTGTCAATTTGATTGGCCCTTCCGGCCATTGAGATCTGTCCTATAGGAGAGCAAATTGCATGCCAGTAATCATAAGTACCTTGTACATATTAAAAATGGTAAGAATGTGAAGATTATTCTAATGATTCCTAATTACTTGATTTCTGTCTCCTCTATGATTCAACTAAAATCTCACCTTTGAATCTGTTTGTCTTAAATCTGAAACCAAAGGAAATGTATAGGAAACCTCTGGAGCTTACTGCATTACTTGATCCAAAATGACTGTTTGATTTTTTGGAATTTATACTCTTGAAGTTCCTTGATCTGAGCTTATGTTATTGACTTCTTTGATATCCTACACTTCTGTTCTTCTTGACTCTGAATGGCCATATGTTCTTAAATTCAGCACTACTATTGGGATGATATCCCTGATCAAATCTTTGTGCAATGGGGCCTGATCCAGTCTTGGGGAGGAGCACCCCGACGTACTTATTAATGTGGAGAGTATGGATCAACAAATTTGAGCAGTGCTTGGTATTGGCATCCATATGTATGCAAGATTTGAAAGTGCCTTTTGTTATATGATATGAATGAAGCACGATGTGCTATTTGATATGATATGTTGATTCATTCATTTGACTTGATAAGTTTGATTCGTTTGAAATGGTCAATTTCCTATTCATCTATTACATGTTTGATTTGGATCATAGCTTGACTTGTGTAGCGTTATCTAGATATGTTAAAAAGCATGATTCGCCTTGAATTCTTGCAATATGCAACTCTGCCTGTTATGATCATGCTTCCTGCTTACCTTGATTTCCCGCTAGTTATTCTTGAAATTTAGCTTGATAAAATGTTAAATACTTATATATTTACTCGCACCATGAGATATAAATCATACTGGGCTAATTTTCTCATAAACCTATTAACATTTTAGGTAAATTGGAACATGATTAGCATGCAACCGACCCCTTGTGTGATGAGCTTGGAGCGCCTGGAGGAATTAAATTTTTGATTTCTAATGTATGAGTGAATTAAGATATTCTTGTAAACCTTGTGGGATGGTTCTGAGAGGAATGTTTTTCTTTTGGAATTAGTGACTATACAAACCATTCAATTATTGAAATAAATAAATTACTGATTTGTCTAAGTGTGAATCATGGATGGAGGAATCGTACACTAATCATATTGTGTTTCATGTGTTAAGATTATGTGCCTGTCTGCGGCAAATTTGATTTTAGAAAGGGATGTGTCAAATTCTGAAATTTAAGGAAGAACCGTGTTCTAGTTAATCTTATATGAATCATGTGATGGAAGAGCTTTTATGATTGCATGAGAATGAGCCTTTCCTGTTAAGGAGTGGTTGTCATTGACTAATAGGAGTAATTTTTGGGCCCTAATTGCAATGTTTGAGGCTTCACCTTTCTATTCATTACATGAGATTTGATTAGATTGTCGCGCCCCGATGTAACTAGAGGTGTTCGGTTAAGGTTTATGTTGTTGGATTATTTCATTCCAGATTGGTGTTTATGAATTTCTGCTGCAATTTTGATACCTGAATTTTAGGGGCGTGACACTCCGACTGCATAGCTTCCACTAGCCTTTCCCAAAATTTTCTCCACCATTTTAGTGGCAACTTCAAAGGCTAAAGCCATTTTAACCATCTCCGCATAAGTGGTAATCAAGTGAGGGGTTAGCTGAGTGATAAACAGTGGGCGTAAACCATTTAGGAATCTCTTGGCTTTCAGCTTTTTCGTGGCGATCATGTGAGGGGCATACTTTGACAATCGAGCGAATTATGCTTCATACTCAGCTACTGATAAACCTCGTTGTTTCAAGTTAATAAATTCCATTGCCTTCTTTTCTTGGACTACTTCAGAGAAACATTGTTTGTTGAATAACTCAACAAACTCCTACTAAGATAATTGATCTGCATCTCCTACGGTAGCTTCCATGGTTTCCCACCAAGCCCAAGCATCCTTATATATATATATATATATATGGTCCTCAGGGCGTCAAACTAGGAAAGTGCACCCTCCCCAAAAAGCCCAAAAAGGGGAGAATGTTCCCACTCCACTAGCGAGATCACCTAGGCCAAAATATATATATAGATAAGGAATGAATACAACCGCAAAGGGGCATACCCCCGTTAGACCAGTCTAACATTCAAAAGACCAGATCTGTCCAGTACAACCAGCCCCTTACAAGAAAATGGAAGACTATGAGCACCTCAGAAGACGTCATTATGCTTGGATACAATAGCATGATTGGCAAGATGGTCCGCCACTGATTTGTTTCCCAGAAGACATGAGAAAGCAGACAGGGATCTTCATGCAGCATGTCCCTCACAAGATGCCACCATCTGTAGATTTGCCAAGATGCACACCTGCTCTGCCGGAAGGAATTAACAAGGGCTAAGGAATCTGAATTAATAGCAGAAAGGTGGATTCCTAAGAATGTCACTAGGCGGAGGCCATCACAAAGAGCCTGGGTTTCAGCAATTAGACTGTTACCTGCCCCGTAGTAATGAGCAAAAGCCACCAAAACATAACCTTGTCTATCCCAAATGCAGCCACCTCCACCACAATTCCCTGAATTACCCTTAGATGCCCTATCTACATTTAAGCAAAAGTTCTCAATAGGAGGAATCCAGCGAATAAATTTTAGCTGCTTAGGAGTAACTAGGGGAGCAAAGCCATAATGCTGAAGGATCTACTGCTCTAACGGCATAGGAGCAATTTTGAAGGAGGTCCTGGTGAGAGCAAAAGAGATGTTGAGCTTAATGTTTCTTATGATTTCACCAGCCTGAATGTTCTTGGCATCATACCTCACAGCACATCTACCCTTCTAGAGATCCCATGACATAAGCATCAGGCAGTAAAGGGTTATGAAACCAACAGGAGAGCGAATATTAGAGTGAAGAATAAAACCCCAAACCCTTGCAGTGATATTAGTGTGAAGGTGGATTCTATTGCTGATAAGAGGCAGAAACCAGTGCCAAAGCTTCACTGCAGTATCACTATTAATGAAAACATGATTGAGATACTCTACCTAGGGAGATGCACAACAATGGCATCGAGATACCAAAGGTATACCATAGTCCATGATTCTACTGTCACTGGAACCGCTCTATTCAGAACCTTCCAACAAAACAGAGATGCTCTATGATTAATGGAGTGCTGCCAAATCTTAAGAATAGCAGGACGACGAACCCCAATATCCCTAACCAGGTTATAAGCAGAGCTAGTAGAAAAATAGCCACTGGGAGTAGCAGCCCAAACACACTTGTCCTCCTCATCATTCAGTTGCAGGCCTTGAAAAATTGCACTAGGTAAAACCGCCCTCATAGGATGGGAGCCATCTTGAGCCACCTCCTGCAAAAAGATGCCCTCGCCTTCAAAGGAGCCTTGAAGCATGTCAGACAAGGGTTGGTCACCCATCCAAATATCCTTCAAGATATCTATCTGTCACCCTTGCCATGAATCCATCTCGTGTTCTATTGGATTATAGTGTTTGCAGCCATGCAAACCCTCTTAGGCATACCAGGAATCTGATCATAATTGCTAGATTGAAAACGCCTTCTTGCATACGAAGACCATAAGGAACTACCATGATGAATATTCCACAGTTGCTTAACTGCCAGAGACATTTGGACATGCTGCATATTTTGGACACCTAGACCTCCTTCCTGTTTAGGGCATTGAATAGTGTGCCAAGCAACCCAGTGTCGACGACGAGAACCATCCGACCCATTCCAGAAGAAAGCAGCTGAAGACTTCTCAATGAAAGATATAACATATTTTGGGATAAAGGAAGAAGCAGCTAGGTAAACTGGGATAGATGAAAGGATAGAGTTAATCAAGGTAACCCTGCCAGCTTGAGAAATTAGCTTGGATTTCCAACATCCCAGTTTGGCATTAAATTTATCAATGAGATTCTTGTAGTTAGCGGCCAAGACCCTTCCAGATCTCAGCGGGACCCCCAGATAAAGCAAAGGACCATCCTACCTCATGTATTCTGTAGCCTCCTTGATTCTTTGAATCGAAAGCGGAGATGCTTTCCCAGAACCATAAAAGAACTCTTGCTGGAGTTGATAGTTTGGCCAGAGGACTGAGCATACTTATTAAGAAAATGCACAAGACGTTTTACATTATGCATTCTTCCATTCAGAAATATAAGCGTGTCATCCGCATAGAGAAGATGGGAAGGAGGCGGACACCCTCTGGGACCAACGTATGGGGTAAGAAAGCCAATAGAGACCATGTACTTCAGACCTCTACTCAGAGCTTCTTCCATAATTATAAAGAGTGCAGGAGCTATAGGATCACCTTGTCTTAAACCTCTTGTGGATTTAAAGAAACCAGCAGAGGAGCCATTAACCAAGATCGAAAACCAGCAATTGGACAACATCATACCAATATAAGAAACAAACTTGGAAGAGAACCCAAACTTCTTAAGAACAGCGAATAAGAAATCCCATTCTACACTATCATAGGCTTTCCTAATGTCCAACTTGAAAATAGCATTTCCCCCTCTAACTTTCCAACCAATATCACGAACAAGATGTCTGGATAGAGACACATTATCCATGATGAATCTTCCTTTCACAAAAACACCTTATTCCTCCGAAATAATTCCGGGAAGAATAGCAACCAACCTGTCACATAAAATTCTAGAAACAATTTTATAACAGAAATTGCATAGGCTTACTGGTCTAAAGTCATTGAAGGTCGCTGGGTGAGGCTTTTTCGGGACAACGACAATCAGAGTATATGTAACCCCTCTAGGAAAAGAGTGGCCTTGGAGAAAACCACTCACTGCAGCAAGAACATCATGTTGAACAATATCCCAGCAAGATAAAAAGAAAATACCAGTGAACCCATCTGGCCCTAGGGAGTTGTTCCCATTCAAACTCCAGACCGCACTCTTGACTTCCTCCTTACTCGGGGGAGCACAAAGGGAAATATTCTGATCTTCCAAAATAAGAGAAGGAATAACCTGAAGGAGGGAGTCATCAACCATATGAGCAGTAGATTGCAAAAGGTTCTCAAAAAAATGAGCAGCCTCAACACGCATAACTTCCTGATCCTCAGTCCATGTGCCATTAATCTGGAGACGATGAATTCTATTGCATCTTCTGTTACCTTGGACAACAGCATGATAAAATGCAGCATTCCTGTCACCTTTTTCCAGCCAGTCCATGCGGGCTTTTGAGCCCAATATACCTCCATGCAGTGAATAATCCAATTGAAATGTAGCCAAGCAGACTTTATTTTCCTCCTGGCACCTAATAGCTTTAAAAATTATCATGATTTTCTTGACCCAATTCTCAGCCTCATCTGGGCCAGTACTTCCAGAAAAATGAGGGGGGGTTTAGACTGCAAAACTCCTTGAAGATGTTGGTTCCATTGTGTGAGTTGTTTTGAGCTACTATTTGTAACGCTCACGTTATGCCTTATACCATATTCTCCATTTTCCTCCATGCTTCACCTCTTCCATCCATAACTAATTCAGAAAACAATCTGAGATGTTCAAAATACCATATGTTAATATTGCAACCCATGTTCATAAGTTGGCATAGCTAAAGATTCTATATACATTCTATTTTGTACATGCCTTTTGCTAATAGGCCAAAATTTACATCAGTTTTTAAGGGAAAAAGCCTCCCTCCACAACATCTCAATATCTTCACAGCAGTTAGCTATCGACACTAATTTACTATCATACAGAAGGGGGTAGAAAAAGGTGAGTCCTATGGTTTCCTTTTAGTTCACTAGAGGGTAGTGGACCCGGAAGACTAATCTTGTTCATCTTCCTGGTTGAAATATAGTTCTCTGGCGGCTTTAGTCATGACGTCCCAATATTCCTCTACTTGGTGCAATAGTAAGTCTTGGCCTGCTTTTAAATTATCTAATTTATTCATGACTATGGTCATGGCTGCTAAAGATGCGGGGGGGGGGGGGGGGGGGGGGGGGTGGGTCCTGCCAGGAATGTCGTACTGGTTAAATTTAACATTCTTCTTTGATTCTAGATGGGCTTCACGTTGGGCTTGGGCATAAAGTTTGATATCTTGACACAACAATTCCATAGCTAGCAACAGTCGTTCGCGTGCATTGGTATCCAGTCTGTTACAAGCAACATGTTAACTTACATAAAAGGAGGTAAGTACAACTAATTCTATTACTAACTTCCCAATTTCTACCCATCTCACAAGTAATTTCCAGGTTTAGCGGAACTTCGCTCTGATACGAAGAAGACCTATCATGTCCTACTCATAGACTATTTTCGGAGGTGACAGAAGAATCAAGATAAAGTAAATAGGGATCGCCATTCATAATTACAAGGCTGTGCAACGGAATAAGCATTACATGAACTGATAGTTTCGAATTTAATATATACAATAACTTAGGTGGCAGAGATTATAGGGAGAAGGGTTCGCTAAATTAGGATTCACTCAGCGCACAGTCCCCTAGGGAGTCAGTCCCATCTGAGATTCTTGAAAGGAAAGTAAGATTCATGAGCAATTATGCTCAATAGGAAATTTCTTCAATAATAAAAGTATGATAGGACATCAACATGGAAAGGACAACATGTATACCAATCAAGGAGAGAATACAACTGCGAGACACAATAATACTGGAGTACAGTTCAATGAAGATATCCTAACAGAGTTTGCCCGGAACCAATCAGTAATAAAATTCAAGCCATAATACAGTTTGTGGAAATGTAGACTAAATTTAGTAGTAGTTGGTGTCATGCTAAACACCCAATAGATCCATTTCAATTGGCACATATTTGAATTGTATGATTCAGTAATCGATTCAGGTGCTCCTCCCAGGACTGGATCGGCCCCATTTGCACAGGCATTGGTCCAGTAGAGTCCGAAGACTCAAAGTGTCATCATTTCCATTTGATCAGTCTTTTAGTACGGTTCGGGTAGATCTCCAAATAACATTAATAGTAATAAAGCATGTTTATGGCAAAAGTGCAATGATAATAAGACAATGTAAGATTAGCAAGTTAGGTTTAAGATTAGCAAGTTAGGTTAGCCCACGTTTAAGTGATATAGAATCTATATAGAAAACTGGGGAAGGGAACAAACTGGGACAATCATGAACTTGGTTCTAGTATTTCAGAAGAAATCGGTCAACTGGAAAAGTAGGATCGGTCGATCGGCCTAGTCAATAGCTAGTTCTGAATTTTAGGGAAAAGTCGATCGATCGAAATGAGGAAATCGGTCGACCGACCTAGCCAGTAGTCGGTTTTGGGTTTTACTGTGGGATCGATCGACCGAATTGATGAAGTTGGTCGACCAGAAAGGTGGGATTGGTTGACCTATCTATGGTTTCGGTCAACCGACTTCGGAAAAACCCGGAAATACATAGGTTGAAAATCACACCACTTTTTCTGGCCTGGGAATGGAAATAAACAAACAAGAATAGAAAAGCAAGGACTATTCTATAATTGTACATAATTTTTAAGTAAAATGGGAGGCTTTAAGCTTCCTATCTCTCTTCTTTTTCTCTCTCAGGTAGGCAGAAATGGAGGTGATCGGTCGATCAAAATGATCGATCGGTCGACCGATTCTGGCGATATTTAGAAGACTGATTTCTGTTGTTCGGAAATAGTGGTTTGAGGCTTCAAAAAGGAGTTTGAGGCAGTAACTGGGTACAAGGGTCTATCCTTCGACAACAACAAGTGCTTGGCATAAGGCTACTTGGAGAAGTACAAGCGAGAGAGGAAATGAAGACCAATTTCCTACCTAACAAGAAGATTACACTAAGATGACAATAGTCAGGATAACGGAACTCCAGAGTCCTTCCTTCACCTTAGTACTTAGCATCTAGCACCCTTCCTTCCTCTACCTCCAAAGCCCTTTTTGGTGATTGTCGCAGCAAGTAGCTAGAGTTTTGGCTAAGGATGAACATGTACATATATAGAGCCTATCTTGATAGAGGTGTGCATAAATTCCTCAACCGATGGACGATGGGGATTACCCCGAAGGTTTGCTAACACGGATTTTCCCCACGTCGCTATGATCTTACCCGCGGTTAACACATAGGGGTGTTAATACATAATAGTGATACGCAGGTGAACAGTAATAAATAGTAATCTGATTACATAATCAATTAAATAATTATATACATATATATATTCATATAATATAATTTCCTTTTTAATCTCTTTCTATGGACACAAACCTAATTTATTTAAGTTGTTATTTTATGTGAACTCATGCATGCTTATTTCCCAGAACTATTTTGGTAATGGCAGTGTGAGGTATACCAGAACATTATCATACATTATTTAAAAGTTTTATGACCAATTATTTTTATAAATAAAATTGAGGTGTTACATGCATCATCATCGAAGATGATCGCATCCTCTGCAACGAAGAAGGTGGGTTAAAGTAAGAGCTCGAGGTCATTAAAGTAAGTGTAATAGTTAGTTAAAATTGGTGAAACTTAAAGTCACTATTAAAATTACTTAAAATCTAAGTTCTAAGGTGATAAAATAAGAGTTTGGAGTTGTTAAATTATGTGTGATGATAAGTTAAAATGTGTGGGACTTAAAGTAACTGTTGACATAAATTAAAGTCTAAGTTTGAAGATAATAAAGTAAGAGTTCGAATGTGTTAAAGTAAGAGTTCAGGTCGTTAAAGTATTTATGACAGTGAGTTAAAGTGTGTAAGACTTAAAGTCAATATTGGCATGACTTAAAGTCTAAGTTTCAATGTGTTAAAGAAAGTGTTCGAAGACATTAAAGTAAAAGTTTGAGGTCATTAAAGTATGTGTGACGATTAGTTAAAATGTAGGGATTTAAAGTCACTGTTAACATGACTTAAAGTCTAAGTTCTAAGGCGATAAAGTAAGAGTTTGGAGTTGTTAAAGTATTTGTGATGCTGAGTTAAAGTGTGTGGGATTTAAAGTAACTGTTGAGATAAATTAAAGTATAAGTTTGAAGACATTAAAGTAAGAGTTTGAAAGTGTTAAAGTAAGAATTTAAAGTCATTAAAGTATGTGTAACAGTGAGTTAAAGTGTGTGAGATTTAAGGCCACTATTGACATGACTTAAAGTCAAAGTTTGAAGGTATTAAAGCAAGATTACGAAGACATTAAAGTAAGAGTTTGATGTCGTTAAAATATGTGTGACGATTAGTTAAAATGTGTGGAATTTAAAGTCACTGTTAACATGACTTAAAATCTAAGTTGTAAGGTGTTAAAGTTAGAGTTCGGAGTTGTTAAAATATGTATGATGCTGAGTTAAAGTGTGTGAGACTTAAAGTAACTATTGACATAAATTAAAATCTAAGTTTGAAGATATTAAAGTAAGAATTCAAATGTATTAAAATAAGAGTTCAAAGTTATTAAAGTATGTATGACAGTGAGTTAAAATGTGTGAGTCTTAAAGTCACCGTTAATTAGTTAAAGACTAAGGTCTAAAGTATTAAAGTAAGAGTTCAAAGTTATTAAATTATATAAAATTTAAAATAACTATTGATATAATTTAAAGAGGAACTTCAAAGGTGTTAAAGTAATAGTTGAAAAACTTCAAAATAATAATTACTCACGATCAGAAAACAGAAAACGTTACTTAGAGATTGACAGTGCAAATCTCAATAAAATATGAACTAAAAACTAAATATTATTAAAAGTATCTGAATTTTTGTACTTAGTCATTTCTGACAAAGACCTCCAGTTAAGATACTCTCGCTGACATGAACCTATAATTAATATTTTCATAATATTATTATGGAATAACTTATCCAGAGTAGCAAATAACGTATTTTATAAATTTTGCCTAGAAAATATTTTCTTAGGTGAAATTTTACACTCAACGAAACAAACCCTAGAGTATCCGCATGTATAGAGGTGGGGAGTTCCAACTTCAAGGAGAATCGATAGGGGAAAGCTGGGATTAACGCAGACTTGGCCAGGTCAGGCTTGAGAAAGCCCCGAAGAAGCCCGAACGTGTAGCCGGGCCAGGTCGAGTCTGGATTAAACGTTAGTCGTATTCCTCCACAGGGCTGAGAGGAGAAAAAGCCCCCGCCCAGACCATCCTTTGTGTAGCCACTAGCCAGGCAACTGAGCTGAGACTAAAAGACGCTGTGTCACTTTGACGGCCCAAGTCCAGTATAAATTGGGCTCTGTCAGTAAGGCTTGGGTCGTCTCAGCTTGATCGAAATCACCAAGGGGCAATTATTGTTGTGGTACATCACATCACTAGTGTCCCTACATCACTAGTGTCAATGGTAGTAGTCATACTTAACCCAATCTTTTATTTTGTTGTAAACAATATAAACTACAATGAGATAAGAAAAATCGGAACCACCAGCAGTCTTAATTTGGACATGAAATCTTATAGCCATGTTTGGATGCATGATTGAACCTGCGAATTGAAATACATGTTATAGTGGCCGGTAGTTAAACTAATAAATTGGGGAAGACCCCCGTGGTCGAATATACACTTCCAAACTCTCCCACATAGTTGGGAGGTTATGTGCACGAATCTACTGAAGGATGGGTGAAAATTTACTCGATCGACATAAGTTCTCAATCTTTCCAAGTATATAAAAAGGTTTATTAGTACAAATAGTGTAAAAAGGATAATAGAGGCAAAAGTGACGACACTCACACTACAAGGAAAAAAAAGGAAAAAAAAAGAAAAGAAGTGAAAACGAAAGTCCCAGTACAACGGCAACTGGATGCAGAATTCTGCAGTTAGGGTCCGCTAGCTCCCGTCCAAACGAATGCAATGCCTCTTCAATCCAAGATTAACTATCGAAAACTTATTAATTGAAAGAGAGCCAAATTGTCCAGCTATTGAGAAAGAAAGACCGTCATTCATCATGACAAGTAAAAACGTAACAAGAACAAGTCCATGAGCTTCCTATATTTTTCATATTATGTTCACTGAAATTAATCTCTCAGCCTCCTCCAATTCTGCCAGTGTTCCGACATTTTTGCTTTTCTCTTCTCAGTGCTTGGACATTAATTAATCCACCCTCTTCCTCTGCTTGCAAACGCATGAATAGATTCTCACCACACACAGGTGATGTGATGTTATCTACTTTGATGGAGAATATGCAACTCGGGAAGAAGTAACAAAGCGAGCAGCAGCACACTCTTCAACATTCTCCAGCTTCGCTTTCTTCAGGGTCGTCGTCGCCGTCGTCCGGGACTCTGCTCTGCCTCCTTGCATGCCTATGCCGCCTGCCCCCCTTGAGATGGCCGTCGTCGCCGAACCTCCTCTTCTCTGAGGGCGCAGCGTCGCACTCCGGGAACGCCACCGGGTACCTCTCCACGTCGTAGCAGAAAGAGTAGGTCATGTACTTCTCCCGGAAACCGCGCATGGCCAGGCGCCGTTCCGGTGGCACAGCCCCGTAGTCCGCGGCTGCCAGCTCGACCTCGACCCGGGCGCACCCATCGCGACCCTCGGCGCCGTGGAAGCGGCAGCCGCGGAGGACGAGGCCGGAGAACTCCGACGCGAAGGGAGCGAGCCTGTAGTCGACCCCGTACCTGCCGCCGGAGGTCGCCCAGGCGGACGCATCCCAGATAGTGGCGTAGACCCACATTGGCCTCGACGGGTAGTCCCCTTCCATGGCCCCGCTCCGGCGCACCTCCCGCACAGGTGTGTTGTCGACGTAGAAACTGACAAACGCGAAGTGATCGAAACCATGAACAATCGCATAACCAAGCACACCGGTGGGTGTGTGGATCGTGGTGGGGTTTGATTACTCACACGATGCTGTGGTTGGCCCAGAGGATGGAGTAGCGGTGGGCGCGGAGGCTGGGGTCGAAGGGGAGGCGGTATCGCTCCTCGCGCCCGCGACCGGTGCTGCCGTTGCCGTACACGTTGGTCTGCAGCCTCCAGGATCCGGCGCGGACGTCCCCGAGGAACTCCATGTCCACCTCGTCGTGCCCGCCCCGGAACACCTCCCCGTTCGATGCCTACCCATGACATCCACAGTGAGACGGCCCCGATTACCCACCCATCTCATTCGCCATAAAAGATAGAACAGAGGAAAGAGATGGAAAAGACAAGTGGCGGAGCAACTCACGTAGAAGGCGACGACGACACCGGCAGTGTAGCCGGACGGTAGCTTGATGGAAGCGCTGAAGAAGCCATTGCTGTACATCTCCGAAGACACAAAACCCGACCCTGGAGAGGAATATCCATAACCGCACGGTTAAACAGGGGAAGAGCAGGGAATTCTGTGAAGAACAAAGCTCATATACCTCCGTTGCGACCGAGGAGGAGGCTGACGGCGCGGCCGTCGGCGGAGCGCCGGAGGTTACTCTCGCCGAAGAGTGGGCGATAGGCCTCCTCGAACGTGATCGTCGTCAGGTTCCTGAAGGCTGCCGCACTCGCTGGGAAGATGGAGGAAACGAGCAGGACGAGGACGGTGGAGAACCCGCAGGAGATGCCGAGCCACGGCGGTGAGAGCCTACGAGCAACGCGAGCCATGGCCATCTCCCTGGTTTGATGATTGAACCCGTCAGCCATATGCAATGGATCGCCTCCTCGCCTCCCAACCGATGATATGATTCCAGACGCCTTTTCATGCATCGGGGACATCATTAGGAAGGTTTTGTCTAAATTTTCTTCCACCTTACTCCCCAATTTTTCTAATAATTTAATCCAACATTGGACGATCAAAAGATAGATTGCTAATAATCCTTGATCAGTGGACATCATCAAGGTCGTTAGTTAGCAATCAAGTCAAATATAAGAACACATTTCATGAATAAAAAACGAAGAGACAGCAGAATTTTATATCGTATCGTTTACGGTCAGACAGGGAGCAGCTTCACTCTAGTGGGGGTATTTGGACCTTTGTAGGGACAGTTTTTAACTTCTGTGAAGACTTAATTCACATGGTAGCCACTTAAACTGCACTTTCTTCTCTCTCTTTCCGCAAACGTATATATATATATATATATATGTCACTATCATATATACCAGTATCATCCAAATTACGTGCAGAAAATTTTATGGTCAACAACAATTATAAGAGAGAACTATGACAGGAAAGCAAACGGATCTGAGAAACAGTAGTAGTGCTCACCTGAACTTGACCAATTTGCAGTCCTGTATATGCTTCTGTCTTTGCACTGTGAATGGAACGTATCTGTATATAAAAATTTCGATAGAATGGAAACCGTGTTTAATTTTATTGCGAGAGTTGGTGAGAATCATGGTTTACTCATGTGGAGGGGATGGAAGATGAACATGAAGATCAGTTAGAAGTGCGTACGCGTAGGTGGAAAATGGCTTTCACATGTCCGGGCGTACGCCAGAGGAGTGCAAGGATGGTGATCTTGTTCGGAAATCGCCTCCGCTAGAGGATTTTATGAACGACCCAGCAGATTTCTATTATCTTATGTAAAAATTTATAAGGAGGGCCAATTTAGAGTCTTGTCGCAGTTTGTTGGTTGATTTTGGGGTGGGGATGAAACGAGCGTGTCAAGAGAGGATCTACACAGAAAAGATCAAATATTAAAAGAGCCTAGAGAACTTGCCTTGCGGATCATGGTCGGATACTTAAGTTAGTGATGATGGCTAGAAAAGTAATAGAAGAAAGGGAGGTGGCTCGAGATTATAATTCTCCCCTAATAAGTGTGCTTAAGATAATTAGGAATGACTTGGAGTAGCTTAGAATAGCTTATCTTCATCGGAGGGCTCATCAATAGTTAAATAAGTGTCAACTTATCATGCCTATGATTTTATAGCAAAATAAATCGAAAAATACGACAAACAAGTATTCAAAAATCATTGATACATAACTAACATAAGTAGTCCAAAAATTCAATAATAAAAAAATTCTTCTTTTATTTCATCATGGTCCGATAATACAACTACTAACGCCAAACCAAAACATATTCCCATTAACTTAGAACACTCTTCCCTCTCCAATAAAGAAAAAAATTATATCAAGACACTTGACTTATAACTCTCTAATATAAGGACTCTAGGGTAGTTTCACACTCATCACTCTTGAATCCTAGACGTTATCTAGCTTTATTCTTCATTCTCCGCACTACATGAAAATGTTAGAGTAAATAGGTATAAACGTACTCACCTAATAGGATTTGCATCTCGATATGCAAACATGCTTAAAATGATTACATTTTATCAAGTTGAAATACTAAGTCGTTAAAATAACAGTTACTCAAATGATGGTGGAAAATAATTAAATGACAATAGATATTATTCACATGACTATAGTATGAGTCAAGAGGCACTAATCAAATGACAATAGAGTTGGTAAAGTAATTAAATGATGAAGAATATTAATTAAGCAGTAAGAAGTACTAATCAAATGACGAGGGACAATACTAGATATCAACATTGTTGGTCAAGTGATAAGTTACTCAAGTAGAGGATGTGAACTAAGAGTTCCATGAACAGTGTAGCATATATCAATGTAGTAATCTAGATTTATTAAATAATTAAATAAAATAGATAAAATAAAATTCTTAAAAAGAATAAATAAAATCTAATAAATAAAATATGAAATATACTTATTAATACTCCATAATGGAATTAATGGGCCAAAAGAGGATATACAATACTTATAAAATTTGAAATTATTATGAAATTCGTAATGCCCATTATTCTTTAGATAAAATTTGGCACATATACATCATAATTATCTAAATTCATGTCTCATCACTATCCTAACTTGAGAGACACGTTTTCCATCACAATTTAACTCTAAGTAACATTGGAAGGCCTAAGAGATAGAGATAAACATGGAAATTTGTCATTCGATCAAGTTAGAGTTGTATTAAGATGCTTATACCCCAATCCCTATAAATAAATCCAATCTCCCCTCATGGCCGACCATATTGTTGCCTAGACGATCTCCTCGATGAGAGAGGAAGGCTAAAGGAGGAGAAATTCATGGAAAGGAGGCAGGCCCTAGAAGCTCGTTCATTTTGTTCTTCCCCGAATCTTGTTGAGCCACTCTATATTTATCCTTATATTTTGGTGATAACAAAACTTATGATTAATTAAATATTATAAATATATTTAATATTATGATTTCTAATAATATAAATTTATAGAATTATCGCTGTGTGATTTACACTGAAAAGTCAAATCGATGTCTATTCAATATACATTGACTTCAGTTCACAAAGTGCCACATCGATTCCCTTGATAGAACATCGATTCGATAAGTTAAACAACGATTTGATCGCTGTAACGATTCGATAAGTTAAACAACGATTTGATCATTGTAACGATTTGATAAGTTAAACAACGATTTGATCACTGTAACGATTTGATAATTTAAACAACGATTTGATCGTTGTAACGATTCGATAAGTTAAACAACGATTTGATCGCTGTAACGATTCGATAAGACAAACAACGATTTGCTTTTACTCAAACAACGATTTGATAGCAAACAACGATTTGCCTTTACTTAAAGAACGATTTGATCAAAACAACGATTTACTTTCACTTAAACATCGATTTTGTTCAAACATCGATTTCATGTAAACATCGATTTCACTTAAACATCGATTTCACTTAAACATCGATTCCCTTGAAAACATGGATTCGGTTCAACATGGATTTCACTTAAACATCAACTCTGTTGAAACATAGATTCTGTTCAAACATAGATGTTAACTTAAACATCGATTTTCTTTATATTTTAAAATATTTTTGGCATCTAGTGAAAAGTTAAATATTCTTGATTTGTGTAATCTTCTATCTTTCTGACAGGAGATCTTTTTTTGCTTATCTCTCTAGATCTCTTCCTTTCTGTCAGACAAAAAGGGCTTACCTACCACTTCTGGGTGACAGTAGAAAACATAGAAGTGTGAGCCTTTTTGAAAGAAACACTCTTTGATCTAAACACCTTCTTCTATGCTTGCAGACCTTGAAGACCACCAAGTGGCTGACAGTCAGAAGAAGAAGAATAAAAAAATTAGCAACAACTAGAAGAGTTCCAACGGATCTCTTCAACGGATCTATTCAAAGCTACTCATATAAAATATGAAGCAAGGCTGAAGAACAAAGGGTAGCTTTCTGAAGATTTTTTAAAGAGTGTACATCTAGTGAAGAACCTCAACTCCAGATACACTCAAAGGAAAAGAGAGAAAGAGTCCGAGCCCAAGAAGAAGTGATCAAGTGTTTGAAGCTTCAAGCTTCAGCTCCTTCTCCTCTCTTCTCTCTTCTCTCTCTCTCTCTCTCTCTCTCTCTCTCTCTCTCTCGCTCTCTCTTCTCTCTCTCTCTCTCTATCTCCTCTCTCTCTGTGGTCATTGTAAATCGGGGGAGAGTCTGTGGCTGAGAGCTAGAGTTCTTAGTGTTCATCTTGTAATAGCTCTTGGTCTGTTCTTTCTTTTCTAAGAAAGATTTCTGTCCAGCTGTAGGACTGTATACAGTGAGTCTCTTCCTGCGTGAAGAGTTGGCTAGTGTAGTTGCTGGCGTTTTCTGTCTAGCTGAGGGACTGTACTCAGTGTAGAACCTAGCTGGGGGTTTAAGTCTAGCAGAACCGCACTGGGGTTTGTACTAGGAGGTTGGCTTCTTGACCTGTAAGAGAAGTGGACTGCCTTCTTGCCCGGGAAAGAGAAGAAGACCAGTTGGGGGGCTGGGTGTTGTATTGTCCTTGAGGGAGACTGTACCCTTGGTTAGTAAAATCCCAAGAGATTGCTTGGGGACTGGACGTAGGACTTCCATTGGGAAGGGCCGAACCAGGATAAATTCCTTGTGTTCTTTGTGTGATTGTTATTTGCTTCAAAACTGCTACTCTCTATCACACTCAACTAACCAAACCTTCAAGTGATAATTTTCTGTGTTTATGTTTATGTTTCAGATTTTAGAAAACATATTCACCCCCCCCTCTAGGTTAGCTTGCTGTTGTACCAAAAGGGCCAACAAATGTCTCAATTTTGCTCAACAATAGACAATCTCTCCGGTAAATCTTAATTAGATATCTCTATAGGCTATTCTCTATGTCAGGAATATGATCCCCATCTTTTCCCTAATTTCTATCTTCTATATGAAGTGTATTTTCACCCAAGGTTCAAGTTTTCATGTTGACCCAAGCCCTTGTTCTTAATCTCAAATCCTTTTTAATCCATGTTCTTCTGTAATTTCTTATTTCTGTACATTCATGAGCATGTTAGCAACATTTTAAAACTACTTTGATGATTTTTCATACTTTATATGTCGAGATCCATGTGTTTTATTGCGCATGTGTCATCTTGGATTCTCTGTTACATAATGCAATGACCCTATAGATTGCCTACTGAAAACACAGCCATACGACACTCCACATTTAGGATGCACCGATTAAGACCTCCACCTTCACTTAACCTGATCACTGTGGGGCACAATATTGCCTTCTGAACATGGGTTATACCCGACCACTTAAGACGGTGAGTCCAAAGCTTTAATTTACATGTAAACAGTGCCATAAAACCATGACATACTCACTGTTAATGACTATTTAAGCCTTAAATATGCTAATAGAGATCTATATGGCAATTAACAATAATTAAACTCTTTTGTTAAAATTCCCATGATCACTCTCATACCCCTTGATCTTCTCCTGAAATTCTATAAACTTTCACAACTCTTAAACCCAAAGTTTCATAAAATATCTTATTAAAAATCTTAAAATAAAATACATTATTATTAAAGGACTTAATTTCATTTTACATCGAAGTTTTAGAACACCGTTACCACTGCTCCGTAGCTCTAGAAGTCCTCTAGAACACTGAGCAACTGTTTCTACACCTTTCTTGATGTTGTGAGAACCCATCAGATATTTCTCCTGTCAAACTGGAACTCCCTTGCCAAGACCTTCATAAGTCTCTGTGAGCCTGAAATTCCTCTAGGACACAGAATAGGTTGTACCATAAACACTTATACATACCATGGGGCCATGTCGGACCTGTACGACATACTCCAACTAGTCTTGAGTCTCTATCTAAAAATGTGATCGACCAACTGACTGCCTTCTGATCATGATCTGGGGATAAACCATGTTCACCTTGTTGGCCCACGACATCATAGTAGGGGGGGGGGGGACGAGTGCTGCAATAATTTAACACTTAAAAACAAAAGTTTGATGCAGAAGCGTTAGTTAGAAAATAAGGGTAGTTAGTAAGTTAAGTAGTGAATAATCACAAGGACAAACACATAAAAGGACACAAGGATTTATCCTAGTTTGGCACTTCCCTTAATGAAAGTCTTACGTCCAGTCTCCAAGTAAACTCTTGGGATTTTAATAACCCGGGGCATCCCCCCAATGGACGTACAACGTCTAGCAACCCGTTGGTCCTCCCTTCTACTCAAGGAGAAAGCTGAGTACAGTCTCTCAACTGGACACAACATCCAACACCCTAACTGGTCTTCCCTTTAACATAAGGGGCACATTGAGTATAGTCTCTCAGCTGGACAAAGTATTTAGCAACTAGCTGGTCTTCTCTTCTCACAGGAAGAGGAACAAACTTGTCTTTCTTAAGAAAAGAAAGAACAAACCTGTCGAGATCAAGACTTGACTTCCTTGATCTTGACAGCAACATGAGAGATACAGAGACGAACAAGAACCTAAATCTCTCATACAATAAAACACAGAGAGAGAAGAGAAAGAAGACTTGAATGCTTGAAAGCTTGAGCATAATATTTTTGGTTTTTTGGTGTATGCTGCTTGTCCAGAATGCTGCAAAGCCTTCGACTCTTTATAGAGCCTCTGAGGAAGACTATTGAGATAACCGTTAAAGCTTCATCTTCTCATGTTGCTCTTCTTCTTCTTCTGTCTGTTGCCTCTTGGAGATATTAAAGAAGATCGTTTGAATGATAACCATTAGACTCCATCTTCCTTTCGTTCTTATTTAGAGTGTATTTCATAGTCTCTTTTAGCAGGTCTCACATAGGTCTTGCATGAGTACCGTGGACCTGCATACAATAAATGCATGGAAGAGGATGTAAGCAAGAGAAGTCATGTCCCAGCCGGCCCATACCTTATTTCCCTTAATCCACAAGTTCTGCTGACACCCTTGTTACCTACCACGAAATGGTAGCAAGAAAAATGTAGAATACATTCTGACCATATTTCTTGGAAGCAGCTACCCTACAAAGTACACACTTTGAGAGGTAAGAAATAACAAGTAAAAGATGTGCAGAGAGAATTTGAAAACTTATTTACGCACCAAAATAATTGATGGAGCAATATTCAAACTAAAGATATAGCCAATCGATATATTTGATTAAAGTTAGTCACTAATTGGAAGCATATATGATAACTATTCACCAATCAAAACATTATAAGACATGTATTCACTAATCAGAGTAATGTATGACTTCTATCATCAATCGATACCTAAACAACACTAATCAAAGCAATATAACGTAAGTGTTCACTAATCGATATCTGAATAACGCTAATTAGAACAATATAAAATATTTATTCAGTAATCGGAACAATTATAACGCCAATCGGAATACTACTAAACCTTTGTTCACTAATTGGAACAAAGTTGAGCATTTGTTCAGTAATCAGAACATTCATAACACCAATTAATAAAACTTTGTTCTCTAATCGGATCAACATAAGAGTAATCGCAATGATGTTAAGTAATCGGAAAGAGAATGTTCAATCATTGATATAACATGAAATATATCACTAATCAAAACATTCATTTCTTCTATAATTAGAACACTGCTTCTTCAATAATCGGTATGAAACTTTTCTTTTCTAATGATAGAAATTTCTTCACTAATCGATGTGAAGTTTGTTCAGTAATTGGTATGAGATTTCTTTTCTAATCGATAGAAACTTTCTTTTGTTCTCTAATCGGTAGAAACTTGTTCTATAATCGATGTGGCACTTTAGTATCTAATCGATATATATTGAACTGTAATCGATATAGACTTTGAGTGCATATCTCTTTAAGCCGATAGAAATTATCTTATTTCTTATACATAAATACATTGAAAAATATTATTAATATAGTCACGATATTCATGAGTGAGAATGTAAGACCCTAGGTTTTGTACTTATTATGCTTGTTGTGTGTTGTTTTCTATTTTTGGCCAAACCAACCCTTGACTACGACAACCAGTACTGCCAAGAAATGTTGACGACAAACAACTGTGTCGCTAACTTTTGATTAACGACAATAAGCATTGTCGTTGACATTTTTTGAATTTTTAGAATTTCTGCTCGAGGCATGTTGACGGAAAAGTCGAATGCCGCCAACTTACTGTTTGACAACATTAGACATTGACGTTAACATCTCTGCATGTTTCCAATTCAATCCTAATTTCTTCGTGGCCAGTTTAGGAGAGTCTAAATTAGGTTAGGGTTCTCTTTCCTATCTTGAACATGACCCAAAGCCCTATAAATATAGGTAGTCTCTATGAGGAGAGAACCTTTTCTTGGCTAGGGTTTGTGAGGATTTCGAGAGAGAGAATGAGAGAATTCTTCCCGAGGCTAGATCGATCATTCTGGTGGAGGTCTCGTCACCCTACTTCGAGGAAGAGGTGTTGCTAGGCGTTGGAGGCTTCTAGTACGTGAAGTTTGCATCAGGGAAGGTTGTGAAGCTCAGATTGAACTATCCGTACTTAACATATTGCCCCGATCTAAGTAATTCTGGTTGAGGTGCTGAGCTTTTTTGGTGATAATAATGTAACTCCGGGTCATCCAATTCTAGTATAGTGAATTTTACATGATTTTGGGCCAATGTGTGTCTATTGAGCTATGTTTTGGGCTTTGATGTGTAGTGTGGGTATTGTGGGCTGGGGATTTTGGCCCACATAGCACTCTAATTCTTTGTTTGAGAGTGCGACCAGGGAGAGCGTCGCGTTCATAACGCAGCCTTCAACCATGTCGCAATCTCAGAACTACCAATCTTGGTTCTTCGACTTCATGTGCAATGTATGGCGTACGTTGGTTGCTCCATGGCATTGTGTTCAAGAATGCGATGGCCTGACAGGTTGCATTCTGAACGCGACAATAGACCTTGATGCGTTCTTGATCTCTGATGTTTTAAATCCCTATTTGTCTGCCAAAAAGGGCAAACGGACTTGTTCGCCAAGAAGAGACTCCCAAAGGGTTTTTTTTTGGTGATTTCAGCTCGGAAGCTGATAGTTTTGCGTGGTTTCCCTACGCAGAGCATGATTGGAGTGCAAAAACACCGATCAAACATTGTTCTTTACGTTCTTCGCATGGGTAGGGGAACTCTCGCTCTTTTGTGTCATTTGTGTAGTTTAATGCATGTAAATGGATGTTTTGCAATATATGTATGGTTTCTTATGAAGATAGTCGATTACAGTGGGTTGGAAATTGTGAAAGTAGGGTTTCTTTGGGGTTTTCTAGGTGAAAATATGTGAGCTGTGTGTTCTTTCTAAGAACGCGATAGGCAGGACGGTCACGTTCATATCACGACCTTTGGCCCTGACACATTCTTATCCAGAACGTTGCATATACAGGCTTCTCATTCTTAATGTGATTGTTTCCCTTATCATATTTTGGTTCATGAGGCCATTTGGTCTCCAAGTTGTAGTGTGGATCCAAGGGGTCCTGGATTTTGGTAGTGTAACACCTCAAAATTTACTACCAAAATAATAATATAATATAAAAAATTAGAAAAAAGTTGGTTTTCATAAAAGACATAAATACTTACCAAAAACCTGATTAACTTTACTCTAGAGATATTTCTACATTATTAAAGTAACCCTAGTACTGTCTTCAAATGTACGCACTCCGACAGGGTGCCAACAGAATTTGATAACAAAATTGAAATTTGACATCACCATAATTCTCAAAAAAATATGCTGCTTCTAAAGATATAAATATCATGAATTATTGACACACACATATCGAGATTAAGTCGACCCAATGATTTTTGGGATAATTTTTATTTGACAAAAATTTTATTTGATGAATTAAACTAAAATCATCATAATTTGTATCACCTCTTAATTAGTTTATGTCTGAAATTTTGTCCTAATTGGACATCATTTAGGTACAAAAATAAAGGGCCAAAGGGTCTGGATGAATTAAATATGAATTACGAAATCGATTTATGAACATTTATGCTTACGTAACCTTGGCTACGTAAGACACTATTTCTTGTGTAAATTGATTACACGTACCTCAATACGTGTTGAAGGCTAAGTTACCCTCCATTGAATGTGGCCAAGCAATAAAAAAGATGGATTTTGCAACAACACGTGCATTGTTACGTGCTGTGCAAACATGTAACCTTGGAATCTATATAAATCTCCCTTGCATATGCTTGCAAGAGTTTGATTGTTGTCCATCACTCCATGCTGCTACCGCTACTGTTGTTGTTGCTATTGCAACTGCTACTACGGCTGCTACTGTTGCCATTGCTACTCTTGCTATTACATCCTCTTACTTGGAATATAAGAGGTTTTGCATTTCTTCTTTGGCTAGGTAGGTGCCTCTTGTTAAACCTTGATTATACATTCGTAGGCCTCTCCATCCCTAAAGACTCTTATTTTCTACTTGTTTCATGCTCTGTAAGAACTTCTAGAACAAGTCAAATCAACCTCACGTTCTATTTTAGTGACTTTGAACAAGCTTAACAAATCTCTTCTTTTCCTCCTATGCTCCTATATCATATGATTTTGATAACATCTCCATGATAATATTGGTCACTATCGCTCCAAATTGGTAGAAACTACTTTTCTATATTCTTGCTTAATCTATCTCGTAATAATCATGGGCTTTACCTTTTCTTGAATATTACCATAGTTTTAAAATCTTCAAGCAACTATTTCATGAGGGTCCATTAGTTCTAAACATCATCTTTTTCCGACAGAATACTCAGTTTTGGATTCCATCCTTTTCTGATAGAATAATCAGACCTGGACTTCATCTGGTTGTACTCTCTAGACCTTGAACAGACCTTATAAATTCATTGTTCTAAGTTGTACTCTTGTATTATAAGACTTCGATGGCCACTTGATTATTCTTGTGTACATGTTTCTATTCTTCCCTTCTTGCAACAACTATAATCCTGAGTTTTCTTTTCCTTGATAGCCTTGATTTCATCAAAAATTTATAAGTTTTGAACACCATCCTTTTCTAAAAAGATTGATCAGTTATGAACTGCATCATTTTTTGCTATCCTGACACGTCCTAAATTTTGATAACCTTGAGTTATCATGCCTTGAACCAACCCAACCAGACTGGAAAGCCAGAGCAGGTTGACACACCTTGATCAGGGTGTCGACACAGGCTGGGTTCCAGTAAGGCAGTTCCCCTACATGGACAAAAGGTTGAAGAGTGTGTCCACACACACACCCTTCAGTGTGTTGACACACCCCTTCAACAGGTCAACACAGGTCGACACACACCCTTCAGTGTGTCAACACATCCCTTCAGCAGATCAACCCAGGTCGACACACTCCATGAGTCAGGTCGACACACCCTTTAGTGTGTCATCACACTCCTTCAGCAAGTCAAACACATTACTTTAGTAGGTCAACCTACTCCAAATTTTGCTTGACAATGAGATTTTTAAACTATGAAATCAAGTTGGATATTCTATTTTCTTGGGCTTTAAAGTTATTTCACCAACTTGGTAACCCATTTAGCTATACTTCTAACCTCGTTGGAACAATTTTGATCACTTAATCACCTACTCTTGATTCACATACTTTTGGCTGATATCATACTTCTGGCTCCTTTCTGGAATAATAAACTATAGTAAATCATCTTCAAAAACTTATTTTACTCCTGATGAGTGCCCAAGTACCATATATGCATGTTAATCATAAATGGAAATGGGATGACGTATTTTTGGGTCTTCGGACTATTTTGGACCAATGCCTGTGCAAATGGGGCAGATCCAGTCCCGGGAGGAGCTACATTTAATCTGCACAGAGCGGTATGGATCAACATGGTGTTCGGCATGACACCACTATAAGCTAAATAGTCGACATTTCCATGAATTATGTTATGACACGAATATTTATTTGCTTGTGGAATGGGTAGGGCATCTCTATACATGTATTTTCTCTATTTTCTTCTGAACTATTGTTCATACACTCACGCTCTGCTATTTTATTGATGATCATTATATGCTTGTTACTTGACCTAACTCAGATCATTGGCATATCATCTTATTTTTGTCACTATTTTTTAATTCTGGTTCAAATCATTTATTTCCTGATCTGTACCATTGTTTGTTTACTCTATTACTTACTGTTAGTCAAATCAATATATATATTTCTTCCATTTCTTGTCATTGGAGGACAAATCCTACTGGGCAAGATTGCTCAAATCTATTTTTTTTCCTAGGTAATCTACAGTTCTAGAAGGCGGGACATTGGGAAATTGTGTGCTGAGAGATCAAAACTTGTTGTGTCTGCTCTTTGAATTGTAGTTTGAGAATCATGTAAACACCATCAAGTTAGAGGAATGATAGTTAATTATTTTTATTAGATTAAGAACCGGAGCAATTTCTGCTCGAAAAGTTCAAAATTTACTCTTGATTTTCTAATCGTTCACGTTACGACATTTATAGATATATTAAATGTCATGACATGATAGGCAGTATTTCATTGGATAAACATATTCGAATATTCACTTAAATGTGTTCTATTGAGAATGACCAACTTTGCTAATAGGTGTTTCATGAGTGTCGAGTTTCATGTGAGGAATTTAATGGTTGAAATAAAGTTTAAATGATGGAATGATTGGTTTTACGTGTGTTTAATAGTTTAGAAAGGTTTTAGTTGATGGATTTGGGCCTATGTGGCTATTTCTGAGGTGCTCTATGTGAGACCCGTGGGTTGGGTGATTTGTCTGAGATCGTGTCCTATCGGTTGGATGCCTTAGTGAGGCATCCGAGTTGGTGGACACGTTAGCGGTTGTTAACGTGGTTCCCCTACATGATGCTTTAGTGTCGCATCAGGGGTCTGTGATGCATTCTGATTTTCTGTAAACCGAGTTTCTTGCTGAGCTTCGGGGTTGATCTTTGGGTCAATGGTACCTCAGCTCGTGTGCCTAATGATTCTATTGTATTGTCATACTGAGAATATCGATTATTAGCATTTCATATAAAGGTTTAGTAGTGTAAAAGTGGTTTATCGAGTTCGGTGGTTCGACGCATATTGGAATGCCTCTATAGTCAGGTACCCTAAGTTCTCTGTGAGGCAGACACGTTATGTTGGATCGAAATGGCACTAATGATGTCCTAGATGGGGGTGAATAGGACTTCTTGTGCTTTTTTAAATTTTTATCTAAAATTAAACAACACTAAATGGAACTGTTAGAATTTAGTGTAGTGTGTGATTCAAGTGAAAATTGGCGGAAACAATCACACAATTACACAAGGAATTTTATCCTAGTTCGGCCCTTCCCACATGGAAGTCCTACATCTAGTCCTCAAGCAAACCACTTGAGATTTCACTAACTTCCAAGAAAACTTGGCCTTCTCTCACCCTTGAGAGGAATTACAAGCCCACTTGCTCCCAAGCAAGTCTTCCCTCAGCAGGGGTACAAAACTACCTTTCACAATGTCTTCCCTTCACAAAAGGGGTACAGCAGGAACAAACCTCTTGCAGGTTTACACAGACAGAATTGAAAGAACACTGTGTTTTTGCTCCAAAGAATGAGCAAACACAAGAAATTCAGAAAGGAATAAAATGTAAGAACTACAGCTATGATCCTTTCTGAATCAGGAAAGGTGGACTAAAAGATATCAAATTACAAATTCCACCCAACAACAAGACTTCCGTGAAGAGGAGAGCTTGGAGATTTTCTGAATGAAGAGGCTCTCAATCTTACAGCTCAAGAGAAGGCTTGTAGAAGCTCTTGCTAGCAGAAGGCAGAAGAGAGTTGAAAGAGTTGCTTGCTAGTTTCACACTCTAAGTGTTGATTGTCTTGTTCAAACTTCGGCTTCTATATATGCTTCAGAAGAATTTTTCTATTAGAAACTATCCGTTGGAGGTCTAGCCGTTTGAGAAGAGATCTTTGATCCTTTGGATGTTGGTTGAAGTTGTTATCCATTAGTCCTTCAGCCTTTTTAGCTTTCCAACGGCTTCAGACCATGCTTGTAGCTTCACAACTAGAGGTCAATCTTCAATTAATGTTCTGTGAAAGCTCCATGCTGAAAATGTGCCTAATAAATGTTCTGCACCAAAGACAAGACAAAAAGAGAGAATACCTCCATACTTTCTGAGGTAGGTGAGTCAGAAGAATATATAAAGTATGGAAACCTCGGACAGACAGATTTTCAGGACAATAAAAGACAGACAGACAGTTGCACCAAAAAGTAAGGTGAGGTTCTGACAGTGGTAGGTGAGCCTCTGTCAGATGCCTCATCCGCCTGATGACAATAAATGTAAGACAACTTATGAGAAAGAAAATCTAACCTTCTGTCAAGAAGCAAGAGACCATTTGTATAAAATATTTCAGATACAAACATAAACAAATTTTGGTGGTTATTTTGAATATAATATACCTTATCTGTCAGAATAAATTTAAATAATAGTAACCTGCTAGGATATTGATATTTGAAAAACATACATGTACTATGTGTTCTAACAAAGATTATATTAAGCAGGTGAGATACTGAACAATCAACATTTCATGAAGTAATAAATTATTATCTGCACAAGAAAAGTGTAAGTATAGAAGTTGTTAGGGAAGTCAGAGTCAGAAGAATGTGTACTTCGACTCTAGGAGTTGGAGTCAGAGTCATGAGAACAAACTGACATTCGACTCTTCAGAACTTGTAGTGAGACCATAGAATTTGACTTCAAGAAGTCGGAGTGATATGCAACAGTAGGTCATACTTCGACTTCTGAAGAAGTCGGAGAGAATGCTTCGACTTCCATGGAGTTAGACAGAGCAAGACAGATACTTCGACTTTTGGGAGTTGGAGAGTGGCATTCGACTTCTGGGAGTTGGAGTCTAGAACACGGGAATCTGAACACTTCGACTTTATGAAGTCGGAGTCCACAGTCGAAGTCAGTGTGATACATAGTGTAGTCTGTGGACTTAGAAAATTTTCAAGATAGTGTTGTACAAGATATTTTCTCTGTGATATTATATCAATAGATTTGATTTGTAGAAAGTCTTTTAAAAGGTTTTATCATAGCAAAATTACCATGTTAAAATAATTTAAAGTCTTAAATAATTTTCTTAGGGGATAGTTGCTAAAAAATTCTCCCCCTTTTTGTTAATGGCAAAAACTTTTAAGTAGACAGTGAAAAAAACAAATTTTAAGTTTGCAAAAAAAATATGTTCCTATAGATTGAGTTATTTGTTTCTTACTTTCTTTCTCCCTCTTTGTGGCATTAACAGAAAAGATAAGATATAAAAAGAGAGATATATACATATATCCATAGAGATAAGAAACAGACATTGCATTCATAAATTGAAATGTGCAAGTACATAAAAACATCTTATGAAGATGATAGTGAGCTTGGTAAGTACAGAGAAGGAGGGATCTGAGCAAGGAATGGCTGGAGAAGAGCCCACAGCTTCTTCTCATTCTCATGAAAGAAATTCAGGAACTTACCATATTCTATCCTATAGGTAGGACCTATGGAGGGAATTTTCCTATAGGACTTTACATGTCTCTTATGGAACCAGGTAAGTCTCTTCTGATAATTAGAGGGGCGCAGAAAGACCTTGAGAGGGACAAACTTCTTCGAGGCTGCCAAATGAAGAAACTCATGAACAGTAATATTCCTGTGTAGGCCCTGAGAAATTGCAGCTTCCTTTGCTTGGTAGTAGACTAAGTACCTATGCTTCCACTTATGAGAAATAGACTTCCAAAGAGTCTCATATCCTTTGCAGAGATATTCTCTAACAGAGATCTTCAACTTCTCACAATCTGTATGATCTTCAGGGTATGCAGCTGTCCACTGGTCTTCAGAGAACCTCTCAGACTCAGCAAAACAGATCTGAAAATCTAACATGTGCTAGGAGTTCTCAGGAGCTTGCATGAGGGCAAACCTATGGAATGATACTCTCAAGTTATACTTTATTCTGAACCTGGTCGCTATACGGATGTGTCTGTTGAAAACTAGCTGAGCAAAATCTTTCCTTGCAGAAATGGCACCAACCACACTGGGGTATAATCTAGAAGATAGTCCAATAGACATAAAGGGGGAAATCTGCCTCTGACCCCTGATAATATTCTCCCATTGACCTTTGTTAACATCAGGCAATCCTAATCTGAACCTAGCTGCATTGAATTCCTTCATTTTTGTGTACTTGGCCTGCGACTCTCTAAGGAGGGTGCCAAATAGGTCAAAGAATCTAAGATTCAGGTGAAGGATGATATCCATGAATTGGTTTCTAGCCTGAGTTTGCTGAAATTTGGTGGATTCACCAGGATAGAGTTCAAGAAAATCTTTAGGAGACAGACTGTGGCTTTTCTGAGTAATTAAATTCAGATCAACCAACTGAACTTAAGATGTATGGAGGAGAGAGGGAAGCCAGTCCTCAAAGGTGAAACCTGACATTTCATGGACTTCAAGGAATACCTTGATGGACAGGAATTCCCTGAATAAATTCATGTGGTGTTCTGAGTGGTAGATAAAAGCATACCAAAAGGGAGGAAGTAGTTTGGCAGGATTGTCCTTTAATTGGCGACCACCTTTAGATGAAAGTACCACACTAGGTACTATCTCTGAAAGGGAAAGGGTGGATCTGCCAGCCAAAGGTGTGGAGGATGTAGGAAGAGAAGAGAAGAAATGAGGAGTTGAGGTATGAAGAATGGGTATGTTTGCCTTGGAGGGCTTGAAATAGTATTTCAAGGGATAGAATGAAAATTTGACATTATCAAAGGCAATGGGCTGATCCTTTGGTAAAGAGGAAGAGGGAGGAGGATCCGATGAAGTAGGAGGAGGTGGAGGTTGTTGTTGTTGCTCATCAGCAGAGGGAGTTGGAGGTGTAGGAGCAGTGGGGGTAGTAGGATGAGATGAAGATGTAGGAGGTTGTTCTAATTCAGGGGGAGCAGGAGCACTGGAGGTAGTAGGAGCTGGAGGAGTTGGTCCAGTAGAAGGAGTGGAAATGGTCAAAGGTTTAGAGAACACAGGCTGACCATTCTTATGGAGTTTCCTTCTAACCTTCCTCTTAAAAGTTTTGACCTTGGACCTGGCATTTACCTCTACATCCTGAGACTCTAGAGGTCGCTTAGGCCTAGACTCCTGAGGGGGCTGCTGCTGCTGCTCAGGCTCAACTGCCACTAACATTTGTTGCTACTGCTAAACTTCCTCAACTACTACTGAAGACTGCTCTGGCTCTGGCTGTTGCTGATCTTGCTACTGCTGCTCTGCATGCTACTGAACATTTTCTTCTTGTTCCTTATGTTGCTGCTGTACTGGTTGCTATTCTTCTTGAGGAGTAGAGGGATTGACTAGTGCCCTGTTGGCACACAAACTGAAGTAAAAGATCCTTCATCTGTTGAACCTCCTCAGCCAAGAAATCAAACTTGACATCCACTTGTTGAACTTGCATTTGAAGAACTGACAGGCCTTCCTGTTGCTTCATCAGCATATCCATCAACATGCTGGTACTGCTGCTACTCTCCCCCTGAGTCCTTGGCTGGGTCTCAAAGTGAGGAGGGGAGGAGTGATGCTTTACTTCTTCAAATTCTTGCTGAAATAGAGTAGATCTTGGCACTTCTTCTTCTTGTGCTACACCCTTGCCCTTCAAATCTCTGAGTACTTGATTGATAGATTCTTCTGGGGCTTCATGCTCAAGAGATGGGGTAGGAATTTGTTCTTGCTGTAGTGGTTCTTGCTCTTGTTGGATACCTTGTTGCTCTTCTTCTTGGTGCTACTCTTGTTGGTCTTGAGTAGGGACTTCTACTCTATATTCTCTAACTTCTTCATGCTAAATAACAGGAATAGAGGAGGAACTCTGTGCCTCATCAAGGAAAACTTCATGAGTGCACTGGGGCACAGAATCCTTAACCCACAAGTTCTGAGCTTTGTTTTCCAAACTGTAATGGCTTCTTCTCAGTGTAGATAAGCCAATCTTTTCCTTTATGGCCACTGAAATTTCTCCACTTAGATCTACTGAGAACCTTTTGAAAATCAGTGTCAGTAGAGGTCCATAAGGGAGGGACTCCTGTAGATTCCTAGATACTACCATCCTTTCCAAGATGATGGAGGGCAGGTTGACCTTATGTCTTTGGATAGCCCAAAATAGCAGGCTACCATCTCTGGCAGTTATGGAGGAGTGGGTACCAGCCCTGGATGTAATGATGTTGGTGATGACTGAGTGGATTATCCTCTTTTCTGCAGACAACTCATTCACAAGCAAACCCTTTTTACTAACAGTCCCTAGATTGCCAATAATACCCATCTTCTGCTTATCCATGGGTATAATCTCACTAATTCTATGGCCAGAGTTGGGACAGTCCAACAGTTCTACCAATAGATCTTCTGAAATTGTAACCTTTGTGCCTTTTAAAAACCCTATCACTGAACCTTCTGCCGAAACTTGAAGGGACACAAAGAAAGCCTTAAGGGCGTCTTCAAAAGTTGGTTTTGAGATCTGGCACAGTCTAGACCAACCCATTGCTGCTAGGGTTTCTTCTAGCCAACCTAGACTACCATGCAACTGGTTGAAATCTACAACCTTTCCCGGATAGATGAAAACCTTGGTAGAGGAAATGCGTTGGAACTGTTCAGGGGTGAACATGGTTCTTTCAGGAGCCCTAGAGGAGGCCATCTAGACAAAAAGCGATGGAGAAGGTTCAGAAAACTATCAAAGGAGTCAAAGAAATGAAGTTTAGAGATTAAGAAACCAACCTTTCTTTAGAGGGGATGAGAGATCTGTAGTTCCTCAGAAAACGGTTCCGAGGAGATGAACAGTACACGCGGGAAGAGGAGGAAGATGACAGGAGAGTCCGAGAGAGAGTTTGAAAGGGTGCTTTGGGAAAAGGAAGGGGTGGTCCTAATATAGTACTTGGAAAAGTACAGACCAAAGATGAGAAGATGAACGGTGGTGATTAAAAGAATGAACTGTTATCGTATAAATACCCCTTTAAATTTAAAAATTATTAATATTTATTATTTTAAATTAATGTGAGTACCTTCACAGACTCCAACTCTAAGTAGTTGAAGTGCCTTCTCCGACTTTTAGGAGTTGCAATGTACTCTTCCTACATGAGTCGTGGTAGACTCCGACTTTGAAGAGTCGCAGTCTGCACTCTGACTTCATGAGTCGCAGTACCGAGACTTAGAAAATTTTGCAGTGTTTTTAACATTCACTTCAAACATGGATTTACCACAACAACTTAGTCAGGATTACACATACCTATTTCTCTTCTAATTGATGTAAATCTATCTTCAGGAAGAGGTTTAGTAAAAATATCAGCATGTGATTTTCAGTAGAGACAAAATCAAGTAAAATATCTCCATTACTTACATGGTCCCTGATAAAGTGATGTCTAACCTCAATATGCTTTGTTCTTGAATGTTGTATAGGATTTTTGGTCAAATTAATTGCGCTTGTGTTGTCACACAACATTGAAATTTCTTGAAGTGTTTGACCATAGTCTTCCAATTGGTGTTTGATCCACAACAGTTGAGTACAGCAACTTCCAGCTGTAATGTACTCAGCTTCTTTTATGGATAATGCCACTGAATTCTGCTTTCTTGAAGACTAAGAAATCAAGCATCCTGCAAGTATTTGACAAGTACCACTGGTGCTTTTTCTATCTATTTTGCATCCAGCATAGTCAACATCACTATATCCAATTAATTTGAAATCAGAACATCTGGGATACCATAAACCCAATTTACTTGTGTTTATAAGATATCTAAAAATTCTTTTAACAATATTAACATGTGATTCTTTAGGATCAACTTGAAATCTTGCACACAAACATACACTGAACATTATATCTGGTCTACTGGCAGTAAGATAGAGTAATGATCCTATCATGCCTCTATAGATATTTTGATATACTTTCTTGCTAAGTGGATTACTATCTAACTTAATTCCCAAGCTCATGGGTGTTCCTAAGGGCTTACACTTGTCAAAACCATATTTAGAAAGTAAATCTGAAATATATTTGGTTTGACAAATGTGAGTACCTTCCTTAGTTTGCTTGATTTGCAACCCAAGAAAGTAGTTAATCTCACCCATCATACTCATTTCAAACTCACTTTGCATAAGATTTTCAAAGAATTTACAAAGTGATTCATTAGTAGAACCAAAAAGAATATCATCAACATATATTTACACTATTAAGATTCCTTCTAAAAATTTCTTAATAAATAGTGTGCTATCTACTTTACCTCTTATGAAATCATGTGATATAAGATAAGCACTTAATCTTTCATACCAAGCTCTTGAAGCTTGTTTCAGACCATATAGTGCTTTTTTTCAACGAAAACATGATTTGGATATTTAGTATCTTCAAAACCAAGTAGTTGCTCAACATAAACTTCTTCTTTTATGAAACCATTTAGGAAAACACTTTTAACATCCATTTGAAATAAATTGATATTGAGGGAGGGAGCATGCATATGCTAATAAAATTCTAATTGCCTCTAATCTAGCTACTGGAGCATAAGTTTCATCAAAATCAATGCATTCCTCTTGGGAATACCCTTGTGCTACAAGTTTGGCCTTGTTCCTGATGATCACTCATGATTCATCCATTTTGTTTCTGAAGACCCATATGGTCCCAATAATTGGATGGTCAGAAGGTCTGGAGACAAGAGTCCAAACCTGACTGCGTTGGAACTGGTTAAGTTCCTCTTGCATGGCAAGGATCCAAGATTCATTAGCCAGTGCATCATTAATTGTCCTAGGCTCAATTTGAGAAACAAATGCAGAAAAATCACAAGGAATGTTCATACCTCTTGTTCTTACCCTATCTTGAGGATCACCTATAATATTTTCTCTTGGATGGTCTCTATGATACCTCAATTCTCTAGGTAGTCCTTCTTGTTGTTCTTCTTGCTGTTGAAGTTCCTCTAGTGGTGGATCTTCCTTTTCTTCTTCTTTTTCTCCTTCTTCAAGAGATGTTTGTTCTAGATCCCTGCACAGATCTTCAACACAATCTTCTTCTTCTTCTATTCTTTTAATAGAAGGGTTAGTCTCATCAACTAAGATATGCACTGTTTGCTCTACTATTAAAGTTATCCTATTAAACACTTTATATCCTCTAGGTTTTGAAATATATCCTAACAGAAAATCTTCATCACTTTTAGCATCTAGTTTTCCTAAGTTATCTTTACCATTGTTCAAAATAAAACACTTATAACCAAAAGGTCGAAGATGACAGATGTTGGGCTTTTTCTCCTTGTATAGCTCATAAGGTGTCTTCTTTAGGATTGGTCTGATCATGCACCTATTGATGATGTAGCAGGTTGTGTTGACTGCTTCTGCCCAGAAGTATCTTGGTAAATTGTACTCTGTGAGCATAGTTCTGGCCATGTCTAGTAGTGTTCTGTTCTTCCTTTCTGCTACTCCATTCTGTTGAGGTGTTCTTGGTACAGAGAAATTATGTTCTATTCCATTTTCTTCATAGAATTTCATGAACTCTTCATTCTTGAATTCTCCACCATGATCAGATTTAATACTGATTATCTGAAACTTCTGATTCTTTTGTACTAATTTGCTGAACTTCAGAAAAGCTGAAAAAGTTTCTGATTTGGCTTCTAAGAAGGATACCCAAGTATACCTTGAGTAGTCATCTATAATTACATAGCCATACACTTTTCCTCCAAGACTAACTGTTCTTATAGGTCCAAATAAGTCCATATGAATGAGCTCCAAAGTCTTGGAAGTTGTGACCACTGTTTTGGACTAAAATGATGTCTTGGTTTGCTTTCCCTTTGCACAGGTTGTACAGATTCCAGACTTCTTCAGTTTCATCTTCGGAAGACCTTCAACTAAATCATGATTGATCAATTTCTTGATTACTGAAGTGCTTGCATGTCCCAATCTTCTATGCCACAAATCAGATTCTTCACTCTTTATGGTTGCAAGACATAAATTCACTTCTTTTAGTTCTGTTAACTGTAAGGTGTACAGATTTTTCACTCTTTGACCTTCAAACACTGTTTTTCCATCCTTCTGAATAATGCACTTGTCATTCTGAAATTTTACTAGATGACCCTTATCACACAATTGACTGATGCTAATGAGGTTGTGCTTCAATCCTTCTACATACATGACATCTTCTATCAGATTCTTTTCTTTTGTTCCTACTGTTCCACATCCTAAGACCTTTCCTTTTCCATTATCTCCATAAGTGACCTGACCACTTTCATCTCTAAAACTTGTAAATAACTTCCTGTCACCTGTCATATGCCTTGAGCACCCACTATCCAAATACCATTTGGATGCTCTCAGGCGACCCTGCAAATAAACTTAAGTTGTAACTTTTGGTACCCAAATTTTCTTGGGTCCTTGATTGTTAGTCTTAGGGATCCAACGCAAGTGTCTAGTAGTGCTTGTGCTAATAGTGTGTCCTAACTGATTACAGTGACTACAACACAAATCAAAAACATTTTTCATGTGTGTAGTGTTGTTAAATTTCTGTTTCTGTCTGTAAACATATTGGTTAACCTTTTTAGGATTTTTAATTCCTTTTTCTTTTACAAATTGAGGAGTTGGATAATTTTAGGATGCACAATATCTTCTTCATTAAGTGGAGGTGTGTATCCTACTCCATACTTCTTCTTACCTGTCTTAGAGCCTTTTAGTCTAATAAATAAAGATGTTTTACAGTTAGATTTTTCTCTATGGTAGCTCTTAAATAGTCATTTTCTTCGTCCTTAAGCTCTTTTAAATTTGATTCTATTTCCATGATTTTAATGTTTTTTATTTTTTATGTCTTCACATAGTAATTCATTTGCTCTTTTAGTTTCATTCAAACTTTGTCCTAACCTTTCTGCTTCATTTTTCAGGAAGGTGTTGGCCTTTTCTTGATTTAGCAGGTTTAATTTAACCACTTTCATTTGCTTGACTACTGTTTTATATTTTTCATATAATTCATTGAAGGCATCTTCAAGACTATCAGAATCAGATTCAGAACATGATGTGAAAGATGTTTCAGAATTTACCGAATCCAGTCCTTGCATGAGGGCTAGATTTGTCTTTTCTTCTTCTTCAGATTCTGAACTTGAAGAGTCTGAACTGGTAGCTTCTTCATTATCCCATGCTGCTGCCATTGCTTTTTCTTGTATCTTCTAAATTTATTTTCTTTACATTTCTTCTTCTCAGATCTTTCTGCTTGATCCTTCTTCTTTAGCTTAGGACATTCAGATTTGTAATGTTTTAGTTGATTACACTCGTAGCAGCTTGGTTCCTTCTTCTTGTCCTTCTTGAAGAATCTCTTGGATCCGAACTTCTTTTTCTTGGCAAGGATCTTTTGCAGTTTTCTTGACAGCATAGCTTCATCATCACTGTCATCTGATTTCTCCTTTGAGTCTTCAGAGAAGAGGAATCTGCAACCTTCAAAGCATTTGTCATTTTCTTTTTCGATGAACTTTCAGAAAATCTTTCCATGTTAATTTCATGAGCCATTAGGGATCCAATTAACTTGTCAATGGAAAGTTGAGTTAAATCATGTGCTTCCTCAATGGCAGTGACCTTAGGGGTCCAAATATTTGTTAATGATCATAGGATTTTTCTTACAGTTTCTTCATTTGTAAGAACTTTTCCTAGAGAACTCAGTCCTACTATTATGTTAGAAAAATGATTGTACATCTGAGTTATGTTTTCATTTGAAAGCATTTTAATTGTTCATACTGAGACATAAGAATATATATCCTGTTGGGTTGAGTGTGTTTTGGAATTTCCTAAAGTTGTATTTTAATGATGACCAATGAACATCACTCATACTTTGATTTTGATGATGACATATTGTGATTTTAATGATGACATGTTGTTATTTCAATGCTTAATGGGTGGAACATGTTAATGTTCAAACAACATGTTTTTGATGTTTAATATCTCATATTTTAATGATAATATCTTGTACTAATGGCTTATGTGTTAATTTTGCAGGTGTATACAGATTTTGTCTTGGTAGTGTCAACACACCCCTTACTGGTGTCGACACAATGTTTCAAACCTAAGGCAAATTGATGAAGAAAATGTCAAGTGTGTCGACACAGCCTCAAGTGGTGTCGACACTAGTCCCAGTTCCCAGAGAACCCAGTTGATAGGTCTGTACAGTGTGTCGACACAGTCTCAAGTAGTGTCGACACTAGATCCAGTTCCCAGAAGACCTGTTTGTCAGTTCTGGACAGTGTGTCGACACAGCCTGAAGTAGTGTAGGGGTGTAAACAAGCCGATACGTTCAACGAGTAATTCGAAATTCGACTCGATAAAAGCTCGGTCCGACTCGTTTATTTAATTAACGAGCCGAGCTTGAACAAAAAAAAAAGCTCGATTCATAAACGAGCCGAGTCTGAACACATGTGAGCTCGGCTCGATTATACTCGTGAACAGCTCGTTTAAGAGCTCGTTAAGAGCTCGATTAAATACTCGTTAAGAGCTTGTCTAAGTACTCGTTAACACTTCGTTTAAATATTTCTTTAAATATAATAAGTATATTGATATAAAAATATTTATTGTTTTTATACAATTATTATTACAATATAAAATATTTTTGAGGACTTAAATGTCATATTCTAAATCCACAGTGTATATACACAAATTATGCAAATGAGGGTATATACACAGTCATGTAAATAGGGGCATGAACATAAAATTTACTGTTGCAAGGTCCCCCAGCATATCAAATATCTTCTTCCTTCCGAGACCGACCTGCGCAGTAGGTGAGCCCCCCGGTGGGGCCGAGGGGCGCGTTGTCGGCCATGGGATCTTCGGCGACCACTGAAGGATCGACATGAATGTGTGGAAAGGATCTAGAAGGGGGGGGATGAATAGATCTTAGCCACTTTTGCGGAAGCTTAAGTAATTTGAAAACTATTTAGAATCAGAGGCAATGTTATCAGTGAAAAACTACAGATCTGATTAGATTTGAGTGAGTTGAAAAACTTAGATGTGAAGCAAGTTGATTAAGTGAATTAAAAACGGATCCTATGCAAGCATCTAGCAGATGAGTCAATCAAACCACAGAAGACAAATGCACAAGGATTTTTTAGGTGGTTCGGAAATCACCCAAGTGATTCCTACATCCACCCCTCACAACCCGTGAGGCTTCACTAACACAACTGGGCCACACACCCAAAGGAGCTTAACAACTCCAACACTTCGGAGCATACAACTCACACGACCTCTAGAGCAAGACTACTCTAGAAACACTGAGCAAGACTGCTCAAACCAACCTTGAGCTTGACAACTCAAACTGAGCTCGACGGCTCACAACACCCTGAGCACAATGCTCACACTGAAACTGCTAGACACCAACTTAAGACTAAGATCCTCTAGCAATAGATCTAGTCACAATTTGAGAACTCTAAAGAGAGTTATGCAGAAGCACTTGGATAATCTCAAAAGATATCTCAGAAGAACAAAAGAAAGATAATTGTATTGAAAGGCTTCGTTCTTCAGTGTACTCCCTGTAGAAGCTTGAATTGGGAAGGAACTTGTGAAGCTTGAAGTCCAAGTCGATGCTCTGCAATCTGAGAAGTTGGATCTTCCTCGAATTCTTCACCAAAGAAGTCTTCTACAGGATCTGCCTCCTTAGAATGCTTCAGAGAAGTCTTCAGGAATCAAATTCCAATTCCACGCCTGAATTGGTGGGAATTGGTCTTCTGGAAGCACTTGGAGAGCAGGGGAAGGAGACACGAGCTCTTCTTGGCCGCCAGGAGCTTCTTTGGAGGCTCGAAGAGAGTTGGGTCCTTCTCACTTTTGAAGCTGGCCGAAAAGACCTTTTATATCCTTAGGATTCCAAGGATACCCTTTTGGGGTACAAGGGCACGCGTTCCTAGGAAGATTCTGATCGCCCTAGAAGGACACGTGGCAGCCATCAACTTTAGGATGAAAAGTTTCCGTAGTGTGTCGACCTGCCCTGGTGGTAGTGTCGACACACTGTCCCAAATCTGCAAACTGACTGTTCTGGGAACGGGATCTAGTGTCGACCTGCTCTGAGAGTGTGTCGACCTGCTGTCCCAGATTTGCAGATAGTCTGTTCTGTGAACGGGATCCAGTGTCGACCTGCTCTGAGAGTGTGTCGACCTGGGTAGGCTTGATTTCTGAAAAACTGCCACTCGTGTCGACACACTCTTGACATGTGTCGACACAGTCTCAACATTTTTACACATTTGCCTTTGAATCTGTGTTGATGTGTCGACACCATTGATGGGTGTGTCGACTCATCTTTTGCATAAAAATGTTTGTACCTGAAAAATAAACACTATATCATTAGTTAAATGATTTGTCATGATCATAAATGATAAATGTGGTTTGAAAAATACTTTTTGAACATGAATTTCAGGTATGATGTTTTTGACATGTTTCAATTAAATTGCTTTAAGAACACCTCTTGTCATCATCAAAATAGGAGGGAAATGATATGAATTTGCATTCAACCCAACAATCTCCCCCTTTTTGATGATGACAACATTAAATCCATATTTCAATGTGGTTTTGATGAAGTGTGATTTTAAGCAATTTTTGATTGTTTAAATTTTTGTTTTCCTTTTTGTTCATACTTGTCAAGGACCTTTTGATATTGTTCAGTAACAATTGATGATGTGTTGTGAGATACAGTGTTACTTGAAATTAGAAGTTTGTGCACACAAGTCAAACAATTGAACAGTATTCAAACACAAAGACAAAGATTTGCATTCACAATCACAATACTTTGCATTGAAGCCAAACAACCATTTCATTTCATTCAAAAGATCATTACATCAAAATATCATTCAATTCATTCATTCTTCTCCCCCTTTGACATTATAAAAAAAAATGTACATTAGGTAGAAGATGGAGGAGGAGGAGGAATTGGAGCAAGAAGAATCTCAATGTCTGATAATCTTTTGTCCATTGACTTCATGCTTGACTTTATTTGTTCATGGATAGTTGTCAGCCTAGTGTGAAGATAATGCTCCATTCTATCAGAATGCTCTATCAAGGTGCTCTGAGTTTTTCAATTCATCTGAAACAGCTTGTGAGCTTGATGAAGATCATCTGACCAACCGGCCTTGAAATAATCTTCACTTCCTTGTGCAAGGCTGAGATCTCTTGACCAATGTGTTCATTATAGTTTTTCATGCTTTCCAAATCATCAGCTAGATGAGCAAAAGCAGTCCTGGTCTCTGTGGAGTTGAAGACATCTGCTTGGGAATTTGCCAAAATTCCCTGAAGTACAACTTCCATCTTTTGTTGGTGCTCTTTCAGCTCAAGATAGAATCTCCCAGAGTGCCTATGAGTCTGTTGAATCTCTAAGCTGCATAATCTGAAGCTGCCTTCTGCTCAATAAATTTAGCTGACACTGTGTCTCTAGTCTTTGAACTCTTAATTCAAATTGGTCTGACATTGTTTGAATGGTGGAGTTCAATGTATCAAATTTGTCATTGAGGAAGAGAGAGCACTCTGGTGGAACAGAAGGCCCACAGAGGATGTGGATGGCTGGAAAGTGTGTTGTGGAGAATCAGAGTGAATGAAGGAGGGTTGAAACTGAGGTGAGAGAGGGGCATGAATTGGAATTTCACCATCAGTAGGAATTTGAGGCTGATCCTATCACAGGAGGCTGACTGATCCTCTTGACCTAGGGGCTGGTCCCCTTCTGCTGGAGGCTGTTCCTCTTGTGCTTGGGGCTGGTCCCCTTGAACTTGAGGCTGGTCCTCCTGAAGTTGGGGCTGTTCCCCTTGACCTTGAGGCTGGTCCTCCGGAGCTTGTGGGGCCTCAACCACAATTGGCCCTCTTCTAATTTGATTACCTTCCAATCTAAATCCCATAAACTTCTGGATATTCTTAAAAGTGTAGATGTTGGACTTGGGAATGGATGGGACTTCTCATTCTCCAAGGGCACCCAAAGTGCTGAAAATACTGAGGTGAGATGTGCCCCATAAGGAAGAGATCTCTTGAGGTCTGTCCTTGTAGTTTCAGAGATGATTGATAGAGAATCACATGAAGGTTGATCTGATGTCTTTCACCATGCAATAGAGGATGAATCTCTGGATGTCTGTCAATCTATCCCTCCACCACCTTGAGGGGTAATTATGGTGGTCAAAATGTGGTGGATGACCCTTAACACAGGTGGAAATGTATTGGCATTGAACCTGGGTACATAGGCTATTTGGGATCTGATGCATCTGCAGGAAGGCCTGTCAAGATGGAGTAGGCTTCATGTAAATCAAATTCAAACTCATGGTAGTCAGCCCCTCATCTGGCACTTTGAAAATGGAGGCAGCTACTGCAGTTGGCATGTCTATGCTATTCCCTTGACTTTGGATTCAAATCCTTCTTCGTGCAGGTGAGGTTCTTGTAGAACTCTCTAACTAATCTTGGATAGCAGACTTGAAATTCAGAAATAAAGGGTATCCAAGATTGAAAGGAAAAGTAGGTTTGAATTTCAGAAAGAGAGTCTGCTAGTTGGATGTCTGAAAGGTCTAGAATTCTGGGCTTCAAAATCAATTGGCTGCACTTACTGATTCTGAGGAATGTCCTCTTGAGACTCAGAAGAAGAAGAGGAAGATGATTCCTCAGGATTGTCAGAGGAATCGCCCGGAATATCTGGTCTAGGGTTTGAAACATGACTACCTCTGCTGAAGTGGAGGTCCTACCTCTCTGGATGCCCTGTGAGGTGTAGAAGAAATCCTGGTGCTCGGCAGAGGACGTTTCTTCTCTTGGTTCTTCTTCGAACTGCTCAACTGGAAACTCTGCCGGAACGGGCCTGGAAGATGCCTTGATCTGGCGCCACGCCGGGGACCCAATTCCGGACCATGGTGCTAGGGGAGAGGAGTTGGAGAGGAAATGGAAGAATGGGAAAGGTGATGAAGGATTGATGCGATTTGAGAGAATTTGGGAGGAATTCTTGCCGGAAAAGAGTGGAAGTGAGGCCGTCGGGTCGACCTGACGCCCTGAAAGAGAAGCAGTGGTACACTGCCCCGAGGAAAAACAAGGGTTAAGGTGAACCCTAACGGGCTGAAGAGAAATCTGGCAAGGGGTGTGTCGACACATGAAGAGGGTGTGTCGACCTGACACAGAAAGTGTGTCGACACTGGTCACAGTGTGTGTCGACACGGCTTGATGAAAATTTGAATTTTTGAGAAGAATTTTTTGAGAAATTTGGGACATCTGTATAATGATAAATAATGAAAGGAATTATCATTTCAAGGATTTTTAAGAGGCTTTAAAATTCATTTGGTATATTTTGCAAAAATTCATTACAGTTCAAGTTTTTCAAACATTTCCAACAGGATATTAGCATTCCAAGACTTGAATCAACAAAATGATAAATTGAGGGATATAAACGTATCTAACAATCAACTAAAAACTACCATGTTTCTCAATTTTCAAGAATTAAAGATGTCATCTAGACCAAAATTCAGTGTGTTGAAAGTAACACAAACTTAAGGAACAATTGATGAAGAAGAAGATGATTCTTTCTAAACAAATCTGAATAATTTTCATATTTTGTTCTTTTAAACAACTATCAATGATATAAATCTCTTTCACTCAAGTACTAGTGCTTTTACACACCATAGTCCCTGGATACTTAAGATTTGGTCATTGTCAAGTCTCAAAGGGGTAAATAATGACCTTTTGACATGAAAATATACGTTTTGTAGACGCCATATTTCCAGTTACTTAGTCATCATCAAAAAGCATAGCACATTTTTGCTTAGATTGAATTTATTTTCAATTTGATCCCCTTGAACAGAGTTAGCAATAATGCCTCATGACATACATGACACTTCATTCATTGTAAGGTGTGCAGTTTCTCAGACAAGTGCCATTGCTTTTGGATTTTACAAGATTTTGGAGAGTTTGTGAGATAGAATTCAAAATATCCAGTCATCAGTTGCAAACAGGAAATGTTTTAAGTTCAAGGCACAAATGGTTATTTAGTCTAGGAAGAGATCTGAATTCTGTTGATTGAGAGACATAGTTGAAAGTGATTAGTAAAAATATAATAAATCACTCAAGGTTCATTTGTGACTCTAGACTTTAGAATGAGGACATCATGCAAGGAATTGATGAAATGCAAGAAGGGTTTGAATTTTGCAAAAAGATGACTTGTGAATTTTCTAGCTCCCCTGAGATGATGATTTCAACCATTTTCATCAAAATAAAGATATGCAATTTTGAAATCAGAAAGAAATTTTCTTCTTGGACAACAAGAACTTCTCCTCAACATTGCATATTCATTCTTGGTACTTGGCGGAGACACATCTCTCGCATAGTGAAAGTGTCCAGACAAGCATACCTGTCCTTCTCCAAGTCACCATTTGATATACCAGAGATTTCAATACAATAAGAGTTGAAGAATTCATTATCAAAAAGAAATGGAAGTGAAAACTAGCAAGTTTTTGAAATCAGAAAAAGTATTCTCTTTGAAACAATAAAAGCTCCCCTCAATTATTGCATATCAACTTCTTAGTACTTGGCGGGACATATACTCTCGCATAGTGAAAGTGTCCAGACAAGCATAACTGTCCTTCTCCAAGTCACTATTTGATATACCAAGAGGTTTCAACACAATCATAAGTGGAGAAATTTATTGTAAAAAGAAAGAATTAGAATTGAAAGTGAGAGAGATATGAACAAAGTGAATGATAGGAAGCAAAAAGCTATGAGATGCAACGAACTCCCCTTAGACAATGCATAACACTCAACCCAAACCTAGAGAGAAATCAAGAGGGTGGACACCTGCAAAGACCAATTCTCTCCTTAAAGATGAAAATCTATTTTCAGGAAGGGTGTTTGTGAATATGTCTGTAATTTGTTTTTCAGTTTCAATAAATGGAGTTCAAAGATTTCTTGCAACCTCATCTCTCAAGAAATGATGCATAATTTCAATGTGTTTTGTTCTAGAGTGCTGAATGGGGTTTTTAGAAAGGTTGATTGCACTTGTTATCACATAGGATGGGTACACACCCTAAATCTTGGTTTAATCAAGAAGTGGATGTTCACCCAGAGAATCTGAGTTCCACATCTACCTGCTGCAAACATATCAGCTTCTGCAGTTGACAGAGCAACTGAATTTGCTTCTTAGAAGCCCAAGAAATAAGGCACCCACCTAGAAATACACACAAGCCACTTGTGCTTTTCTATCTAACTTACACCCAGTATAATCAGCATCACAATAGGCAAAACAATTCTAACTTGCAACCAGCAGGATACCCAAATTCCTAAGTCACATGTTCCAACAAGATATTTAAAATTCTTTTCACAGCAAGCACTATGACTTTCTTTTAGGATTAGATTGGAATCTAGCACATAAGCACACACAAAACTGAATTCAGGTCTATAGAGTAGTAAGGTAGAGCAGAGAGCCAATCATACCTCTGTAGGTCTTTGGATCTACTGACTTACCAGATGGGTCTTCTTCTAGCTTAGCATTTATTGCAATGGGAGTGCTTGAGTTTGGGTTCTGAAAGTCAAACCTTTTTCAATAGCTCTTTGACATATTTGGTTTGAATGATGAAGATTCCTTCATGTGTTGGTTAACCTGCAATCCCAAAAAGAATGTTAAATCTCCCATTAAGCTCATTTCAAATTCATTCTGCATTTGATTTGAAAATTCTGTGCAAAGGCCTTTATTGGTGGAGCCAAAAATATGTCATCAACATAAATTTGGACCACAATTATTCTTTATTGATTGTTTTTGTGAACATGTTTGATCAACATTACTCTAGAATATCCTTTTTCAAGTAAAAAGGTACTCAAACGGTCATACCAAGCTCTTGGAGCTTGTTTAAGACCATAGAGTGCCTTATTAAGCTTGAAAACATGGTTAGGATATTTTTCATTATCAAATCCAGGAGGTTGTTCAACAAAAACATTTTCCTTTATATATCCATTTAGAAATGCACTTTTGACATCCATTTGAAAGACTTTGAATTCATGGAGGATGCAAAAGCAAGGAAATTCTCACAGCTTTAGTCTAGCTACAGGGGCAAAAGTCTTCAAAGTCAATTCCAAATTCTTGGTTATACCCTTTGCAACTAGCCTAGCTTTGTTTCTTATTACTTGACCAGCTTCATTCAATTTATTTCTGAAAACCCATCTAGTGCCAATCACTGTTTGGTCACTAGGTCTAGGCACTATTCCCACACTTGATTTCTTCAAATTGATGAAGTTCATCATGCATAGCATTAATCCAATCAGAACTGGATAAGGCTTCATCAATTGACTTGGGTTCAATTTGGAAAATTAGAGCTAGTGAGTCTTCTTCAATGTTTGCAAAAAGGATGATCTGGTCCAACTCTATCATTTAGATTGCCAACTACACTGTCTAATGGGTGATCTCTAGAAAACGAGGTTCAGAAATTACCTGTTGAGAAGTGCCCACTTCTGGAGCAATATTACCTGAACCACTTTGGAGATGGTGAGTTATTGTTCAGGTTTTCTTCAATGTTATTAATCTCCTCAACGGTTGGTGAAGAATCCACAATGAGGTCATCCTCTTCATTGTCTTGTTTTCCCTGCAAGATTTAGAATCATTAGTGGAAAAGGAATTTTCATCAAAAAATAACAGTGGAGATTCTTCAACAGTTTTGGTTTTAATATGTACACTTTGAAAGCCCTTGACACTTCAGAATAGCCAAGGAAGATAGCTTCCTGACTCTTAGCATCAAACTTGTCAAGGTTTTCTTTGTTATTATTGTGTACATAGCATTTGCACCCAAAGATTTAAAATAGGAAACAGTTGGCTTTTTGTTTTCAATAATTATAGGGGGTTTTCTTGATTTTTGGTCTGACCAATGCTCTTTGAGTTGTGGTTTGCTGTGTTAACAGCTTCAGCCCAGAAGGATTTGGGCAAGTTACTCTCAAGAGCATGGTTCTAGCCATTTCAACAAGAGTTCTGTTCTTTCTTTCCACAACTCCATTTTGTTCTGGAGTCTTGGTGAAGAGAACTTGTGGGATTTGAAATTCAGCACAAAAATCAGAAAAGGATGTGTTCCAAATTCACCCCCATGATCAGTTAAGATATTTTGATTTTATATGGATAAGTGGTTAAGACAGTGGTACAAAAGTTCCTGAATTCAAGGCATGCATCACTTTTGTGGGATAGAAAAATAACCCAGGTAAATCTAGTAAATCATCAATGATTACAAAACAATATCTTTTGCCACTTAAGCTTAGAACTCGTTGGCCCAAAGAGGTCCATGTGAAGAAGTTCTAGTGGCCTAGATGTGAGTACTTCATTGAAGACTTTAAAGGATTTCCTAGTTGTTTCCTTTAGCACAGATCCCACAAATTTGACCTTCAACACTAGAAAAAGATTCAGGAAGACCTTTAACCAGATTCAATCTTAACAACTTATTCAAAGTTCTGAAACTTGCATGGCCAAGTCTTTTGTGCCAAGTCCATGCAATTTCATCTTTATTTGCAACAAAACAAAGATTTCAGAAAAGTTTTTATTAAGGTTGATCATGTAGACATTGTTTTCTCTTTTCCAACGAATTTGATTTATCAGATGATGATCATTATTTACAAAAATCAGATTCAAAACAACTTTGGACCTTTGTCACATAGTTGGCTGATACTGAGCAAAATTATAATCTAGTCTATCAACTAACAAAAACATTATCTACTGAGTTTGAAAAGTTTGACCAACCTTACCAGATCCAATGATCTTTCCTTTATTTTTACCTCCAAATGTGACTGGACCCCCCTCCTTTTCAATTAGACAGGAAAATTTGGCTCTATCTCCAGTCATGGTCGTGAACACCCACTATCAAGAAACCAAACATTGGTGTTGGGTGCACGACCTTCCTGCACAAAGATCAATGGAGAGAAGATTTTGGTACCAAACAGAGTTGGGACCATCAGTATGATTGAGCACAAATATCAAATCATTTCTCACCCAAATATGATTTGTGTTTTACTTTGTTTTGGTACTTTGGTGTTTTCAGCCTTTCTGTTTGTTCTTTCTTTTAGGAATGAAAGCACCAAGATCTTTGTTTTTGGGAGGAGGGGAGTTTTTCATTTTAAAAATTTGAGTTCAGAGGAGGAGGTGGAATCCATGGATTGTGTTGGTACATCCAGAAATGTGGATGAGAGTATTGAGGAATAATACCAACAGGGATTTTCATACCATTGGTTCCAAGGATTAGTCCAATTTTCTTGAAGTGTTGTCTTGGAGGTCCAAGGTTTTCATGGATTATTTCTTTTCCCTTTTTCTTATTTTCAGATTTTTATTTGAATTTTTGGTTGAGTTGTTTTAGTTTTTGGTGTTGAGCAGGTCGACCTCTCCTGTACTGGTGTCGACACAACAGCCACAGAAGTCTTCTTCTTGTGGACTGGTGTCGACTGTCGGGACTGTGTCGACCTGATAGTCTTCTTTGTTTTTGAGTTTTTGATTTGTTTTGAGTTTTGTTTGGGGTGTTTGTTTGTTTTTGTTGGATTTCAGTGTTTTCCAGATTAGGACCCTTGACAAAATTAATTAGTGGTGTTTTTCCCTTTTTCTCACCAGATTTGTCTTTTGTGGTTTCTTTTGTTGAATCCTAATCCATGAGATGTGGTTGTCATGTTGGATCCTAGCAATGCTTCTAGGTTATCTTGGCCTTTTGTGAAGGTTTGGATAACCTTCTCCCTTTCCTTTAGCTGGTTTTAAGAGCTTCAATTTCTTCAATTTGTTGTTTTTCTTGTTTTTCAATTTCAGCTTTTCAGTTAAGTTTCTGAATTCTTGGGAGGCCTTTTGAGAGGCAAGTTCAGTTCATCAATTAGGTTAGGAGATTCTCCTTTTTCTTCAAGCAAGTCTGTTACTTCAGATTCCAGTTCAAGATTCTATTGTTTGAAGATTGGTTATGGTAGAGATTTTCAATTTTCTTTTTGATGTGTTTATTTTCTTTTCTCATTTCAGAATATCTTTCAACTAATTCTGCATACACATCTGCCAATCTTCAACACTATAGTCTTCAAAGGAAGTATTACCTTTCCATCTGTGCTGTTGGCCATGAAGCAAACTCCTCACTTTCAGAGCTTGAGGACTTCTTCTCTTTCTTCTTCCTCACTTGAGTCTTCGTCAGACCAAGTGCTACCATGGCCTTTGGCTTCTTATATTTCTGGAATCTCTTGTGCTTTTCCTTCTTTTCTCAGGACACTCTCCTTCATGTGTCCTGGCTTGTTGCACCTGTAACAGATAACATTTTCATCAGGTTTATGATTCTTATTGAAATTGGAAGAGGAAATGTTCTTCTTACCTGAGGGAAATTTCTTTTTCCAAGTCATTTTCCCTTTCCTATATTTCAAAAATTTCCTGATTGTCTGGTCATGAGGCAATCTCATCCTCATTCGACTCAGATTCTTCAGAACTTGTCTTATCCTGATTTTATCTTTGTTGCTTGAAGAGGCTTTGAGTGCCATAGGCTTGGTCTTAATAATGTTCTTCATTTCTTTTAAGTTGATTTCATATGTCATTAAGATCCATCAATTCATCCAAGAGATTTTGGACAGATCTTTTGACTCTTCAACGCAGTGGCCTTTGTGTGCCAAATTGAAGAGAGTGAACGCAAATTTTTCTTACCAAGGTGCATCAGTATACTCCTTACCCAAAGCCTTGAGTCCATTGACTATCACATGAACCTGGCAAACATTTCAGAAAATATTTCGTTAGATTCATCATAAAAGTTCATATTCTGAAACTAAAATATTTGCCTGGTCTCCTTGACCTGAGATGTTCCCTCATAGAGTAATTCGAGTTTATCCCACATCTCTTTGGCAGATTTGCACATTGAGATTCTCGAATACTCCTGGGATGGACAGCACATTGAATCATGTTCATGGCACTGTATTCATGTAGCTCTCCTTATTTGTTCCCTCGTCCAGTTTCTTCTCACCCTGGGTTTCATAGGGACCCAGCCTCAACTACTTTCCAGATCTCATAGTTCTGGGCCCTTAAGAAATACTTGCATTGTTCTTCCAATAAGAATAGTCCAAACCATTAAAGAATGGGGGCCTATTTATGGAATGGCCCTCAGCTATGAACCCTTTGAGTCCATGACACTTAAGTAAATACACAGAGAAGAGTTAAAAACATCAAGCAAACAAACAGCAACAATCAAACACTCAATACTCAGAAACAAAAACTGCTCAGTTCAAATCAGATCGATGTAAACCCCGCTCTGATACAATTGAAGGATCGACATGAATGTGTGGAAAGATCTAGAAGGGGGGGGATGAATAGATCTTAGCCACTTTTGCGGAAGCTTAAGTAATTTGAAACTATTTAGAATCAGAGGCAATGTTATCAGTGAAAAAACTACAGATCTGATTAGATTTGAGTGAGTTGAAAACTTAGATGTGAGCAAGTTGATTAAGTGAATTAAAAACGGATCCTATGCAAGCATCTAGCGGATGAATCAATCAAACCACAGAAGACAAAGCACAAGGATTTTTAGGTGGTTCGGAAATCACCCAAGTGATTCCTACATCCACCCTCACAACCCGTGAGGCTTCACTAACACAACGGGCTACACACCCAAAGGAGCTAACAACTCCAACACTTCAGAGCATACAACTCACACAACCTCTAGAGCAAGACTACTCTAGAAACACTGAGCAAGACTGCTCAAACCAACCTTGAGCTTGACAACTCAAACTGAGCTCGACGGCTCACAACACCTGAGCACAATGCTCACACTGAAACTGCTAGACACCAACTTAAGACTAAGATCCTCTAGCAACAGATCTAGTCCGAATTTGAGAACTCTAAAGAGAGTTATGCAGAAGCACTTGCATAATCTCAAAAGATATCTCAGAAGAACAAAAGAAAGAGATAAATTGTATTGAAAGGCTTCGTTCTTCAGTGTACTCCCTTGTAGAAGCTTGAATTGGGAAGGAACTTGTGAAGCTTGAAGTCCAAGTCGATGCTCTGCAATCTGAGAAGTTGGATCTTCCTCGAATTCTTTCACCAAAGAAGTCTTCTACAGGATCTGCCTCCTTGGAATGCTTCAGAGAAGTCTTCAGGAATCAAATTCCAATTCCACACCTGAATTGGTGGGAATTGGTCTTCTGGAAGCACTTGGAGAGCAGGGGAAGGAGACACGAGCTCTTCTTGGCCGCCAGGAGCTTCTTGGAGGCTCTGAGAGAGTTGGGTCCTTCTCACTTGTGAAGGCTGGCCGAAAAGACTTTTATATCCTTAGGATTCCAAAGATACCCTTTTGGGGTACAAGGGCACGCGTTCCTAGGAAGATTCTGATCGCCCTAGAAGGACACGTGGCAGCCATCAACTTTAGGATGAAAAGTTTCCGTAGTGTGTCGACCTGCCCTGGTGGTAGTGTCGACACACTGTCCCAAATCTGTAAAAGGCTGTTCTGGGAACGGGTCTAGTGTCGACTGCTCTGAGAGTGTGTCGACCTGCTGTCCCAGATTTGCAAATAGTTGTTCTGGAACGGGTCTAGTGTCGACCTGCTCTGAGAGTGTGTCGACCTGGGTAGGCTTGTTCTGAAAAACTGCCACTCGTGTCGACACACTCTGACATGTGTCGACACAGTCTCAACATTTTTACACATTTTGCCTTTGAATCTGTGTTGATGTGTCGACACCATTGATGGGTGTGTCGATCATCTTTTGCATAAAAATGTTTGTACCTGAAATAAACACATATATCATTAGTTAAATGTTGTCATGACCATAAAGATAAATGTGGTTTGAAAAATACTTTTGAACATGAATTTCAGGTATGATGTTTTTGACATGTTTCAATTAAATTGCTTTAAGAAACTCTTGTCATCATCAAAATAGGAGGGAAATGATATGAATTTGCATTCAACCCAAAACCACTGTGGATCATTCGTCTAGTGGCAGACGGTGCTCTCAGGCCGCAGTAGTACTGTCACCAACGGTGCAGAAATGAACTCTAGCGGGGTGCTGGAAGGGGAGTACAGCACCGCCCCTACCTGTCGCGCACCACACCGCTCTCTTGCGGTTTTGTCTACTAGTTAATCTTCATATTACCTGTAACAAATTATGAATATATTTCAAATTTATAATAAAATAGTTAAATTAAGTAACTTATCAAAAATATTGATATATGAGCTTGAAACAAGATAAATTTCGGTCTTATAAACGATCATTTTTTAC
>CM024754.1:47259615-47335127 GCA_014218235.1 Colocasia esculenta
ACGAGTTGTCTGATGTGGAGCCACGATCAGAGCAACACAAACCACTTGAATCAAGCACAAGGACTGCTTGAGACACAACCACACACCATGGATATGTAAAAACCAAAGCAGGGAAGAGTTCTGAGTTGAAACACAAATCCTGATTAAGAACTCTTCTGATGAACGTCTGGATGGACTTCAAGCTTCGTCTGAGGGACACAACTTGATGGAGAGGCTTGAATCCACGACGATCAGACTTCAGTACTACTGGATCAACAGTTGGTTCAACCTCTGAACAGTAGAGAGAAGCAGAGCAGCAACAGCACCTCTTGTTCTTGGACTTTCTCTAGGGTTTTTGGTGGTGGCTGCTTCTATTCGAGATTACATTCAAAATATATTTTTTTAACTCAGCTAGATACCTGTTAGGGAAAGCAGGAGAGCGCTCCCCCTTCAGAGAGGGGGAGAGTAGTTCTCTCCACCACTCAACACCTGACAGGGAAATATTATTAGAAAGTGATGTTTTTACAGACAGAAAACCTAGGCCTGATAGAAGGTAACCTATCTTATCAAGACGATAGGGACCCCTTACAGAAGAAGGAAGATCCCCAGGTACACCAAACTTTAAGAATCTGAGGACTAGAACAACCTACACCTGCTAAGGAATCTGCAACCTGGTTAGCCTCCCTGAAAATGTGGCAGATCGAAGCTTGCATCCTTACACTGGAGCATATATCATTAGGAATGTAGATCAAATGCCAAGGGCAAGCAGCAGATCATTGTAAATACGCACTAAAACTTGTGAATCAGACTCAACCAAAACAGAAGTAAAACCTCTTTGACAGCACAGAGCAAGACCATCCTGAGAGCAAGAGCCTCCGATTGAAGGCTGGAGTGGACGTCCGGTAATTTGCAGCAAAGGCGAACAACATATTACCATGTGAGTCACGTAAAATACCCCCACTAGCCGCAACACTAGTAGCAGATTGGTAGGCCCCATCACCATTTAACTTGAACCGACCAGAAGGGGGTAAAAACAGCGAACCACCCTAGGAGGCAACGGAGCACTAGCAAGCACTTGGATACTCCAACAGTTTAAAAAAACCCACGCTGAGAGGAAGTGAAATCAGTCCCTTTATAAGCATAAGCACTAGCAACATCACGGACAACAATCATCACTCTATAAAGATACATTGAGCAGACATCGCCTGAGCTCAAAACGACACCGATTCCTACTGCACCAAATCTCCCAGAGGGTAGTCAGGAAAGACATCTTGAAAGAGCGCCACCAGCTGAAGAATAACGAAGGCTCGATAGGAAGCCAAACACCTCACTGGCACTAATGTAACATTTAAATTATTGAAGTTGAGGAAACCATGCAGAACCTCCAGACATCATTAGCAATTTTCCCTCGGAAGAACAAGTGTTGGATGGTCTCACACTGGGGAATAGGACAGCATGAACATTTTGGAACACAAAGGAATACCACAAGCGGCTATGCGATCATCAGAGGGAATACATCCACGAACCAGACGCTAAGCAAAATAGACCATTTAAGAGGAAAACAAGAACTCCACAGATGCGACCAGGAACAACTTGTAGGTTCCCCTTGGAGGATGGCACGCACTGACTTGGAAGTAAATACCCCATTAGACGCAGGACACCAGATCCATCTATCCATACCAGAGGCATTAGCAAGTGCATCATCCAAAACTGCTGGAGGGCATAATATCGGGCAATGGCCAGGTGCTCTCCAGCTGCATCCGAAAATCCTGCTGCACTGAACATAATTTCTCATAAATTCCATCCCAGACCTGCAAAGGAAGAAATGTATGAAGAGGAACAGATCCAGTTCATACATCGAACCAGAAATTGACAACCGATCCAGGACTAGAGATAAGACTCTATGATTAGAACAGACAAGACTGGCAGCAAGCTGCCATAACCTTCAATCCACAGCAAGCATAATATGAAACGAAGCTTCTGAATAGTGAGCCTTATGCAAGAATTCGCTTTAAAAAAGGAAGCCCACAGAGAACTGGAAGAAAGAGCCCTCCAAAGTAGCTTGGTTCTAAGAGCAATTTGCATACCACGAATATCCATAATCCCCAGGCCGCCAAAAGAAACAGGTTGAGCCATGTCACGCATATGGAGAGACATGATAGCTTATATAGTGGTGTCCACATATGGAGAGACATGATAGTTGGAACCATCATGTTTGGCAACTTAAAAACTTTCCGAATCTGAAGGTTTTCTTCGTCTGTCAATAGCACTGGGTGCTTCTGTCGACAGGTGTTGACAGGCAGAGGACTGGGAGTTTGGGAGACAGTTTCCTGTCAAAGGCTTCGACAGGCGACACTGGTGCTGTCGACAGGCACTCCTGTTTAGAGGTATGGCTTTTGGCCTGTGTGCATCTGTCGACAGGGGCCTTTCTGGCTGTCAACAGGTACCTGTTTTTCTTACTTTTCTTGATCTTTTGAACCTTATTTTGATGCATGTCTTGCATAGTATCTCACCTACATAAAAGAACTTAGTTAGGGAGATATAATGACATATAAATGATCAATTAAACATGTTTGTTTCATTTGAATTCCAAGAGTCATTATCATCAAGTTTCATTACTTAACACTCACCAAATTTGTCCATGAAATGTTCATGCTCATCATCAAAAATAAAGATGTGATTTGTTGACTTAGCATTCTCAATAGGCATTCACCATATGAGAACTCAACATTAGTTGCACCATATGTTGCTAGTAGTGTGAATGTGTGATCTCTTGTACTAGGTGACTTGAGAGCTATGTTTTGCAAGTTCTTGGGATATGCCCCTTAAGGATTGCACTTTTCTTATGGACCTGTACTTTTATTTAGGACATGTTGTATATATTTCCTTTGTTTAAATGTACTAACCTCTTATTATAGCTATTTGAATTCATTGCTTATCTCACTAGATGACTTTTCTAACCTTTTGGGACTTCAGGTTGGGCACTTGGAGGGCATCCGGGTGTCGAATCCTCGGGTCGTTACTCATGACAAGAAAGTGGGACGTTAGACTAATAAAGTATGTAATATTAATAACTTGACCCATTATAAATAAAGTAGAATGTTAGACTAACAAAGTATATTAGACTAACAAAGTACCTTAATGTAAAACTATGTTCATTACAAGTAAACTGAGACATTAGATTAATGAAGTACATTAGACTAAAAAAGTACGTTAATGTAAGAACTATACCTATGACAAGAAAAGTGGAACATTAAACTAACGAAGTACTTTAATGTTAAGAAACTTTACAAGTAGTGGGTATAGTTTATACATACTTCGTGAGTGAAAGTACTTCATTAGTTTAACGTCCCACTTTCTTGTCATGAGCATAGTTAGTTTTTTCTCCTATATATAATAATAGTTAACTCATATTGCCACGTCCTAATAAAGTCTATTTATCGGAAATGACAGAATCAGGCTCAAGAAATAGGACTTGTATTTTATTCATCTAACATTAACATTGCAGAAGCATAATTACATGGCACTCCTCAATACTGCCTACAAGAGGAGTGGAAACAGAAAAACTTGATTACACATTGTATTTACAATACTAAGAAAGGTAAAAATTGTTGAACTTTTGAAGATGGGATGTTCCACTCAGCACTGTAGCACCCCGGAAATTTTAATTACATAAAAATTCAAATAAATGGAAATAAATAATTTCTATAATATCGGAGTATTTAAAACATACGTACCATTATCGTGTGTGCTAAAACACATCGGAAAATTCCGTAAAAATATAAATCTACCCTAAATATTATTACTAAATGTTTCACAAAGAAATTTGAGCCAAGAAAATCATATTAGCCATGTTTAAAGTGTTTCGCGACTTATTATCGTATTCATGAATAAGTCGTAAAATCATTATCACACGTACGTGGATGAGTCATAAAATTAAATAAAATCATATATGGACTTCAAATAATATCCTCTAATGACCCATCAAGAAATTTGGTTCAATAAAAATCATTTGGGCTAGGTTTAAGAGTTATTGCAACCGATTATCTATAAGGAACAAGTCGGAAAACCGTTAACACGGAAATACGACGCAATCAAAATTAAATAAAAATGTTGGGGAGACTTGCAACATTATATATTGATGACCCATTATCATAATTGGGCCAATGGACCACATTTGGCCCAAAATCAAATAAAGCTAGAAATACACAGAAATTCGTAACCATAAATAATCTGAAATTAAAAAGAGGCAATTAGAGTTGAATTGGGATGCAATCATGCATTCATGGCAACCCAAATTCGTGCCTAACTATGAGGGGAGGTTTCCTAATGCCTCACACACTCAAAGGGAGGAGGAAATCATCAAAATAGGAAACCAACATGCCAATCCCGAAATCCTCCTTTCCTAGTTATAATAGGACTCTTAAACACCATGGTTACTTAAATACTCTTCACCCAAACCTAGCAACGAATTTAGAACCTGTTGGGGTCGTTTGGAGGAGCTCTTGGTGGCTGAGGAGCTGTGGAACGACCACAAGAAGCCGTTCTTCTTCCCCTTCCCGTCTGCTGCGACCTGCACAAGCCACTCTCTTGAAGTCGACCAAAGGTGAGTCAAACCTAAACCAAACCTTGCAAGGCCTATACCCCTGGAAAGAGGGTCAAGTCTATATTCTAACCCAAGTGGAATGCCCAAATTCCATGCAGTATACACGAGTAGTAACCGTTTTCCTCCAAGTGGTTTGAACACGGGTTTTCTGAAAAAACGGGACTTCTTCAACCCATAAGGTAGGTTTTCTCGGGCCAAATCTTAACATATCCTATACCAATGTGTAGAGAATCAAGTTAACTTTCATTTCCCACTGGTTTCATCGAATTTCATTTAGTAGATTTTGATTTATAAGCGTTTTGCCAAAGTTGCGCACTGTTAGGGCTTTTCCCATTCTTAATGTTGCATGTGTTTCAAGACTGAATTAGAGAAAACTTAAAACATGAAAGTTATTCTAATGGTTGTCCTCGTCAGGTTTCATGTTGAACATTTTGTCTAAATCTCATTAGTTAGAGAGTTATAAGCGTGGTAATAGGGTTGCTGCATAAAACTACGTCTTCAGTTACCCTTGGTCTGACCTTGTGTTCCCCGTAATCAAAGCCTATCGAAACCATCTTATTGTTCAATTCCGATTTATTGGGAGTACCCTAGTATGTCTAGGTTATTTTAAAACTAGTTTCGTTATTTTTCATGCATCGTGCAATTTGTTCTCTATTTTAGAACAACCCTATGTCAAAAGAAGGAAAGATAGGTCCGCAATCCAAGGCACTATCCTTGCTCTGTCCAAGCCAGACACGGACCCTGTGAACGTGACGGCCTGATAGGTCGCCTTCAGAGGTCTTGCCGCGACGCCCCTCTAGTCGCCTTCTGAATGCGACGTACGCTCCGTCGCTATCTACCTGCCTGATCTGACTTCCCTGTCGCGATGCTCACATCCCTGTGTCGCCTTCTAGGCCCGAACCGTCGCCTTCCTTACATGAGCCTGTCACGATCTGACCCCGGCCTGACAGACCCTGTTGCCTTCCTTATATGGCTATGTCGCGATCTCAGGATTTGTACCTGAAACCATGTTTTTCTTGGAAAGTTTTCCGCATATACCCGAGGTCTGTATAAATGTGATATTTGCTGTGTAAGTTACCTGTCTTGGGTCTGATCATTACATGATTGTCGTTTAATGGCTTAAAAGCGATTAACCCATTTAAAAAGCTTTAATTACATGGATGCTATTCTAAGTGCTCCTTAAATGTTATGATCCATTCATGTTTCTTGTGATTTAATCTTCCTACTGTTCTACCTTGTTTAAATGATAAGAGTTATCATAAATTTTGCAAACCATGATGAGTTAAAGTGCATAGTTTTATTCCATGTTATATTGTCAAGTGCTTCCTGTGAGTTTGAGACCGATGGTTTGAGAATTGAGACACGCGTACCGCACTACACACTAGCACTGTTAGGTAGCCTTTTCTTGGGAAATTTGAAACTCTCTACCGGTCATTCCGAATCGGTAGACTAGCGACCTTTTCACCAAGGCCCCCGTAAATCTCCTCGGACCATGGATTCCCACATGGCGGACGAGTTGGTTGTACCATTGAAGTTCTCCGGAGATAGCGTGCACTTCCTTTCTCTTCTTGATCTCGTGAGTGTGACTTACAAACTAGACTAAGCCATTAATGTAAAGATTGAACAAAAGTATAAATTGTACCGTTATGCTGCCGAATTTATCTCTTGACCATTGTTCTCACGAAATCATGTTCAATTTAATTATTACTTCTTCCCATCATCATCATGACATGACGTTACACCTGCTTACTTATTGAAACTCTCATTGGCCATTATTAATGACTGTGGGTATCTACATTTAAAATTTTCATGAGATGGCTGACAGGGCACGACGTGTGTCCAAGGGCTCCAGTCTAGCCCCAATGATGGAGAGTCATAAATATGTTGTTAACCATGGGGTATAATGATTACTGGCGTTGCATCTGCACTGGGAGTACTTTCTTGCTCGTTGAATGTTAGATACATAACCACATACACGTGTCCTGGTGTACATTCTTGATGGATCTTTTCTTGGTGTATATTAGTGTCTACGTGCCGGATTAGTGTTACTTGATGGTGCTGTGAAATCTTGCTTGCTTGCTTGCGTGATATGGCCATCCGGCATTTAATGCAATTAATGATATCTTGCGTTCTTGACATCAATTGAAATCTTGCGTGCTTGTGCAAAGTGATCTATTGCTAGTTCTATCTCGTTCACAAATCTTGTTCCATCGTAATCACTCTCTCTAGCTTGTTTTATATATCATGTTTTAACAAGTTTTTATTCGTACTTGCATATCATTCATCGTACTTGCCTAGTTCTAAAATGTTAATCACTTATATCATTGCCCGCACATTGAGATAAAATCCTACTGGGCTAGTTTGCTCATTCCCTACTTTTACCCAATCTAGGTGACTACGAAGTTCAAGAGGGAGATCCAGCTGAGGAAGGGAATGTGTCCGAGTGAAGAGCATTCCAATTATGAGTCTACCTATAGTAGTTATTTCGAGTGTTAGATTCTTGTAGTAAGAAGTGACATCATGTACTTTTGTTTTATTGAGTCTTAGTCCTGTAATAGTTTCCACTTCGAATACAATAAGTTGAGATTTGAATACAATTTATATTGAGTTCAACATATGGGCCCTATTATGATGTTGTTTTGATACACATTAGTACGTGCTAGCTAGGGGCTTATTTGCCGACTGTCCACGTCTCGAATATCGACTCGAATTCTTCGAACTATTATCCGCTGCGTAATTCTCGGGACGTGCCCTTAAGCATTAAGCTCATCTTGATCACCTGAAAAAGTAGGATTATATGAGATATCTTGTAACGATCCTCTTTATACGAGTACGATTATACCAATCCACGTTGGTACAAAGGGTGCCGTTACAGTGGGACATTTACCCAACACTACATAATAGGTTGAAATGCATAAGAATAACAAGAAAGGTACAACGGAAATAAATGTAACTCTTATTCCATCATCCTTCAAATATTCCACAATCTATATGCCAAATAAAGAAATAACAATGTCCACATTATTACATGTCCAATGAAATACATTGTCCATAACATTGATTACGAACTATGAAAAGGAAGAAAAAGTATAGCAATCTCCACAGGTAGAGCCCACGTTCAGAGTCGCTCCTCACTATGTCCTCCTCAAGTACGGAGACACCTATCTCATTTGTATGTCAAAGCAAGTATGAGTCTTCTAAAAAGACCAACAAACAACCTAAGGTACATCCTTACACATATCACATACACATGCTAGTCTTATAATCCATAAGAGAAAAATACATGGTACATGCTTCATTTCAATTAACAATTATACTTAAACAACCTACACATGCTTTCTATACATGATACATCATGATTCATGTTGCAAATCACAACTCATGTCAATCATATTCTTAAAATAAGCAAATATCACCTTTAACATGCCTTTTACACATAGTATGTAACATGATTCATGGTTTGTAATTTCTATTCATATCATTTCACAATTTTACACAATTTAATCTTGGAATATGCACATGGTAAATAGCAAACCTAGCATGATATCTAATAATTTTCACATGCATTTATAACACTTATTCACATATTAAGCTTGCTATTTTAATATAAAATTATTACATTGACATGGTATCACATCTCTTCACATGCTAACACATTCATATTATACTATCACATGGATTATATTAAAATATACAACATGATACTAAAGATGATATCACAATTAACATAAATCACATTAATACATGTATGACATGAACATATGCATTTTTACCTTGGTTTTCACATGCATTTATTCTCACATTAACATTCACTTTTACTTACACATGATTTCACACAGTTTTCACATAGTTTTCACTTGCACATTCACGTATCATATGTCACATCACTTACACTTACCACGTGCCACATTCACATGTCACTTTACACATTATTCACATTTTACACTTAATTTTCCATGACACATAGTCCGAACCACCATAAGAAGGACACACATACACATACACATATCCGTCACCTAGGCAACACAGTGACGAATCTTGGTACTACGCAGACCAGGAGAAGCCCTCTCCACCCTAACCAGTGGTACTTGTCCACCTCTAGGATTTCATCCTAATGCCCATAGGATATCACATACACATTGAGCCTTCCCATAGGGACTTTACTACAGCACAGATCCACAGCCCTCTATGGTAGCAGTGTCAATCTCGGCACAATTTACACATTATCACTTAATCACATGGTTTACATTATTCACATGCACTATTTAATTCATTCTCATGCACTTTGAACACACACACATGCTTCAGTTTACAGAACATGATATTACTGTTTCACAGTGATAATTAAACTATATAGAGCCTTAACATGCTGCTAATCACTGAAAATCACAAACACACTTAATCAAACACCTAGCATGGCCTAAATGCTCCTTTAAAAGATGAACAGTATTAACAGTTGTCAAAACAGTACCAAATTTTTATCACTTGCTTCTTATATGCAACATGCCATATATCTAAATTTTTAGGTTTTCATAAGGGTAAAACAAATTTTAATAATTTAAACAAGTTTCATGCTAATTTGGCAATTATTCACTTTAGCATGGTTCACAGAAGAACAGTCATATCTAATAGTTCTAAAACCTGAAAACAGTAATCATAACATCATGGAAAAAATTGAAACCCTAGCATGCAACAATTCCATTTATTCGGAATTAAACATAGTCAAATCATGCTTATTTCCTTAATACAGAGATTATATTAAATGAAACTATAAACAGAAATTCGACATACCCTCATGATATGACCTACTAACAACTACCTGACCAAACATAAATTTTACAGCATGCACAAACCCCTAAACATTCGAAAATCATAGTACAGAGACCAAATATGTAGTTCTGCAGAAGATAGATAACTTGACGGCAAGGGGGTTGCCGCCAACATGGGTTAACGACATATGATGTTGCCTTCAACACAAGAACTTGGCAGAACACAAGTGGCCGCCAACCTCCTATCTGCAGAAGTGCGGACAGAACGCAATAAACAAGGGGAATTGGATGTTCCAGGACACGAAATAAATTATGTAAAAATCCTGAGACCTAAGGGACATGTATAGGTATGTAATCCCTAGATTACTTGCCTGTGAAAAAAATTCTCTAATGGTTTAATTAGTCGAAGAAGCTCCTCGGCCAAGCCAAGAAGATGCACAAATCTCCTCCTAAAATCGGTCTATTTGCCGATGTAGATGGATCTCCGTTGTCGGGGAAGATTCCCCAATGCTTGGAGTTTCTCCCAGTCGATGCAGATCGCCAGAAGACCTCCCCAATTCATCGGATCAAGCTTGCAAAGAGTCGTTTTTCTCACATCAAAATCCTAGTTTTTCTCAAGAGCCAAAGACATAATCCGAGTGAAAACTAGGTGTTTTACAGGGCTAATGGGTTAGGGTATGCGTTAGATTGGTTTCCCACCGTTAGAGGTGGGTTTCCTAATCACGAACACAAGAAACGCAGTTGTTTCCAGATTGAAATTGCACAAAACTGGAGAAGTAAACGACCACATGCTGCCGTTAACAGGAATCAACGTCCATTGATCTGGACATCAACAATAAGTTAACGGCACATTAGTTGCCGTCAACATGATGTTAACGTGACACTTATTGCCATTGACTCACTCTTAACATCAAGATATGTTGACGTTAAGCAGAATTTTGGCAGAAACACAGAAAAATCAATAAGCATACATACACATATAAATACCTACACTATGCATTGCATTATCTAAATACAATATGCATAGAATTAAATAAATGCAATATGTACATCAATAATTAATACTATATGCATATCCAAATAAATATATTATATGCACAGAAATAAACATATATATATATACATATCACATTAGTAAATAAATAATTATAATATGCACACTTTTAAACAAACATAATGTGAACATAATTCGAGGGTCTCACATATCTAGCCCAGTAGGATTCAATTCTTCTAATCATAAAGGATTGAGATGTTCAAGATCAGAGTAAGAAACTTAACTATTGTCAGTACTAAGTATCAAAGATGGTTGGACAAAAATGTCAACTAGATAATAAATGTAGAACAGAAGTACTGACTTACGAATACATGGTCAAGATTTCATGGTCAAGATTTCATGATATTATTCATGTTTCGATTCAAATACAAAACTCATGATAGGATAACATGATGACTAATCAAGCTAGTATTTGATGCAATGCCAAGCATCCACAGATCCTTTATCGTTCCGTACGACCACTAAACAAATTCGGGTGCTCTCTTAGTACTGGACCAGCCCCATTTGCACAGGCATATATCTCATTTGAGTCCAAGGACCCAATAATTGTCATCACAAGTCATTCATAAGAAAATGTGGTACACAAGTAATCAATGCTCACATATAACCAAAGTTTATGAATTAAGGTCAATGATACAAAAGGTTGTAACCATTTAGGAATTAATTGTACTTGGGAGATTTCAAGGAGAATCCAAAGTAGGATATGGAAAAAAATTGGATGATCTCTCTTACTGATATATGATGATCAGTCTGTCCCCATGCAATTTTAATTAATTACAATATATATTTTGATGATTAACAAACCAAACAAGAGTTTATCATTATATATCTATGAATATTTCATAAGTCTTAAGTACAGGAAAAATAAGGTCAAACAAGCCATAAAGGTATGCTTTACTTCTCTGAAGCTTTAATCTTTTCAACATGATATTCTAAAGTTCATATCGATTTCAATAGAATCATCATAACGATTTCTTTATAAGACTGAAAAGTCATGTTGTTTCAAACAGTCAATGTCGCAACGATTCTATAAGTTATCGGAACGATTTCTTTAGAACTCGTAACGACTTTCCTGTCATAACGATTTATAAGTTATCACAACGATTTCTTTATAACTCGTAATGACTTGTTGGTCATAACGATTCTATAAGTTATCGCAACAATTTCTTCAGAACTCATAACGACTTTCCTGTCAAAACGATTCTATAAGTTATCGCAACGATTTCTTCAGAACTCGTAACGACTTGCCTGCCGCAACGATTTCTTTAGAACTCGTAACGACTTGCCTGTCATAACGATTTCTTTAGAACTCGTAATGACTTGCCTGTCATAATGATTCTATAAGTCACCATAACGATTTCTTTAGAGCTCGCAACGATTTGCTTCGTATATCGATTTGATAAGTGTCTCATAACGATTTCTTCAGTGAACACAACGATTTGCTTCATGTATCGATTTGATAAGTGTCTCACAACGATTTCTTCAGTGAACACAACGATTTGCTTTGTATAACGATTTGATAAGTGTCTCACAATGATTTCTTCAGTGAACACAATGATTTGCCTTGTATAACGGTTTGATAAGTGTCTCACAATGATTTCTTCAGTGAACACAACGATTTGCTTCGTATATCGATTTGATAAGTGTTTCACAACGAATTCTTCATTAACCACAACAATTTGTTATGTCTCATAACGACTTGGTCAAACTGACTTATTCATAACGATTTCATAAGTCATATAGCCATCGATTTCATATCTTATATTGACTTGATATCTTATTTATCTTAAAAGCGTTGACTGGTCAAAGTCCACTTAGATATCTCTCTGACGCTTCTGCATTTATGAGATCTGAACGTATCTCTGCATGTATGCAGACAATATCATCCTTTATCGTGCTTACTCTGATTACATCTTTTAGACTTAGCTATTTGGCATTACTATTTTCATGTCTATTGCTACTAACGTTGACTGACATCAGAGACAGCTTAGCTGTCTGCTATTTAAGATTGACATTTGTGCAGACCTCTGATCCAGCTCCATGTTACAACGTTAAACAAAATAGAAGCCAAAGGATATTTTCTGAAGATCTCATCTCTTTGCGTGCTCAAGTGATCAAAAGACTGTTGACTGGAAGCTTCCAAGACTCCATGTGTCATTCAGTCTAACGACTACTCAAGAGAGAGACAACAGACACTTCAACGTCTATCTTTCAAATTGAAGATATAAATACAAGTCAGAAGAATAGAAGAAATACGAAGAAATACAGAGACCAGATAGATACAACAATAGATCAAGTATTCAAGGATTCAAACTTCTTCGGCAAGAAGTCTAGAGCCTAGAACTTCATTCCACTTAGATTTTGCTCTTTGCTCTCCACTCTGTAGTGAAAATCTTGAGAGAGCTTATGTAGTTCTGAGAGTGCGCTTAGCTTTGAGTCCTTCCTCTCAGTTCTAGTTGCTTCAGATCCTTGCTTGTCAAAAGCTTGGTCTAGAGGCTTGAATTTCATTCAATTCTGTTTGAGCTGTTGTTTCCCTTCAGTTGTGAAGGAAGACCTGGTGGGGTATCTATGGTGCTGTTTCCCTTCGGTTGTGAAGGAAGACCTAGTGGGGTATCCAGGGTGTTGTTGTTCCCTTCGGGTGTGAAGGAAGACCAGCCGAGCTGGGTGCTGTAGTGTCCTTAGGGGGACTGTACCCTAGTTAGTGAAATCCTGAGTTGTTCCTCAGGGACTGGACGTAGGACTCCTAAGGAAAGGAGGTCCGAACCAGGATAAACCTTGTGTTGTGTGATTGTCTTCTTTGTGTGTTTGATATTTAAACTAACAGTCACTAACCTCCTTCGAAGAACGTTTGTGTGAATATTTTTTTAGTTACATGTATCTTGTAGATTATTATTAAAAGACCCATTCACCCCCCCTTTGGGCTCGTCAACTGGGCAACAATATAGTGGTAGAAACCCAAGAGAATGAAGGAAGCAACTTGCTAAGCTAATAACATGATGTATCAACAGAAGATTGGGCAAGATAAGGTGCTGGAAAGCATGACTGGATAGTGTATGTCGACAGCCAGAGAGTGACTGTCGATAGCTACTGTCTTCTAGAACCATGTTTCTGGAGTCTGGCCACTGCCTGTCGATAGGCCAAGGTTGGCTGTCGACTGGTATAGGCCATCTGTTGACAGATGAGGGTTATCTGTCGATAGCTACTGGTGTTCTGTACAATCTGGATTCTGGAAGCATGAATCTTGTCGACAGGTGAGTTCTGTCTATTGACAAGTGCAGTGTAAACTTCTAGAAAACATGCAAAACTAGCATGGGATGCTCTACTAAGTATTCCTATGATACCTACCATGCTTAACAACATCAAAAAGGATCTGGTATACAGTTCTAAACACTACTGACATGAAGGGAACAAGGAGTACAATAGGTGTATGTTGTGGCATGGAAATCTAAGGCAAGATAATAACTAGAAGTGCAACACCTCCTGTCGACATTTTCTTGTATTTAATAGGATGAGTTACACAATATGCTTGAAAAAAACACAAACTTTAGCTGAAACATGGTTATAAGGAATAGAATAAACATTTTTATGAGTGTTTTCAGAATTAGAGTCAAGTGTGTGTACATGGTAAACACCTAAACATGTGGCTTTTGAGCAAGAATAAGAAACAAGAATGAGAAGAAAGAAGGGAAGAAGGAATCCTACTTGTCTGGAGAAAGAATGAAAGGTCTTCTTCTCCTCCACGTAGAGTCAGTATCAGTGTGAAGAAGAACAAGAAGACTGCAGGAATTGTCACACCCCGATATTTAGCAGCGGAATAAATATCAGGAGACGTGAACGATAGAAATAGACGTATCACAGTTGAGTAACGCAGAGTCACAATTAAACATAACAACACATTTGAGATCATAATATTGTCATCCAAAGTACTCTTTATTCCACTTCAATTCATTAGTTACAACCTTACATAAGAAGAACCAACTAAAAAGGGTTCATTATTCAAATGAAAATGTTTCTCTAATACATCGTCTATTCAAATATCTATTCCTAATACTTCATCTTCTCAATGTCGGGTGCTCATCACTCTTGCCCTACCCCATCAGACTCTACTGGTTCCCCATCACTACCTGAAAAGGGCAGGATGATAGGGTGAGCGAACTAGCTCAGTAGGATTTACATCTCAATATTGTGCGGACACTAACATACATGATTAACATTTTAAATAGGCAAGATATGCATATAGATATGATGACGATGCATTCTTTTCTAACAAGTTGAATAGCGGAATAGAACGGATATCATATCAAATCAAATATCGAATTTGCATATACAATGGATAGGTCGTTCAAGAGTAGAATCATATCAAAATGGATTGGCCATATTCATAGAAATCACGTATTCACGTGATCAGACTTATCATATCAAACTTATCATATCATATCATTTCAAACGAAGGCACATTCACACAAATCTTGCATATAGTATCAGTGCCATGCCACGCACCACAAGTCCATAGTCTCGCAGTTAATAAGTACGTTGGGGCGCTCCTCCCTAGGACCAGATAGGGCCCCTATTGCACATACATTAGTCAAATGGACCGAAGTCCCTGATTGTGCCGAACAAACATATTCATATTATGGCCACAGAGTTTCAATAATAGTTCAATGTAATAAGAACATGATCATCATAGAGTCAAGGTATGACAATAGCTCAAGAGAACAAAAGGGCAGTATAATGACGTATCTTATGTTTCATAATTCGTTAGTGTCTTGACATGAGGATGACTAATGACAGATCGTATGCGGAACATGTGCTCTCTATCTCCAGGGTGCTTCATGGTACAACCAGCTCGGCCTCTATGTGGGATTCCATAGAGAGCAGAGACATATGGAGGTCTTAAGGAAAAGATTGCTAGTCTTTCCAATTCGGAATGACTGACAGAGAGCTCTCAATTCCCCAAGAAGGGTGTGCCTATTCGTGCAAAGGTGTAAGTGACGTGTTACGGATCTTTCCTAACATGTATGCAAGTTATGAGATATGGTCCATAGTAGAAGAAGGTGATCTTCTAGTCACCAATGAGAAGTTCAGTGGACAGATGATGATAGAAACAAGATTTCCTTGAACTGCAAAGCAAAGAGGATTTTATGCTGTGCTCTAAGTGAAAAGGAGTTCAATAGAGTCTCAACGTAAATCCTCAATGGAAATGTTGGTAAAGCTCAGGATTACTTATGAAGGCACATACAAGTGAAGAAACAAGAATCGACATTCTTGTCACTCAATATGAGAGATTTCAGATGCAATCAGGTGAGTCCATAACTCAAATGTTTAGTCGGTTCACTGACATCACAAATGGACTATCTAGTCTGGGGAAAACCTATGAGATTGGAGACATGGTGAGGAAAATACTTAGATCCTTACCGTCCTCATGGGCCCCAAAGGTCACAGCAATAGAGAAGCTAATGACCTGAAGAGAATGTCAGTAGAAAAGCTATTGGGTCCCTCATGGCCCATGAGATCAACATGGAAAGCTAGGAGAGTCCTCTAGCAGAAAGAAGCACTCCAACGCCTTAAAGCTGAAGAAGATTCACCAGAAGCAAGTTCAGATGAGAGTGAAAGTGATGTGGACATTGAGAATGAGGAAGCAATGCTATCTAAAAGATTGCAGCGGATTTTGGCTAAGAAGAAGAAGTTCCAATCTGGTAGAAGGCACTTCAAAAGGAATAAGGACTTCAAGAAGTCAGATGGAAAAGAGATGAAGAAAGGAGAACCCATCTGCTATGAATGTAAGAAGCCAGGACACATTAAAGCTGAGTGTCCAAAATTCAAGAAGCCATAGTTCAAAAAGAAAGAGAGCTCAAGGAAGTTCAAAAAGTACAAGAAGAAGGCGATGGCAGCAGCATGGGAAAATAGTAGCGACTCAGACAGTGAGTCAGACTCCTGCAGCGATGAAGAAGAAGCCCATTGGCTTTCATGGCAAATACTGAAGATAAGGTAACTTCTGACTCCTCTTTTGATTCATGCAATGATTCTGATTCAGATAATTTAAGGAAGCATTTAATGAACTATATAATAAATATAAAGAAGTAACTAAACTATAAAAGCTAGTAAGAAAAACAGTGCTTGTTTAGAAAACACTAACTCTAATCTGAAAACAGAAAATGAAGAATTAGAAAAATAAATAACTGAACTTAAAAGAAGAAATGAATTATTATGTGAAGACTAAAAGACAAAAATAAACAAATAAATGAATTAGTAAAACAGAAAAATGTAGATGAACTGAGGATTGAAATCAAGACTCTAACAGAAGAAAACATAAAATTATCTATCACGTTAGAAAAATTCATAAATGGTAAAAACTTCCTCATATAAAAGGTGCTAGAAGATCAGGTAAGAGAAAAAAGGGATAACCATAATTTATCCTAAAACATATCCAACACCAAAGTTTGTACCTGAACAAGATACAACATACAAAGCTGATTACAAAATATAGAAAAAGTAACTAAATATCTGTTGTAGTCACTGCAACAAGTTAGGACATATCATAACTACATGCCCAACAAGACATAAGAAATGGATAATAAAAGTAAAATCAATGATACTAACCAATCAGGACCCAAAAGAATTTGGGTACCTAAAGCTTGATGATTTTATTTCAGGTTAACCCTCGAGCATCCAAATGGTACTTGGATAGTGGGTGTTCAAGGCACATGTCAGGAAACCATAAGTTATTCATGGATAGTGGGTGTTCAAGGCACATGTCAGGAACCATAAGTTATTCACTCATCTCCAAGCTGAAGAAGGAATAGTACTTATGGAGATAATGGAAAAGGAACAGTAATTGGCAGTGGGTCTGTGAATAACAAAGGAAAAACAATTATGGAGATGTGTTGTTTGTCAAAGGGTTGAAGCATAATCCATTAGCATCAGCCAGCTGTGTGACAGAGGCCATCAGATCAGTTTCGAGAATCAAAATGTAGCATATTGAAGGATGGATCAGTCATCTTTGAAGAAAATAGAGAAAAGAACTTATGTGCTCTATCTTGAGGAACTCAAAGAACCAAATGTCTGTCTGGCAGCAAATAAGGAAAAATCTACAGAATTATGGCACATACGACTAGGACATTGCAGTTAGATGGCATGAGAAAATTGCTGAAGAATAATCTTGTAGAAGGTCTGCCAAAGGTCAGTGCAAAAATGGAAGGTGTCTGTAGACCTTGTGCTAAGGGAAAGCACACCAAAAGCTCCTTCAAGTCAAAGTCAATGGTAACCACCTCAAAACCCTTAGAGGTCCTTCATATGGATCTATTTGGGCCAATGAGGACTACCAGTCTTGGAGGAAAGAACTTTGAATTTGTCATAGTCGATGATTACTCAAGATTCACATGGGTGTCATTTCTAGAGCATAAAGATGACACATTTGATAACTTTGTCAGTTTCAGCAAGAACTTCAGAAGGATCAAAAGTGAGCATTATTTCTATCCGATCAGATCATGGTGGTGATTTCAGAATGAAAATTTGCGAGATTATGTGATGATCAAGGAATTGAGCATAACTCTCAGCACCAAGACCACCACAGCAAAATGGTATCGCTGAGAGAAAGAATAAAACCTTATTGATATGGCAAGAACTATGCTCTCAGAATATGATCTCCCAGGTATTTTTGGGCTAAAGCAGTCAACACAGTAAGCTACATTATCAACAGAGTGATGATCAGACCAATCCTAAAGAAGACTGCATATGAACTATTCAAAGGAAAGAACCAAAGATTAGCCACTTCAAGACTTTGGATGTCCTTGCTTCATCCACAACAATGGAAAAAGAGACATTGGTAAGTTGAATGCCAAATCAGATGAAGGTATCTTCATGGGGTAACCTCTAAACCCAAAGGCTATAGAGTATTTAATAACGCACTTTATTAACTGAACAGTCTGTACATATTATTTTTAATGAAACTAACCCTTCCTAAGAAAGGAAGAAGATAGTGATAATGATGATACATATGAGCTATCCAAGAACTAAAGAATACATCAATTGAGGACAAGGATGATCCACCTTTGAAGACATGCAACAAAAGAAAATTACACATGAAAATCTTCCAAAAGATGGAGACACAAGAGAGATTACCCACTCGAAATATTATTTGTGATCCATCTGTAGGGGTAAGAACAAGAGGTAATGTAATTCCATGTGATTACCTAGCTTTTGTTTCTCAAATAGAGCCGAGGACAGTCAATGAAGCTCTTTCTGATGAATCTTGGATATTAGCCATGCAAGATGAACTAAATCAGTTCAAGAGAAACCAAGTATGGTCACTTGTTCCTAGACCATCAGACCATCCAGTCATTGGCACCAAATGGTATTCAGAAATAAATTGGATGAAACTGGTGTAATCCTAAGAAACAAGACCAGATTGGTAGCTCAAGGCTATTCTCAAAAGGAAGGCATAGATTTCGATGAAACCTATGCACCTGTAGCTAGACTTGAGGCTAAGAATATTACTTGCATATGCATCTGCTTTGAATTTAACATTATTTCAGATGGATGTTAAATCCGCATTTTGAAATGGCTTTATAAAAGAGGAAGTTTATGTGGAACAACCCCCGGTTTTGATGACACAGAATTTCCAAATCATGTTTTCAAACTTCACAAGGCATTATATGGTTTAAAGCAAGCACCTAGAGCCCAGTATGAAAGGCTTAGTTCTTTTCTTTTAAACCATGATTTCAGTAGAGGTCAAGTAGATAGTACTCTTTTCATAAAGTCAAAGGTCAACACATTCTACTAGTTTAAATTTATGTAATGATATTATTTTTGGTTCTACTAATGAATCCCCCTTGCAAGTACTTTGAAAGTTGATACATGGAGAATTTGAAATGAGCATGATGAGAGAACTTAATTATTTTCTTGGACTACAAATCAAACAAGGAAAGGAAGGAACTCACATCTGTCAAGCAAAGTACACAAAGAACTCTTAAAGAAATTTGGATTCGAAAATACCAAGCCACTGTCAACACCGATGAGCACATTAACAAGGATGGACAGTGACAAAGATGGTAAGAAAGTAGATCAAAAGATCTACGGAGGTATGATAGGTTCACTCCTTTATTTAACAGCTAGTAGACCTGATATTTTTTTAGTGTATGCATGTGTGCTAGGTATCAAGCAGATCCTAAGAATCACATTTAATTTCTGTGAAAAGAATATTTAGATATTTAGCAAGAACTCATGACTTAGGTCTGTGGTATCCAAAATGTTGTGAAATCAACTTAGTAGGCTATTCTGATGCTGACTATGCTGGTGCAATTAGATAGAAAAAGCACCAGTGGTTGTTGTCAATTTCTTGCAGGATGTTTAATATCTTGGTCTCAAAGAAACAAAATTCAGTGGCACTATCTACAGCTGAAGCTGAGTACGTAGCTGCTGGAAGTTGCTGTACACAACTCTTATGGATAAAGCAACAACTTGAAGATTTCGGATTAAACATCAAATCTATCCCACTGTTGTGTGACAACACCAGTGCCATTAATCTCACCAGAATCCAGTTCAACATTCAAGGACCAAGCATATTGAGGTTAGATATCATATTATTCGTGATCATGTAAGCAAATGGTAATATAGAAATATCTTTTATTGATACAAATGGTCAGTTAGCAGACATTTTCACAAAAGCCTTATCCGAGGAGAGATTCACATCTCTTAGAAGGGAATTAGGCATGTGCAATTTGTGAAAAGGTTTGTTATAAAAAAACTGGCACGTTAAAATTCAGAATTAAGTAATTTTTCCCTCCATGCCTTTAAGCAAAAGAATTCAAATTATCCTTTGTAACCGCTCTCTCATTGAAGTTGGTTTGAATAGTCAAATTCTTTTGTCTTCTTGCCGCCTTTTGGCGCCTCACTTTCCACAACGCATTAATTTATTCCTAAAAATTGAATGAGATAACGATTCATATCTCGTTTTCAACCTTTTCCCTCTTTCGTCTGGATACTCAAGCCGATGCCCTAGCGATTTCGACATCGACTCTCTGCTATTTTTGAAGCTTTTCTCTCTCCTCTTACGAATTTCTTGAGGGCTTTCACTCCTCCTTCCTTCTCAACCCTCCAGAAAAACTTCCTTACCTGATTCCATGGCCGCATCAGCCGTTCCCGGGAGTTTGGGTGGCTACAGTGCCGAGTTCCTCACTTCTGAGCAGCAGGAGAGGTTCTAGTTCGTGAAGACCAAAGTGTGTGGGAACAAGGCAGTGGACATTGCTGATCTTGAAAAGAAGGGTATGCCAGTGTTTTGAAGCATTGATCAGGATGAAATGGATGGAAGTAACAACCTTCTCTGAGGTAAGTTATCCAGACCTCGTGAAGGCCTTTTATGTATGCTTGAAGACTTAAGAAGATGGGTCCTTGGTTTCATATGTCAAGGGAACATAGATTATGATAGATAGTGAGCTATTTCATGAGTTGTTTGGAGTAACAACATCAGGCATAGTGGGTTCACTCCGTGAACGCCCAAGTCAAGGGTCTTGGCATTGTAGGCCGGATACGATTAAGAGATGGAAAATTGGACATAACCAACTAAATGCGTTCAACCGCCTCCTTCACTTCATAGTATGTCAGATTTTAGTTCCAAGAAGCGCCACATTCTCCACCTGTTCAAAGGCAGATTCTGACATGATGTTTTGGGCCATACAGAATAAGAAAATCAACATGGCTGCAGTGATGATGAAAGAATGACTTTTGCCAGAGATCAGATTTGGGACACTAAATCCAAGCTAAATGTTTCCTTGCCGTATGCGCATCTGCTTACCAAAGTTTTCAAGCACTTTGGTATTGATCTGGCAGGAGCAGTTGTTGAGCAAATGAGCCAATCATTAGGTCCAAAATCTTCGGAAAAGTGGTTTTTCAGTCAAGATGGTATTTGGTCTAAGAACACAGTGGCCGAGGGAGAGGCCATAGGAGACATTCCGGATATTCCTGTTGTTCAGGAAGAAGCAGTAGAACCAGCAGTAGAGCAACCTCAAGCAGTCCAAGCAGCAGTAGAGCAGAGAATAGAGATTGAGCCAACAGTTCCTTCACTTCCAGCAGAATTAGTAGCAGAAACTCAAGCAGAAGTTGAGGCTGTAGGGTCACCCCTCATCCAATTTGTTTCGAATCTCCAGAAGAACCTGAAGAGAAGCAGTGGTAGGTGCAGCAGATAATCTGCCCACCTCCATTATTGCCTCCATTCTTAGAGATGTAGTAGATTCAGTTCTCACCTCTCCAATCACCTCAGAGACTAGTGAAATTGCAAAGAAGTTGTGGCATCAGGCCACATTGAGGAATCAATGGCAGCAACAGTTCAAGAGGAGCAGTCCAGTGCTCCATCAAGTGTCATTTTGGAAGAGGCTCCCATTCAGGGGGAGCAAGAATTTATGAAGAAGATGCTCCTACTTAGGGGGAGAAATCCAAGGAAGGTCAGAAGAAGAAGCAGCTCACCATGATGAGCCAATGGGTGATGTACCAGTTGATGAAGACCTACCTCATAATCAGGATGATGTCAGAGAAGGGAGACAACCAGCTCCTCAGATTCATATAATGATCAGCCTCCTCTAGTTTCAGAGGCTAGGCAGAAAGAGAAACAAGTGGAGCCTGAAATACCTCTCTTATCGGATACTCCTCATGAAAGCTAATGAGGCAGAAGATTGTAATAAATTTAAAGCCTGTGATTGAGAGGCTTGATGCTCAAGGCACTATTCTGTGTTCTCTTCAATCTGATGTATCCTCCATCTTCATGAGCCAAGCTTCAACTTCAAAGGATATCTCCAACATAAGAAATGCAATGAAGTGGTTTAATCAGAAAATGGGCACCATGAAAATTTGCTGAGTGACATTCTCAAGGTGGTTGGAGCTTAAATTCCTCCTCCTCCACCTCCTGCAGCTCAGCCTCCGAGTCAGGGGTGTCTAGGCCCTCAGTTCAAGAAGCAGGGCAAACATGGCCAGAAGCAGCAGCAGCACCAGCAGAGGCAGTAGTAATTGTTGAAGGGCCATCTGGGCCAGATGATCATGTTAAAGGGCCTCCAGGGCCAGCTGAGCAAGGGTCAGGGACATCAAGGCCATTGGAGAGTGAGTCTGTGTAGAAGGAGTCAAAAGAGTCCTTGGCACCCAAGCCCCCAACTTCCTCTTCTCCCTCTCACACACCTATTTTTCCAACTCCACCTCCCCCTCCTACAGCTCCTCCTGCACACAACCTTCAAGAAGCCTCAATCTAGACCCGTTTTCCTCTCCAACACCTTTTCATCCACCTCATCTCTAGCCTCCTCTACTACAATTCCTTCTCCTATACTTGAGGCCCCTCCAGCATCCTCAGCTGGAGCCTCCTCCTCCTCCTCTGGTCCCTCCCTTGGATCAGTTGATGACCTCCCAACTACTTCACACTCTTTTCTTCATCCTACTCCTCCACCCTCTTTCATCACTATCATACCTGAAGAGCCCAACTTAACTCTCCCTTTATGGAAAAGATAAAGGATGAGTTTGAGGAAGACATTCTCAGTCTGTGCTGAAGGTTGGGGAGCACATACATAGGGCAGACAACTCCAGTCCTGCACCTAAGAAGAGGGAAATTTTCTTCTTCTCCTCCACTTCCTATGAACCTAAATATCCTCCGTTGTGGTTCTCTCTCACAGTGGACAACAAACATAACCCACTGTATAGGGAATACCTTTCCAAAGTTGTTCTTGCCACCATCATTAACTTTCCTTTTCAAAATCTTACAGATCATTTGAACACCATTCTACTACCTACACTTCTCTTTCAAAATCAGAAAAATCCAAAATATTTTCTCTTGCCTACTCCAAATCAGAAGATCAATGGGGCAAAGGTCACAAGGATCTCTTCAAGAAATTTATTCTTGCCCAAACTGCTAGATTCCCTCCAAGGGACCACTCCCTGACCTTATCTGAGTGGTTCAGGATGTATCATAAAGAACTTTGGGCACCCTACATTCAAAAGGAATCAGATGGTCAGACACTATGTGTTGTTCAACAACTACAGATGTCCATCGACTTCCTGAAGTTCAGCTCATCCAGTTCAAAAGGGCCATTTCAACTCTCACTCCAGCCATCTCACATACTTCAGATGTTCAGGTAGATTTTGCTACCCTCCAAGTGCCTGAAGAGATAGCCCTTCCTCAAATCCATTTTCTAGTTATGGAATCCTCTGTAGGATCCATCATCTTGAGCATTTTGCCAGAGTAATGGGCAGAATTAAAGTATAGAAAGGCTGCCTGGTTGCTTTTCCTAGATTTCTATTTAGGGAATATCAGCAGGCGCATGTAAGTGCTGAAGTTCTAGCCCCCATTCTGTATGAATGTGAAAGGCTGACATCCTCCGAATGGTCCAAGTTTTATCCTCTGTCAGCTCAGCAGTTGTTTGCACTCAATGAAGCTCAGGCCAGGGAAGGCAAACCAGCCATTTCTCTAGCTACCTTCTTGATATGAATTCCATTCATCTTGTTAATGACCCTTTCAAAGTCTGGAGAAAGATACAAAGTTTATGTGGCTATGCAAGGCTCTCAGAGATAACCACAACCTCTATCCTATGACCATGGACCAATTCCTCACCTGTGCCAGCTTTGGGACTCGTCGTTTCCTCAAGATGACCATGGACAAGAGGCATATGCTGATCTCCTCTATCAGCACCTAGATCTTCATCTCAAAAGGATGGCTTCCTCCATGGGACCATCCTACTCTTTGTCTTTTGGAGTTTTTAAAACTCATTTTGAAGAGCAGGAAGCACAGGCATGGGAAACCATCTCCCATTTTGTCTCTCTTCTGTCTCCTGCCTTCTATTTACTGTAGACACCCATTATGACTAATGGGTGAACCACATTTTTTGCTACCCTTCAGTGGGGCCCCTAATGGGTCACTCACATTGAGCCCATCATTTGCCTTGATTTGACCCATTAATCCATTAAAATACCTTGAAATCCCAAATCAATCATTTGAGAGTCCCTAGAGGAATATGACTCCTATTTTATCATGTGGTTAGAGATAATAATCCAAGATAATTCGGGTTCCTTGTCGCGACGCATCGTGGCGCCGCGACTATAGTCGCGACGGGTTGGGCCGCCGCGACAGCCCATGCATTATCCATGCACGTGGGCAATGCTGTCGCGTCCCCCCGCAACGTCGCGTCTCTCTAGTCGCGACCCTACGATCTGACGCGACAATGCCCGAGATCTCTGGCCTCCGTAACCACACCCTATTTTATCCTCCCATGCACTTTGACTTGGTCTAAGAGGGTTATCCCAACCCTTGGACGGATCCTTGCCCTAGGGACTCTCCTAAGCTCCCCTAAGGACTCTACACCCGATTTTGATAGAGCTTTATCCCCCATTTTTAATTTCTAAACCTTTTTGAGGAGATAATACCTAATTTTCCTCACTCCAAGCTCTATATAAGGAAGGCTCCTCCTCCTCATGAACGAGGAGAGCCTCATGATCACCCCGAAGGCTGCCAAAATTTCCTCTGAACTAGACTTAGCCATGCAGCTACTCATTCCCTTCATTCCCTTCACATTCCGCTCCTTACAACTCACTCATTTCACCATCAATGGAGCAAGGAACGTGAAGAGGGCGACTCTAGCAATCTCCTGGACCTCTTTGCACATCATTGGAGCTGCATCCACGCCAGGAAGTCGCCCTAATGGGGCTCATTCCCTTTCCCCTTCCTCTTTTCTATTTCTACATGCATTTTATGTCCTTTTTAAGTAGAGCATATCCACCATCCACCTACGTTTTCCCCACCCTAGGGGTTTAAAACCACCCCAGGTGCGTTCCCACCATGATCTCCCATCTCATTTCGTCTTTTAGAATAGATACTACACTTTACATGTTCTAATAGGGTCTTTTCTTTGTGTTTTCTTTTGATTGACAGGCAAGCAAACAAAGTCTACGAGAAGCTCTGATGCTCTGGCCGGCTGGAGGACTAGAAGAAGGTCACAACAACAAATCTCCGCATCCAGAGAACGCGACGCACTGGGGTGACGCGAAAAGACGCTTCGAGTTCTACTGACGCGATACTAGAGACGCGGCGGCCATGACGACCGCGATACCAGGTCAGTTTCCTGTTCTCTTTCTTTTTCCTAGTTTAAGTTAGCCATTGTCTTTCCATATCATTAGGCAACATATCTAGGTGGCGATCACATCCTTTTTTTTTCCCATGCTATCATATTGATATCCATGTCCGTGTCGAGGGGAAGCCAATCCCTGTGATGACACCTTTTGGCGATCACGGTGGGACTTTCAGTGCTACCCTCGTAGATCTAACTTGCTTGCTTGCCATATTTTCTTTCTTTTTTGTCCTTTTGGTGCCCTATTAGTCTTCTTTTGTTCTTTGTTTCCTGCTTTTTTTCCCCCCCCAGTTCGTGTCGCGACGCATCGCGGTGACGATAAGGTCGCGTCGCTGGACAACGACGCGATAGCAGGCCATTTTTTCTTCTTATACCTGCCTTACCCTGCTTCTATAAGATCATGCATCCTTGTTCCATGTATATGTGCTGTGTATTATCGTGTTTTTGGATGTTAGAATCCTGTTAGGGTTCGGGTTTTCCTTTTAGTTTCTTATTTGTAAGTTTTCAGGTCAAGTCGCGGCGTAGCGTTTGGACGCGACATGGTCGCGCCGCGGTGAGCATCGCGTCAACAGGTACGCTCTGTTTGTTAATGCTTCCATCCATGAATCGGTTTTTTTTTTTTTGGGTGCTTTCTGATCCACGCTGTATTGATTTAGGGTTTGGTGCTTTTATCTTCTGGTAGGGTAGTCTGTTTGAGTTGGGTTGGTGACCCCTGTGTCTTCGGGCCTCTGTCATTATCGCGGCCGCTCGCAGCTGTCGTGATAGGGTCGCAGCGTACCCGGTCACCGCGACTCGGCCGAGACCCATCTGGTCGCCCTGTTTGTTTCTCATCTATCACTTGTGCATAAATTTCGGGGATTTAGGCCCATTGCATACGCTTCTAAAACCCATTTGATCAGGTTCCCCCTTGTTTGAGTGAGTCCTCTCACCTACGACCACTCGTAGGCCTCGGGCCCGCCTTCTGAGGACCTCCGTAAGTCCCCGTGGCCGTACGCACGTTGCGGTTCGCGGGCTGGTTATACCAGTTGCACCTTTAGTTTGAGCCATCCTCGTGAGTGAGTGTGCACCACCCTTAGTCATACCGGAGCACTTGAGTTCATTCCTATCAGGGACCGCATGACCGAGTGACATCCCTTTAATCAATTCACTTACAAGGTCAAGTTCGAATCTTAAGAATTTGCGTTGTAAGCATGATAACTTGAGTGCTTTGATCCCCCTTCTCCTCTCTGTCTTTCTTGTCGTGATAGAGTTTAGGTGTGCCCCCCCCCCCCCCCCCCCCCCAAATTGGTTGGAGGGTGTATGCGTCATTGTTTAGGGAGATCGAGTCAGTCCCCTCCAATCCTCGTGCTTTATCATAATCCCTCTTCGACATGGACCAATTCGAGTCCTTGCCGACGATGCCCTACCCCTTGGGTTTCTCGAGGAAGTGGCCCAACCTTCCATGGCCACTCCTCCCGGGCATATCCAGCCTCCCTCCATTACTGGGATCCAATCCCGTCCTCCTTCTTCTCCTCCCAGGATGATGACCCTCACTCTCAATTCAGCCAGCTCCTTCCTCACCTCACTCCAGACCAAATCCTAGAGTTCATAGCTGCTGCCAAGGGGAACAACCTTTATCTCCCCAGGGCCAAAATCCAGCCCGACTGGCAGAGTCCTCCGTCCCCGCGTCGCTTCAGCCCTCACCTTTCTTCGTCTGGGGGTAGTACCCTCTCCGTTCTCGGGCCATTCATTTTTAAGAACAAGCTACCTCCCCCCACGAGATGTTCGGCCTCGGTCTCCTCCCACTACATTTATACGCCGAACACGCTCCGCTTCCTCGCGAGAGGTCTCACTCCTTCGAGCAGCCACGCTCCCTTGTCCCTACGCATCAGATCCAATCTCCTTCCGATTTCTTGGCGGAATGGACAAGTATGAAGAAGAAGCTTCATGACCTCCGGAAGCAAATTGATCCTCGGAAGGTAGCTGACATTGCCCTCCCATCCTTCCAATACCTCCGGGTGCCTCCCCAGTCCAAGCTCCCGTATTCGTCGATACTCTGGGGTAGGGGACCCCTATGTTCATCTGAAGGACTTCGTTTATGAATCGGCGCCGCACAAGTATGACCCGCCATCTCATGGCAATTTTGTTCAGGAAATCATAGATGGTCCAACCTTAGAGTGGTTCTATTCTTTGCCTCCCCGGAAGCCAAAGATTTCCATATCGTCCAAGAAAGGTTTCTTCTCAGCAGTTTCAGATCGGGTGGGACCCGAATACTCTTTTGTGGATTTGGTAGCTGAAAAGATGAAACCAGAAGAGGATTTCTCCACCTATGCCTGACCGGTGGCGCTCTCTGGCCGCCAAAGTCCATTGCCCAATGACTGAGGAGGAGAACGTAAAGCTATTGATCTCCAATGCCACGCCCACCTACCGAACTATTTTGGCCATGAACGACATCTCTACCATGCACCAATTATATAGTCGAGCCCATTTCATCCAAACCCAACTCAAGGACTCGCCTATACATTCCATGTTCGAGACCCCCCGGCCCGTTATTCTAAAAAGCCGCAAGGCCCAGTCACCGAGGGGATCCAGACAATGAACAAGTAGGTGCCGTTAGCAATCCCCAAGGCCCAGTAGGTAGGTCCCCCTATACCCAGCAAACCCAACATTCTTGGAACAACAACAACAATAGGCAGCCACCTCCCTAAGGACAAAATCCCCCTCAAGATCATCGCCAATACCTCCTAGGTTCCTCCGCCTCAAAATGGCTATGCCCCCAGGAACCCAATGGGCCCAAGAGAGCCCAGTACCCTCCATTACCCGAATCTCTAGCTGATGTCTTTGCAGCCCTCATGTCTCTAAATGCTTAAGACTCCCTCCTGAGAAGGCGAATTGGAATATGGCGGGCCGATCAAACAAAGTAAATCTGCGTCTATCATCGTCATCCGGGCCACAATGTGTCCGATTGCTTCCAATTCGGGACTGATATACAATCTCCATGAGCAGAATCAGATTGATTGGGCAGAAATGAAGAGGTTGATCCAAACTCTGAGGGACCAGCAAGGCCAGAGGCAACAGCAGCTGTTGGGTTTTCCATACAAACATGTTTTTTGATGATCACATTAATATCCTTGAACATTGATTTAATGCAAAATTGATGTGCTAACTAACATGAAAACATCATGAAAGTGATTGAGTTAAACATTGCTAAATCATACAATGTATATCACTAACAATGTATTTGCATGTAGGTGCACAAGCATGAAAGATGAGCATTGAAGAGATGAGCAAATAGCATAAAAAACTGTCAAAGAGGTTCACCTGTCGACAGATGCATTTACCTGTCGACAGATTCATACAGTCATTCCAAGACAAAACTCAGGTTTGCATCTCTAGTGCATCTGTCGACAGATGCAATGTACCTGTCGACAGATTCATACAGTCAACCCAGGACAAACTCAGTTTTTTATTCTGAGTGCACCTGTCGACAGATGCAAATTGCCTGTCGACAGATACACTCAGAAACTCAATTTTCTTAACCCAGTTCTCAACCTGAGTGCGCCTGTCGACAATGCAAGTGCACCTGTCGACAGACGACGGAAACATGAGATTTAGAGTTTCCAAATCCGGCCCCACTTGGGTGTTTCCTTCCTCCACGCCCCCACCTTTACCTAACCTATATAGCATCCTTTTGGAGCCAATTCGCAGAGAGCACCTCCCATCCAAGAGCCTCCAAGGGACCAAGAGGAAAAGCCCCAAATTGCTGCTCTGCTTCAACTTTCTGCCCAGATCGTCGTGGAATCGCCATCCATGCGAAGTTGAAGCCGGATCGTCGTCAGTTCACCTTCTACATCGATCAGTCCTACATCCAATCGAAGTTTGAAGAGCGTTTGGACGATCCATGAGAAGAATTCCAACTGGATTTGTTTCCCCACTCTAGATTCTTCTCCATTTCACATTTTCCATTCCATCGGTGTGTGTGGTTGTGTTTCGAGCATCCTTTGTGCTTGATTCACGAATTTGTGGTTGTTCTGATCGTTGTTCATCAGACAACGTGTGTGTGGTTGAGTTGTTGGTGTTGAACTCGCTAATAAGCAGTCGTTTCTGCGTGTGTGTGTGGACGGTGGATGTAGGATACACTAGTTGTGTACTCCGAACCACCTTAAATCATCGTGTTCTTTGGTTTGTTTGCATTTTGCGATAGATGATTGGTAGGCACGGTGTTCATACGCCGTTTGAATACCCTGTTCTCTTTATATCCAACTCAAGCTGTCTTAATCTCAATCAAATTCTAATCAAATTTCATTAAGATTGCTGCTTCAACCGAAAAGAGCCTCAGTAATAGAAATTGCCGTAATCTATTCAACCCCCCCCTTCTAGATTACCATATTGTGTTTTTTCCGCATAACCTCTTCAGCAGCAACACAGAGGCGACAGCAGCCGCAGCAACAACAGCAACAACAACCAACATCATACCAGCCTTTCCAACAACAATACCAGCAACACCAGCAACAACAGCAGCCGCAGCAGCCGGCGAACGACCTAGGCATAGTCCGTAACCCCATGCCACAACATCAACCTGCTCTGAATCTTCACCAGCTCCACCACCTCCTCCGCCCGCGCATGTTAACCCGTTATCCACCATGCACCACCAGAAGCCCAATGGGTCTTCGATGACGACCATGAGGTGGCCGCCGTCTGGCTATTTCTCACGTCACGCCCACTGTTCCCGCACCTGCATCCGCCATACCCTCTCCCTTTACACCCCATATTGCCACCATCACCTCACCATCCTATTCTCCCGTCATATCACCCATCATCCCTCCACCAAACAACATCCCTCTCTCCCCTACGCCAGCACCACTACTAGCTGACCCTTCTATCCTTAACACCCCTACCCCTCCACTCCACCATAATCTTGCCCTCCGGAGCGGCGAATGTTCATCGGATGTATCCTAACGCATCCATACCTATGCCAGGTCTGCAAACCAACAATCAGCAGCAACAAGACACAGAAGAAATTGATCCACGCTGGGAACTCAATATGACATCCTAAAGCACCTCGATCAGACTCCCGCCAAGATCTCCATATTGGAGCTCATTAGAGATCGCAGACTCATCAAGATGCTCTCCAGAACTTTTTTGCAAAGAGTCATGGTCAGCGAGGACATGAATCCGGACAACCTATCCTTAGTGCTCTCAATATTGAACAGAGGACCCACCATTACCTTTTCTGATGGCGAGTTGGCTGCCCCTGAAGCCAGGAAAATGCCCCTGTGTTGACGCTTACCATAAATAAAGTTGCAGTCGATGCAGCTCTAGTGGACACAAAGCCTCTATTAATGTATGTCCACTAAGCACTCTTAGAGCTTGCAACATATCAGAACGTCAATTGTAGCCCACGCCTACCACTATGCTGCATATGACAATTCGCGACGTGCCTGTCACTGGTTATCACTTTTGCAAGCAGAATTAGGCCCTCTCGTCATGTCTGTGGAGTTCTATGTGCTGAACATTGATCACACCTACAAAGCCATTCTAGGGCGCCCGTGGATCGAATCATTAGGGGCAGTACCCTCTACAGCGCATCAGTGTCTGAAGTTCCCTTTCCAAGGGGGGATAGTCAAGGTAAGAGTATGACGACAACACATACAGTCGAAGCCGTTGAGAGAGTGCTGCTATTAGTATGGCCGTCCAATAAGCCAAATCTCAGTGCTTGATGTTAACTACACTTGAGCCTATACTTTCTCTTCTAACCGCCCAATTGGGTCTCCTCCTATAATGGTAGTCAGAAAGGATGTGAGCAAGAATACAAAGGGTGGGACATCATGTTCAGGCTGGGTTATCAGTCAGGAAAAGGCCTGGGTGCTCATCTTCAGGGGCAAACCAAGACTGTTACCACCGCTAAGAAATTCACAAAGCGTGGCCTTGGATATTCAGAATGGGCCGCTTTCTCATCTCCTCCACAATCAGACCATGGACCGCTCACTTGGTCTTTATACGAGCATTTTGTCAGAGGGCCCATTCAGCCCGGATATAACACCACCATAGAAATGCCAAGATCAGCCTATCAAACTTTAAGAGGAGCAGCGACCCAACAAGAAGAAGAGAGCTGAGGAAGATACTGAGGATACGGATCAAGATGGTATTGTCTTATCAGTTAGTCTATTGTTTGAAAAATCAGAGGTTGAGAAGAAAAGCTGGAACTAGAAGACCTTATTCTGTGGTCAATCAACTGTTCAGTGAAGAAGATGTGTCACAAGTAGCAGCATTATCAGCATCAACAACCACCGCCAGGCGACAGTTGCCTGGAATTGGTGAGGAGAACCAGTCAAATCATTTCCCCTACTTATACAGGAGTCCTGGCCAGGTCCTCCCGGCCTCCCACTCACTTTGTCTCATCCATACTCGATGTTAATATTAGTTTCATTCCTTTGCCTCTTCCCTTCATTGTCCAAATCTCGCCCGCCGCCATTGAGGCATCATTCGTCCTTCACCCGCCTCACCATTTCCTTCAACGGTTCGGTCTGTCCTTCTTCGAAGCCATTTAATTTAATGTAGTTCCTTTTTTTTCATCAAAAAAAAATGACAAAAATGTGTGTGTGTGGTGGTCCCTCCTGCTTTCGACGGCGACCCCCGTCACTACCTCGTGCTCCTGATATCGACAGCGATCCCTGTCACTCCTCGTGCTCCTGCTTTCGACGGCGATCCCGTCCCCCCCTCCTACTCTTGTTTCCGACGGCAATCCCTGTTGCTCCCTCGTGCTCCTGCTTCCGACGGCGATCCCCGTCACCCCCCTCCCTACTCCTGCTTCCGACGGCGATCCCCGTCACCTCCTTTACTCCTAATCTCGACGGCGATCCCCGTCACCCCCTTTCTGCTGCTCCCCCTCTCTCACGGCATCCCGTCACATCTGCTCCCCAGCGGCCCGTCGCATCCTTTCGCTCCAGTCGTGCCTTCACCTGGTGGTCAGACATGGCATTCCAGGCGATTCTGGTGAGGGGCCTTCTGCTCCCCTACACCCCGATGCTGTTGCCGGCACCCTGAGCTCGGGTGGCCCGCTCCCTCCTCCAGCTCCATCGGAGGATCTTCGCGGCCCTGCTGCCCCCTTGTTTTTCCCTTCATTAAACCTCTGGACGCTTCTCCAGAGCCTCCTGTAAATACAAATCTAGCTCAAGTTCAGGGTAGTTTCTAGTGAGTCCCCGTCCCCATCTAGGAAGAAGAAGGGTAGTGGCGTACCCCGTAGATACCTCTTAGACTTAGTCCATAGATGTGGCGCTCTTCTAACTGTCGAAGAGTGTTCATCAAGAAGCGGTAGTTCTGGACTTAGAGGAGATGCCGATAGAGGAAGGGCTTAGACGACGGCTTGGGATATATGAAATCGTAGCCGAAGAAGACCATTAGATGAGAATGGTGTTGAAGATGCTGCTGAGGCGTATGCTAGTGGTATGAGGATTCGATGAACCTACCTCAGCAGTTGACGAACCTACTAAAGAGGTAAATGTGGGAACGCAAGAGGACCCCAGGCTCTTAACCATAGCTTCTGGTCTCCCTCCGAAGAAGAAGAGAGCTCATAGAAATGTTAAGGGAGTTTCAAGGATTCATTCCTGGTCCTATGATGACAAGCCTGGCATTGACCCCGATTTGGGGGAAGCATAGGTTAATTTTGAAGCCAGGGGCAGTTGCTGTTAACAGAAGCTAAGGAGGTTCCTCCCCACATCGCTTTAAAGATGAAAGAGGAGATTGATAAGCTACACAAAGCCAAGTTATCCTGTAGTCCTCTATCCGTTGTGGGTGGCAAACATCGTCTCGGTGATGAAAAGACGGAAGAGTGCGCATCTGCATAGATTTCGGGATTTGAATAAGGCATGTCCTAAGGACGATTTCCCGCTACCTCATTTGGATGTTTTGATCGATAATACAGCAGGGTTCGAAACTCTATCATTCATGGATGGGTACTCTGGCTATAATCAATTCATCTAGCCCGGAGGATCAAGAGAAGACTCCTTCAATCACCACCCCATGGGGAACATATTGCTATGTGGTCATGCCGTTTGGACTAAAGAATGCCGGCGCCACTTATCAAAGAGCAATGCTAGCTATCTTCCACGACATGATACATATTGATGTTGAGGTTTACGTGGATGATATTGTGGTGAAGTCGCGGACCCGAAAAGAGCACTCCTCGTACTGGCCAAAGTCTTCCGTCCCGCACAAGAGTATCATTGAAGATGAATCCAAAGAAGTGCGTGTTTGGAGTTTCCCTCGAAAAATTGCTAGGGTTCATAGTTAGTAAGCGGGGGATTCAAATAGATCCACACAAGCTAAGGCAATCAATGAGATGCCTCCTCCTAAGAACATATCTGAACTTCGAGGTTGATGGTCGGCTGCAGTTCATAAGGAGATTCATATCTCAGCACTCTCAAAGATGTCGTCCTTTCTACGGACTGTTGAGAGGAGGAGTCAGTTTTGATGGAATGATAAATGCCAAGAGGCCTTCGATGAGCTCAAGAGCTACCTTATGAATCCGCCCGTGCTTCAGGCGCCTATCCCTGGGAAACCCCTAATCCTATATCTGTCGACTGTTGAGGACTCCCTAGGAGCTGTCCTTGCTCAGCATGATGAATCCCGCAAAGAAAGGGCAGTCTACTACCTATCTAGGCTATTCAATCCTTCGAGCTCAAACTTACCACAATGGAGAAAACTTGTGCAGCGCTAGTTTGGGTAGTGCAGAAATTGAAGCACTACTTCCTAGCTCATAAGGTGAGTTGATCTCTAGAATGGACCCTATTAGGTATCTCCTTGAGAAGCCAGTTCCTCCGATAGATTGCGCGCTGGCAAAGTTTCCTCTCTCAGTTTGATATCTCCTTTATTGTTCAGAAAGCCATAAAAGGGTATGCCATTGCTGAGCACCTTGCTCACCTCCCTCTTCCTCATAGTGATACGGTTCAGGAGGAATTTCCCGATGAAAACCTATCACTTCTCTCTCACGATCCCTTCTGGTCCTCCCATTTCGATTGGAGCTCTCAATTCTAGGGGACGGGGCATAGGTGCAGTCTTGCTCACCCCCAGAAGGGATCACCATTCCTTTGGCTTATCAACTCCAGTTCTACGCCACCAACAACATCTCCGAGTATGAGGCTCTCCTAGCCGGTCTTAAGCTTGCCTACCTTTTAGGTGCCCGTCACCTTAAGATCATAGGAGACTCTCAGCTCGTTCTTCGGCAAGTCCTCTCTACCTATCGCGTCGTGATCCCAAACTAAGCCTTATCAAGATATGGTCACGCTCCTCGCCAAGCAATTCCGTCAACTCATCTACATTCATACTCCTCGCTCTCAGAACATTCTGGCCGATGCACTGGCATCGTTAGCTTCGTCCCTCTCCTTCCCTCTCAGCCGTAGCGCTGAGACTATCACTGTTCAGAGATTAGAAGCTCCCTCAACTCGGATCCTTGGTTCTCAAACTTAGGAGCTCCCTAGTGTTGAAGGCAAGAAGAAAGAAGCGAAGGAGTTGTTGCTTGTTGAATTAGGGGAATTGATGGAAGAAGAGAGGCCGTGGTACCATGAGATTGAGCAGTTTTGCAGAGACGTACCTTCCCAGAAGAAGCTGAAGCAGAAGATAGGCGAGCTATCGTAGAGCGTCATTAAAGTATACCCGTGGGTGAAGTTCTCTACAGACGCGCTCTAAATGGAATGCTCCTCAGATGCGTGACTGATCAAGAGGCTTGGAAGATAGTGGAAGGATCTCACTCCGTGAATGCGGAGGGCATGTGAATGGTCAGATGTTAGCCAAAAAGATCCTTAGGCAGGGCTACTACTGGCCAACCTTAGAAGAAGACTGTGCCGCCTACGTCCGTAGTTGTGTCAGATGCCAAATCCATGCCGATAAAAATTCATGCTTCGTCTTCCTCTTTGCATCCACTATCTTCTCCTTGGCCTTTCTCCATGGGCCTTGATATCATTGGGCCTCTTGGTGATCCTAATCTCAGATAAAACAAAATCCTCATCCTCACTGCTACTGAGTATTTAACCAAATGGGCCGAAGCGGAAACATTTGCAGAAATCAAAGGTTCAACTGTGTGCAGTTTCATCATGAAGAACATCATTGCACGGTTTGGAGTACCTGGCAGCCTCATCACCGACAATGGACCCCAGTTCATATCACAAGACCTCAAGACCTCTGTAAGAAGTTCAATATTTCTTTGCATCATTCATCTCCTTATTATCACAGGGCAACGGCCAGGCCGAAGCCACGAATAAAAACACTTTTAAAGATTTTGAAGAAAACTTGTGAGTCTAATCAATTTGTTGATTGGCCAGAAAAGTTAATTGAGGCTCTGTGGGCCTACCGCACCTCCATCCGCACACCTACGGGGCAAACTCCTTCTCACTTACATATGGGATGGAAGCGGTATGTCCGCACGAGATTCTCATCCCTTCACTAAGAATCAGTTGGACAAGAACTTAATCCCGATGAACATCGGGAGGCGTTACTTACACAACTAGAACTCTTAGACGAATGGCGTCTAGCTGCAACCGATCACGTGCTTTCATATCAAAACAGACTCTCAAGGTCTTTTCAAAAGAAAGTAATTGAGCGTAAGTTTCAGAAGGAGACATGGTTTTGAAGCGATTTTCATAAAACCTGGAGGTCCAAGGTCAAAACTGTCTGCAAATTGGGAAGGGCCGTATGTCGTTTTAAAAGTGTACTCGGAAACGTGTACAAGTTAGTTAATGCCGATGGTGATGAACTCTCTCACCCATGGAATGTATATATCTTAAAAGATTCTACCCCTGATCAAAAGTCTTTGGATAACAACACAATTAATAAGTAGCCATTTGCCAAGTGTCTCGCTCCCTCTCATATTGACGAAATAATATTATGTGCAATCACGTACTCAACATGGTAGCCTAAGGTCATTGTCCCTTCATATACAATGTTCTCACTTAGCCCTTGTTCAGGGAAACAAGAGGTCACTTCTCTCCCTATTTCGGACAAGGTCTAGGGCAAGGGGAGGCTAACCTGTAAACCTGCAACAGTATAAACCATGTGTTTGAAGTCTCACGGAGGGACGGGCAGTTCTAAGAAAAGCAGTAGCACAAAAATAAACCGACGAAATGACAAAGTGAAGGGGCATGTTAAAGAGTGGCAGTACAGTTCCCCGCGGGCACCCTTGAGCCCGGTCGCACGCATGCCCAGACAAAGAGAAAATACTGTGCCCTAAAGTCCCTGGACACAGATGAATAGCACATGTAGCTTATGGTTGCAAGTCTTACAAGTCGGCAACCCCGACTCCAAGATTAAGTCTTATCTCATTTATATTCTTCCTATCCTCCCTAAATGACTAGAGAATCTATGCGCTTGTCTGTGTTGGACATTGTTGTCACAGGGGCAAGAAAGCTTAGCAGACCTAATATGAATATGCGTTGCACATAAATCTTACTCGCCAAGTGAGATAGAATAAGGCTCACGGTCAATCGCTCAACATTAAGAGTGTTGCTATCAAAAGGATTTTCAAAAATCAAAATTCCAAAATCCAAAAAAAAATCAAAAGATCCCCAAACAAAAAATCAAAATAAAAATTCCAAAAATCCAAAAAAATCAAAAGATCCTCAAAATCACAAAAATATATATAGTTTTTTGGAAAAATAAAAGGTGTGTACATATTGCTTTTCTTTAGCAGCATTAGTTTCATAGTCTTTTCGCCTATTTAATAAGGCTCGGCCCTTGACAATTGCGGAGTTAACTTTTATCATGTTCTGTGCAAGGGGCCGAACCTAAGAACAGATCTAATTTGTTCTTCTGAGTGTGTGCAGGAACATGGATTTTAAAAGCATAGTACGATGTCTCGCTCAGAACTCTCTCTCTCGCTGTTTGAATTTCGCCTCTCACTCGTGTCAACCCAAAACCATTCATTTATCATGAATATTGGCATAAAAGTAAAACTGCACTAAGGTATGAACAAAATGTACATAGATAAAAGTGGAGGTGGCTCACAAGACTCCTCACTGACCACCACCACTCTCCCGGATCCCTCTCTCCTATCTGGAGGTGGCAACATCTCGCCACCCCCTCTGCCATCATGGGCGCTACCCTCGCCCTGACGGTTGCCGCTCCTCCTCCTCGTTCCTCCGCCTGCTGGAGGAACCTGCTAGATACTGTCCGACGGAGGCGCCGGTCGCCCTACTGACGCTCACGCCGCTCCGGCTCCGGCTGCGTTAACGACCGATATCCTTCACAATCTGCTGAAGGCTCCGCGCCAGCGTCTGCTGTGCTAGCAACTCTGCACGCAGTCGGGTGACCTCCTCCTGATCTCCGGGTGGCCTCTATACCCGCAGCGTCACCAGCTCCCGGGTCATCTCCGCCACCTGTGCCTCAGCCGCCTCCGCCCGGACGCGCAACTGGTCCCTCTCGCTCTGCAACGTCATGGCTTGCTCATGAGCCAGCTCCAAGTCTCTCTCCTGCACATAAGTAATCAATCAGCATCATTTGGAAATAAACGACTCAAGTGTTTAAATGAACTTACCCCTCCTCAAGTGCCTTTGAGCCTCATCAGCTCTCAGCACTGCCCCTGCCATCGAGCCTCCATCCTGAGCGATGGAGAACCCCCTGCGGTTCGAGGAGGAGAAGCACCGCCTGCTCCGGTACCCCTCACTCTCTCCAGCTCACTCCGCTGCACGCAAAAGACATGTCAGTTTCAAAATTTTGCTTAAATCAAAGGGGCTGAAAGTGACATAGTACTTACCAGCTCTGTCGTCTGCCTCTGGGCTGCCTCCCGATCTTGCACCGCCGACTGGAGCAAGGCTCGGAGCGATGCGATCTCACCAGTCACGTCCACCTGCAAGGAATTGCCAAATCATCAGTTTTAATCATTAAATCCTAGTTCTTTGAGCTGCGGTTTAGAAAGTTCTACCTGGTGTCGGGCGCTCTTGTATACCTTTCCTCTGTACTTCAAGGCGTACGCCTGGAGGTAGGCATCGTCAGTGGTCGCGTCCGATCTGACCCCCTTGCCTTTCCTCTCCCAGTTTTCTATCTGCTCGCACGCTCGCTCCCTCCAGTCTGTCGTGTCGTAAAGTCCCCGAAAGCTCCGACCCGGCCGGCGAAACCGGTCCCGGACGGGGAACTCCACGACACTCTGCCTGAGGCCCAAGGAGCGCTGGTCAGGAATAGGTTCAGAGGTAGCACAAGGTTCAGTGCATGCAACCACACCGACCTACCGAAGTAAGGGCGGGCCTGCACCAGCCAAGGCTGTCCCTCATCACCCTCCCCCAGATATGGCTGCCAAACCACCTGCAAAGAGAAGTAATCAGTCATTTCAAGCAAATAATTTCAAAAGGCAGGGATTAAGGGTACTTACATCCAGATAGGGGTAGCTGTCATTGCCTCCTGGAGGCGCTCCAACTGGTCGGCAAGGTGGCGAGTGTCTCGACGAGAGTCCCAACGGCGTGCAATGGGCACGAGCCCGGCCGTGTGAGATCCCCTCCCCCCAGGGCTGGGAGGTGTAGATAGGCCCAAACCTGCAAGATGAAAGACAAATCAGTTGGCGGTTTAAGCAAAATGATGTTTAAATCCAAGAGAGTTAGGAGAGAAGGTGTACCTGAAGGAAGGGGTAGAAGCCGCTCGTAGACGTCTGCCGCTCTGAGGCGCTCAAACCGTCGAACTGGTGCGCTAAGAAGGCTGCTCCTCAAGCATACCCCCTACCTCACCTAGGTCCTCTAGCAAGGGCAGGAAGCGGTAGTGGACTGCGTCGCCTCTCGTGGCAAACAAAAGTCTACCAAGAAAGAGAATGATAAAACGACGCAAGTCCAGGTCCGCCTGCGGCCCGGGCTCGCTCGCAAGCTCCCTCTGGCTGACCCTAGCTAGCCTCGCTAGGTACTCATCCTCGCTCTCCCCCCTGCATTCTTCCCCGCCTCAAACAGACCTAGACTCCTACAAGGCTATCCGGGCACTAGAGAGACCTACGCTCTACTGGGAGGTCTAGGAGGCGCTCGGCCAAGTCGTGATAGCAGGGATAGGTGTAGCCGCTCACTGCCCGCCCATAGACTCTAAGCCCTGTGATCCGGCTCACATCCTCCAAGCTAGGGATCATATGCCCCCATGGGAACATGAAGGCACTCGCCTCCGTGTCCCACCTGCTCCGTAGGGCCTGGGTGAGGGCCGGGTCCACCCTCATCCTCTCAATCCTAAAGATCTGCCCGAACCCCATCTCCTCTACTCGCTCTCTCGCTGGAAAGGGGGGAAAGCTAAGAAAGCAGCCAGCACCAGTGTCCATGACACTCGAGCCCTCATTTCACCCTGCAAAATTCGTTCAAGTTCAATTTCAGGTTTTATTTGTGTGTTCGGTCAGAGTCGCGACAGCTCTTGCAGCAGCGACCTTGTCGCGACGGTGCGGGCCACCGCGACATTATCGTGTCACCTTCTTAGGACGCGATAAGGTCACGACGGCCCTCGACGATGCGACACTGTCGCGACGCCCCGCCTCATCGCGACACCATGTCGCAGCGGGTCGCGCTGACGCGTTCTTAGATTCAAACCGGCCGGAGCCCTCTTTGTTTGATCCTCGTTTTCATGGGCGTCTCGCCCTACATTCGCCCTCTAGGGGCTCCGTATGCCTCTCTACTACTACCATTCAAGGTTTGAGGGAGGAGTACTTACTGTTTTCATGGCTTTTGCTCTTTTCTTCCGCTCCTCCTCCACGTTTGTGACTGGAGCCATCCCCTCGTCCTCCTCTTCTCCCATCGCGACCTCAGGCACCTCCTCTTCGACCGGAGGCTCCTCCATCCGCCGTCGTGAGCGCCGACGCTCCACTTGCGTTTCCTTCGCGATGAGCCCTCACCGATGTCCTTTCCTCCTCCATTGCAATAGGGTCTCTTGGGTTGAGTTTTGAGCTAGCAAGAAGGTTGGAATGCAGGGGAATTGGGGAAAGATTCGAAGGTTTGAAGGTTTTGGGTTTTTGAAAACCGGAAAGGAAGAAGGAAAGGGGGGCCGTTTGTTTTTTAATCGATCGGTTCATGACGCGACGCAACGGGCGGTGCGTTCATGTCGCGACCCTCTTGGCTGCCGCGACAGTGTCGCGACACCCCGCATGGCCGCGACATAAAGGCGACACCCCTGGCTGTCGCGTCATCAACAGAGCCCTTCCGTTTGCATAAAATTTCAATCTATTTCATTCAAATGCAAAGTCTGTCACATGCTCCAATTCATTCTAAACAATCAAACAATACTTTCAAATCCTTTCCTAACTATCATCTGGCTTACAATTCAATTCAAATCAAATCAAATCATTGTTCCCTCCCCCATGCTGAAGTTTCTTCAAAGCTTCAATGTATTCCGCAATTGCTTCATCATCTTCTTCCACCTCGCCTGAATCGCGCTCATCGCGCATCCTTCCAATGGACGACCGCGCTGCGCATGTCGCGTTCGTCCTGTGCATCACCCCTCTTCCTCTCTTGGATAGGTGGGAAGTGTGATAGAAGTGGAACCACCGTGCGAGTCGCACCGCATTGGAGATGGCAGCGATCCGGGTTGTAGGAAACTAGCGCCCCGTTGCCCAGCAGCCTCAAGGCAAGCCCGGTACGTTGAGGAAGGTGAATTGTCCGGCCGTGCATGAATCGTGGGCGCATGTCCAAATCCGCCACGGTCAGACTCGGAGGTATTGGCGCCATGCATGTATGCCCTTCACTTGAGCTGTTTTGCACCATGCTCGAGGGCTCATGTGAAGCCGCCCGCCCACATACGCCAGTGGGTGATTCAGCATTGTCTTGCATTCCATGGTCAGGTCATCCACCGCACGGAATTGAATATGCATCCCCATCCATAGTTCAAGGGCGACGACCGATCCGTAGAAGAGACCCCAGTGCTGCAGAGGTCAGGCCAGCATATAGAAAACCCAGGACGGCTTGCCCAATTTTCATACCTTCGGAGATGGAGTCAATGATGCTCAGATTGCCAAAGGAGATGGCACCGTCGGCTTCCGGGAAGAGTATGACACCGCAAATGCATATGGCGGCTGCCTTGGCGATGGCAGTGTAGTTCGTGGTCTTCCGCTTACACTGGGAATAATCCATTGAGCGATTGGGAGGAGGTGAACATGCATACCACTGGTCATGGAGTAGAGATCGTTCTTCTTTGTGGTAATGTACGCCAGATGCTCTAGGAGTTGATCTGCTCTACGGTGTAGGAGAGGGCCAACTCTTCGCCCCTTTGATAGCGTGGAGGCCGAGCATGATTTCCAACTCTTCCAGGAGGATCGTCGCCTCGAATTCAGGAAAGATGAACAAATTGGTCTATGGGTGCCATAGCTCCACCATGGCTGTGACACTCTCCCACACATGCACCAACTTGTTGTAGTTTTTGGCCAGTACGAAGATGGTGGACAGCCCCCACTCCTTCAAGTGACTAATAGACGTGGGCGGCAATAATTCGAGCATGGGTACCAGCCATGGCATCTTTGAGAATCGCCGTTGGCCGGGGAGGATCTGAGATAGAAGAAGAGCATGAAGACGGAAGGAAAAGAGGAGAAAGAGAAGAACAAAACGGAGCAAAACAGAGCGAAACAGAGCAAAACAGAGTAAAAAAGAGTAATGCAGAAAATGCAGAATCTCAGGAGAAAAGGCCTTTTACTTGAAGCTCCGGGCGCGTGTAGATGTGCCCTGGGATGGCGGAGAGTTGCTTCAGATCGGCATGCGTCTCTTTAGCAGCTTTTGGGCCGGAGTAAGCGGGGATATCTTCTGCAAACGCCGAATAATTCCTCTTCATGGTTGCAAGAGAAGGAAAAGAGCTTGAATTTGGGGAGCAGAGGATGCCTGGGGTTTAGCTGCGGGATTAGCCACCCCAACCCTCTATTTATAGAGTCCTAAGAGTTAGAAACCCACTCTAATCCCGAAACTAGGTGTTAGGATAAGGTTAGAAGAGGTTTAGGAGTCCTAATGTTAGTCTGGGTGTCTTAGGATAAGGGTGAACTCTCGATTTTCTGGTCTTTCCGGGCTCTGTCCGAGTCGCGACGCCGCGATCTGAAGCGACCTTGTCGCGACAGGGCGCTGCGACGCGACATGGTCGCGGTCGTCCAAGTGTCGCCTCTCTACCCGAGGGCTAGTTTTCATCTCTGAGTTGTGTATAATATGTTGCTTGATTATTTGTAATTGTTGTGCTCATTACCTTGTTTGTCTGTTCTTCCTAAAAAAAAAATCAGAAATTCAGAAAATAAAAAAAAGAGACTTCGTCACAGGTAAGTCAGGTATTGTATTTCTTCCCTACTCCCACATTACTATATGATATCCTATCTATTATATCATTTCAAGGACCGGCTGGGTCTCAATGTGTTTTGGGATTGGAGTTCCCTTTTACCAAAACAATGATAATCTAAGTGCACATTGTTAATCGTTGGATAGGCTTTGAGTTAGTTAAGCACATGGACGATAGATTCAGAACTGCACCACGGTTGTGAGTAGTCTCTTGACCCGTTCTTACTTAACTTAGCAATATTATCCTTGATATATTTTCTATTTTTTCCTTTTTCTTTGCATTCGTTTTGATGATTTCTTTTACTTTAGCCCAGCATGCATCATGTAGGACTTTGAGCTTTCCTGACTCATTCTTGACCATTGATGAGCTCTGGTTGAGTGCCCAATCATCCTTCAATTCCAAACAAGAAATCCAATTCCACTCCAAATCGGAAGGTCTACCTTCGAGCAAGTTGTTCCCGTCAGTTTGACAAGAATTTCCCTGTCTGGATTCTCCATCCAAATTTCATCCTTTTCTTTTGATCAATTTTGGTTGCGAACCGCTCCCAGACAGAGTCATGAGTTACTACCTGGCACGCACATGTCCTTCCAAAACGAAACCCGCAGGCCAATCGGCTAGGGTACCTCCCAATCGAGGGGTTGATCGCCCTCTTTTTCTTTTCTCTCCCTCGTCCAGACTTGTGCTCTTCTTTGCGTTCTACTCGAACAACCGACTCGGGGCTTTCACAAAGATTCCAATTGCCTGTTAGTTAACATCGGTGTCTCTCTCACCTTGGCCTCCACTTTTCAGTCCACTCTGCGTCATCTCTGTTCCACCGTCACTTCATGACATCTCCACGCCATTTCCGCTTCGCTCCCCTGCAAAGTAGAAGCCAAGGAGGGGCAATCTGTAGACACCCGATTATGACTAACGGGTTGAACCACATTTCATGCTACCTTAGTGGGCCCCTAATGGGTCACTCACCTTGAGCCATCATTTGCCTTGATTTGAGCCCATTAATCCATTAAAAATACATTGAAATCCCGAAATCAATCATTTGAGAGTCCCTAGAGGAATATGACTCCTATTTTATCATGTGGTTAGAGAGAATAATCCAAGATAATTCGGGTTCCTTGTCGCGACGCATCGTGGCGCCGCAACTATTGTCGCGACGGGTTGGGCTGCCGCGACAGCCCATGCATTATCCATGCACGTGGGCAATGCTGTCGCGTCCCCCCGCACCGTCGCGACTCTAGTCGCGACCCTACGATCTGACGCGACAATGCCCGAGATCTCTGGCCTCCGTAACCACACCCTATTTATCCTCCCATGCACTTTGACTTGGTCTAAGAGGGTTATCCCAACCCCTTGGACGGATCCTTAGCCCTAGGGACTCTCCTAAGCTCCCCTAAGGACTCTACACCAGATTTTGATTGAGCTTTATCCCCCATTTTTAATTTCTAAACCTTTTTGAGGAGATAATACCTAATTTTCTCACTCCAAGCTCTATATAAGGAAGGCTCCTCCTCATGAACGAGGAGAGCCTCATGATCACCCCGAAGGGCTGCCAAAATTTCCTCTGAACTAGACTTAGCCACGCAGCTACTCATTCCCTTCATTCCCTTCACATTCCGCTCCTCACAACTCACTCATTTCACCATCAATGGAGCAAGGAACGTGAAGAGGGCGACTCTAGCAATCTCCTGGACCTCTTTGCACATCATTGGAGCTGCATCCACACCAGGAAGTCGCCCTAATGGGGCTCATTCCCTTTCCCCTTCCTCTTTTCTATTTCTACATACATTTTTATGTCCTTTTTAAGTAGAGCATATCCACCATCCACCTACGTTTTCCCACACCCATAGGGGTTTAAAACCACCCCAGGTGCGTTCCCACCATGATCTCCCATCTCATTTCGTCTTTTAGAATAGATACTACACTTTACATGTTCTAATAGGGTCTTTTCTTTGTGTTTTCTTTTGATTGACAGGCAAGCAAACAAGTCTACGAGAAGCTATGGTGCTCTGGCCGGCTGGAGGACTAGAAGAAGGTCACAACAACAAATCTCCCGCATCCAGAGAACGCGACGGCCTGGGGTGACGCGACAAAGACGCGTCGAGTTCTACTGACGCGATACTAGAGACGCAGCGGCCATGACGACCGCGATACCAGGTCAGTTTCCTGTTCTCTTCTTTTTTCCTAGTTTAAGTTAGCCATTGTCTTTCCATATCATTAGGCAACTTATCTAGGTGGCGATCACATCCTTTTTTTTTCCCCATGCTATCATATTTGATATCATGTCCGTGTCGAGGGGAAGCAATCCTGTGATGACATTTACCTGTACCTCCACAAAGTTAATGACATCTCCTTCCTTGTGTACTCCTATTTTCCTTCTCTCTTCTTTCTTTATCTCAGCTTGTCTTTTAGCTCAATGACAAAAAGGGGGAGAAAATTTACATGTCTGAAATACATTCCAATAATTTTTTAAGGAAGAAAATTAGCATGTCATATCTTCAGACTGATTTCAGATATTTTTTCATCCATGCTTATTGTTCAGTTTTATCATCACCAAAAATGGGGAGATTGATGATCAGTCTGTCCCCATGTAATTTTAATTAATTACATATATTATTTTGATGATTAACAAAACCAAACAAGAGTTTATCAATTATATCTAATGAAATTTCATAAGTCTTGCGTACAGAAAAATACCAAGGTCAAAGAAGCCAATAAAGGTATGCTTTACTTCTCTGAAGCTTTAATCTTTTCAACATGATATTTCTCAAGTTCATATCGATTTCAATAGAATCATCATAATGATTTCTTTATAAGACTGAAAAGTCATGTTGTTTAAAACAAGTCGATGTCGCAACGATTCTATAAGTTATCGCAATGATTTCTTTAGAACTCGTAACGACTTGCCTGTCATAACGATTCTATAAGTTATCGCAACATTTCTTTAGAACTCGTAACGACTTGCCGGTCATAACGATTCTATAAGTTATCACAACGATTTCTTCAAAACTCGTAACGACTTGCCTGTCGCAACGATTTCTTCAGAACTTGTAACGACTTGCCTGTCATAACGATCTATAAGTTATCGCAACGATTTCTCAGAACTCGTAACGACTTGCCTGTCGCAACAATTTCTTCAGAACTCGTAACGACTTGCCTGTCATAACAATTTCTTTAGAACTCATAATGACTTGCCTGTCATAACGATTCTATAAGTCACCGTAACGATTTCTTTAGAGCTCGCAATGATTTGCTTCGTATATCAATTTGATAAGTGTCTCACAACAATTTCTTCAGTGAACACAACGATTTGCTTCGTGTATCGATTTGATAAGTGTCTCACAATGATTTCTTCATTGAACACAACGATTTGCTTTGTATAACGATTTGATAAGTGTCTCACAATGATTTCTTCAGTGAACACAATGATTTGCCTTGTATATGATTTGATAAGTGTCTCACAACGATTTCTTCAGTGAAGACAACGATTTGCTTTGTATATCGATTTGATAAGTGTTTCACAACGACTTCTTCATTAACCACAACAATTGTTATGTCTCATAACGACTTGGTCAAACTGACTTATTCATAACGATTTCATAAGTCATATAGCCATCGATTTCATATCATATATTGACTTGATATCTTATTTATCTTAAAAGTGTTGACTGGTCAAAGTCCACGTAGATATCTCTCTGACGCTTCTGCATTTATGAGATCTGAACGTATCTCTGCATGCATGCAGACGATATCATCCTTTATCGTGCTTACTCTGATTACGTCTTTTAGACTTAGCTATTTGGCATTGCTATTTTCATGTCTATTGCTACTAACGTTGACTGACATCAGAGACAGCTTAGCTGTCTGCTATTTGAGATTGACATTTATGCAGACCTCTGATCTAGCTCCATGTTACAACGTTAAACGGTAAGGCCCTCGAATTTCCGTCGCATTATTTGTATTGTGTGTGTATATTTGTGCTTGTGTATGTATGTACATATTTACGTATGCATTAATTAGTATAATTACGTGTGCATATGTTTATGTTAGATGTAAATAATGCATGTATGAATGGTGATAGTATGATACGCTACCTTATACATATTGCATGTATATATGCATGGTATGCATGGTTTTCTGCATATTTCTGAGTTCTGGCCGAAGGCCATCTTGGCGTCAACATCAGGCCGTTTAGGTGGTGTCAGCGTCCAGACATGGACGCCAACACTAATCCTGGCATCCAGCGATATGGACACCAATCTCTCTGGCCTGCATGCGCAGCGGTATCGACTAGGAAGTGGGTATGGTATCGACTAGGAAGTGCATTCTGTCGTTACCTGTGTGCATTGAGGATAGATTCCTAGATGGGTGTTTCTTCTTACTAAAGATGAAGGACTATGATTGTATTCTTGGTTTGGATTGGCTAGAGGAGCACTATGCGTTAGTGGATTGTCGTCGGAAGAAGATTGTTTTCCGCATTCCTGGTGAGGACGAGTTCGCTCATCCCTTGCCAAAGAACTTAGCGGGAAAGTTAGTTATCTCTGCCATGAAGGCGATGCGCATGGTGAACAAGGGTTGTGACGCATTTCTTGCCAGCGTTATGCTAGTACCCGATGCTGGTTCGTCACTGACTCTTGCAGAGATCGATGTGGTGTAGGATTTTCCAGATGTCTTTCCCGATGACTTGTCTGGATTGCCACCGGATAGGGAGATAGAGTTCACTATAGAGTTGCTTCTAGGCACCTCTCCTATCTCGAAGGCCCCATATCGAATGGCACCTGCAGAGTTAGCAGAATTGAGGAAGCAATTGCAAGAATTGCTTGATAAGGGATTCATTCGCCCTAGTGTTTCCCCTTGGGGCGCACCTGTATTATTTGTCAAGAAGAAAGACGGGTCACTTCGGTTGTGTATTGATTATAGGAAGTTGAACCAAGTGACTGTGAAGAACAGGTATCCCTTACCTCGGATTGATGATCTGTTTGAGCAGTTGCGAGAGGCATCAGTCTTTTCCAAGATTGACTTGAGATCTGGCTATCATCAGTTGAGGATTCAGAGTGAGGATGTGTCCAAGACGGCATTTAGAACCCGCTATGGACATTATGAGTTCTTGGTCCTTCCTTTAGGATTGACAAACGCCCCTGCAGCGTTCATGGATCTCATGAACCGGGTGTTTAGTCCGTATTTAGATAGCTTTGTTGTTGTGTTCATTGATGATGTGTTGGTCTATTCTTTGGATGAGGCCACGTACCGTCAGCATTTGAGGCTAGTCTTAGAGGTTCTCCGTGAGCACAAGCTGTATGCGAAGTTCAGCAAGTGCGAGTTCTGGTTGCGCGAGGTTCACTTTCTCGGGAATGTTATCTCCGGCGCTGGTGTAGCTGTTGATCCAGCAAAGGTCCAGGCAGTTATGGATTGGGATGTTCCCAGGACCCCTTCGAAGATTCGTAGTTTCCTTGGGTTAGCTGGTTACTATCGGCGATTCATTGAGGGTTTCTCATCCATCGCCACCCCTTGACAAAGCTGACCAGAAAGGGTGAGAAGTTCGTATGGTCTGAGGCATGTGAGCGTAGCTTTCAGCTATTGAAGGCTAAGCTTACTTCTGCTCCGGTATTGGTATTGCCTAGTGGTCTAGAGGGCTTTGCCATCTATACGGATGCGTCTCGGATCGGTTTAGGCTGTGTACTCATGCAGCAAGAGTGGGTATGGCTTATGCTTCTCGTCAGTTGAATGAGCATGAGAGGAACTATCCGACTCATGATTTGGAGCTTGCAGTTGTGGTTCATGCACTAAAGATCTGGAGGCACTATCTTTATGGTGTCAGATTTGAGGTGTTTACCGACCACAAGAGCTTGAAGTATGCATGGTTTTCTGCATATTTTTGAGTTCTGGCCGAATGCCATCTTGGCATCAACATCAGGCCGTTTAGGTGGTGTCAGCGTCCAGACATGGACGCCAACACTAATCCTGGCATCCAGCGTTATGGACGCCAATCTCTCTGGCCTGCATGCGCAGCAGAGCTGCAAGCTTCTGAAACAAGAAAGCCAACCATTGGGGGACTGTCCCCAACGGCTCTGAAGGCTATCAAGTCACCCTAAGAGTGGGAGAGAGACCTTACCTTATGTCTGAACCCGAAATGGCCTCTTCCCACTCCTCCCTTCACCTTGCAAGAGGAGAAAAAGAGAGAAGAAAACCCTAGAGAGAAACTGAGAGGAAACCCCACTTTTGCACCCAAAAATCAGTCTTCCTGGAGGTTGATCCGGACATCTTCCATGACAAGAAGGTAGCTGGAGCAAAGGAGGAGGCTTCCCCGACGTCCCCCTGCTGTGGAGATCATCCAGGAGCCTGGAGGAAGGAGATCTAGGAGGAGTTCTGCACTTTCTTGGGACTGCCCAAGGGGAGCTTCACCAACACCCTAGACCCATTGGAGGAATTTTTAAAAGGCAAGTGACCTATCCATGATGTTCCCGTATGAGTCTAGGTCGTTTCTATCATTTTATAGATTTTTCCTCGAGTCCTAGACCCTCCCATTCACCCAAGTTTGAGAGCTCGGGTCTGTGTTTCTGCACAGACCTGCATTGACGGCAAGGTCAATGGACGCCGATATCATGCTTGGCGTCCATCGACCATGTCCTGACCCTGAGTCAGCGGCCAGAGACCGCCGCCAAGTTCCTCTGGACAGAACAGTGAACTGTTCTGCCCTTCCTTTACATTAATTTCGGTATGGTTTCCGTGATGAGGATATATGGTAATCCTATACTCTATGTATATAGTCAATTGTGGGTGTGGATGAATGTGATGTGTGATGGTGAATGTAGGAAAGTTGTATCCCTTAAACTTGTAAGCATGACGTGTTGATGATTTTGCCAAATTTATGTTTCATGAGTAGGATTAGTCTGAATGCCTTGGTTTTGTCGGTTCATAAAGATTAGTAGATCATTAGATGTATGCCCAATTTTTGGTAAATTGTTCATGCTTGTATAGATTGCAAAAAAATTCGGTTCGGTAAATAGAAAGACATGCAAGAATGGTTTGTGGTGATCGATTTGTGAATGTTATGATTTAGGATAGTTATGTATTCTCAAATCATGCACATAATGGGAATCCCGTTCAAACAGTAAATGGCAAATTACATGATTGGGGTAAATTCCATGTAACTTAAATTGTGAATGGCATGCAAAATAAGTATTTGATTTCTGTAAATTCTATTTAGCTCAGAAAAATATGAAAATTTGAGTGTATGATCCTGAACCCGAAACCGCATGTGGTTAAAATTTCAGGTCATTGAATCCGTAAATAAGAAGTTATGTAGTTTTCATGTGAAATGTGATAATCTACGTATATTATCGTAATGTGGTTAGTTATTGTCTAAACCCAACTTGATTAGTGAAATTCACTGTGTGTTAAACTCCTGAAATCTGTAGTGCCATGTCAGGAAACAGAGATATTCATGTGAGTGAGAGAGTGAATGAGATGAAAAGTGTGAAGTGTAAACCATGTGTGAATCGGTAAAGTGTATAAAGTGTGACTGTGCCAATGTGACACTGCTTCCGTAGAGGGCAGTGGAGCTGTATCAGGGAAAAGTCCCCCTGAGAAAGTTCAATGTGTAAGTGACCCTAAGGGCATTAGGGGAAATCCTGGAGGTGGACAAGTACCACTGGTTAGGGTGGAGACTTTGTTCTCCCGGTCTGCGCAGTCCAAGAGTCGTCATTGGAATGCCTAGATGGCGTCTATGTGTAATGTGATGTGTATATGTCCTTCTTTGGCGTTTGGACTATGTGTTACGGAACCTAAAATGTGTAATGTGAAATGTGTAATGTGTATGTGTCCATGTGTAAATGTGTAAGTGAACAATGTGAATGTGTACGTGTAAAGTGTAACCATATGAAAGAGAAAACTTGTGTAAGAAAATGTGAAATTCTAAATGTGAATATTGAAATCCATGTGAGACAAATCTGAAACCATGTGAAATCAGTAAATCATGTTGTTATTATCATGTGTATGGTGCAAAAATGTCTAGAATCCATGTTAGGGATAATTGATGAGCACGTAGCAAGTGGCATGATGGTTGTTCACATGATTTTGTTTAGGCGATATTGTAGCTCTCATGTGTAGGTTTAAAGCCATGAAAACATGTGAAACCAGCAACTTAAAGCAGTGAAAATGTCTATGAATGTGTTTAAAAATAGTAGGATCCATGCTAGTCGTGTTTTCTTTTCAGGTATGCACAATGTTCATGTGGGTAGCTCTCATGTCCCGGTTCTTTGAAGACAAAGTTTCATGAGTAAATGGAATAGAAGCATATGATAGGAAATTTTATCTCAGAAATCTGAAAGCATGATCCATGTCTAAAGTTGTAAAACTTTCATGACATGTTGAAACTTTAAAGTGACTAGCATGCCATGTGTTGCAAAGTGTAAATGGGCATGTAGTAACACTAAGACTTATACGTGTATGTTTGGTTAGTGTTGCTTGCTGAGTCTCTGGACTCACTCCTTGCTTCGGCGTACAGGTGTAGTTGGTGACGTGGCACCTTCGGAGGGGCAGTAGAGACGGACTCCGAGCGTGGAGACTAGCTAGTTTTGGAGCTTCTTGTGATTTGTGTATTCCATAGTCTGTAATTTGAACATTGTATTAGAATTATCATGAAAGGATGTATAAGTGTGGACATTATGTGTTTTATTTCAGCAATTTAAATTATGTGAACTTTTAGTTCTTTATTGTAATTGCAAACTTCATGTATGTTAAATGTGGGTGATGAATGAATGAAGACAGATGTCTTTTACTTCTCGCTACTCTGTTGTATATTCGCGTGTATCTCAGCTGTTAGTATCGTTTGGGTAATGTCCCACTGTGAGGACTCTTGCTATACCGACTTGGGTTGGTATATACCGGTATAATGAGGGCCATCACAGAGATTGGTATCAGTGCGACCGGTTGAGATTACACATGAATATACCTAAGTCATCATCCCCATTGCATGCTAAGTGTGTCCACATGTGTAGAGAACACTAATAAGAAGTGAAAGATAGATAAGAAATGGTTAGAAACCTTAGTAACCTAGCTCTAATGGTGGCTGAAATTTTATTACAGCCATGGCTTCCCGTGGACGACGTGGATGTGTGCCAGCCGCGACGACGAGCAGAGGCGTGAGGAGCGGACGGAGCAGCAGGGCCCGGTCCCACAAGGTCATGTGCCTCCCCCTCCACCGCCAGTGGACTATGGAGTATTCATGCAAGGTCTGGTGCAAGCCATGCAGACGCAGGCTCATACCTAGGCAGCACTCCAGGCCAGTTGGAGGCCCAGGCTCAGGCATCAGCTCAGGACCATGGTGGACCTTCCATCATGGAGCGATTCAAGAGGATGACCCCACCCTCTTTTAAGGGGGAGAGTGATCCGCTAATGGCAGAAAGCTGTGGTAAGGGAGACAGAGAAAATCTTCCGAGCTATCAGGGTCCTGATGAGGATAAGGTGACATTATCCACCTACATGCTACAGGTATGCTTTAGTTTATGCTTGTATGTTGTTTGTCAGTTAGAATTGTTAGTTGGTGCTTATGAAGGTGTATTGCAAGAGAGAGCTGATGTATGGTGGTCCTCCCTACTACGTACACGCTTTGAGGACGAAGCAGTAGACGTAGCGTGGGCGCGTTCGTGAGGCTCTTCCGAGCCAAGTTCGTCCCAGAGCATATTCAGGACAAGATGGAGCAAGAATTCCTTTCCCTGACGCAAGATCAATGACCGTGCTGGAATACGAGGCAAGGTTTTCTGAACTTTCTAATATGCACCGCATATCGTAGAGGATGACGCGCAGGAAGACGAAGAAGTTCGTGATGGGACTCAAGCCATCACTGTGGACGAGACTCGTGGCGTTTGACCACCGCACGCTGGACGAGGCCCTCAGCGCTGCCTGCAGGCAGGAGGGAGAAATGGAGCAATTCTGGAGGAGAAGAAGGCTTCGCAGAAGAGGCCGGTAGCGACATTCCAGCGGCAGGATAAGAGGAAAACGGTGTACCAGACACCGCAGAAACCAGTGGCAGTCAACAACTCTCAGGTACCTTCTGTACGTTCCCCTGGTGCGAAGAAGGAGTGTCCCCACTGCGGGAAGACCCATGGTGGTTCCGAGTGTTGGTTAGCAGCGGTAGATGCTTAAAGTGTGGGAGTAACGATCACAAGATCAAAGACTGCCCAAGACTCCAGCAGGGAGCTCAACGTGGACCGCCAGCACCAGCAGTAGCGGCAGCCGCGCCAGCTACAGGACGACCAGGAAGGCCTCGAGGCCCAGCTCGAGTGTTTGCTTTAGCTCGCGAGGACGCCGAGCAGGCGGAGCATGTCACCGAAGGTACGGTTTTGTTTCGGTATGCACGCTCGGGTTTTGTTTGATACGGGTGCTACTCACTCGTTCATTCCGAGCGGTTCGCTAGGCAGTTAGCCCTAGAGTCAGGCATAGAGTCTGAGGAGTTAGAGGTTCCTTTGTCTGTGCACACCCCTGCGGGTACGGTATCGACTAGGAAGTGCATTCCGTCGTTACCTGTGTGCATTGAGGATAGATTCTTAGATGGGTGTTTCTTCTTGCTAAAGATGAAGGACTATGATTGTATTCTTGGTTTGGATTGGCTAGAGGAGCACTATGCGTTAGTGGATTGTCGTCAGAAGAAGATTGTTTTTCGCATTCCTGGTGAGGATGAGTTCGCTCATCCCTTGCCAAAGAACTTAGCGGGAAAGTTAGTTATCTCTGCCATGAAGCGATGCGCATGGTGAACAAGGGTTGTGACGCATTTCTTGCCAGCGTTATGCTAGTACCCGATGCTGGTTCGTCACTGACTCTTGCAGAGATCGATGTGGTGCAGGATTTTCCAGATGTCTTTCCCGATGACTTGTCTGGATTGCCACGGATAGGGAGATAGAGTTCACTATAGAGTTGCTTCCAGGCACCTCTCCTATCTCGAAGGCCCCATATCGGATGGCACCTGCAGAGTTAGCAGAATTGAGGAAGTAATTGCAAGAATTGCTTGATAAGGGATTCATTCGCCCTAGTGTTTCCCCTTGGGGCGCACTTGTATTATTCGTCAAGAAGAAAGACGGGCACTTCGGTTGTGTATTGATTATAGGAAGTTGAACCAAGTGACTGTGAAGAACAGGTATCCCTTACCTCGGATTGATGATCTGTTTGAGCAGTTGCGAGAGGCATCAGTCTTTTCCAAGATTGACTTGCGATCTGGCTATCATCACTTGAGGATTCAGAGTGAGGATGTGTCCAAGACGGCATTTAGAACCCGCTATGGACATTATGAGTTCTTGGTCCTTCCTTTCGGATTGACAAACGCCCCTGCAGCGTTCATGGATCTCATGAACCGGGTGTTTAGTCCGTATTTAGATAGCTTTGTTGTTGTGTTCATTGATGACGTGTTGGTCTATTCTCTGGATGAGGCCACGCACCGTCAGCATTTGAGGCTAGTCTTAGAGGTTCTCCGTGAGCACAAGCTGTATGCGAAGTTCAGCAAGTGCGAGTTCTGGTTGCGCGAGGTTCACTTTCTCGGGCATGTTATCTCCGGCGCTGGTGTAGCTGTTGATCCAGCAAAGGTCCAGGCAGTTATGGATTGGGATGTTCCCAGGACCCCTTCGGAGATTCGTAGTTCCTTGGGTTAGCTGGTTACTATCGGCGATTCATTGATGGTTTCTCATCCATTGCCGCCCCTTTGACAAAGCTGACCAGAAAGGGTGAGAAGTTCGAATGGTCTGAGGCATGTGAGCGTAGCTTTCAGCTATTGAAGGCTAGCTTACTTCTGCTCCGGTATTGGTATTGCCTAGTGGTCTAGAGGGCTTTGCCATCTATACGGATGCGTCTCGGATCAGGTTAGGCTGTGTACTCATGCAGCAAGAGAGGGTAGTGGCTTATGCTTCTCGTCAGTTGAAGGAGCATGAGAGGAACTATCCGACTCATGATTTGGAGCTCGCAGCTGTGGTTCATGCACTAAAGATCTGAAGGCACTATCTTTATGGTGTCAGATTTGAGGTGTTTACCGACCACAAGAGCTTGAAGTATCTTTTCTCCCGAAAGGAATTAAACCTGAGACAGAGAAGATGGATTGAGTTCTTGAAAGACTATGACTTCGACCTTCAGTATCACCCTGGAAAGGCGAATGTCGTAGCGGGCTCTCAGTAGAATGAGGTCTTCGCTCCAGCAGGATTGGAAGATGTTGGAGGATGCAGCGTGCTCTATGACCGAGTTAGAGCCATCGTTATGTCAGGCTTTTATAGCTCAGCTATCCCTTAGATCCTCAGTCTTGGATGAGGTGATGGAGCAGAAGAAAGCCAACCCTAGATTGCTAGAGTTAGTGGGTAAGGCGGGCATTGCTCGTGATGAGGACGGTGTGATTAGATTTCAACATCGTGTTTGTGTCCCTGATGTAGTAGATGTCCATGAGCATGTGTTAGCCGAGGCTCATAGATCGCGATTCTCTATTCATCCGGGTAACACTAAGATGTATCAAGACCTGAAGAGATCATTTTGGTGGTCCGGCATGAAGAAGGATGTTGCGGATTATGTGTCTAGATGTCTAGGTGTCAGCAAGTGAAAGCCGAGCGGCAGCGACCATCTGGCCTTATGCAGAAGATGGATATCCTAGTGTGGAAGTGGGAAGCTGTCACTATGGACTTCGTATCGGGTTTGCCTCGATCTAGAAGGGGCAATGACTCGATTTGGGTAGTTGTAGATAGATTCTCGAAGACTGCTCATTTTGCCCGAAGAAGAAGCAGTCAGTAGAGAGTTTAGCTAGATTGTATGTTAGCGGTATCGTTAGATTGCATGTGTGCCGAAGTCGATCATTTCGGATCGAGATCCGAGATTTACTTCGAGATTGTGGAAGGGTCTTCAGGATGCGTTAGGTTTAGGAGCTGAAGCTCAGTTCGGTGTTTCATCCCGACCGATGGACAGTCCGAGAGGACTATCCAGACGCTCGAGGATATGTTGAGAGCGTGTGTTCTGGATTGGAAGGATGATTGGGAGCATCATTTACCTCTTGTGGAGTTCGCATACAACAACACTTTCATGCTAGTATTGGTATGGCTCCATTCGAGGCGTTGTATGGTAGGCCCTGCAGATCTCCTTTATGTTGGGAGAGACTGGTGATAGGCAATTGATCGGACCGGAGTTGGTTCAGGAAACTTCGGACAAGATCCAGCTTATCAGGAAAAGGCTTGTTGCGGCACAGGATAGGCAGAAGAGTTATGCCGACAACAGGAGAAAGGATTTGGAGTTCGAGGTTCACGATCATGTCTTCTTGAAGATATCGCCTACTCGAGGTGTTGTCAGATTTGGCAGGCATAGCAAGCTAAGCCCTAGATTCATTGGCCCATATGAGATTCTTAGACGTTTGGGCAGCGTGGCGTATGAGCTAGCATTACCCCCAGCTTGGCTAGCGTTCACCCTGTATTCCACGTATCTATGCTCAGGAAGTATGTCCGAGATCCGTCTCATGTGATTAGTCATGAGCCAGTGGAGATCCAGCCAGATCTTTCTGTGTCGAGCAACCAGTAGCCATTCTTGACCGGAAGGTTCAGCATCTCCGGAACAAGAGTATTGCGTCGGTGAAAGTTCTATGGCAGAACTTCTCACGTGAGGAGGCAACGTGGGAGCTTGAGGATGAATGAAGAAGAAATATCCCCTTTTGTTTGAGTAGTGTCGTTCTAACTTCGAGGACGAAGTTTCTTTAAGGGGGAGAGGGTGTAAGGCCCTCGAATTTCCGTCGCATTACTTGTATTTGTGTGTGATATTTGTGCTTCTGTATGTATGTACATATTTACGTACACATTAATTAGTATAATTACGTGTGCATATGTTTATGTTAGATATAAATAATGCATGTATTGAATGGTGATAGTATGAATACGCTACCTTATACATATTGCATGTATATATGCATGGTATGCATGGTTTTCTGCATATTTCTGAGTTCTGGCCGAAGGCCATCTTGGCGTCAACATCTGGCTGTTTAGGTGGTGTCAGCGTCCAGACATGGACGCCAACACTAATCCTGGCATCCAGCGATATGGACGCCAATCTCTCTGGCCTGCATGCGTAGCAGAGCTGCAAGCTTCTAAAACAAGAAAGCCAACCATTGGGGGACTGTCCCCAATGCTCTGAAGGCTGTCAGTCACCCTAAGAGTGGGAGAGAGACCTTACCTTATGTCTGAACCCGAAATGGCCTCTTCCCACTCCTCCCTTCACCTTGTAAGAGGAGAAAAAGAGAGAAGAAAACCCTAGAGAGAAACTGAGAGAAACCCCACTTTTGCACCCAAAAATCATCTTCCTGGAGTTTGATCCGGACATCTTCCATGACAAGAAGGTAGCTGGAGCAAAGGAGGAGGCTTCCCCGACGTCCCCCTGCTGTGGAGATCATCCAGGAGCTCGGAGGAAGGAGATCTAGGAGGGAGTTCTGCACTTTCTTGGGACTGCCCAAGGAGGGCTTCACCAACACCCTAGACCCATTGGAGGAATTTTTAAAAGGCAAGTGACCTATCCATGATGTTCCCGTTGAGTCTAGGTCGTTTCTATCATTTTTATGGATTTTTCCTCGAGTCCTAGACCCTCCCATTCACCCATGTTTGAGAGCTTGGGTCTGTGTTTCTGCACAGACCTGCATTGACGGCAAGGTCAATGGATGCCGATATCATGCTTGGCGTCCATTGACCATGTCGCTGACCCTGATTCAGCGGCCAGAGACCGCCGCCAAGTTCCTCTGGACAGAACAGTGAACTGTTCTGCCCTTCCTTTACATTAATTTCGGTATGGTTTCCGTGATGAGGATATATGGTAATCCTATACTCTATGTATATTCAATTGTGGTGTGTGGATGAATGTGATGTGTGATGGTGAATGTAGGAAGTTGTATCCCTTAAACTTGTAAGCATGACGTGTTGATGATCTTGCCAAATTTATGTTTCATGAGTAGATTAGTCTGAATGCCTTGGTTTTGTCGTTCATGAAGATTAGTAGATCAGTAGATTATGCCCAATTTTTGGTAAATTGTTCATGCTTGTATAGATTGCAAAAAAATTTGGTTCGGTAATAGAAAGACATGCAAGAATGGTTTGTGGTGATCGATTTGTGAATGTATGATTTAGGATAGTTCTGTATTCTCAAATCATGCACATAATGTTAATCCCTGTTCAAACAGTAAATGGCAAATTGCATGATGTGTTAAATTCCATGTAACTTAATTGTGAATGGCATGCAAAATAAGTGTTTGATTTTCTGTAAATTCTATTTAGCTCAGAAAAATCTGAAATTTGAGTGTATGATCCTGAACCCGAAACCGCATGTGGTTAAAATTTCAGGTCATTTGAATCAGTAAATAAGAAGTTATGTAGTTTTCATGTGAAATGTGATAATCTACGTATATTATCGTAATGTGGTTAGTTATTGTCTAAACCCAACTTGATTAGTGAAATTCACTGTGTGTTAAACTCCTGAAATCTGTAGTGCTATGTCAGGAAAATAGAGATATTCATGTGAGTGAGAGAGTGAATGAGATGAAAAGTGTGAAGTGTAAAACCATGTGTGAATCGGTAAAGTGTATAAAGTGTAACTGTGCCAATGTGACATTGCTTCCGTAGAGGGCAGTGGAGCTGTATCAGGGAAAAGTCCCCCTGAGAAAGTTCAATGTGTAAGTGACCCTAAGGGCATTAGGGGGAAATCCTGGAGGTGGACAAGTACCACTAGTTAGGGTGGAGACTTGTTCTCCCTCCCGTCTGCGCAGTCCAAGAGTCGTCATTGGAATGCCTAGATGGCGTCTATGTGTAATGTGATGTGTATATGTCCTTCTTTGGTGGTTTGGACTATGTGTCACAGCACCTAAAATGTGTAATGTGAAATGTGTAATGTGTATGTGTCCATGTGTAAATGTGTAAGTGAACAATGTGAATGTGTATGTGTAAAGTGTAACCATATGAAAGAGAAAACTTGTGTAAAGAAATGTGAAATTCTAAATGTGAATATAAATCCATGTGAGACAAATCTGAAACCATGTGAAATTAGTAAATTCATGTTGTTATTATCATGTGTATGTGTGCAAAAATGTCTAGAATCCATGTTAGGGATAATTGATGAGCACGTATGCAAGTGGCATGATTGGTTGTTCACATGATTGTTTTAGGCATATTGTAGCTCTCATGTGTAGGTTTACAGCCAAAACCATGTGAAACCAGCAACTTAAGCATGTGAAAATGTCTATGAATGTGTTTAAAATATGTAGGATCCATGCTAGTCGTGTTTTCTTTTCAGGTATGCACAATGTTCATGTGGGTATCTCTCATGTCCGGTTCTTTGAAGACAAAGTTTCATGAGTAAATGGAATAGAAGCATGTGATAGGAAATTTTTATTCTCAAAATCTGAAAGCATGATCCATGTATAAGTTGTAAAACTTTCATGATAGGTTGAAACTTTAAAGTGACTAGCATGCCATGTGTTGCAAAGTGTAAATGTGCATGTAGAAACCACTAAGACTTATACGTGTATGTTATGGTTAGTGTTTCTTGCTGAGTCTCTGGACTTACTCCTTGCTTCGGCGTACAGGTGTAGTTGGTGACGTGGCACCTTCGGAGGAGGCAGCAGAGACGGACTCCGAGCGTGGAGACTAGCTAGTTTTGGAGCTTCTTGTGATTTGTGTATTCCATAGTATGTAATTTGAACATTGTATTAGAATTATCATGAAAAGGATGTATAAGTGTGGACATTATGTGTTTTATTTCAGCAATTTAAATTATGTGAACTTTTAGTTCTTTATTGTTAATTGCAAACTTCATGTATGTTAAATGTGGGTGATGAATGAATGAAGACATATGTCTTTTACTTCCGCTACTCTGTTGTATATTCGCATGTATCTCAGCTGTTAGTATCGTTTGGGTAAATGTCCCACTGTGAGGACTCTTGCTATACCGATGTTGGTTGGTATAACTGTACCGGTAAATGAGGGCCGTCACATAAATAAAATAGAAGCCAAAGGACATTTTCTGAAGATCTCATCTCTTTGTGTGCTCAAGTGATCAAAAGACTGTTGACTGGAAGCTTCCAGACTCCAGGTGTCATTCAGTCTACGACTACTCAAGAGAGAGACAACAGACACGTCAACGTCTATATTTCAAATTGAAGATATAAATACAAGTCGAAGAATAGAAGAAATATGAAGAAATACAGAGACCAGATAGATACAACAATAGATCAAGTATTCAAGCATTCAAACTCTTCAGTAAGAAGTCTAGAGCCTAGAACTTCATTCCACTTAGCTTTTGCTCTTTGCTCCATTCTGTAGTGAAAATTTGAGAGAGCTTGTGTAGTTCTGAGAGTGCGCTTAGCTTTGAGTCCTTCCTCTCAGTTCTAGTTGCTTCAGATCCTTGCTTGTCAAAAGCTTGGTCTAGGGGCTTGAATTTCATTCAATTCTGTTTGAGCTGTTGTTTCCCTCAGTTGTGAAGGAAGACCTGGTGGGGTATCTATGGTGCTGTTTCCCTTCGGTTGTGAAGGAAGACCTAGTGGGGTATCCAGGGTGTTTTTGTTCCCTTCGGTGTGAAGGAAGACCAGCCGAGCTGGGTGCTGTAGTGTCCTTAGGGGGACTGTACCCTAGTTAGTGAAATCCTGAGTTGTTCCTCAGGACTGGACGTAGGACTCCTAAGGAAAGGAGGTCTGAACCAGGATAAACCTTGTGTTGTGTAATTGTCTTCTTTGTGTGTTTGATATTTAAACTAACAGTCACTAGCCTCCTTCGAAGAATGTTTGTGTGAATATTTTTTTTTAGTTCAGGTATCTTGTAGATTATTATTAAAAGACCCATTCACCCCCCCTCTGGGCTCGTCAACTGGGCAACAATATAGTGGTAGAAACCCAAGATAATGAAGGAAGCAACTTGCTAAGCTAATAACATGATGTATCAATAGAAGATTGGGCAAGATAAGGTGCTGGAAAGCATGACTGGATAGTGTATGTCGACAGCCAGAGAGTGACTGTCGATAGCTACTGTCTTCTAGAACTAAGTTTCTGGAGTCTGGCCATTGCCTGTCAATAGGCCAAGGTTGGCTGTCGACTGGTATTGGCATCGTGGACAGATGAGGGTTATCTGTCGATTAGCTACTGGTGTTCTGTACAATCTGGATTCTGGAAGCATGAATGTTGTCGACAGGTGATTCTGTCTGTTGACAGTGCAGTGTAAACTTCTAGAAAACATGCAAAACTAGCATGGGATGCTCTACTAAGTATTCCTATGATACCTACCATACTTAACAACATCAAAAGGATCTGGTATACAGTTCTAAACACTACTGACATTAAGGAACAAGGAGTACAATAGGTGTATATTTGTGGCATAGAAATCTAAGGCAAGATAATAACTAGAAGTGCAACACTCCTGTCGACATTTTTCTTGTATTTAATAGGATGAGTTACACATATGCTTGAACACAGCACAAACTTTAGCTAAACATGGTTATAAGGAATAGAACAAACATTTCTATGAGTGTTTTCAGAATAGAGTCAAGTGTGTGTACATGGTAAACACCTAAACATGTGGCTCTTGAGCAAGAATAAGAACAAGATGAGAAGAAAGGGAAGAATGAATCCTACTTGTCTGGAGAAAGAATGAAGGTCTTCTTCTCCTCCCGTAGAGTTAGTATCAGTGTGAAGAAGAACCAGAAGACTGCAGAAATTGTCACGCCCCGATATTTAGCAGCGGAATAAATATCAGGAGACGTGAACGATACAAATAGACGTATCACAGTTGAGTAACGCAGAGTCACAATTAACATAACAACACATTTGAGATCATAATATTGTCATCCAAAGTACTCTTTATTCCACTTCAATTCACTAATTACAACCTTACATAAGAAGAACCAACTAAAAAGGTTCATTATTCAAATGAAAATGTTTCTCTAATACATTGTCTATTCAATTATCTATTCCTAATACTTCATCTTCTCAATGTCGGGTGCTCATCACTCTTGCCCTACCCCATCGGACTCCACTGGTTCCCCATCACTATCTGAAAAGGCAGGATGATAGGGTGAGCGAACTAGCTCAGTAGGATTTACATCTCAATATTGTGCGGGCACTAACATACATGATTAACATTTTAAATAGGCAAGATATGCATAGACATGATGACAATGCATGCTTTTATAACAAGTTGAATAGCGGAATAGAACGGATATCATATCAAATCAAATATCGAATTTGCATATACAATGGACAGGTCGTTCAAGAGTAGAATCATATCAAAATGGATTGGCCATATTCATAGAAATCACGTATTCACGTGATCAGACTTATCATATCAAACTTATCATATCATATCATATCAAACGAAGGCACATTCACACAAATCTTGCATATAGTATCAGTGTAATAAGAACATGATCATCATAGAGTCAGGGTATGACAATAGTTCAAGAGAACAAAAGGGCAGTATAATGACGTATCTTATGTTTCATAATTCGTTAGTGTCTTGACATGAGGATGACTAATGACAGATCGTATGCGAACATGTGCTCTCTATCTCCAGGGTGCTTCATGGTACAACCAGCTCGGCCTCTATGTGCGAATCCATAGAGAGCGGAGACTTATGGAGGTCTTAAGGAAAAGATTGCTAGTCTTTCCGATTCGGAATGACCGACAGAGAGCTCTCAATTCCCCAAGAAGGGTGTGTATATTCGTGCAAAGGTGTAAGTGACGTGTCACGGATCTTTCCTAACATGTATGCAAGTTATGAACAAATAATTTAACCTCGTAAGCATATAGCTAAGAAAACTTATATGGAAATCATGATAGCAACTTAACTAACGAGTCCATACTAACATTATTCATCCACATATTCACATCAAGTTCTTATCATTTCAATTTCATAACAAGCTAGATCACAAGATAATAGTCAATGTTCATAAGAGAAAATCACATATCATACATTAGAATCATATTCATGTTCTTACCATTTTCACATGGGTTGATTACTTTTAGGTCCATGCATACTATGTTAACATGATGCAACATGCTAACAACCCAACAACTAAACAATGCTGACATGTAGACAAATACAGTAATCAGGTGTGCGATATTCAGGAAACTCCTATATCTCTTTATCTACTGACATTTAAATAAAATCTAAACATGAAAATGTCGAGGACATCTATTGGAAGAACGTTTGTGTTGAGGGTTAGGTCTGATTTGGTCTATAATGGTGTGTAACATCGAAAAAACATAAGAAAGCCCTAAACATACGTGACTTCATTGCGACTTATATGTCAGGCCTGTGACTTGAGATCTACTGATATTTAGACAAAACGTGTAACATGAAAGATGACTAGAACTACTAGTATAAGACTTTTATGTGGTGGCTTGAACTAATTCGTCGTCTCTATATTGTGAAAACATGAAGAACATACAGTTAAGTGCAATCGGAAAACGCAGTATCATACAGAGACTCTATTTATAAGAATGTAACTCTCTAATTAATGACATTTAGACAAAATGTTAAACAAAGGAATACCATAACGACTATTTGAAGAACTTTTATGTTGGGATGTGACCTAATTCGGTCTTAATTCTCATGAAAAATAGAAAGACATAAAGCTAAGTTGCAGCCTGAAATCGCAGTATCATGCAGCAACTCCCTTACCATGCTTATACCTCTCTAACTAAAGACTTTTAGACAAAACATCCATCATAAAAGATAATCGTGACTACTATTATAAGAACTTTGATCTTGGATATTTAGTCTAATTCGGTCTTGAATCATGTGCATGATAAGAAGAACGGAAAAATCCCAACTGTGCGCGACTTAGGAAAAACTACTAATACACAATGTATACTCTATGAAAATTAGTCAAATCAAGTGCAAATGAACATAGAATCGAAGATCTACATGATGGTGTTAGTTTTCTTTAATCTTAGCCCAAGAACACCTACCTTTGAATGCTAAGAACTCCCTGCAGGTTCCTAGGTCGATGTAGAGCGAGGTTGAGGAAGGCCACGTTTTCCCCAGCCGTTCTCCACTCCTCCAGCGCCCCAAACTTGCTGCTCACGACCCCAACTTGTTGCTAACCCTTCCCTAAACGTTTTTTGAGCAGTTCTTATAGTTTTAGGGTTCTATTTCATGTCCTAATGGGACTAGGAAAGGGGGCTGCAAATTTTGCTTCCTACTTTCCAAAATCTGGGATTCTTTCACCCAAAGGAGGTAGCAAGGTTAGAAACCACCTCTTACGATTGGGTCTGGTTTTGTCTTACCTTACATGACTAATTATCCTAATTTTAACCCTAAATTGCCCTCCCTAATTATTGCATAATTACATACACGAATTTCTGGTATTTTCTTGTCCCAATTTTATCCTTGGCCAAATGTGCTCTATTGCCCACCTTGTTAATGGGTTATTAATACATGATGTTGGAAGTCTCTCCAACATGTTTATTTAATTTATGGTCAGGTTATTTTTCTACGTTAATAATTTTCCGACTTAGTTTCCTAATCGGGTAACTTGGTCACGTGTGACGTATACTCGGCCAATCAGATTTTCCATTGCACAAATTCCTTCGTGGAATGCTTAGGGATAATATTTGGGGTTGGTTTATAATTTTTACGGACTTTTTCGATGTGTTTTCTCACGTACGATAGTGGTACGTAAGTTCTATCATTCCAATAATACGGAAGTTATTTATTTACTAATTTCATACTTGAATTTATTCATGGTCATACACTGTCTATTGATCCGATTTCTTTTATGGACAATCCCCACATATTGTTTTGGAGTCCACCTAAATTTCTCATTTAGTTTATGATCTCATTTTATACACTTGATAAGGGTTGTTTCAACTTATTTTCTAATTACGATAATAAGTCACACTACTCTTAATATACCTTAATGACTTTTATTGACCCAATTTCTTGATGGATCATTAGAGGATATTATTTGAAGCCCATCTATATTTTTTGTTTAATTGTTTGACTCATCTAAGTATGTGTGATCATGATTTTCTGATTTATTCTCTGTTACGATACTCGTCGCAAAATGCCTTAAACTTGGACCATCTAATTTTTCTTGCATGAATTTCTTCATGGGTCATTAGGGAGCGTTATTTAGAGTTGAACTATGGTTTTTATGAAAATTACTATTGGTTTTTTTTGTATGTACGATAGTGGCACGTGTATTTTTACTATTTCACAAATATTGAATTTATTATTTTCGATTTATTTCTAATTTTCTAATTTCTAAATTTTTGGGTGTTACAGAATAGCAGCTTCAACTGATGCAGTTGAAGGAGTGACAATCAAAAGAGAAGAAGTAGCATAGCAGCCACGATAAGCAGCTGCACAGCTCCAGCGCAACAGCAGCAGCAGAAGAGAAATAGGAGTAAGAGCAGGAGCAAGGAACTGGCAAGCACAGCAGCAGCAGCAACAGGAAGGCTTGCACTAGTGGTGAAGGAGAGTTTTTATAAACTCTCACACCTCATGCATGCATGACACGTAGGCCATACATGTGTTGAAGTAAAAAGCCCTCTTTACCTCCCAAAGCCACATTTACCATGCAACCCTCAAAGGTTACACATAGGGTAAAACGTGTAGGTCTTCTACCCCATGTGAAATGGGCTTACGTGGCCCCTAATACGTAAGTACGAATAACCCAAAAAAAATGGTTACCGCAATTGGGCAATAATTCAGTTGGCCCATTTGACCCCATGTTTATGTGTCCTAATAGTGTTCAATCAAGTTGAAATTTCAACCATAATCTAATGGAAGGGTTTTACAAATTATAGTGATTTTAGTTTTAATTTTTTGAATTTATTTTTCACCCAGCAAAATTACCCAGAAAATAGTTGTGTTGACTTATCTTGAAATCCACGGTTAACAATTTTGGATATTACATTTCTGATATGAACTAATTTCTGGAAATTATGGTGTTTTCGGATTTCATTTTCGTTACAGTATTCTGGTGTCGCCCTGTCGGAGCATGGACCTCTGAGTATGACACTGGAATAACATTTATTATTACCATTACTCTTAAATTAAAGTTAATTACATCTCATGATAGTAGTTATGTTTAACAATCAATTATTCATATTTTTCTAGTAAATAAAATTTTCGGGGCGTTACAACTCTCCCCCACTAAAGAAAATTTGGTCCTCCAAATTTAACAATAAGAGTGTAACAATAAATAATACTGACCTGTAAATAATCCGGATACTTGTTTTGATGGCATCTTCCATTCCCATGTTGCTTCTTCTTGTCCTCGTTTATTCCATTGAATCTTTATAATGGAACCTCCTTGTTCCGGAGTTGCTTGATCTTTCGGTCGAGAATCTGCACAGGTCTTTCTTCATATGCCAAGTTTCCCTGTACATCTAGATCTAGATATTCAATAATATGCTCTGGATCATAAACATATTTCCTCAACATTGACACATGAAAGATGTCATGTATATTTGATAATTGAGGTGGAAGTGCCAGCTGATATGTCATCTTCCCAACTCTCTTTATTATCTCGAACGGTCAATGTATCTTGGACTCAACTTTCCTTTAATTCCAAACCTCTTGACTCCTCTTCGGGGTGATACCTTAAGGACACATGATTACCTTGTTGAAATTTCAGCTCTCTTCTTCGTCGATCAGCATAACTTTTCTGTCAGTCTTGGGCAGCTTTCATTCAATCTTGCACTAATTTTATAATTTCTGTCGTTTCTTGGATCATTTCAGGTCTAAGAATGTGTGTTTCTTTCAACTCTACCCAACATAGTGGTGATCTACATTGCCGGCCATATAACGCTTCAAATGGTGCCATTTGAATAGTAGACCTGATAGCTGTTATTATAAGCAAACTCCATAATTACTAATTGATTACTCCAGTCATTTTCCAATTCTAGAACACATGCACGACACATATCCTCAATACTTTGATTTACTCGTTCTGTTTGTCCATCGGTTTGAGGATGAAATGCAGTACTAAACTTAGCTTGGTTCCTAATGCATCTTGTAATTCTCTCCAAAATGTGAAGTGAACCTTGCATCTCTGTCAGAATAATATCTTTTGGAATTTCATGCAGTCGAACATTTCTTTCAAGTATAGAGCTACTAAATATTGACGACCATCTGTCTTAAAGCCGAGAAGTGAGCTGACTTTATAAGTCGATCTATTATTACCTATATTGCATCGTGTCCACCACGTGTTCTGGTAATCCCACAATGAAATCCATACCACCACCTATCCCATTTCCATTCTAGTACCTCAAGGGTTTTTAATTTCCCTATGGTTTCCTGTTGTTCTCGCCTTCATTTTCTAAATGTTAAGCATCCAGCTATAAAATCCACCAATATCTTTCTTCATGTTACACAACCCAGAATTTTTTTTTTAAGTCCTGGTACATTTTGACAGCTCCTGGGTGAATAGTATAATGTGCTCGATGAGCTTCTCTAATATTTGCTTCTTGATTTCTGAACTATCTGGTACACACACCTGTTCCGGAACCGAAGATTTCCATGTGCATCTTTGTTAAAGTCAGGTCTGGAATTCAGTTTCTCTCTAATTTCTATCAATGTAGGGTCATTGTTTTGTTGTTCTTCATTTGTCCTTAATAGATCTGATTGTACTGTCAAATTATCAATCACAACCTATTTTTTTATGGTTCTCTTTTAGACTCAAGGTAGAAAATTCTTCCAACAACTTCCATTCTTTGACTTGCAATTGAAATATTCCAGCCATGGGATTTCTACTGAGAGCATCAGCCACATTATTGCCTTTTCTAGGATGGTACTCAATCTTAAAATCATAGTCTTTGATATATTCCATCCATCTTCTTTGCCTCATGTTTAATTCTTTCTGTGAAAATAAATACTTTAAACTTTTGTGATCGGAGTACACTATGAATTGGTTATCATATAAGTAGTGTCTCCAAAGTTTAAGAGCAAAAATTACCTGCAGCTAATTCCAAATCATGTACTGGGTAATTTTTCTCATGAGTCTTTAATTGTCTAGAAGCATAAGCAATAACTCTTCCTTCTTGCATCAAACACTCCTAATCCGATGTTTGATGCATCAGTATAAACTTCAAATGTTTTTTTCCTTCTACCGGCAAGGCTAAAACTGTGCGGATGATAAACATTCCTTCAATATTTGTAATGCTTGCTCACAACTCTCATTCCATTCAATGCAGTTCCTTCTCGAGTTAGTTTGTGTGAGAGGTGAAGCAATCCTGAAAAATCTTTAACAAACCGCCAGTAATAACTAGCCATACCCAGAAAACTTCGAATTTCAGTAAGATTCTTAGGTTGTTCCCACTTCTGAATAGCTTCAATTTTTAAGGAATCTACTGACAATCCTCTCTAGAAATAACACGTCTAAGAATGTCACTTGTTCCAACCATAATTCACATTTACTAAACTTCGCATACAATTTATGATCTCGCAACATTGCAAGTAACCGTAAATGTGCTTCAGGTTCTTCCACATTTTTAGAGTAAATTAATATGTCGTCAATAAATACAACTATAACTGATCCAAATATAATCTGAACACATCATTCATCAACGCATAAATGCAGTAGGTGCATTGGTCAACCTAATAGCATCACAACAAATTTGTAATGCCCATACCTACTTCTTCGAAAAGCTGTCTTGTGAATATCCTCTTCTTGATTCTCAATTGATGATACCCGGATCTAAGAACAATCTTTGAAAAATATTGAGCTCCAGACAATTGATCAAATAGATCATCAATTCTAGGAAGCGGGTATTATTTTAATCGTTAACTGGTTCAATTGTCTATATCTATGTATACCTCATAGTCCCATCCTTCTTCTTAACAAATAGTACTGGAACACCCTCGGTGATGTACTGGTCTAATGATCCTTTCTCTATCAATTCCATCAATTGCCTTTTTAATTCTTCAACTCTTCCACTGACATTCTATAAGGTGTCCTCGAAACTGGTGTGGCTCCTAGAACCAATTCAATTTAAAAGTTTACCTCTTTACTAGGTGGTAAACCAGGTAGTTCTTTTGGAATACATCAAGAAATTTTTTACCACTGGAATATCCTTCAATCATGTAGTTGTTCTGATTTATTATAGTCACAGAAGCCAAATACCCTTGACATCCTTTTTGTACCAACTTACATGCTTTAACTGCCGAGATTATGGGTATTCTTCTTGTACGGGGTTTATCAAAAGTCATGGAGTAAATTTCCTCACCTAGAAAAGTTACTTGTCTTATTGGCAATCTAAATTTGCATGATGTTTAGATAGCCAATCTACTCGAAGGTTACATCATAATCCCACATCTCAAGGTATATCAAGTCCCTCAGAAAATATGTTCTTTGACTAGAATTTGACTAGCAGGGTAATATTCCTGAAGTTTCTTACCCACACTTAAAGGAGTAGTAACCTCCAACTGTGTAGGTATGAGACAGATTGCATTCCTAAAGATCTAGCAAACTCATAGCTAATGAAAGAATGTGTAGTTCCTGAATCAAATAATACATATGCAGTTTTTGAGTTTACTAGTAGTGTACCTTCAATAATTCGCCTTCATGCGGAGATTCAGGTTCCACTTCCTGAATGGCTTTAAACATCCCTGCTTGGCTCGGGGACTCTGGTTTGCTAGTGCATTCTTGATCATAGGACAATCCAGAATCCAATGTTGATTGCTTCCACATCGGAGACAAGCACCCAACCTACACCAATAGTTCTCAGTCTTGTGTCCACTAAGGTGGCAATGCCGACACACATCCTTATTTCCGGCTGGAGCTTTTCCTGCTTTCTTAGTGTTTGCTAAACCTTAGGGGCATTCCTTGACTCAAACTTCCTTTTACGGTCAGAAGAACCTTCACCAGACCTACCTCTAATCTTCTCCCAGTATCATTTGCAGCTTCCAATGCCAATGCTCTTTTAACCATTTCAGAATATATGGTAATCCAGTAGGTGTTACTGCGTAATAAAATTTGAACGCCCCGTTCATAAATCTTTTTGCTTTCAGCTTTTCTGTGGCTATGAGATGAGGAGCATACTTAGACAATCGGGCAAACTGTGCCTCATACTCTGACACCGACATTCTGAGTTGCTTTAAACCAGAAAACTTGTTAGCTTTTCTCTCCTGAACTACCTCGAGAAATACTGATCATAAATAATTCTACAAACTCCTCCCTCCAACCTGGTTTGGGTCCTCTAGAGTAACTCTATTGTTTCCCACCATGCTCGGACATCACGATCCAATTGAAACATTGCAAGGTGTATCTTTTCCTCTTCTGTACATCAGATCACCTTAAAATTCTCTCATATATCCTTTAATCCTTTAACCCATTTTCAGATTCATCCGGATCCGTGCTACCTGCAAATCTTGGAGGATCTAGGCTTCAGAAATCCTTAAACAAATTTGTTCCATTGTGACTGTTGTTTTAGCCACGGTCCTCATTACTCGTGTCAGATCATACATCGAGCTTTCCATTTTCTTCCCAATTTGCATCACTTCCTTCCATAATTAATTTGGGAAATTATCTGAGACATCCAACAATGCTACATTAATACCATAACCAAATCATCTCACATTCAACACATACAAATTTTCAATTCCACATAACATACCACTTTTCATTAACTACCAAAATTTTACATCACATTAACATTTTTGTTCTAATAAGCCGGACATATTTACATTACATTCCTAATACCCAAAATAATTAAATACTTTCATTATCCTTTAACCTCCCCTACACATTTATATGAAAGTTATATATACAACCACCATTAACAAATGATAGGTTACAAAAGTAAGTTCCTCATCCTCTAACAAACTCAAGTCTGAACAACAGACTCCACAGACGGCTACTGATCTCCCCTAGTACAGCTCCCTTGCTGCTTCAAAAGCACTTCTGAATATCCTTCAACTTGGAGCACAAGTCCTGTCCTAATTTCAAACTGTCCAGGTTACTCATTATCTGGGTCATGGTCTCCAAGTGGGCATGGGGATTCCCTGCCAGAATGCGCCCGCAGTCAGGTTCAACCTTCCTCCTTGATTTGCACATGCCTTCCCTTTGGGCCTGAGCATACAATTCCACATCTTGGCAGAGCATTTACCTTGCTGCCACTGATCGTTCCTAAGCATTCATGTCCACGCTGCAGCAAATAATAAGTTAAGTAGCTACATATTTACAAAATCACTATTACCTTTATAACTAATCCCAAGTTTCTATCCCAAACTCACTGGTCATTTCCTAGGTTTACGGAACTAAGGCTTTGATACCAAATTATCTGTCACGTCCTAATAAAAGTCTATTTATCGAAATGAAAGAAATCAGGCTCAAGAAATAGGACTTTTGTTTTATTCATCTAACATTAACATTGCGGAAGCATAATTACATGGCATTCCTCAATACTGCCTACAAAGGAGTGGAAATAGAAAAACTTGATTACACGTCGTATTTACAATACTAAGAAAGGTAAAAAAATGCTGAACTTCTGAAGATGGATGTTCCACTCAGCACAGCTCCCCCTTAAGCATTAAACTCATCTTGATCACTTGAGAAAGTAAGATTATATGAGCTATCTAGCCCAGTAGGATTCAATTATTCTAATCATAAAGGATTGAGATGTTCAAATGGTTGGACAAACATGTCAACTAGATAATAATGTAGAACAGAAGTACTGACTTACGAATACATGGTCAAGATTTCATGATAATATTCATGTTTTGATTCAAATACAAACTCATAATGGGATAACATGATGACAATCAAGCTAGTATTTGATGCAATGCCAAGCATCCACAGATCCTTTATCGTTCCGTACGGCCACTAAACAAATTCGGGTGCTCCTCCCGAGACTGGACCAACCCCATTTGCACAGGCATATATCTCATTTGAGTCCAAGGACCCGATAATTGTCATCACAAGTCATTCATAAGCAAATGTGGTACACAAGTAATCAAAGCTCTCATATAACAAAGTTTATGAATTAAGGTCCATGATACAGAAGGTTGTAACCATTTATTATTATTATTTTTTTTAAAAAAGGTCACAGGTTCAGCGAACCAGCTAAGTGCACTACTCCCCAGCAGGAATAGTGTGATCACTCCCCTGGTGCGAACCCCTGAAACCTGATATTTTATAAATGAGATAAACTTGATACAAAACCTTTGGGGCATACCCCTTCCAAAATCCATACAAAGAAGGAAAAACCCGAAAATCAACCCATCCAAAAACAAACTCATTCAAGGTCACCCTGAGTACAATTAAACCCGACGAAGCTAGGTAAACCCCCTTATCAATCATATAGCTCCTCGATATGACTGAGGTAGAGAAGATAAGTCATAAAACACCGAACTGGAAGCAGTATTGCATGCATGATTGGCTAAAGAGTCCGCTACTTGATTTCCTTCCTGATAAGTATGCACTATCCGAGGGCTTCATCAGATCAACCAAAGGAGCAATCTGCGCCACCAAGGGAAGACAGCCCAGTGGGGGAAACGACCCGCTGAAATCGCCTGCAGAGTTGTATGAGAATCCGAATACAAGATGGAGATGTTCAAATTCCGTTGCTTTTCTAATCGAAGCCCATCATACACAGCTCGGACTTCAGCAACTGTACTACTACCCATGCCATAGAAGAAGGAAAAACCACATAGGAAAGCACCATGCTTATCTCTGATACAACCCTCACCACCACTCAGTCCTGGGTTACCTTTGGAAGCTCCATCAATGTTCAAACAGTACCATCTGAAGGAGGGATCCAACTGACCGGGGAAGGAAGCTTGATGCTGACAGCGAGAGGAATAATGAACATCTGGAGAGTGGCTGCATGGCTTTGAGAAATAGAACCATAGAATTTAATAGAAGCATAGAAGAACACACGGTCACAAGGATTTTTCTTTTTTTTAGACTCAATCTGAGTAAAAACACCCTCCATCCTTGGGAGATTTCAAGGAGAATCCAAGTAGGATATGGAAAACAATTGGATGATCTCTCTTACTGATATAGTGGTAGAAACCCAAAAGAATGAAGGAAGCAACTTGCTAAGCTAAGAGTAGGATGTATCAACAGAAGATTGGGCAAGACAAGATGCTGGAAAGCATGACTGGATAGTGTATATCGACACCCCAGAGAGTGGTTGTCGACAGCTACTGTCTTCCAGAACCAAGTTTCTGAGTCTGGCCACTTCTTGTTGACAGGCCAAGGTCCAGCTGTCGACAGGTATAGGCCATCTGTCGACAGATGAGGGTATCTGCCGACAACTACTGGTGTTCTGCATAATCTGTGTTCTAGAAGTATGATTCCTGTTGACAGGTGAGTTCTGTCTGTCGACAGGTTCAGTGTAACTTCCAAAAAATATGCAAAACTAGCACGGGATGCTCTACTAAGTATTCCTACGATACCTACCATGCTTACACATCAAAAAGGATCTGGTATATTCTAAACACTACTGACATGAGGGAACAAGGAGTACAATGGAGTATGTTGTGGCATGGAAATCTAAGCCAATAATAACTAGAAGTGCAACCCCTCCTGTCGACATTTTTCTTATTTAATAGGATGAGTTACACAATATGCTTGAACACAACACAACTTTAGCTAAACATGGTTACAAGGAATAGAACAAACATTTCTATGGGTGTTTTCAGAATTAGAGTCAAGTGTGTGTACAGGGTAACCCCCATAACATGAGGCTCTTGAGCAAGAATAAGAACAAGAATGAGAAGAAAGAAGGGAAGAAGGAATCCTACTTGTCTGGAGAAAAGAATGAAAGGTCTTCTTCCCCTCCACGTAGAGTCAGTATCAGTGTGAAGAAGAACAAGAAGACTGCAGTAATAGAAGCTTCAGCCGATGCAGTTGAAGGAGTGGCAATCAAAGAAGAAGAAGTAGCAGCAACAGCCACGGCAAGCAGCTGCAACAACTCCAGCATCAACAACAGCAGCAGAAAGAACAGGAGCAAGCAGGAGCAAGGAACTGGAAAGCACAGCAGCAGCAGGAGCAGGAAAGGCTTGCAGGAGGGGTGAAGGAGAGTTTTTATAAACACTCACCCTCATGCATGAATGGCACGTAGGCCATACATGTGTTGAGGTAAAAAGCCTCTTTAAACCTCCCAAAGCCACATTTACCATGCAACCCTCAAAGGTTACACATAGGTAAAATGTGTAGGTCTTCTACCCCATATGAATGGGCTTACGTGGCCCCTAATACGTAAGTAAGAAATAACCCAAAAAAATGGTTACCGTAATTGGGTGATAATTCAGCTGGCCCATTTGACCCCATGTTATGTGTCCTAATGGTGTTCAATCAAGTTGAATTTCACCTAAGCAATGGGGGTTTTACAAATTATGGTGATTTTTAGTATATTTTTTGAATTTATTTTTCACCCAACAAAAAATTGCCCGAAAAATAGTTGCGTCGACTTAATCTTGAATCCACGCGTCACACATTCTAGATATTTACATTTATGATATCAGCATAATTTTATGTAATTATGGTATTCTCAGATTTTATTTTCGTTACAGTATTCCGGTGTCGCCCTGTTGGAGCACGTACCTCTAAGTACATACTGGAATAAACATTTATTATTACCAATTACTCCTAAATTAAAGTTAATTACATCTCCTGATAGTAGTTATGTTTAACAATCAAATTATTTACATTTTTCTAGTAATAAAATTTTTGGGGGGTTACATATATAGTCAATTTTCACTCACATATGCTCTGTTATTAGTACTTCTTTTAATGAAATAGCTTCTATGTACATTAGTTTTTTTACCAACATATAGTATGGATTCACTCATATATATGCCCGGATTCACTTATTTATGCCATACTTTCACCTATATAAGCACTATTCATGAAAGACTTGTTATGAATAACTTTTGATCATATTTTAGTTTTTCACCTATATATAATAAAAATTCACTCATTATAGTATGAATTCACTCTCATATACTATACATTCACTCACATATGCTATGTTATTAAAACACTTTTTTTTAAGAAATAAGTTTGAACATATGTTAGCTTCACCTACCTATAGTAAATATTTGCTTATATATAGCCTAAATTCACTCACATACACAATATTTTCACCTACATGTACTATTTCTTGAAACCATATTATGGAATAATTTTCTGAACATATTTTAGTTTTTCACCTACATATAGCAAATATTCACTCATATGTAGTTAAAATTCACTTGCACATACCATACTTTCACTCACATATGTATTATTCTTAAAACACAGGCTTATTTATGAATAACTTTTGAACATATGTTCGTTTTTCACTTACATATAATAAGGATTCACGCATATAGAGTTAGAATTCACTCATATATACTATATTTTATTCACATATGCACTATTCCTGAAACATTTGTTTGGAATAATTTCTGTACATCTTAGTTTTTTCACTTAGATATAATAAGGATTCACACATATAGAGTCATAATTCACACACATATACTATACTTTCACTCATAGGTGCACTACTATTGAAACACTGGTTTGTTATGAAATAATTTTGAACTTATCTTTATTTCACCTATATATAGAAAGAATCACTTATATACAAAAAATTCACTCACATATGATGTACTTTCACTCGCCTATCACTATTCTTGAAATACTATAGAATAACATCTGAATATATTTTAATTTTTCACCTACATATAGTAAGGATTCGCTTATATAGAGTTAGAATTCTCACTATACTATACTTTCATTTACAGTTGGACCACTATTGAAACACATGAAATTTCTGATATTTCTTTGTTTTTTCATCTATATATAGTAAGGTTTCACTTATA
>CM024754.1:47335227-47411099 GCA_014218235.1 Colocasia esculenta
TCAGTTGAATTCCTTCTTACTCAAAGCACAGCAAGGATGCTCTTAGCTTTGCAATTCAAGGAAATTTTCTTCTTGTCATCATCTGTCCATTGAGCTTTCTCATTTGTGACAACCAGGTCACCTTCTTCTACTATTGACCAAATTTGATAGTCGTGGCCTTGTAGAAAATATTCCATCTGGTCTTCCAGTAAGGATAGTCTTCACCATCAAAGAGAGGGGGTCGGTTGACAGACTGACCTTCAATGCTACCTTGGGCTGCCATGGATCTTTACTCTTCAGATCGTTGGATCTTCTTCTTTGTCGAAGAGACTTGCTCTGATACCACATGTTGCCCAGTTGACGAGCCCAGGGGGGGTGAATGGGTCTTTTAAAGAAATTTATTCTACAAGATACCTGTAACCAAAAGATTCACACTAATGTTCTTCGAAGGAGTTTAGTGACTGTTAGTTTGAATAACAAACACACAAGAGAAAGGTAATCACACAACACAAGAAATTATCCTGGTTCAGACCTCCTCTCCTTAGGAGTCCTACGTCCAATCCCTGAGCAATTTCTCAGGATTTCACTAACAAGGGTACAGTCCCCCTGAAGGACACTACAACACCCAGCTCAGCTGGTCTTCCTTCACACCCGAAGGGAACAACTACACTCTGGATACCCCACCAGGTCTTCCTTCACACTGAAGGGAACAACACTCTGGTTACCACCAGGTCTTCCTTCACAACTGAAGGGAATCAACAAACAAAGAAAAGATTGACAACACGCCCCTAGATCAAGCTTAAACAAGCAAGGATCTGAAGCAACTAGCACTGAGAGCAAAGGATCTTAATCTAAGCTCACTCTCAGAACTACACAAGCTCTCTCAAGGATTTTTCACTACCAATAGAGAGCTAAGAGCTATAGCAATGGGAATGAAAATCTTGGCTCTAGAATTCTCAGGAGACTTGAAAGCTTGAATGATTGTATTGGTCTCTCTTTGGAGGTGTTGCAATGAATGTTCCAGTTGTTCTATATGTATATCTTCTGTACATCAGACTTGTATATATATAGCTTCAATTTGAAATATGGACGTTGAAGTATCTGTTGTCTCTCTCTTGAGTAGTCGTTAGACTAAATGACACCTGGAGTCTTGGAAGCTTCCAGTCAACAGTCTTTTGATCTCTTGAGCACGCAAAGAGATGAGATCTTCAGAGATATCCTTTGGCTTCTATTTTGTTTAACGTTGTAGCATGGAGCTGGATCAGAGGTCTGCACAAATGTCAATCTCAAACAGCAGACAGCTAGGCTGTCTCTGATGTCAGTCAACGTTAGTAACAATAGTCATGAAAATAGTAAAGCTAGATAGTTAAGTCTAAAAGATGTTATCAGAGTAAGCATGATAAAGGATGATATCGTCTGCATGCATGTAGAGATACGTTCAGGTCTCATTAAATGCAGGTGCGTCAGAGAGATGCATACGTGGTCTTTGACTAGTCAACAAAGATGATATCAAGTCAATATGAAATCGCTGACTATATGACTTATGAAATCGTTATGAACAAGTCAGGTTGACCAAGTCGTTATGGCACAGAAGAAATTGTTGTGAAACACTTAACAAATCGTTATAGAAAGCAAATCGTTGTGTTCACTGAAGAAATCGTTGTGAAACACTTAACAAATCGTTATAGAAAGCAAATCATTGTGTTCACTGAAGAAATCGTTGTGAAACACTTAACAAATCGTTATAGAAAGTAAATCGTTGTGTTCACTGAAGAAATCGTTGTGAAACACTTAACAAATCGTTATAGAAAGTAAATCGTTGTGTTCACTGAAGAAATTGTTGTGAAACACTTAACAAATCGTTATAGAAAGTAAATCGTTGTGTTCACTGAAGAAATCGTTGTGAAACACTTAACAAATCGTTACGGCGAGCAAGTCGTTGCGAGTTCTAAAGAAATCGTTATGATTACTTATAGAATCGTTACGGCAAGTAAGTCGTTACGAGTTCTAAAGAAATCGTTATGATTACTTATAGAATCGTTACGGCGAGCAAGTCGTTGCGAGTTCTAAAGAAATCGTTATGATTACTTATAGAATCGTTACGGCGAGTAAGTCGTTGTGAGTTCTAAAGAAATCGTTATGATTACTTATAGAATCGTTACGGCGAGCAAGTCGTTGCGAGTTCTAAAGAAATTGTTGCGATGACTTATAGAATCGTTATGACAGGCAAGTCGTTACGCTTTCTAAAGAAATCCTTGCGATGACTTATAGAATCGTTATGACAGACAAGTCGTTACGCTTTCTAAAGAAATCGTTGCGATGACTTATAGAATCGTTATGACAGGCAAGTCGTTACGCTTTCTAAGAAATCGTTGTGATGACTTATAGAATCGTTATGACAGACAAGTCGTTACACTTTCTAAAGAAATCGTTGCGATGACTTATAGAATCGTTATGAAATCGACTTGTTCGAACTTTTCCAGTCTTACAAGGAATCATTAAAACACTTAAGAATTGTTGTGACTTTCAACAGAAGTCGATGTGGACTTAGAGAAATGCACTTACCTGGCTTTTTGACAGAAATATTTAGTACTTACCAATGTGCTTGATTTTCCTTGTTTATTTCCTGTGCTAAAGACTCATAGAATGCATGTTAGAAAACTTTGATGTTGTTTTGTTAATCACCAAAATAATTATGTAATTGATTATAATTACAGGGAGATGATCTGATCATCACAAACAAGAATAGATATACTTGTATCCCAATATGAACAATTCAAAATGCTTCCTAATGAAAATATCACTCAAATGTATAACATATTTTCAAACTAATTGTCGGACTAAGTTCTTTAGGAAAAGTCCTAACTAATGAAGAAACAGTTAGAAAAATCCTAAGATCTCTAACTATTGTATGGACCCCTAAAGTTACAGCCATAGAGGAAGCCCATGACCTAACACAATTATCTATTGATAAATTAATAGGATCTCTTATGGCTCATGAAATTAATATGGAAAGATTCTCTGAAAATTCTTCAAAAAAGAAAATATCAAATGCTTTGTAGATTTCAGACTCCTCCTCATCTGAAGATTCCAAAGAAAAATTAGATGACAGTGATAATGAGGCAAGCTCTCAAGAAAGCTGCAGAGAATTTGGCAAAGAAAAAGAAGTTTGGGTCGAAGAGGTTCTTCAAGAAGGAAAAGAAGAAGGAACCTACTTGCTATGAATGCAATCAACCAGGACACTACAAGTCAGAATGTCTCAAGCTTAAGAAGAAGGATCAAACAGAAAAATTCGACAAAAAGAAGGCAAGGAAAAGAAATTCAGAAAGTTCAAAAGAAGCAATGGCAGCAACATGGGACAATGAAGAAGGAACCAATTCAGAATCCTCCAGCTCAGAATCTGAAGAAGAAGAGAAGGCAAATCTACCCCTCATGGCAGGACTAGAGCAGGTAACTCAGAAACCTCCTTTACTTCATGTTCTGAATCCGATTCTGATAGCCTTGAAGATGCCTTCAATGAACTTTATGAAAAATATAAGACATTAGTAAAACAAATAAAAATAGTTAAACTAAATCTTCTGAACCAAGAAAAAGCTAACACCTTTCTTAAAATGAAACAAAAGATTAAACAAAAGTTTAAGTGAAATAAAAAGAACTAATGAACTACTGTGCGAAGACTTAAAAAATAAAAATAGCAAAATCTTAAGGAACTTAAAAATGAAGAAAAATTGCAAGAAGAAAACAATTATCTAAAAGCCACTATTGAAAAATTTTCCAACTGCAAAACCTCACTATTGTCAGAATCAAAGGAGCTAGGTCAGGAAAGAAGAAGTATGGATTAGGATATACACCTCCACCAAACGAAGAAGAAATTATTCGGCCTCAAGTATATCCAACTCCTAAGTTTGTAGTAGAAAAAGAAATCAAAAATCCTAAAAAGGTAAATTAGCATATTTACAAACAAAACAAAAAGTCAGCAATAATACACAAGAAAAATGTTTTCAATTTATGATGTACTCATTGTAACCAATTAGGACACACCATTAGCACATGCACCACTAGACACTTTAGATGGATTCCAAAAATTAACCATCAAGGACCCAGAAAATTTGGGTACTAAAAGTTACAATTTAGCTTGTTTGCAGGGTCGGCTGAGGGCATCCAAATGGTATTTGGATAGTGGATGCTCAAGGCACATGACAGGAGATAGGAAGCTTTTCACAAGTTTTAGAGAAGAAATTGTCAAGTAACTTATGAAGAATGGAAATTGGAAAAGTGCTAGGATGTGGAACAATTGGTACTAAAGAAAAGAACCTGATTGAAGATGTCATGTATGTAGAAGGTTTGAAGCACAATCTGATTAGTATTAGTCAATTATGTGATAAAGGGCATTTGGTATGTTTTCAGAATGATAAGTGTATAATTCAGAAGGATAACAAGACAGTTTTTGAAGCACAAAGAGTGAAGAATTTGTATACATTGCAAGTAGCAGAATTAAAAGAAGTAAATTATGTCTGGCTACTACCAAAAGTAATGAGTCTGATTTGTGGCATAGAAGACTTGGTCATGCTGGCACTTCAGTGATCACGAAATTGATAAATCATGATCTGGTAGAAGGTCTTCCCAAAATGAGAATCAAGAAATCTAGAATTTGCTCAGCTTGTGCAAAAGGAAAACAAACCAAGACCTCATTTCAGTCCAAGACAATTGTTACAACTTCCAAACCTTTGGAGTTAATTCACATGGATTTGTTTGGACCTATGAGAACAGTCAATCTTGGAGGAAAAGTATATGGCTATGTATTAGTTGATGACTACTCAAGGTATACTTGAGTGTCTTTTTTAGAAGCCAAATCTGAAGCCTTTCAAGCATTTCTGAAGTTCAGCAGAATAGTTTAGAAAAATCAGAAATTTCATATTACAATCATTAGATCTGATCATGGTGGAGAATTCAAGAATGAAGAATTCATGAAATACTGTGAAGAAAATGGGATTGAACACAACTTCTGAGCACCAAGAACACCTCAACAAAATGGAGTAGCAGAAAGAAAGAACAGAACACTGCTAGATATGACCAGAACAATGCTGAATGAATACAATTTGCCAAGTACTTCTGGGCTGAAGCAGTTAACACCGTCTGCTACATCATCAACAGGTGTATGATCAGACCCATTCTCAAGAAGACTTCATATGAACTCTACAAAGGAAAGAAGCCCAACATCAGTCATCTCAGACCTTTTGGCTGTAAGTGTTTTATTTTAAATAATGGTAAGGACAATTTAGGAAAATTAGATGCTAAGAGTGATGAAGGTTTCCTGTTAGGATATATTCAAAACTAGAGGTTATAAAGTGTTCAATAGAAGAACATTAACCATAGAACAATCTGTGCATATATTATTTGATGAAACCAACCTTCTATCAAAAGGATAGAAGAAGAAGAAGAATGTGTTGATGATCTTTGCAGGGATTAGAAAAGACCTCTCTTGAAGAAGAAGGTAAAGATGAAGAAATAGAAAATTCCCCATTAGAAGATCTTCATCAGCTAGAAGAACCACAAGAAGGGCTACCTAGGGAATTGAGGTACCACCGAGACCATCCTAGAGAAAACATCATAGGTAATCCTCAGATAGGATAAGAACAAGAGGTATGCAAATTCTTGTGACTTTTGCATTAGTTTCTCAAATTGAGCCTAAGACAATCAATGATGCACTGTGTAAGAATCTTGGATCCTTGCTATGCAAGAAGAACTAATCAGTTCAAACGAAGTGAAGTTTGGACCCTTGTGCCTAGACCTACTGATCATTCAGTCATTGGAACCAGATGGGTTTTCAGAAACAAGATGGATGAATCAGGGGTGATTACTAGAAACAAGGCCAGACTTGTTGCTCAAGGATACTCCCAAGAGGAAGCATAGACTTTGATGAAACCTATGCTCCAGTAGCTAGATTAGAGGCAATTAGAATTTTATTAGCATATGCTTGCTCTTAACATAATTTATTTCAGATGGATGTTTAAAGTGTTTTTCTAAATGGTTTTATTAAAGAAGAAGTAATGTTGAGCAACCACCTCGTTTTGAAGATAGTAAGTATCCTGATCATGTTTTCCATTTAAAGAAAGCACTATGGTCTAAAACAAGCTCCAAGAGCTTGGTATGAAAGATTAAGTGCTTATCTTATATCACATGATTTTATAAGAGGTAAGGTAGATAGCACCTTATTTAAAGAAGTTTTCAGATTGAATCTTAATTGTGCAAATCTATGTTGATGACAATCTTTGGATCTACAAATGAATCACTCTGCAAATTATTTGAAAATTTGATGCAAAGTGAGTTTGAAATGAGCATGATGGGTGAGCTCAATTATTTTCTTGGATTGCAAATCAAGCAGACCAAGGAAGGAACTCACATCTGTCAAACCAAATACATTTCAGATTTACTCTCTAAATATGGTTTTGACAAATGTAGCCCTTAGGAACACCCATGAGCTCAGGCATTAAGTTAGATAGTGATTCTCTTGGCAAAAAGGTAGATCAAAAGATCTATAGAGGAATGATAGGATCACTGCTCTATCTCACTGCAAGTAGACCAGATATAATGTTCAGTGTTTGTCTCTGTGCAAGATTCCAAGCTGATCCAAAAGAATCTCATGTTCATGCAGTTAAAAGAATTTTTAGATATCTTATAAATACTAGTAATTTAGGCTTATGGTATCCCAGATGTTCAGATTTCAAGTTACTTGGTTATAGTGATGCTACTATGCTGGATGCAAATTAGATAGAAAAAGCACCAGTGGTACTTGTCAAATTCTTGCAGGGTGCTTAATATTTGGTCTTCCAGAAAGCAGAACTCAGTAGCTTCATACACCACATAAGCTTAATACATTGCAGCTGGCAGTTGTTTGCTCAACTCTATGGATCAAGCATCAATTAGAAGACTATGGTCATCAGCTCTAGGAAATTCCAATGCTTTGTGACAACATAGGTGCAATAAATTTAACCAAAAATCCTATCCAGAACTCAAGAACAAAGCATATTGAGGTTAGACATCACTTCATCAGGGACCATGTAAGTAATGACATATTTCACTTGAATTTGTTTCTACAGAAAAGCACTGCAGATATTTTTACAAAACCTCTTTCTGAGGATAGATTACATCAATTAGAAGAGAAATAGATATGGTAATCTGATTAACTTATGAAGGTTTGTTTGAATTAAGTGCTAAGACTTGTTTGAAGTTTCACTGCGAAAATCATCCCTAAAAAATCTCTAAGTCCTACATTCAACTCATGAAGAACTGATGCATTCGATTCATGTTATAATGTTGCATTCGACTGATGCAGTCGAATACCTAATTTGATCATTAAGAATTGTGAAACGACGCTTACTATTAAAATTAGGTAACTGACACCTCATTAAGACGCGTCTCTTCAGACTAACGGTCAATCTTCAATCACGTCCGTTCATCCTGAAATCAAGCGCCAGTTCACTTTCCCTTTCTATATAGCAAACACCTATCTTTTAACACACCATTTGAAATCTGTCTTCGACTCTCTTGTCCTCATCTGCTCTTCGTGCTTCACTATTCCACGGCGAAGGACACTCAGGAACCTCCAAGAATTTTTTTTTTAAAGAAAGGTAGGATCTTTCACCTCTCTCTGTGATTCTTTCTTTCCTCTGCCGGTTTCCTGAGTGATTTCTCTTTCTTTCGTCTAGATGGCATCATCTAGGGCTCCTGAATCTGTCCAGTTGACCCCGATTAGCTTCAACGCCTGGCCAAAATCCCAATCTGTCTGGGAAAGGCTGTAGAGTTTTCTCACCTTTGGAAGTCTATCTTGGGTAGAAGCGACCCTCAGTGCCATGGGTTGGACTAAGCATATTCTGAGCCGTCTGTGGAGTCTGCAATTAGAGCCTTTTATGCTTCCCTACAAGTTTCATCCAAGAATGCTGTGATAGGATATGTGAAAGGAACCAAGATTACCATTTCTGAGGAGCTATTAGTGAAAATGTTGGATTGTCCAAGCTCTGGACACAAGCTCAGTGATTGTTTCCCTTGAGAAGCAAAAATTAGGGATTATTGGAATTTGGAGACCATCAGCAAGAGAGGGCTTTAGGTAATGAGTTATCTGCTGAGAAAAGGCTAATCCACTTAGTGATCACAAATATTGTGACCCCGAGAGCAGGCACTCACTCCTCCATTACTGCAAGAGATGGAAATCTCTTATTTTGGGCTATTCAGAGACACCAAGTAAATTTGCCGTAGTAATCCTAGAGAAAATGATAGCTTCAAAAGATCTGCAGGAATCCCTTCCATATGGTTCTCTACTGACTCTTATTTCAAGAGTTTTTAGTTGATCTTTCGAGAGAGCTTTTGGTTGGAACAAAAGAGAAAATAGGCTTTTCACTCTAAGAAGGAGCCATTACTCCTTGGTGGGCAAGAAGCAAAATTGTGGTTCAAGACATTGTGCCAGAAATGTGAACTGAAGTCTTTCCTGATGAACCTCTTATCTCCCTACCCACTCCAGTGTTTCTGAAAGAATAGAAGCTCCTGAGGTTCAAGCTAGATCTGAAGCTCAAGCTCAGATTTCCCATCAAGAAGATCAGTTCCAAGATTTCTCCTCCCATCCTCAGGTTAGGATACTCCTGAAGATACCATCAATGAAGTTCTGAGAGATCTCAGAGGAAAGGAGTAGCTTCTGAAGATGTGCTGCTTCCACCCCATGGAACATCAATTTGAAGAAAGAGAGACTCACTTTCTCCATCTCAGTTTGAAACCTGACCAAGGTCTCAGGGGGGAGAGCAGTAATAGTATTAATAATATTTGATTTAGTGAGAAGCCAGCATGAGAACCTGTCTGTTCTCCATATGCAAGTTGAAATATTAGATGTTAAGTTTGATAGCTTGTCTGATGAGGTCAAGCAGATAAAAGATCTTTTGCTTCAGTTAGTGTGCCAACAGGGCACTTCTAGGTCATCAGGGCCTGCTTCCTCACAGCAGCAAGAAGAAGATGCCCCTGCTCAGAAACAAGAAAACCAAGTAGAACCTCAAGTGCCAACACCTGAGGACCTTGTTATTAAGCAATCAGTTGTTGTAGAAGAAGGTCCAAAAACCCAAGCTGAGCAGCAACCTATATCAGTTGAGTCCCAGCAGCAGGAAGATGAGCAGCCTACTGAGCAGCAGGCTCAGTTAGCAGTAGTAGTTTTTGAACCTCCAGTTGAGCAGCAGCAAGAGCCTGAAATTGAAAAGTAGCCAGAAGAAGTGGCAGCAGCTGTAGAAGGTTCCAGCCATGAGGATCAGTCAACCCAGAAGGAATCTTCAGCAAGAGAACCCTTGAGCCCTCTCAAGATATCCAGTTCTTAAGAGAAAAGTGAAGAGAAGACTAGTCAAGAATTGTGCACACCTGTCCTCCCTTCTCCTTCTTCCAGGGTAGTTCTCCCCCCGTTATCCCCCCTTCTGAAGTCACTTCAGCAGCAACCAAACCATTGCACCCTCAGCATCACACCCTCTACAGCCTTCACACTCCTCTTCTCCTCCTCCTGCTGCAGGAATTCATTAGATGCAAAATTCCATCTACCCCATGAAATTCCAAGCAAACCACTTAAAGAGTTCACCAGAACCTTCCACTCACCCCCACACTACTATTCTTCTCTTCCCACTGCCTCCAAGTCTGACTCCAAGAAAACTCTACTTCATTTAGTTGAGATACTTCCTAGTATCCAACTGTCAGCTTCCCGTGGACCCAAATGGGAGAAACCTCCTTACTGCTTCCTCCATTCTGGTATGTCTTTGTCCACCACTCTGAACTCAACATGAATATGTTCAGAGAATATCTTGCAATAAGAGCATTCTTGAAGTCCATGGATTGCCAGGTTTCATTTGAACAGTGACTTCCTGTTTTGATAAAAACCTCCCAACTTTCCATTTCAGATCTTCAACTCTCTTCAGAAGAGCCACTGCCTCACACCCCAGAATTTGTTGATCTTTATCCGGAAGAGGCATCCAGGTTTCAAGAAAACAATCCAGGACCATTTCTTGACAGTCGGACATCATCTTTCTAAGGTTCCATGCTTTATTGCAGATCATAGGGCATCTCAGGCCAAGTACCTTGCAATGAGAACTTTCAACTATGAAAGGTTCAAACTGGGATTGCATGATGTATCCAAAGGGCAGTATGAGAATCTGCTAAGAGGGCAAAGAGAAATTGTTCCTTCTATGTCAGTAGCTATGCCATCAGCTCTTCACCCTCCCCTCGTAGGAGCAGTTTCCTACAGAGGAGCCTTTGCTGAAGCAATCTTCAACAGATTCATCCGGATTTCCACCAGATTCAAGATCAAGTACAAATCCAAGCTAAGCTTCCACATGTTCATCTTTCTCCAGTTATCCAAGAACTCTCATCATCTTCTTGACATTCAGTTAGCTTTGCTGAATCTGAAAGATTCACCCCTGAGCAATGACAAGCAGCTTATCCATCCTATCACTCCCAATGTCTGAAAGATGAAATGAAACTTTCCCTCAATGATTTCCACTCTAAGAGTATCATGGATTTTCGCAAGAATATTGGTTATAGATGGGCTCAAAGGTACCTTGTCTACTATCAAGCCAAGAATACAGCTATCTCCAATGGTCTCTACTGGAATATCACCCTCAATGAATTCCTCCATCTTGCAGCCACCAAACAGTTTGTTCCTCAAAATGAGACTCGACTTAGACAAATTTCATCACAGAGTTGCTTGGTTCAGGAGGCGCCACATCAAGTCTATCAAAATTACCCTCCACCAATCCAACTTACAATATTGATGGTGAACTGTTTGACAACTCCTTTGTCAAAATGAGCAAAAGCTCTGGGAAACTCCTCCAACCTTTCTTAGCAAAAATCCCTGCTTCTCTGTATTTACCCCGTTCAGCTAGAGTCTGAACTTTGTTTACTTTAAAACTTTGTACTACTTTCTACTGTATAGATGTAAATTTCTTCCTTCTTTTGTGTTATTTTGAGTTGTATCCTTTATGTTAATGTCACAAGGGGGAGAAAAGGTATAAAAGAATAGTTTGCCTATCTATTTAAAGATTTTTGTCATTAACAAAAAGGAGAGAATTGTTGAGTAACTACCCCTAAGAAATTTAAAGAATTTCATAAATTTTTATGAATCTTATTTTGCTATGACAAATCTTAAATATATGATTTATACCAAATATATCACAAAATTCTATACAGATAAAATTCATGAACACTCAAAAGTTTCTAAGGCCACATACTACCTCATAGCCTACTGAATCCGACGTATGCCTTTGACTGCAAAATCTGACTCCTTCAGAAACTCAGTCAAAAGTCTTGAAAAACTTCTAAGTCCACAACATTACATAACATTCGACTCATACAGCCGAATGTTTCCTACTCTGTATTCGACTCATACAACCGAATGTCTTTACTCTGCATTCGATTGATAACTTCGACTCATACAGCCGAATGTCTTTACTCTACAGTCGATTGATAACTTCGACTCATACAGCCGAATGTCTTTACTCTACATTCGATTGATAACTTCGACTCATACAGCCGAATGTCTTTACTCTGCATTCGATTAATAACCCCGACTCACACAGCCGAATACTTAGAACTCACTACACTGTATTCAACTGCTATATTCAAATTACCTTATTTTCCCTAAAGTTGAATCACTTGATTCTTCTTTGAAGTCGAATCATTCTTTTTTCCTCAGTCGAATCATCTGTTTCTATACATCCGACTACACTGACAGAGGTATTTGTACTTTACCTTTTCACTGTCAGATCTGTATTGAAAGGTTTGCGGAATCCCAATATGGTAATCTAGAAGGGGGGGTTGAATAGATTACTACCAATACAGGTATGAAAACACCCTTTTAAATCACAACAAGTCTTTTGAATTTTCTTTAGAAACAACGTGAAACTTAGATGTGTTGAGATGTGTAGATGAGTTAGCAATCTATCTAGTGTGTGAATGCAAACATGCCTATCAAGAATCTAACGTGAAATCGTTCAAACCAAGACACGAAGATTACGGTGTTCGGAGTACACAAATCGTGTATCTACGTCCACGGACACACACACACACACAGAAAAACTGCTTATCAGCGAGTTCGGTGACTACAACTCACACACACGTGTTTTCTGACGTGCACCCCGATCAGAACAACACACACACGTGATCTCAAGCACAAGGATCGCTTGAATCACCAACACACACACACACAGGGTAAGAGTATGAAAATAGAGAGAGTTCTGAGTGAGAGAATAAATCCTGGTTAAGAAACTCTTCTGAGAACGCCTGGAGGGAGTTCAATCTTCGACTTGAATGCTTTGAGTCGATGGAGAAGGTTGAATCCTCGACGTTCTTCTTTCAGGAACTGCTGGATCGACGGATCTTTAGGGCTCTGTGCAGCAGTCTGAAGCAGGGCAGCAGCAACTCTTGTGAAACTTGGAGTAGCTCTAGGGTTTTTGGTTGTGGCTGCTTCTCTGTGAAATTTCCTTCTAAGAGGTGTTTAAATATAGGGTTCTCACATAGAGGAACGTGAGTTGGAAACTCCTCCTAGGATAACTTAGAAACTTTATGTAATTTGAATTGTACTCTATCTGTCGACAGGTCTTGGCCATCTGTCGACAGGCGACAGTAAGACAGAAGTATGGATCTTCAGTTCTATGAGATCTGTCGACAGTCAAAGGACCATCTGTCGACAGATGTGCTCTTTTGTGCAAACGACAGAAGTCTGGATATCTGGAATGAGATCTGATGTTGACAGTCGATCTGTCATCTATGACAGATGAAGACTTTCTGAACTATGGGTCTTCTGGCAGACCACACTTGTGAGATCTGTCGACAGGTCTTTTGTGTCGTCGAACAGGTGACCTTGTTTTTGCTTTTTGTGATCTTTTTCATACTACGTGGAGAGAGCTTGCTTTGTGCATTTGTACCTACATGATGAAACATGTAAAACTAAGTCTTGTGATTTTAATCAAGTTAACAAAGTATTGCATTGGTTTCTATTTCTGTGTACATGTATCAAACCTCAATAAGTTATTCATCATCGAAAACATGTTGCTGTAAACGTTAGAATGAAAACCCACCATTCTCCCCCTTTTGATGATGACAAATTTATCAATTAATGCACATGAGGTTTCTCCCCTTTTGACAACATCTAAAAGCTTATCAGACAAACATATAGACAATATGGAACATGGCACTGTGAATCATTGATTTGAAGGAGGCATACACAGTACAAGAAGTTGTTTGACTGAGATTAAAACATGAAAAGAATGAAGATACATGACCACAAAGTGAAATAAAAAGACCATAAGACTCAGAAAAGACATGACATAGACACTACGTGAAGACCCATTTCTATTACATAAAGCCTATTAGGCAGCATCATCAGCAGGTGGAGTGGAGCCTGACGAGTGTATGTATCTCTATCTGAAGCCTTGTCAAACGGAGCTGGAGCTGGACTTGAGTGTCCGCAAGTGGTTCCAGACTCGAGTCCACTGTATCCAATTTGTGTTCAAGTTCTCAAATCCAGTGGTTATCTGTTGCTGTAACTGTGCAATAAATCTCTGATGGATGGTTGAGTTGGAGCATCACTAACAATCTCAACTCCGGCATACCATGTGATTCGGAATGGGAGGCGTCATTTCTTCATCTTCAGCATCATCAGCAACATTCTCATCTTCTTCTTCAACATTCTCCTCTACGGAATCAGCAAGTGCCTTACCCTTAAGTTCCCGGGTAATAACATTCCATCAACAAGCTTGTATCCCATGCGATGTGCTGCAGTGAGATCAAAGCTGTTGCGAGAATTTAGCACTATGCACTCGCTGGCTGGAAGTCAATGCCAATGAACCTCATCAGGGAGGTAAGTGGACAGGCAAAGGGCATCGACCTCCGGGGTTGGTAGAAGGTTTGTGGATCAGACGAAGCATCAAAAGTGGGAGATTAATGGGTTCACAGCTGAAAAGAAGGTGAAGAGAGATTGTGAACATCGGTGGACCAACTCCCGACTGCCATGTTTAGGCGCGATCATGGTAGTGAATATGTGTGGATCATTCTGATCAATGGAGGAAATGAATTGGCATTGAGTTTAGAGATTTTCTTGGTGCCATCATAATCCTCAAGTGTAAGGAGAGGGTAGTAGACAGAGGCATCGGGTTTGTGGCTTAGATATCGACTCCAGAATTGGGATTGAAGGGCTGTGCTAAGAAGATTTTCAGTGAGTTGAAATGTAGTGCCCTTGACGGTGCTAAAGAAACGATCATCTGAAGTGTAGCCAAGGTGTTGTAGAAGTCACGAATGACGGAGGAGAATACTGTTGTGATGGTAGAGAAATGGAGTCCAGCCTGATGTCGAATAGGGGTTGGAGATTAGGAAACATGACGGCAAGGACTCAAACTCTACATACCGTTGCTGGAAAAACTTGGTATGCGTCCCCTATGAGTGGGTGAGGTGAAGACGGGGAGGCACCACAAGCTCGGGAAGACGATCGTCCCGATGCTTTGTCTGCGCTCAGCCTCAGCCCCGTCGGCCCGAGAAGAGGAGGGACGGCGGCGAGAAGCAATTTCTTGGACGGCCTGGAAGACATGAGGAAGGCTAGAAGAAGAAGGATGAGCGTTAGAGAGAGATGTGGTTGAGGGCTCGGATGAGAGGAAGGAAGACCGGAGGAAGGTAGGGTTTTCCGTCCAGAACAGGGGATGGAGATTTGGAGGGAAGTGGAGAGGGGTTTTGGTGGTAGGAGGAGAAGGGTTCCTATGGATGCCTTTTATAGAAAGAGGAGGGGATTTTTAAAAGGCAAGCCCCACCAAAAAAGCCCTAAACGGCGTGCCGTTGGACTTCCCAAACTGGGTCTTCCGCCGGCTGTCGACAGATGATAGGGAATCTGTCGATAGATCCTGCATAGTTTCTGCCATTGATGTTTGATGTGGCTTTTGAAGAAAGAAATGGGAGCAATGATTACATGAGTCATATTTGTAAGGTGTAACATGGGTAAACACATATTGTAACTATCATTGTCATGGACATTAAGGCTCTCCCACTTACCTAAATGGTTTAAAAATAATACCCAAGGGACTTAAAGTTAAAGCATTAGAGAACATTTTCCATTCGTTGAGAAAGGACACCATTACCTTGGTTGATTAAGGACATTGTAGACCAACACTATCCAAGTTTATGATAATCAATGATGATTGAAATAAATGTAAACTTCTGGATAGCCATAGACAGTACATGACCTTTAGATTTGAGACACTGTGGAGGCTTCACACTACATTTCAATTTTTTTTTGCTTTCAAGTCAAGAATGCAATGGGAAAAGTGATATTCAAGATAACTCACACCTTTTGACATGAGGATAGACATGACAAGTGCCCGTACCCCAGTTACTCATCGAAGTTTCCATTATACGTTGTATAGAGATAATGAGTTTGGTTTTTGACCGGGGCAGACATCTGTGATGCCCGTCTCCCGGTTACTCAGCAAGACCCATCATAGCTCTACCTTTATCCCCATTTTTTTTTGTTGTTTAAATGACGTTGTATATACTTTTTGAATAGGTAGGGTTTCTCCATTTTAGCTGAAATTAAGATCAAAGAGATGTATAGTGATCCTCAGTTCAAAACATAATTTCAATAACCATAAGATTTTTCAGTTGTATGAGAATGTGTGAGCCTACAAGGAAATATTCAACGGAGTTTAGGTGTTATCTCGAAGATAGTTCAATGTTTCCAAAGATGTAACATAAACCCAAGCATGAGTAGTATGTCCAAATCATGGTGGTTTAGGGGTAGCATCAATATCATGTATATATGAGGAAGTTAAACATGTATATCCACCAATAAACACCTTAGTGAAAGTTCATGAACCTGCTGAATAAGTAGGATGAATAGGCATGAATTACTTGAAGAGGTGGTGTCTGTCGACAGCTAGAGAAGTGTCTGTCGACAGATCACAAGACAGAAGAAAGGCCAGTTCGGGCAGAGCAGAACCTGTGAGATCTGTCGACAGATAAGTTGTCGTCTGTCGACAGATTGCACAGACAGAAGAAATAGAGTTCTGTGAGGCCTGATCTATCGACAGATGTAGTGGGAGCTGTCGACAGATGCCTGTGCAAAGTTGGTTAAGATTAGAATGAAGAGTGAGATGATCATGACAAGTGAGGAATTGAAAATACACATTGAATGAGTGATTCTCCTTCATGAAGGACATCTAACCTAGACTTGCTCCCCATAGTGTGTGCTATGTGAAAACAAGCAATTGAGTATTCAAGACACACTTACAACTGGACCAATCATGGAGACTCAAGCTTTCAGGAAGACAGATTGTTAAGATTGTCAATGTTTCACTGAAGAGGAGAATGGGCAAATGTAAAGAAACTCATCCCTATATGAAGTACATACCCCTTACATGCATGTCAACTATGGTACATGGCAGAGGATCTTTCCTCTACGCATAGTGGAAGTTTCAACCAAGCTTTACTTGTTCTTCCAAAAACACTATTTGATATACTCACAGTTGGTGCACACAAGAGACATATGCTCAGTATATGGATAAGTTTTATTGCAATTTGCACAAGCCCAATCTCTTCTTAAAGTGGTGAATCTATCTTCAGCTAGAGGTTTGGTAAAGATGTCAGCCAAGTGTTTTTCTGCGGGTATGAAACTGATTTCTAAGTTTTTGTTGGCTACCTCATCTCTCAAGAAGTGGTGACGGATTTCTATGTGCTTTGTCCTAGAGTGTTGAATGGGATTCTTTGATAAGTTGATTGCACTGGTGTTGTCACATAGGATAGGTGTGCATCCATATCAATGTTATAGTCACACAACTGACTTTTTATCCACAACACTGTGGCACAACTCCCTGCAGCAACATATTCTGCCTCTACAGTGGATAGTGCAACCGAATGTTGCTTCTTGGATGCCCACGAAACATGCAACAACTGCCAAGGATTTGGCAATAGCCACTAGTGCTTTTCCTGTCAATTTAGATCCAGCATGTCAGCATCAGAATATGAACCAAGTCAAAGCTACTACCTGCTGGATACCAAAGACCCAAATCAAACATACCTGAGAGATATCTGAAAATTCTCTTAACGGCAATTAAGTGGCTTTCCTTTGGACTAGATTGGTATCTAGCACAAAGGCAAACGCTGAACTGGATGTCTGGTCTACTTGCAGTAAGATAAAGGAGTGAGCCAATCATACCTCGAAATTGTTTGGCATCTATGATTTACCTTTCGCATCACTTTCTAGCTTAATGCTTGTGTCATGGGTGTTGAGGCATGTTTAGCTTCTTCAAACTGAAACTTTTCAGTAGCTCTTTGACATATTTTTTTGGTTGATGAAGAATCCGTCTTCCCATTGTTTGACCTGCAAACTAAGAAAAAATTAAAGCTCCCCCATAAGACTCATCTCAATTCACTGTGCATATGTTTGGGAATTCTTCACACAGTGAAGGATTAGTAGAACCAAGATAATGTCGTCCAATAGACTTGAACAATAATTATATGATTGCGGACTTTCTTTGTAAAGAGAGTTTGGTCTACCTTACCTCTTGAGTAGTTTTTGCTTACCAGAAATGTGCTCAGCCTGTCGTACCAAGCTCGGGGTGCTGTTTCAAACCATAAAGAGCTTTGTGCAATTTAAATACATGGTTGGTTTATCATAATCCTCAAAGCCCGGTGGTTGAGAAACGTAACATTCTTTTATGTAGCCATTAAGAAAGCAGTTTTGACATCCATTTGATACAATTTAAATTGTTTGAGCATGAATATGCTAACAAGATTCTAACTGCTTCTAGCCTAGCTACTGTGCAAAGATTCTTCAAAGTCTCCAACAATTCCTAATTATATCCTTTTGCACCAGTTAGCCTTGTTTCTCACACTTTACCCTCTTCATTGAGTTTTGTTTCTAAAGACCCACCTTGTACCTATGACAGACATTTCAGGGTTTGGAACTAAACTCCATACATTATTTTCTTTGGAATTGCCCAAGCTCCTCATGCATAGCATCAATCCATGAATCTTCTTTTAAGGCTTCTTCACATTCTTGGGTTCCACTGAGAGAAAAAGCTAAATGGTCCTGGTCAACTATTTGATAACCTTAGATCTAGTTTGAACCGACTCATTTAAATTTCCTATCACATTCTAAGAGGGTGATCTTTGAATACCTTACATCATGACTGTTGAAGGGCCTGAGAAGATCTTGCATTTGAGGAGTTTGTTCTGGAGGAGGAAGTGCTTGAGGTAGTTCATGTTGATGTTCTCCTCTTGTGGATCTTTGTCAGGTACATCTTCTGAATATTGTACGGGAGAATATCTTCTCATTATACCTGCGAAGATATCCACTTTTAGTCTTGACAGTTGTTATAGAGATTGCATTTGATTTTCTCTGTAGTTCTCCAAGTGTTGTATCTTCAATTTCATCTTCAAACCTGTAAAGTTTAGAATTGTTAGACTTGGTTTGAGATTCATCAAATACAACATGTGGAGTTTCTTCCACTTTCTTGTTTTAAGATTGAACACCCTATAGCTCTAGAGTGTTCTGAGTATCCAAGAAAAATACCTTGATCGCTTTTGGCTTCAAACTTGTCCAAATCATTTTTATCATTGTTATGTATGAACACTTTGAGCCAAAAACTCTGAAATACCAATAGTGGGTTTCTTACCTTTCAGTAGTTCTAGGAGGTTTTCTTGAATACCGGTCTTACCATGGCTCTATTAAGAATGTAGCAAGACGTGTTTACGCTTCTGCCCAAAAGGTTCTTGCTAGTTGATTCTCGACCAAAAGCGTGCGAGCCATCTCCACCAATGTTCTGTTCTTTCTCTCCACCACTCTATTTTGTTCCGGAGTTCTTGGAGAGGAGAACAAGTGCTCTATCCCGTGGAGCCTGCAGAATTCAGTAAAGGAGTTGTTATCAAATTCTCCCCCGTGATCAGTGCGGATGGAGCATATTTTGTTGACATTTCCATGCTCAATCTTATTAAAAAAATCTTCAAAAACTTGCAGTGCTTCATTCTTGTGAGCAAGAAATTTCACCCATATGAACCTAGAAAAATCGTCTACAATAACAAAACCAAATCGTTTGCTATTGAGACTAACGTTCTTGTAGGTCCAAATAGGTCCATGTGCAACAGTTCATAAGCTTTAGTAGTACTCACCGGTGCTTTTGATTGAAGGATTTCCGGGTTTGTTTTCCCTGTGCACATGCATCACAGAAATTTTCATTCTTGTTAAAGGAAATGTCAGGAAGACCACTCACCAATTTAAGCCTTATGATCTTGTGCAATACATTTAGCTAGCGTGACGAGCCTACGATGCCACAATGTAAGCTCATCCTGTTTGTTTGCTACAAGACATAGATCATTATTTTCTGGATCATCTAAGTCATCATGTAGATGTTGTTTGTTCTTTTTCCAAAAAATTTCAGACTTCCTGTTTCCTTATCAAGAATTTGACATGAATGGATTCAAAGACAATTTTATGACCTTATCACACAGTGACTTATGCTTAGCAAGTTGTGATGAAGGCCATCAACAAGTAAGACTGTCTATAGAGTTAGAGGCAAACTTACCAACCTTACCTGAGCCGATGATCTGACCTTTGTTGTACCTCTAAAAATTACTTGACCTCCATCTTTTTCCACGAGCAAACTGAATTTTTCTTTATCGCCCGTCATGTGCCTCGAGCAGCCACTATCCAGGTACCATTTGTTTTGATTGTGGCTGCTAGGCATTCCTGCAATTGGATCAGACAAGAGGTTTTGGTACCCAAATACTTTGGGTGCCGTTGTATCATTCATGCCAAACAGTAAATGCTTAGGTATCCAAATCTGTTGACTTTCAAATTTTTGGATTGTTCCAGCATGTTTTTCATTATGCCCGACCTTTTTGCAGACTTTGCATGATGAAGGTTTGTGAACAACAGTGGGCATGATATTCTTGGGAGAATGCATTGGATCTTGCCTTTTGTTGTCTTGTCAATTTGGGTTGGGAGCATGCTTTTTGTTCTGTCTTGGGCTTGTTACAAATTCTTTAGATTGTCCACGAACAAACTTGATCAACTTAGGTTCTTGTTTCCTACCCTTTGAAGGGGTTTGTTTACTTGAACTTGGGCTGGAATCAATGAAAATTGTTAGCAGATTTTTGCCAATTACCTTTGGCTTTGCATTTTGAAACCCAATCCCATGTCTTGCAATAAACACTTTGAATCTAGAATTGCATCAAGATTTGTTTACTTTTGACAAAGCCAGACAGAACTTTTGACTTATCTTTTATTTCCTTTTCAGCTTGATCCAATCTTTCCTTCAGATTAGCATGCTCATTTTTAAGAACTTCAAGAGAGTTCATTAGTTCATCTCTTTCCTTTTGAACTTCTTGAAACTTAAGTTTCATGCTATCCAATCATCACTGTGTGTTGTTCATCACTCTTCATCATTTCAATTACCTTATTCAAAGATTCAATTTCTTCATCATTATTTGATCTATGAACAAGGGAATTGACTTTCTTCTTGAGTGACTTATTTTCAGACTTGAATTCACAGAATTTTTCAATAGAACAGTATAAGCTTCTTCCCACTCAGTAATAGAATATGTTTCAAAGGAAGAATTTATCTCGTTGGAGTCATCACTCCTAGCCATGAGACACTGAATCTCATCATCTCCTGAGGTAGCTTGACTGTCCTCGTCTTCATCTTCATCACTCCAAGTGGCCACCATTGCCTTGGCCTTTGAAGGTGAACCTGTCCTTCTTCAGCTTCTTTTGAGCTCGGGGCACTCTCCTCTCATGTGCCCTTGCTTCTTGCACTCATAACAAACAATCTCAGATTTTTGGTAGAGCAAATTTATTCAAAGTCTTTCTTTGGAAAGGTTAGAGTTACATGTACCTCTCCTTGTTTTTCAGGAATTTTTTGAATTGTCTAGTGAGCATAGCTATTTCTTCATTCTCACTCTCACTAGACGATTCAGACTCATTATTTTCCTGACTTATCTCCTTTTTGGAAGCTGAAGAACTCTTCCTAGAAGCCTTCAAAGGAAAGTGACTTCCTAGGATTTTCTTCAGTTTCCTCTTTTGACATTCAGTTCATAAGTCATCAGAGAGCCAATCAGTTCATCTACTTTCATTTTTGAGAGGTCTTGGAATCCTCAATGACTATGGCTTTGGTGTTCCATGAGGATGGAAGAGACCGAAGTATCTTCCTCACCAAGTCACTCTCTGAGTATTCCTTTTAAGACTTTCAATCCATTTATTATTATCATGAATCTAGCAAACATGTCAGAGATGGTTCATTATTATTCATTTTGAACATTTATATTCTGAAACCAACATGCTTACCTTTGATTCTCTTACCTCAGACGTACCTTCATAAATCAGCTCAAGCTTGTCCCACATCTTCTTTGCTGAAGTGCATGTGGAGACTCTCGAGTATTCCTTCGGATGAACCGCGCACTGCATCATGTTAAGGGCGCTCCAGTTGAGTGTCCCCTTGGCGATCTGGTCCTTAGTCCAGGTATCTCGTCCTGAGGCAATTCATATGCTCCTTTTCTGACTATTTTCCAAGTTCGAAATTTGTGCTCGTAGAAAAACCTGCATTCGATTTTTCCAATACGGACAGTCAGTGCCATCAAAGAAGGGTGGCCTGGTCACAGAGTGTCCCTCGACCATATACCCTTGTTAGATTCCATTTGACTGTGAATCTCTTGATCGTAAGATCAACGAGATAAAGCAGTATATCGGAGAAACCTCGCTCTGATACCAATTGAAAGGTTTGCGGAATCCCAATATGGTAATCTAGAAGGGGGGGTTGAATAGATTACTACCAATTAAAAGTATGAAAACAACCCTTTTAAATCACAACAAAGTCTTTTGAATTTTCTGTAGAAACAACATGAGACTTAGATGTGTTGACGATGTGTGTAGATGAGTTAGCAATCTATCTAGTGTGTGAATGCAACGTGCCTATCAAGCATCTAACGTGAAAATTGTTCAAACCACAAGACACGAAGATTACGTGGTTCGGAGTACACAAATCGTGTATCATACGTCCACGGCACACCACACACACAGAAAAATGCTTATCACGAGTTCGGTGACTACAACTCACACACCACGTGTTTCTGACGTGCACCACGATCAGAAAAAACACACACGTAATCTCAAGCACAAGGATCGCTTGAATCACCACAACACACACACAGATGGTAGAATATGAAAACAGAGAGAGTTCTGAGTGAGAGAATAAATCCTGGTAAGAACTCTTCTGAGAACGCCTGGAGGAAGTCAATCTTCGACTTGAATGCTTTGAGTCGATGGAGAAGGTTGAATCCTCGACGTTCTTCTTTCAGGAACTGCTGGATCGACGGATCTTTAGGGCTATGTGCAGCAGTCTGAAGCAGGGCAGCAACAGCTCTTATGAAACTTGGAGTAGCTCTAGGGTTTTGGGTTGTGGCTGCTTCTCTGCGAAATTTCCTTCTAAGAGGTGTTAAATATAGGAGTTCTCACATAGAGAAACGTGAGAGTTGGAAACACCTCCTAGGATAACTTAGAAACTTTCCGTAATTTGAATTGTACTCTGTCTGTCGACAGGTCTGGCCATCTGTCGATAGGCGACAGTAAGACAGAAGTATGGATCTTCAGTTCTGTGAGAGTCGACAGTCGAAGACATCTGTCGACAGATGTGCTCTTTTGTGCAAACGACAGAAGTCTGGATATCTGGACTGTGAGATCTGTCGACAGCCGATCTGTCATCTGTCGACAGATGAAGACTTCTGAACTATGGGTCTTCTGGCAGACCACACCTGTGAGATCTGTCGACAGGTCTTTTGTGTCTGTCGACAGGTGACTTGTTTTGCTTTTGTGATCTTTTCACTTACTTGGAGAGAGCTTGACTTTGTGCATTTGTACTACATGATGAAACATGTAAACTAAGTATTTGGAATACACAAATAATCAAGTATTGCATTGGTTCTATTCATGTGTTACATGTATCAAACCTCAATTGAAGTTATTCATCATCGAAAAACATGTTGTTGTAAACGTTAGAATGAAAACCCAACATGTATCTTCAAATATATATATTATAATCTAATATATATATATCAAGTAGTCTAACCTGATTCTGATATATCCTGAGTTTAATTATTTATAAAAAGCTTGTTATGAATCTCTTACTGAAACCTCAAAAATATTATTATTTAATATTTCTCTGACATGATATGACTTATCATTCTCAAAACATTCATCCTGTGCAAAAACTTGTTAGTGAAATGTCTTTTTGAAATCTTTTAATCTTGATGCTCTTGCTTCAGTTTAGCATTCACAAGATACAAAGCATTATGTGAATTTCAGACGCATGGGATCTGACCATCTCACCTACCACTGACAGACCATGCTTTAGCTTTTTGTATGTCTGCTTTATTTACTGAAAAGCTTGTGATACTAGGTTCCATATCCTGTGTTGTACTCACTGACTCACTACCACAAGGGTATGGAGATGCATTTCTCACTTTGTCCTTACAGCAGGCATTAATTGAGCATGCCTCTCTCTCAGCTGTGTTCTGCAAGAGCTTATCTTCTAGCTGTGGACAAACTGAAGACCTTGGGAAAATGCAATTTTGAAGACCTACTAGACAATTCTTCAAGATCCAAAGGATCCTGAAATCCTCTTCAAACGGCCAAAATTGCAACACGGTCACCAAGCTCCAACGGTTATCTTCTCAAACGGCTACTTTTTGAGATTTATAAAAGGAGCTCAAGATTGAAGAAAAAGAATATACACACCACACACAGAAGTGCATGCAAGCCAATTCTCCTGAAAAGCTTCATTCGAATCATCAAAGCTCTCTCTCTCTCTCAAGCCTTCCTGCCAACAACAGTTGGAGAGCTCAACTTCAAAAAATCTCCTCTGAAGTTCTGTGTTGGGTGGGAATTGTAATTGTCATATTTTCTTCAAGTCCCCCTTATTACTTCAGATAGGATTAGCTTCATCTCTTGATCTTTTAATCCTACTTAAGTCAGTGTGTGTTTGTGCTCAGATTTGAGGCAAACACACAAGTGTTTTAATTCTTCTTCCATTGTAATCTATGCAGAAGGTAGTCTGCATTGCCCCTCCTGTGAAGGGAAGGCCTTGTGAAAGGCAGTCTTTGTACCCCTATTTAGGGAAGGACTTGCTTGGAAGAAAGTGGGTTTGTAATTCTTCTCAAGGGTGAGAGAAGGCCAATTTGTTGGCAGTTAGTGGAAATCTCAAGTGGTTGACTTGAGGACTGGATGTAGGACTTCCATGTGGGAAGGCCAAACCAGGATAAAATCCTTGTGCATTTCTTTGTGTGATTGTTTTCGCCTGGTTTACACTTGAATCACACACACCACACTAAGTACTAACATATTCATCTAGTGTTGTGCTTTTTAGAAGAAAGTTTTAAAAGGTAAAAAGTCCTATTCACCCCCCTCTAGGACTATTTGTTAGCCATTTCGATCCAACACACAAATCCTCCACTGTTGTAGACACGCAAATTTGGCTCCACCGCGGGTAAATTCATATTGCACCATAACGCCACAAATGACCCTCTTTTTGCCTTGAAAGAGTGTTTTCCCCATCATTCTGAATCACCTCCATTCTTCCCCGGTTCTTCCCCTTCATTTCCAGGGCCCCTCGGGAATTATAGGCTTTCATTTCTTGTCGCGACGGGTCTTCGGGGCGCGATCATACAGTCGCGACGGGCCTGCGGGACGCGTTAGTGAAGATATCTAAATACGTCCGGCAAAGCGGACGCGATTCCAAGTCGCGTTGGGCATCTGGGGCACGACAAGGCCAAGAGTCCTTATCGCGGCAGCCTTGTGCGACGCGATAAAGATTATCTATTTATTTATGAGAAACATCCAACCCCATTTTATGAACGTGTCCGCTGTGAGCGCTGCGATTTAATGTCAGTTTGGCAAGTTTATAAATAAAATTCATAAATACTTTATCACGTCTTGCCGTCCCGACGCGTTTGAAATCAAGACGCGTCGGCCTGAGCCGCCACGATTAGGCCCAAGCCTCAAAGTCGTTGCACTCGAGCGCCCGTACATCGAAATCACGCGAAATGTCTGAATCGCGTCCGCCTGAGCCGCCGCGATTAGCGCCTAGGTCTGACACGCCAGACCTTGGAAGTCGCCGCATTTATGGCCCACGTGCCCATTTTGAAGTCGCGGTGGGGTTGGCCGACGCGTTTCCTTAACGCGGCGGTCATCCCAACGCGATTCTGAAGGTGGTTACAGGCTATGATCGGGCTTTATGTCAAATCAAGGCCTTCTGAATCGCGGCGGGTGCCGCCGGACACGATTAACATCATAGTCGCGTCCCCTGTACCCGATGCGATTCAAAGCTCCCAGTGCCTATAAATAGACCCCGAGGGTCATTGGTAAGGGGGGGTTCATTCCAGAAGCGGCGAAGTCCTGCCAGATTCCCATCTCGACGTCCGCCCAGGGGGACCTCCTCTTCCCTCATCCGTCCAGCCGACGTTCGGAATTCTTCACGTGTACTGGAGTGGAGTGGCGCGGAAGCTCCTCCCTCGTCTTCCTCCGTTCGTCTAACCGACAACACCGCGGCGCCGACGCGTCATCCACTATTCGTGGAAGCACCCCCTCCCTTTCCTTTATTTTTCATATTCTCTCGGGCCCTACGTGGCTCCTTTTACTTACTTCCTCTGGGCCCCACGCAGCCCATCTACTCCTTTTCTATATACACACACACATGCATGCATACACATACACACCTATTTTGGGTTTAAAAGCCACCATACGGTAAGTCGTTCCCCTTGCCGTTTATTCTTTTATTACATTTTTTAGGATTGTATACTACACGCCCATGGCTAATCCCCTTTTCATTTTTGTCTTTTTCTTTGACAGGGTAATCAACACGGAAAACGCCCTCTACCACGGCCGCCGTACTGTAGAGGAAGAAAGGACCCACATCCCGTGCAATCTCTCAGCTCCAAAAGGTATTCTCCGTGATCACTTCTTCCATCTCGCACCCCTCGCCGTGTGTCTCCATTCGGCACCCTCGCGTGCCTGGCGATCACGATCTTTTTATTTTCTATCATTTCCGATTTTCACTCATATTCACCCCCCTCTTGTGGACGTTTGGAGCTCCCGATGAGCTCGAAACGCCCGTCTACAGATTGACGATCACGGTGGGACCTCTTTTGGATTTTTCCATTTGGTTACCCTCCTCCTTCGTGCCCCACGTGGCACTTTCTTGGGCACCCTCGCGTGCCCCTCCTTCTTTTACCATTTTTATACATATACAAAGCATGCAGTGTGTTTAGTTTCATTTTTATTTTATTTTTCCCTATATATTTCCTGCTCATTTCCTATTTTTTCCTATCCTCGGGTTGCCTCTGGAATCGCGTCCAAAACAGAGGATGTGATTCAGTCTGAGAATGCGGCTCGTTGACGGACGCGTTTCTGCTTCGTGTCGCGCCGGCCAAGGCCGACGACGCGTCACTTTCCCTTGTCACAACGCGTTTATTTCCTTTTCCTGGGTATACATATCCTGTGTTTACTGCTTTCTTTCATGCTTTCTTTTTGCTCTCGAGTGCCTTTTTGGAATCACGGCAACACAGAGGACGCGCTTATAATGCGTCCTCTGCCCTGGACGCGTTTCATTGTACTATCGCGACAGCACAAGCCGACGCGTTCTTGTCGCGACGGCAGGGCCAATGCGTTTCTGCCCGCAGTCCGTCTGGGGCTCTCAGTGCCACGTCCAGGTGACTGTACCTGATCTTGAAGTCACAGCGCCTGTACCCGTCGCGATTCAGAGTGTTGATAGAAATGCGCCCCCTTGCCATTTTTGCTATAAACTGTCACATGCATGGCTTTGCATCGGTCGGGGGACCTCCTTCCCTCATATCTTACGCTCCACACACCCTTCCGGTGAAGGCAAACTCTCCATTGGGCATTCCGTCCCTTTGGACTAGCGAACCTTCTCCCGGAACGCCATAATTCTCCGTACCCCGTAGATTCCCTCACGGCGGACCGAGCTGGTTGTACCCCTCCGTTGACCCGGGTTTAGATATCCATTGCGTGGTGAGAGGTGATTCTAGTGTACCCCGAGTTCATATTTACCCAACTAGGATCTCACCTGGAGTGACACAATGATTTTTCAATTCATTAATTAATTGTGAAACTCCTAAAAACAACGTAAGATCATAACTTGTTTGAACCATATTGCTTTATTAATCTTTGTTCAACCTAGTTTGCTTGCTTATTTAAAAATGGACTCATACCATTATGTTGGATTTAATTATATGGACTATGAGGATAATGTCAAGTCTCCATCCTTTCAGTCCCATGTCCGTTAATCTCACCACTGTGAGGGGGATGCTTCTACTTCTTATGGTCATGTGCGCATGCCGCACACTAACCAATTTGATATCCCCTCACATCTACCTCCAATCAAAACCCGACGAGAGCCTTCCCCTCGCCAGGATCCCAAAGTGCAAACTGTCCTGCAGGCCCTGGATCAGCTCACCCCTCAACAGCTCAAATTAATACAATCTTTAGTTGAGGGTGTGACTCCTCCCCTCTCTCCTTCCCTCAGACACCCGCCTTTGTATATTCCGAAGACTTCACCACATACCCCTGTACATTCTCCATCACCTCGGCCCCCTGGCCAATTGCACTCCCGTGCTTTGGTCCGTACGGACCAACCCTTGGGAAGGCCCACTAATTCGAGGCCACCCCTATGTACTCTCTCATTTGCCCAGTAGCAACCTACTCCACTCCAACACGCTCTTCTCCAGAAATTGAACAATTTGGAGAATCAAATAAATAAGCTTTCAAATCCCATGGGTGACCCCATTGCCGCCATGCTGGCTCTCCCTCAAATTTACATACATCCTTCAGAGATGCCAACGTACTGATTGTACAATGGCATGGGTAATCCCTACCTTCATGTCAAGGAATTCCTCTATGAGTCCTCCCATTGGCAACGAGATCCAATCACTCTAGCATTCCTTTTTAGAAAATCTCTTGACGGCCCTGCACTCGAAGGGTTTATACTCTCTAGAGCCAAGTGAGGTAGGAGACTTCCATCCCTTGCATAAAAATTCCTTCAAAGATACAAAGACCGTGTCAGCCCTTATCTCTCTCATGGATCTAGCATCCGAGAAAATGGGGGCCGACGAGACCTTTGTACAATTTGCTGACCGTTGGAGGTCAATGGCCACTTGCCTGCAAATGTGCTCTCGGAGTCAGAGCAAGTCAAAATAATAATTTCCAACTCGACTCCGAGGTTCAAGCACATATTGGCCATGAACTAAATCACCTCCATGGAGGAGCTCTACGACGGGGACGTTACATTCAAGCCCATTAATGAACTCCCCGATCGTAGAGCTATTTGATCAAATAATCCGAGAAAGAACGGATCAGTGGACGCCATCCACCATACAACATCCACTCTTATGCCCCTCCACAAACTCCCATTTACCAAACCATACCGCCACCCAGGCGTCCACTGATTCGTCCTCCTCGGACCCAACAACCTCCAACTGGGCCCTACGATGCCCCAATTCAAGAAGAAGCTCTCGTGCCCTACGTTGCACCTACTCTGGCCCCATGCCGATTCCCGTACCTCAACCACAACAACCTCCACCTCCATCACAGCCTGTTGCTTGGGCTGAGGATGCCAGCGCCCAACCCATCTACAAAACCACTTGGTGTTACGACGATGAACCTTCCAAGGTCATGTTCGTATGCCATTTATCTACACCTCCCACATTGTCATCCATTACCATTAAACCTTCCACAATTAAGCATCCACCCATCACTACACCAATCATTACACCTCCTACTACGCCAGCACCATTGGCAACCGAACCCGAGCAAATCTTCCCCTTCATACCCATCGCGCCTCCACTGGCCATACAACTCCCATTACGCCCACCATATCCACCCACATCCAACGGAGCGGGTGCAAACATTTAAGGAGCTGCAAGCGTCAGTAGAAGGAAGCCTTGGGACCGTGCATGCTTTTCAAAATCCAGGATTATATTCCTCGCATGCCGGTCATTGTCAAAATATCGGGCACATTTACTGAGCGGGAGTCCTCCCCTCCAATCATGGCCGTCAAAAGGCCTTCTAATCATATGCCACTCATACCCGTTGCCAACCGAGTTCATTTTAAAATACTCATAGGGATCTCTCCCTCCAAGCTCTCATGACCGCTCACACCATTGTTGTGAACCTTCCCACTCTAGTGAAGGGGTCAACTATCTAGATTGTGCTCATGCACTCCAACACCAAATCATTGGCACAATCTATTGCTCAAGGGTCATGCCCCATCCCATATCAAACATTGTACAATCTTTGGGCACGGTCCCCTCATTGTTGCTTCCAAATCTACCAGTGAAACTCCCCACCCTTTCATTCAGCTATATTCCAAGGGAGTTGCCACTGTCATTTGACACTCCAACGGAAGTCAACAATCCTCCAATCATTGAGAGCTGTTCAAACTCTCCAAGAAGAGAAAGGCCATCTGCCCGCTGGGCACATTATGAGAGGAAGTACCTGAGGGTCAAAATGTCGATTCCCAAGCGGGAGCCCAAACGTCGGGCAAGGCAAGAAACCAGGGGGCCTCCTCCATCTTTTTCATTTTTTTCCAATCATATTTTGTGCTTCTTAGCACCTTTCCGTAGGTTCTCCGCATTCCCTCCCCACGAGAGGCATTTTATTTTCATTTGTTGTACAATCCATCCTCTTGCACTGGGCATCACACCCCTTTTTGTACTCCTTACTCTCCCTTCTGTGCCCCTCGTGGCACATCTTCCTATTGTGCCACGCCTGGCACGTCTCCCCTCCGTGCCCCTCGAGGCACATCTTCCCATTATGCCACGCCTCGCACGTCTCCCCTCCGTGCCCCACGTGGCACATCTCCTTCTTGTGCCCCACGCATCATGTCTCCATCCTGTGCCCCACATGGCACATCTTCTTCTTGTGCCCCACGCGACACCTCTCTTTCTTGTGCCCCACGCGACACCTTTCCCTTTTGCGCCCCACGTGGCGCACCTTTCCTGTTGGCCCCTTGCGGCCTGCTTTTTCCTTTCTCTCCTTCGGGCCATCCGAATTCTCCTCTTTCAGCGCACGCGCCCTCCTTCTTCTTCAAACCCCTCCGGCCCTGCCGGAGTCTCCAAAATCTTTCCTCCTCTCTCCTCGCCGCCTTTAATCAGGTCCTTCGGCCCTTCTCGCATTGTTTGGAGTTTTAGCCCCCACATGTCTTTATAATTCCAAATAAAAAATGTAAATTCGTGTAGACCCCCGAGTCTCGCCCCAGCGTAGGGCATTCGTCCTCTTTCCGCAATTCTCTCCCTTCCACTTTAATCGGGTCCTTCGACCCTTCTCGCATTGTTTTCGGGTTTTAGCCCCCACTTGTTTTTTTTCTAATTTTCAATAATAAATGTAAATTCTTGTAGACCCCAGAGTCTCGCTCCAGCGCAGGGCATTCGTCCTCCTTCACCCTCCAAATTCTTATTAAAACCTATCAAAATCCATAAAAAGATGAATATCCAGCATTGCCATGCTATCGCAGCACTCCTGTTATGAGAACTCCGCCCAGGAGTCTAACCTTCCCCTGAGTCATTAAAGTTTGCCCTTAGCATGGGCACCTTGCACACACTGCACGACGCCCAAAGCTGATTGCTCCTGGTAGACACCGTCACTATCACAGCCACGCCTGAAAGGCACAAACGTCTGTTTCTCCCCTCATTCGGCCAAAATATGGGTATTGGAGGTAGTCTGGGCAATGCAACCAACCCAAAGCACTCCGTTATAAGAGGATGTCCAAAAAATGGGCAAATCAAATGACCAATCAAAATAAAGTCAAATGCATGTCAAGAGTGGCAAAGTCCCAGCAGGGATCCAAATGGACCTGGACGTACATATGCAAAAATCAAAAACCAATCAATGACAAATAGGGCATGGCAAAGAGTGGCAAAGTTCCCGCGGAGATCCAAATGGACCCGGGCGTACGCATGTCCCTACAATCAAATGGTCATCACTCAAGATTCCAAAATAATTCAAAAGCCCCAGTGCTTAATGAGACTCAACCTTCTGATGGTTGTGACAAGGAAGGAAATCAAACCCAACTCCTCAATACCCACACAAAGTTTACCTCCAAATTTCTTCTCTTCTCCCTGCCAGACTTAGTCGCCTTTTTAGGCATGGCTTTGGCAGTGCACTGTCAACCCAGTGCAATCATCCCGTGGGCACCACGTTAAAATGCACGCCCTACTCTGGTGATTCTTTAATAAAATGGGAGGAAACAAGGACCCATCGCCGGTCAGTTTTCATAACCTTAATGCTGCCATGGCATGACAATATTCCAAAATCGAAAAAAAATCAAATATTTCCAAAAACCACAAAATTCAAATATTTCCAAAACCCAAACAAAATTCAATATTTCAAAAAAACAACAAAAAATTCCAAATATTTTCGAAAGTAATAAAAATCTAAATATTTTCGAATTCTCCAAAAAATTCAAATACTTTCAAAATCCAACAAAAATTCAAATATTCCAAACAAAACCACAAAAAATCAAATATTTTCAAAAAAATCCACAAAAATTCAAATACTTTCAAAATAAAAAAAAATCCCATGGTATTGCACAAGGCAAGCGCGTCCTGTCTGTGCCCAATTCTTCCCCTTCATGGGTTCCTCCCATCATGCACTCCAAACTCCCTTATACAGAACGTTTATCCTCATGGTTAAACCAAACAAACCGAATGAACCATGGCTATTTTTTTAATGCTTTATTAATGCTCCAAGTCATGAATGCTATTATACCATGTTGTTTGTTATCTTGGCTAATGAGTTTTTAGCGCAGGATTCGAGTTACCTCATCTGGCGCTGCATCAGCTGCAACGTGCTGCCCCCTACCATCAGTTATTTATATTTATACCTTTAGATCATACCAAGGACCATGTGGCTCTAAGGAATCTGGGATTTGAGTTCCCCTCTATCAAAAATAATGATTATCCCAGAGGATCCTTTGTAACGACCCTCCTGATACGGTACGTTATACCAACCCACATCGATATAATGAACGCCGCTACAGTGGGACATTTACCCAACAGTTATACGATAGGCTGAAATATACATAAATACATTCACATAACAGCGGAAAAGAAATGGCCAAATGTAACTTCTTATTCCATCATCCACATTCCATTCACAGTCCATATATAGAGAAAAGAAATCTAAACTTTTCATAACTGAGAAATGAAATAAATACATTGTCCACAACTTTCCACTAAATAAGTACACAAATCCCAAAGGTAGAGCGAGTCTACTCTTATTACATACTTATGGAAAACAAAAGTACAACGCCAAGTTCAAAACAAGGTCTCCTACTCCCGCTCCGAGTCACTCCTAACGATCTCCTCAGAAGAAGTAGAAATCTCTGCACCTGTATGCCGAAGCAATAGTGAGTTCAAAAGACTCAACAAGTAACACCAAACCACTAAACTTACATGCATCACATAACTTTCACATTTTCATACTGTTGGGTTGAGTGTGTTTTGGAATTTCCTAAGTTGTATTTTAATGATGACCAATGAATATCACTCATACTTTGATTTTGATGATGACATGTTGAGTTTAATGATGACATGTTGTGATTTTAATGATGACATGTTGTGATTTTAATGATGACATATTGTGATTTTGATGATGATATGTTGAACATGTTTACATTTTATACATATCACAATAATGCTTAAACAACATATTTTTGATGTTAATATCTCATTTTTAATGATAATATCTTGTACTAATGGCTTATGTGTTAATTTTCAGGTTCACACATTTTTGTCATGGTAGTGTCGACACTAGATCAAGTCAGGTCGACACTAGACCCAGTTTTCAGCAGATCAGTTTGCCTGACTGGGACAGCAGGTCGACACTAGATCAAAGCAGGTCAACACTAGATCAAAGCAGGTTGACACTAGATCAAGTCAGGTCGACACAAGATCAAAGCAGGTCGACACTAGATCAGGGCAGGTCGACACTAGACCCAGTTTCCAGCAGATCAGTTTGCCTGACTGGGACAGCAGGTCGACACTAGATCAGGCAGGTCGACACACTCCGGCTGAAACTCAAAAACGTGAATTTCTTTGTACACGTGGCTGCTTGGGATTTAGGGGATTTGACCTAGGTTTCTGTGCCCATGCACCCCAAGGCACTTTATGACATATGGGGCAATAAATACCCATGTTCCTTGTACCCCAAAGGGAGGAGGCCCATACACTTCCAGAAGAAGCTTTTTGGCGGCAAAAGGGGGTTTTCCAGATCTGTCTCCATCTCCAGAAGCTGCAAGCCATACTTTCAGAGGAAGGACAAGGGAATCAAGGGGAATCCCTGGAGAGAAGGTTGCTGTGCAAGGCAAGGGAGCAGATCCAACTGAAGAGGCTCAGGAGAAGAAGGATTTCTGGCATTTCAAATGCCATCAAAGCAGAGCATCGCCAATTGAGGAGAATCTCCATCGTTTCCATCAAGGCTCCTCAATTGAAGCGTCTGCAAGGCCTCTTCATCGAAGAACACTCTTTCTACATCTATTTGCCTTATTTCTGAGTTTGTTCTTCCTTATTTCGTCAATGAGATTTGTGCATGAAGTTCTGTACAAATTTATATGTACGAAACTGTCTTAAATTAGATCATTGCTAGAGGATCTGATCTTTTTTGTGTTTGATCTAGCGTTTGTACTGTGAGCCGTCGAGCTCTGGTTTGTGAGTCGTCGCACTCACTGTGTGGTTTGAGCCGTCGTGCTCAATTTGGAGTCGTCGTACTCCGATTGTTGTTTGAGCCGTCGTGCTCAGTTTGGAGTCGTCGTGCTCCAGGTGTTTCTTGAGTCGTCATGCTCAAGGTGTTTGGAGTCGTCGTGCTCCTGTGTGAGTTGTACTCATGGTTTTGAGTAGTGTGGCCTCACTGTGTGAGGGGTGGACGTAGGAGTCACTGGAGGTGATTTCCGAACCACCTAAAATCCTCTGTGCAATGGTTTGAATTGTAGTTTGCCTTTGTATCCCTCTAGATGCATGCATAGGGATTTCGTTCACACTACTATTGATTTGCTCACACACTCTAATCACTTCAGATCGTTAATTGTTTGGGTGAATTGATCTCTGATTCGAAGTAATTTTTAATTGCTTAAGCTTCCGCGTTAATTGGTGTTAGATCTATTCAACCCCCCCTTCTAGATCTGATCCATTCACCCATCTGATCCTAACAATTGGTATCAGAGCGGGTTAATGTCTGTTACTGATCTGATTTGATTGCTTCTGTTTGATAATTGCTTGAATTGTTTGATTGATCTTTCACTGTCTCTGTGTGCTTAATAGCTCTGATTCCTACATTTGATATTAGAGCGGTTTAACCACTCTAATTATTAGATCTAATTCCTTGTTACATTGATTCACTGTGATTAGATCTAATAGTCTTTTGAGTTTTGGTATAATGCAAATCTCTTTAACTTGCATGAATTTCCTGTTACAATTTCAAAGAAATCACCAATCTCACCTTCATTAAGTCTTTCAGAAAAAGCATAAAGATAATGAGCAAAAGAATTCACAAGTACTTTATGGCAAAGAAGAACCTCAATGAATCCAAAAAATCAACAATTCAGAAGGTTGTGGCTCTCACTGCGCATTCTAAGAGCTCAGAGTATTCTGCATCCTCTCTAGATAACGAAAGTTCAAATGGGTCTACAAGATCAGGTAAATCAATTCCAGATCCATTTATGAATTCTAATTCTGATTCTGATGGAGATGAAGACATGTCTTATGCTGAATTGGTTGAGTTCTGTGAGAAGATACAAAATCTTAATTCAAGCTGAACACTAAGAATAAATATTTGAAAAAGACTTTAAAACATTGCCATAAAGAGAATGAAAAATTGAAAAATACACTTGAATTGCTCCAGAACAATGATACAGATTTTTCAGAAGAAAATGAGAATTTAAAAAATGAAGTTGAAAAATTAAATTCTGAGAAAGAGAATTTGGAAGATGAAGTCCAATCTGTGAAAATAAACTGAATGGATTGAAAGAAAACCATGAGCTATTGAAATCAAAAGTTATTGATCTGGAAAATGAAAATGGAAAATTGATTGATCTCAATGAAAACTTCAAATTTGATAATGATCAATTAAACAAACAGATTTCTAACATGGCTCATGATCATCAAATAAATGAGAGATGCAAACAATTTGTTGAAGAAAATCATCATCTAAAAAGGAAGATTGAATGCTTGTTCCATGACAAACCATTGAACAATGATTGTAGCAATTGAAGTAATAAAATTTTTGATTTGGAAAAACAAATTGCTCAATTTGAAAATGAAAAGAACAAGATGAAAAATGGTTTGGATGTCATGCTAAATAAATTTCAAATTTCAGAAAAAGAAGTTGTTGCATTAAAAGCTGAAAAACAGAAGCTTGGACATGAAATGAAAAATGCTAAATACACAAGTCTTGCTTCTGTGAGAGATAAGAAAAATAAAAATAAAGCAAAACTAACTTTTGTCAAAGCTGCTTCAAACAAGAACTCTGCTAATTCTAATGAAAAACTAGTGAAAGTTCTTGTTTAGAAGCAGAAAGAGAAAAAGGAGAATACTACTATCAAGAAGATTCATCTACCTTCTCCATCAGTTCAAAAAGCTCCAAGGCAAGTTCCAAATTCACATCATGCCAAGAGCCACCAAAAGGTACCTCCTTCTTCTCACGGTAAGCCTCCTCACATGAAAAGGAGATTCCAGCAAATGCATACATGCCAAGTAAGTACCAGGTAAGAAATGCTCTCATTTGCTTTAATTGTAATAAACCTAGTCATCTTGCCAAACATTGCTGGAATAGAAATGAAAAATTCAAGAAACATGTCAAATCAGTCCAATGCTTCACATGTCATAATTTGGGCATACTTCTAGGGAATGTTGGCATAGAATTGATAATTTTGTGCATGCTCCCATGTTTCATGTCAATGTACATAAGAATAAAGATCATGTTCATGCTGAAAACACTTAGAAATTCTATGTACATGAAAAGGAACTGTTGCACAAAAGATCTCTTCTGAATTCCATGTTAAAAATCTCAATGATAAAAATCTAAAAAATAGAAAACAAGATGTTCAGTATGTCAGTGTGCATTCTATACCAATAGCTCTAAGATTAGAAACCAAGATTCCAGTGTTTCTAGTCTTCAGAAAAATACACCCAATATCAAATCCTTTTAGATTAAAAAATCATTGTTGCAAATTCATGGAAGATCCTTAGGACCCAAACAAGTTTGGGTTCTAAAATGTGCTGCTTGAATGCTGAATGCAGGGATCCTTGTAGTCAATCTCGAAATGAAGGCTTCATGACTAAGGCTACAAGGAAAGTAAGTGAAGAGAATGAAAGAAAATGAAAATCTCACCAGGTAAATACTTCTGTGAAATTCCCTGCTAATAAAATTGAAATCAATTGGGACTCTTATGCAAAGATCAATTGGTATATCAAATGGTGAACTGTGAAAGGACAAGTCATGCTTATTTGGAAACTATCATTATGTGTGAGGAATAACCTCCGCCAAGTACCAATGATCTTCCTTGTGTAAGAGTCATTAATTAAAAAAAATTGGTTGTCATTGAAACATAATTGCTTATTTATTTCATTTCTTCCATGATGATGTTAGCTTGAATTACTTGCAAAAATTTCACATCATTGACATGTAACTAAGAATCATGATTTTGTTGAAACATTTCATGAAAACATAGATGCATTGAGCAAGGCAAAAAGAAAATCTGGAACTAATTCTGCTCATAGTTCTGTCAATGAAAGAAATGCATCTATACCAAAAATAAAATCATTTTGAATTCAGAAATCTTTATTGCACTCTAACATTGACTTCATTGCAGGACCCAAGCAAGTGTGGGTGCCAAAACCAGCTTGATCAGCAAGCTGAGAAGTCTTGCAGCCATACCTTGTAAATGGATTCAAGATATTGGCTGTACGAGGCAAGAAATGATTGAGAACACAAGTAAAATCTTTGAAAAGCAATTGAAGTCCTTTCAGGTAAAACTTCTTTATCATTTCAAATTTGAATTGCCTGAATTGAAATGACTGTTTAATTTTATCAGAAAAATGAGAAATGTGTTTCAATGGTACTCCCAACAATGAACTTTGTATCATAACAATTGGAATCATGTTTGTGTTATCATGCTTGCTTAACTGTGCCATGATTCTGTGTGCATATCAACTGCTTTGACTTTTTGGTATATCAAATGATGAAATGTGGAAAAACAAGTTATGCTTGTTTGAAAGCTATCATTATGCGTGAGTAAAATACTCCGCCAAGTACAAGTAGTCATATTATGTTTAAAGCTAAATGTATGCATAATCATGTGTGAAGTACTTGCTAGCTTTTTCATTCCATGCATATATTAAGGGGAGTAAATTTGAAAAAGTGAAAAATGTTATTGAAAAATGCAATGAATTTCATGCTAAAACTGAAGAATAATTGACCTTTTTGTAGTAACTATGTGGTATATCAAATAGTGAAATGTGAAAGGACAAGTTAGGCTTGTCTGGAAACTATCATTATGCGTGAGAAAAATTCTCCGCCAAGTATCAATAGTCTTTTCCTGCATAAAGGTCATCAAGAAAAATTGAAAATTTCAAAAACTTTATTTTAAGTCTTTGAAACTTTTCTCCTTCAATAAATTGCATGTTAATGCATGCTTGATCATGTTCATATTCTTTCTGTGCAAACTACTTTGAATGAATATATCTGAATTACTTAAATGATCATTTCATATCATGCATATCTATGGAGAAATGAGTTAAAAGAATCTTTGAGTGAAATGCTGGAGAAATATTCCTTAATATCTGATTTATCATCAACTCCCATTCAGTGTATTGACAAATCTCCCTTGCAAATAAATTCCTCACTCTCACATTGCATTGACACTCTTAGTATATCAAATAGTGATTTGAAGAAAGACAAGTCAGGCTTGTCTGGACACTTTCACTATACGTGAGTATATTTCTCCGCAAGTATCAAGAGTCTGTATGCAATTGTTGAGGGGGAGTCATTGTCTTTCAATAAAAACATTCATGTTCATTCTGCCTTCACTTCATTCCATTCCTATTCCTCCTATAATCCTCATGTTCATCTTGTGAGGGGGAGTTACATGAAAGGGGGAAGTCATTGTTACATTTATTGACCTTACTTGCCTATTTTGAACCCCAAACTCATCAGAATTTTTGAATCCTTGTGCTATTTTCTTATGAGAGAATTAAAACATTGAAACTAAAATCATTGTGCATTTAGTTTAATTTCAAAGATTCAGTATCATTTCAAGGTCATGCAATCTTAATACTGAATGTCTTTAAAATGACATGCAAAACACTTATAGGCACATGAGTGGCTTTAATATTTCACATGTGTATGTTTAAGCTTTATTTTTACCACATGTTAAGAATAATTTTTCTAAATTCGTAGTCATGACTTTTCTGGTCAAAGCAAACATATTCTTGTTAAATATCAAAAGAAAAATGATCAATCTGGAAAGATACAAATAGAGCAATGGAAATTATTGAACCACTGAGTAACCGGGCCATTTCACCTACAAAGTGATTTGTTTCGCGTCAAAAAGTGGAAATAAAAGTTTTCAACTCTGTATAAGATAATGAAAGTTAAACCACTGAGTAATCAGGAGGTCTTGCATCTGATCAATGTGATCTCTTGCATTGAAAATGAGATTTAACTAATTTATTCTTGTATTCTTTCCCAGTTCAAAATGAAAGAAAATCAAAATGACAGGATGGAAAAGCTTAAGATCTTAATAAAGCTCATGTTTACTGAGTTTAGACTTATTATTTTACATTGTGTTAAACTTAAAGCTCCTAACATCCTTGTTAAATACTTCTGCTCACTCATTTAGGTCACTTTATTTCACATTTGCATCATTATTTTAACCACATTCAACTCATTATAATTTGCTATTCTTTGTGTTGAGTGTGTCTTTGTGATTAAACTTTGTTGCACAATAACAGAAACACAATAATTTCTCTCATATGTCAATATCACTTTGTCTCATTTATTTTGACCATTCCTTACCAAATTTTATCTCTTAGTCTCCAACCATCTTTGTTTCTCTCTCTTGTATATCTTTTTGATGCTGTCAAAAAGGGGGAGAAAGGTCTCTAGTGGGAGAAAGTTCAAAGGAAAGAAAGTTCTTTAAAGGAGAAAGGTCTCTAAGGGGAGAAAGGTCAAAGGGTGTATATGGTCAAGGGGGAGTTATTGTAGTCAAGGGAGTCAGATATTGGGAGATAGTGCATATGTTTTGTCATCATCAAAAAGGGGGAGATTGTTGGTTGAGTGTGTTTTGGAATTTCCTAAAGTTGTATTTTAATGATGACCAATGAACATCACTCATACTTTGATTTTGATGATGACATGTTGTGAGTTTGATGATGACATGTTGTGATTTTAATGATGACATGTTGTGATTTTAATGATGACATGTTGTGAGTTTAATGATGACATGTTGTGATTTTAATGATGACATATTGTGATTTTGATGATGATATGTTGAACATGTTATACATTTTATACATATCACAATATGCTTAAACAACATGTTTTTGATGTTTAATATCTCATATTTTAATGATAATATCTTGTACTAATGGCTTATGTGTTAAATTTTTAGGTTCACACATTTTTGTCATGGTAGTGTCGACACTAGATCAAGTCAGGCCGACACTAGACCCAATTTCCAGTAGATCAGTTTGCCTGACTGGGACAACAGGTCGACACTAGATCAAAGCAGGTCGACACTAGATCAAAGCAGGTTGACACTAGATCAAGTCAGGTCGACACCAGATCAAAGCAGGTCGACACTAGGTCAGGGCAGGTCGACACTAGACCAAGTTTCCAGCAGATCAGTTTGTCTGACTGGGACAGCAGGTCGACACTAGATCAGGGCATGTCGACACACTCCGGCTGAAACTCAGAAACGTGAATTTCTTTGTACACATGGATGCTTGGGATTTAGGGGATTTGACCTAGGTTTCCGTACCCATGCACCCCAAGGCACTTTATGGACATATGGGGCTATAAATACCCATGTTCCTTGTACCCCAAAGGGAGGAGAGCCCATACACTTCCAGAAGAAGCTTTTTGGCGGCAAAAGGGGGTTTTCCAGATCTGTCTCCATCTCCAGAAGTTGCAAGCCATCCTTTCAAGAGGAAGGACAAGGGAATCAAGGGGAATCCCTGGAGAGAAGGTTGTGTGCAAGGCAAGGGAGCAGATCCAACTGAAGAGGCTCAGGAGAAGAAGGATTTCTGGCATTTCAAATGCCATCAAAGCAGAGCATCGCCAATTGAGGAGAATCTCCATCGATTTCCATCAAGGCTCCTCAATTGAAGCGTCTGCAAGGCCTCTTCATCGAAGAACACTCTTTCTACATCTATTTGCCTTATTTCTGAGTTGTTCTTCCTTATTTCGTCAATGAGATTTGTGCATGAAGTTCTGTACAAATTTCTATATACGAAACTGTCTTGAATCAGATCATTGCTAGAGGATCTAATCTCTTTTGTGTTTGATCTAGCGTTTGTATTGTGAGCCGTCGAGCTCTGGTTTGTGAGTCGTCGCACTCACTGTGTGGTTTGAGCCGTCGTGCTCAATTTGGAGTCGTCGTACTCCGATTGTTGTTTGAGCCGTCGTGCTCAGTTTGGAGTCGTCGTGCTCCAGGTTTTTCTTGAGTCGTCGTGCTCAAGGGTGTTTGGATTCGTCGTGCTCCTGTGTGAGTTGTACTCAAGGTTTTGAGTAGTGTGGCCTCACTGTGTGAGGGGTGGACGTAGGAGTCACTGGAGGTGATTTCCGAACCACCTAAAATCCTCTATGCAGTGGTTTGAATTGTGGTTTGCCTTTGTATCCCGCTAGATGCATGCATAGGGATTTCGTTCACACTACTAATTGATTTGCTCACACACTCTAATCACTTCAGATCGTTAAATTGTTTCGGTGAATTGATCTCTGATTCGAAGTAATTTTTAATTGCTTAAGCTTCCGCGTTAATTGGTGTTAGATCTATTCAACCCCCCCTTCTAGATCTGATCCATCCACCCATCCGATCCTAACACTACTACGCAATAACATATAAACATGGATTTAACGATTAATTCAAGTAAAAATCTTAAACATAATTTATACACATGTTGCACATGGAAATTGTCTTATACAAAATTTTCAATAACTTAAAGCCTATCACATGCTTTCTACACACTTTTCAATATATTAAACTAAGCTCATTTAACTACATTCACACCCACTTACAAGCTAAACATTAGTCATTTTAGACATGGAGTTTGTACACATAAATAAGAGACAATTCTAGCATGGATTCTATAATCATTTTCACATGGATAACACATTCATACTCATGAAAAGTTTGCTGTTTTGCTATGTACATATTATAATCATTTAAGAAGTTATCAATTTACATGCTGCCACAAGAATTCATATTACCACATGATCACTTACACAATTTCACAATTTACACATTCACTTTCACTTAAATACAAGTTCACATTTATTAAATGCCGTGACACATAGCCCAAACCACCTTTTAGAAGGACACACACTAATCACATCACGTATCTATCACCTAGGCATTTCAGTGATAAATCTTAGTTACTGCGCAGAACCGGGAGAAGCACTCTCCACCCTAACCAACGATACTTGTTCGCCTCCAGGATTTAATCCCAATGCCCGTGGGACATCACACACTATGAACCTTCCCGTGGGGACTTTACCACAGTACAGTTCCACAACCCTCTAAGGTAGCAGTGTCACCCATTGGCACATTTACACATTTTTCTTAATTTCCGACACACACTTAAGGCACAATTTTTAACACATCCATTTCATGCTCACACATTTACACATTTCAGTATTACCTAGCATGGTACTACTGTTCTCAATATTAAACAGATTCGAAACAAGTCTAATCTGTTGCCCAGCTAGCAAGCCCAGAGGGGGGTTGAATGGGGCTTTAAAACTTCGTTGACTAACCCTGTACACATGAAAACGTTTACACAAAATACACTTCGATGGAGGTTAGTGATAGTGAAGATAAACAACATCACACAAAGACAATCACACAACACAAGGAATTATTCTGGTTCAGATCTCCTCTCCTTAGGAGTCCTACGTCCAGTCCCTGAGCAAAATCTCAGGATTTTACTACCAAGGTACAGTCCCCCTTAAGGACCCTTACACCCAGGCACAACTGGTCTTCCTTCAACCCGAAGGGAATTACAACCCCCTGGATACCACACCATGTCCTCCTTCACAATAGAAGGGAACAACACACAGAATGAAATGAAGGGGTGCCCCTAGATCAAGCTAATAGAACAAGTGCTTGACCCGAAGCAAGAACCAAGAAGAACAGATGTGCAGGATAGTGTCTTCTTAGTACAAAGCTCTCTATCACAGAATCTACACATAACGCAGAGAGCAAAGAGCTAAAGCTAATGGGAATGAGGCTAGGCTCTTTTCTGGAGAACTCGCAAAGAACTTGAACACAGTTGCTTGGAAGCGATGTCTCTGAAAGTTGTTTTTTCTGGAGTTTCACTGTTGCTTATATATATCTTGTTTTAAATTCGAACGTTGAGAAGTCCGTTGTCTCTACGCTTTGTTTATGTTAGACTGCTTGACACTTGGAAGCTTCCAGTTAACAGTCTTTTATCCATTTGTGCACGCAAAGAGATAGGCTTCTGTCATCTATATGTCCAACGTTGTATGACAGAATATCTTCAGGGACCTGCACACATTAAATGCTTGAACAGTAGATAGCTAGGCTGTCTCTTGTTGTCAGTCAACGTCGGTGTGAATATTCACCAAAAGTAATGCCATTTTGCTGTTCAAAAAAGGTGTCTATAGAATAGTCATGATAATGGATGATATCGTCTGTATACATGCAGAGATATGTTCAGTTTTCATTAATGCACAGATGTCAGAAAGATATGTGCGAAAACTTTGACTATTCAACGTTGTTAAATATCAAGTCGTTATAAACATAAAATCGATTCATTCATGACTTATGAAATTGTTATGCACTAACCTCCAAATCGTTGTAACTTAGCATCAAATCGTTACGATCGTTGAGGACATCATTATGATTACTTAAGAAGTCGATGCGTAAAGTAAATTGTTATAATATCTGAAAGAATCGTTACGATAGCAAGTCGTTACGATGACTAAAGGAATCGTTACGAAAGCAAGTTGTTACGATGACTAAAGGAATCGTTACGAGAGCAAGTCATTCCGATGACTAAAGGAATCGTTACGAGAGCAAGTCGTTACGATGACTAAAGGAATCGTTACGAGAGCAAGTCGTTACGATGACTAAAGGAATCGTTACGAGAGCAAGTCGTTCCGATGACTAAAGAAATCGTTACGAGAGCAAGTCATTACGATGACTAAAGGAATCGTTACGAGAGCAAGTCGTTACGATGACAAAACTAAAGATCATTATGAGATCAGTCGTTACGATGACTAAAGAAATCGTTACGAGAGCAAGTCGTTGCGATGACTAAAGAAATCGTTATGAGAGCAAGTCGTTACGATGACTAAAGGAATCGTTACGAGAGCAAGTCGTTACGATGACTAAGAAATCATTACGAGAGCAAGTCATTACGATAACTAAAGGAATCGATGCAAGAAACAAGTCGTTATGATGTCTTAAGGAATCGTTGCGATGAGCAGATCGTTACAGGAACGATTTCTGTTTAAATCTAAACGATGTTTCAAGTTATGAGGAAATCGTTAAGGCACTTATGAAATCATTATAGTTCTACTGAAATCGTTGTAGCATAAGGAAAGTCGATGTGGACTTAGAGAAATTTCATGCTGAACTTCATATTACTTCAGAAAGATAATACTTACCAAATTTGCTTGATTTTTCTGTAGTATTTCTTGTGCTCAAGACTTATGGAATATGTGTTAGTAATCTTTGACATGGTTTTATTAATCACCAAAATAAATATATATTAATTAAAATTACATGGGGACAGACTGATCATCAATCTCCCCCTTTTTGGTGATGACAAAACTTAACAAAAATTATGAATAATCGAAAGCTTTTCGGAATGTATTTCAAAAAACTAGGTATTTCTCCCCCTTTTTGTCATTAAGCAAAAAGATAACTGAGACAAAGAAGAGGAAAAGAAAGATGTAAACGAGAAGCACATAACCAAATATATTGGATTAAATTGAGGAGGTACAGGAAAATAGACCAGAGGAGAAAGAAGAGAGGCATGCTTAGAAATAATGGCCCAAGCCTTAACCTCCTGGTCTTCAAAAAATTGCTGGAAAACCCCAGACTCTATAGAAAAGGAGTCACCCATGGAAGGGATCATGCACTTAATGTAAAGCTGCCACTGATCTTCCAAGAAGAGCGCATACTGATCCTTGTCAAGAGTAAATCTAAAGTGGCTGCTCTTCCCAAAACTGGCATGCTGAAGGAAACAATCAAGTGTGATAGGATAGAAGATCTGGTGATCATGCAGGTCCTTCTTCAAAGAGATGAAAGCTGAATACCTTGAAGCCCATTGAACATACAGTTCTTGAACTGGATTAATGGAATTCAGGTCCAAGAAGGCTTCAGCAGATAGACTAGCTTGCCTGCCCTGACCAAGGATCCAAGAAGGCTTCAGCAGATAGACTAGGCTCCTGCCCTGACCAAGGATCGATTTACTGATTCCACTGGAGAGCGGATTGATGGTAGTGCTTTTCCCAGTCCGTCGGAGAAAACCTTTCACACTATGAAATTAACGGAGCTAGAACTTCAGAGGAGAGGTGGCCCAAGTGATATTCTCTGAAGATAAATCTCTGAAATGAGGGGAGGCGACCCTGCTTAGCTGATAGTCGTCCCATTACTCGAGCAAATCTCTCAAAAGCATGAGAGCCAGCAGAGGAGTCAAACACTAAAGAGTGTAACTTGGGAAGGAAAACTATATCAGGCATTTTGAGGGTTGAGAAATCCACTTTGAGGGGGCAGTTTACAGGGCGTTCTGTCCAGAGGAGAGCAAGAGCTCCATGGAATTGACCAAACTGTACCTCAGGATCTTGTTAAGATAGCAGTAATCGCTATAAAGCTGAAAATACCTTGCTATTCTGATTTCTTTAAGAATTAACTGGGCCCAGAGAGTCTGATGATGAAGAACAAACCACTCAGAGAGAGTGAGTGGGTGATCTTGACTAGAAATGCTATCTACTCTGGCAGCGAGGTATTTATTGTGGAGAGACTTGTGCTCTTTTGCCCACTGATCTTCTGTAAGGTCTCGGGTCTTAGTGGATCCTTATTGGGTTTTGTAGAAGTTCGGTGTGGTTGACGACAATGGATATTGTCGTTGACTTGTGGTTGACGGCCAGGGGCTAGACGTTGACTTGGTGTTAGCGTCCAGCAATGTGGACGTTTGTCGTTGAACTTGAAGGCAAGCGGTCATGACGTCAACCCATTGGCGGTTCAAATAGGCGGCGAGGTATGTGGACGTCTATTTGTCGTGCCTGTAGAAATAGGGCAGCTCGAGAGCAGAAACCTTTCTTCTCCTTTCCTTCCTTCCCTCCACTTCTACCTTTGTCTATTTCCACCACTTCTAATTGTTGATGGGAGTTCGTGGGAAGGCCCTGGTACGTGTGGCGGTGATAGATCGGGCGGGAAACGCGAAGATTTGGTAATTTGCGCAGAGACTTCGAGGGGTTCCGACGCGATTGGTGATTGTTTAGGAGTTTTTGGGGCGTTCTGAGGTAGGGACTTAACCCCTTAAACCCTCCTTAACGGATCAACATGCTTAACTGATGTAAATTAGTATGCTAATTGTGTTCTAGGGTTGGGTTATGTTGGCCCTTTTGGTACGGCAGCAAGCCAACCTAGAGGGGGGGTGAATAGGTTTTTCTGAAATCTGAAATAGAATCTTAAACACACAGAAAATAACACTTGAAAGCTTGGTTAGTTCAGTGTGATAGAGAGTGCAGTGCGGAAGCAAATAAACAATCACACAAGGACACAGGAGATTTATCCTGGTTCGGCCCTTCCCACATGGAAGTCCTACGTCCAGTCCCCAAGCAAACTCTTGGGATTTCACTAACCAAGGGTACAGTCCCCCTTATGGACCTTACAACACCCTGGATCCCCCACCAGGTCTTCTTCTCTTTCCCGGGCAAGGAGGCAGCCCACTTCTCTACAGGTCAAGAAGCCAACCTCCTGGAACAAACCCCAGTGCGGTTCTGCTAGACACAAACCCCTAGCTGGGTTATCAACTGGTACAAACCCCAGTTTGGTTCAGCTAGACACAAACCCCTAGCTGGGTTATCAACTGTATACAGTCCTACAGCTGGACACAGATCTTTCTTAGAAAGATCAGACTGAGAGACCTTACAAGATGAACACTCATGTAAAGCTCACAGTCCCAAACTCTCCTCAGATGTACAATAAGCTCGGAGAGAAACAGAAGAGAGAAAAGAAGACAGAAAGCTCGGAAGCTTGAATGCTTGAGACGCTTGATTGCTTCTTCTTGGCTCGGGCTCTTTCTCTCTTTCCTTGAGTGTATGTGGCGTGAAGGTGCTTCTCACAGATGTACACACTCCTTCAAAGATATTCAAGAAAAGGCTCTCTATTCTTCAGCAATGCTCCATCTTTTATATTGAGCGCTTTAGAATAGATCCGTTGAAGAGATCCGTTGGAGCTCTTCTAGTCGTTGCTGATCTTTCTCTTCATTTGTCTTAATCAGACTCTGATGGTCTTCGATGTCTGTGAGCATAGAAGAGAGTGTTAGCATAAAAGAGTGTTTATGATAAACGATGCATGGTACTGTGCTTCTGCTAACCTACTGAAAATAGAGGTCATATCTTTTTGACAAGATTCTGAAATATGCATGCAGCTTTTTGTCAGAAGATATTTGACTTTTTATTTAAGCGCCAAGCATATTTGAAATATAAAGGCAATCTGTGTTTCAACAGAATCCATGAAGAAATCGTTATGAGCATGACTTATGAAATCGTTATTGTGAAGAGTCGTTGCTCATTTAAAAACAAATCGATGTGAACATTTATGAAATCGTTATGCAAGCAAATCGATGTGAGGGCAAATCGTTGCACTCACTTATAGAATCGTTATGAGATCGACTTCTTAGAAAATCATTTCGGTCACTTAAGGAATCGTTATGGGAACGACTTCTTATCAAATCAATACGCTCAAAGAAGAAATCGTTATGGCCACTTATCAAATCGTTATGGCATCGACTTCTTAGCAAATCGTTGCGCTTACAGAAGAAATCGTTATGGCATCGATTTCTTAACAAATCGTTGCGGCGCTTGATACTTTGGCACTTTAAACAGAAATCGATGTATATTGATTAAACATCGATTTTATCATTTTAGTGCGCCAAATATTGCATCAATGAAAGACTTAGCTTTTGCTATGAGATTGATGCGACACAGATGAAACAAAATATTCAATTAAGTTACATCATAAATTTATTATCACCAAAATAAGAGGATAAATAAAGAGTGGTTCAACAGGTTATGCCATGCCGGGATTTTGGGTGTTTGGGCGATCCAAGTGTTGGATCGTGTTTTTCCGAAGTTCTGATAGTATTAGAAGCTGTGAGGAAGTGTTTCCCTCCATCAGCAGGTGTTTTGATTGGGTGGTTTTACCCAATTGGACTGACCCGGCGCTGTTCTGGGTCTAGGGGACTGAAGATATTAACGTCCACATATGTTGACGCTGAGATCTTCAAGTTGATATAAACGACAAGGTCGATTGCCGTTGATTAAGTGTTAACGGCATTGTGAGTGCCGTCTACATCATGATTGGCGACAATCGATGTTGCCGTTAATATCTTGTGTCCCAGCAGGCTGTGATCCTATTTTGTGTTTCAAGTGTTGACGTGGGATGTCCGCCCTGTTAACACGTTCTGCCAGGCTTAGAGTGTGACTCCGCCTGAGCATATGCGTAATTAATTATGTCATGACGTGACATGAGGTGTCCGTCTATTGTACGGTGTTTCAGACGTTGAGAGTGTTACCGTCTGTACTCGCGTTGAGTTACCGTGCTTCTGTTTCTGTTTGTCACCTGGACATAGAGTGACGCTTTGTCTAAATGACCGGCGTGTGGGGGTCCTCCGTCGGTGAGCCAGGACGTTGAGAGAATATCTGTCCTATGCGTACTCTTTGTGGTGGTTTCGAGCTGGTCTCTGTGGAGCCCCCTCTCTACCGCTAGGGTCAGGCGTAGGGGGAAAACCGGCCGTGGACCAGATGCGGAGAGAGCGTCTGTAGTGTGCACACGTGGCTGGGGTTGAGAGACTCTGTGGTAACGGGACGCCGAGCCGTAGACCCTAGCTGAGTCCTACTTACTGTGAGCGTGAGTGTGTGTTACTGAGCCGCGAGGTTTACAGTTTTGGGTTGTGATGCGACGTGTATTTACTTTCTGTTTTACTTTCCGCACTTTAGTACTGTTGCCGGTGGGGTTACTTTTCCCTACTGGGTCTCTTTTCGTGAGACTCACTCCCCTCCCTTTCAGGTGGGTCGTCGTCGACTCCCGTTCCAGGCGAGTCTAGCCACTCCAGTGTTGTGCGCCCTAGCTGTAGTGAGTAGTACCTTTGTTGTACTTCTGTACTCTATACTTTGCTCGGACTCTGAGTTGTACATGTTATGTTTCATGTATAGTGAAATTTTACAGCTTTACATGGTGTGTATCTTCTTATATATAGTCTCCTCGGACATTCCCTTACCCTTCCGAGCTTGTCTCGTGGGTTAACGGGTCAGAATTCGGGTTACTGGTTGGTTACTGGTAATGCGAATTCTGGGTCGTTACAGTTTGGTATCGGAGCTTGGTCTGATGATATATATAAGGAAATACCCATCATGTTAACTCAGAGTACAAAGAGTATAGTAGCAGCTAACTAGCCCGGAGGTAGTTAATGTATTAATGTGTGTATTTTTGCTCTGTGTATAGTACTATGGCACCTAGGCGACGTCCTAGAGAGGGAGTGGCTGAGCAGGCGACTCGTCAAGAGGCTGGAGATGCTCGCCACCTCAGCAGACGCAGCCTTTGTCACAGGACGCACATAGTGGCATTGTTCCTCCGCCGCCACCTCCTCCTCAGGTAGCTCAGGGATTAGACTTGACCCGTTTTCTTGAGGGGATGGCTCAGTTTGTAGCTCAGCACCATGACGCGCGGTACCCCAGGGTGGTACTGGGAAGGTGTTGAGGGAGTTCTTGCAGTTTCAGCCTCCCCAATTTTATGGCCAGCCTAATCCAGACATCGCATGAGCGTGGTTGTATGCAGTGGAGCGGACTTTCCATTCCATGGAGTGTGTTCCTGAGGAGCGAGTGTTGTTAGCTAGTTACCAGTTGCAGGCGCAGGCGTTGACCTGGTGGTCCTCTGAGTGGGAGACTACTTTTCAGTCTCGCCCACTTAGACAGATTCCGTGGCAGGAGTTTGTCGTTTCTTTTGAGAGGGCCTTCTATCCCACTTACGTCCGGATGGAGAGGTTGTACCAGTTTCTGGACTTGCAACAGAGGGACTCTACTGTAGTGCAGTACAGGGCCAGATTTGTAGAGCTAGGGCATTATGCCCGCAGATTATGGCAGATGAGAGTCTGAGGACTCAACAGTTTGTGAGGGGCTTGAGGCCAGAGCTCAGGCAGGCTGATAGTTGCGCATGTCACAGACTTAGATGCTGCCTATCAGAAAGTGGCAGTGTTGGAGGCTGACACTTTACGGACCCATGCTCGGAGCGCAGAGTTCAGACACTGGTAGTTCCGACTCAGCCTCGGCAGCAACAAGGTAGTGTGCAGACGACTCCGAGGACTACGACTTCCTACGCGTCCACTTCTGTTGGGACGACGGCGAAGTCAGGATCTCGGAGGAAGTTTCGGCGTGACAGGAGGCAGGCAGAGTAGAGACAGCAGTCTGTTGAGAGTGTTCAGCAGCCGGTAGGGCAGCCTTCGTAGTAGGTACAGCGTTCTTTTGCTGGTCAGTGTTACCGGTGTGACCAGATAGGTCACATGGCGCGAGATTGTCCTTTGTTACCTCGTGTGCCCAGCAGAAGACTCAGTCACAGCCCTGAGTGCAGAAGCAGCAGCAGCAGGCACCCATGCAGCAGTGTCAACAGGCCGGAGGTTCTGGTGGGTCGAGAGGTAGAGGTCGTGTTACTCACTTGACCCATGCAGACGCGGAGGCAGCTCAGCTAGTGGAAGGTACTGTTACAGTTTTTGGTTATACAGCTAGAGTTTGTTTGATTCCGGTGCCTCTCACTCTTTGTGTCTGAGGAGTTTTTAGACTCCCTTGGAGAGTTGAGTTCGGGAGAGTCTGTTGAGCTAGCAGTAGAGTTGCCGACAGGGGACTTTGTTCTTACGTCCTACTGTCTCGAGGAGGTACCTGTGCATTGCAGGATCAGTGGTTGTCAGCTCGCTTGTTTGCTTTGCAGTTGCAGGATTATGATGTGATTTTGGGTGTGGACTGGTTAGAGAGGTATGGTGCAGTGATGGATTGCCAGAAGAAGAGGGTGCACTTGCGGATACCTGGGGAAGCGGCATTCTACTTCCAGGGTATCGTACCTCTACTTCTCGCTTTTTAGTTTTTGCTTTGAGGGCAGGAGGTTTCTTGCCTCTAGTTGTCAGGGTTTTCTAGTTTCTGCTATGACCCTTGACCGCGTTACCTCGGGAGTGGGGGACATTCCCGTAGTGTGTGAGTTTCCGGATGTTTTCCGGAAGAGTTACCTGGTCTACCGCCAGAGAGAGAGATTGAGTTTATTGTTGAGTTAGTTCCTGGCATTGTACCATTTTCACAGGCACTGTACCGTATGGCACCAGTAGAGTTGAGGGAGCTGAAGAGGCAGCTTGAGGATTGTTGGAGAAGGGCTATATTCATCCTAGCTTTTCTCCTTGGGGGTCACCTGTTCTGTTGTCTGGAAGAAGGATGGTAGCCTGAGATTGTGTATTGATTATAGGAAGCTGAACCAAGTGACCATCAAGAATAGGTATCCATTGCCTAGGATTGACGATCTCTTTGATCAGCTTCAGTCTGCTCATGTCTTTTCGAAGATCGACCTGAGGTCGGGCTACTATTAGTTGTAGATTAGAGACTCTGACATTGAGAGGACTGCTTTTCAGACCAGGTATGGACATTTTGAGTTTTTGGTGATGCCGTTTGTGCTCACCAATGCACCAGCAGCCTTCATGGATCTGATGCACCAGTGTTCCACCAGTTCTTGGATCAGTTTGTTGTAGTGTTTGTTGACGACATTCTGGTGTACTCCGCTTCGGAGGAGGAACACGCCGAGCACCTGAGGATCGTGTTGCAGACCTTGCGAGAGCACCAGTTGTATGCCAAACTTAGTAAGTGTGAGTTTTGGCTACAACAGGTTCACTTTTTGGGGCGTGATCTCAGGTGAGGGAGTTTCTGTAGATCCAGCGAAGGTTGAGGCAGTTTTGCAGTGGGAGAGTCCCAGATCTGTGTCTGAGATTCGTAGCTTTTTGGGCTTGGCAGGTTACTACCGCAGGTTTGTTCGGGATTTTTCTCAGGTTGCTGCACCCTTGACTCGTTGACGAGAAAGGGGGTTCCGTTCGTGTGGTCGGAGCAGTGTGAGCAGAGCTTCATAGAGTTGAAGCGACTACTTACGTCAGCGCCAGTCCTTGCGTTACCTTCAGGTGAGGAGGGTTTTGAGGTTTGCACAGATGCTTCAGGTGTTGGTCTGGGTGCGGTTTTGATGCAGCAAGCCCGGGTGGTGGCTTATGCGTCTCGCCAGCTTAAGCCCCACGAGGAGAGTTACCCGACCCATGACCTAGAGCTTGCAGCCGTGGTGTTTGCTTGAGGATTTGGCGTCTTTACCTATACGGAGTGAGTTTTGTAGTCCGTACCGACCACCAGAGCTTGAGGTATGTGTTTTCTCTCAGGGATCTGAATATGAGGCAGCGTCGATGGATGGAATATCTGAAAGACTATGACTTTAGTATTGAGTATAAGCCTGGAAAGCAAATGTAGTTGCAGATGCTTTGAGTAGGAAAGCACAGATGAGTCATCTGATGCTTAGGGAGTGGCAGTTGTGGCAGTCTGTGGCAGAAGGGTCTTTTAGAGTATCGTCCAGTCGTCGACTGTGTGTGTTGGGCAGTTTGTTGGCGGCTCCCGCCGTTGTGAGACAGGTTGTTGAAGCTCAGCAGGCAGATCCCGAGTTGCACAGTGTGTTGCTTCTCCCAGAGGTTGAGCTTCATGAGGACGGAACTGTTAGGTTCCGAGATAGACTCTATGTTCCTATTGAGGAGTCTGTCAGGAGAGTTGTGTTGCAGGAGGCACATGGTTCCAGGTACTCGATTCATCCCAGGTCGACCAAGATGTATCACAGATTGAGACGTCAGTTTTGGTGGTCTGGGATGAAGAGAGACATAGCGCTTTTGTTGCTAGGTGTTTGGTCTGTCAGCAGGTGAAGGCCGAACATGAGCGTCCAGGAGGACTTGTGCAGCCGTTAGAGATTCCGATGTGGAAGTGGGACCATGTGACGACTGACTTTGTTTGTGGTTTACCGAGGACAGCTGGAGGTTTTGACAGCATTTGGGTTCTTGTGGACAGATTGACAAAGACTGCTAGATTCTTGCCTGTCAGGACTAGTTGGGGTGTGAGTAGGTTGGCCGCGTTGTACGTAGAGTGGATTACTCCTTGCACGGAGTGCCGATCTCTATTGTGTCAGATAGGGATCCTCGCTTCACTTCTGGGTTCTGGCACAGTTTCCAGAGAGCTTTGGGGACAGAGTTGGCTTTTAGTTCCGCCTACCACCCTCAGTCAGACGGTCAGTCAGAGCGGACTATCCAGACTTTAGAGGACATGCTTAAAGCTTGTTGTCTAGAGTGGCAGGGATCGTGGACAGCTCACTTGCCATTGGTCGAGTTCGCATATAATAATAGCTATCCTCCAGTATTGGTTTGGCACCATATGAGGCTTGTATGGACGACCGTGTCGCACTCCTCTAGACTAGTTTGAGGTTGGCGAATGGATTGTCACGGGGCTAGAGTTGGTTAGCAGGCAGTTGAGGTAGTTCAGCTTGTGAGACAGAGGCTTCAGTCAGCTCAGAGTCGGCAGAAGAGTTATGCAGATCAGCACAGACGACCGCTCGAGTTTCAGGTAGGGGACCAGGTGTTTGTCCGTGTGTCTCCTATGAAGGGAGTGGTGAGGTTCGGTAAGCGTGGAAAGTTGAGTCCTCACTTTATTAGACCTTTCACCATTACTGAGCATGTCAGAGGTTTGGCGTACAGGCTTGAGCTTCTGTCAGAGTTTGCAGCAGTCCACGATGTGTTCCATGTGTCGATGCTTCGGAGGTACCTTTCTGACGAGTCTCACATTCTCCCGAGTACTGAGTGGTCTGAGGTGACTCCAGTGTTGACAGTACCAGAGTTTCCGTTGCACATTGAGGATCGCCGAGTTCAGAGGTTGAGGAACAAGGCAATCCCGTTAGTTCGTGTTGCGTGGCAGCAACATTCAGGTGGTGAGTCGACATGGGAGCGAGAGGACGAAATGCGCGAGCAGTTTCCGTACCTCTTTGGTGAGTCTTCCTTCTTTATGTTGTTTGAATTTTGAGGGCAAAATTCCTTAAGGGGGGAGGGCTGTAAGGACTCGGGTCTTAGTGGATCCTTATTGGGTTTTGTAGAAGTTCGGGTGTGGTTGACGACAATGGATATTGTCGTTGACTTGTGGTTGACGGCCAGGGGCTAGCCATTGACTTGGTGTTAGCGTCCAGCGATGTGGACGTTTGTCGTTGAACTTGACTGCAAGCGGTCAGGACGTCAACCCTTGGCGGTTCAAATAGGCGGCGAGGTATGTGGACGTCTATTTGTCGTGCCTGTAGAAATAGGGCAGCCCGAGAGCAGAAACCTTTCTTCTCCTTTCCTTCCTTTCCCTCCACTTCTACCTTTGTCTATTTCCACCACTTCTGATTGTTGATGGGAGTTCGTGGGAAGGTCCTGGTACGTGTGGCAGTGATAGATCGGGCGGGAAACGCGAAGATTTGGTGTAATTCGCGCAGAGACTTCGAGGGGTTCCGACGCGATTGGTGATTGTTTAGGAGTTTTTGGGGCATTCTGAGGCAGGGACTTACCCCTTAAACCCTCCTTAACGGATCAGCATGCTTAACTGATGTAAATTAGTATGCTAATTGTGTTCTAGGGTTGGTTATGCCATGCCAGGATTTTGGGTGTTTGGGCGATCCAAGTGTTGGATCGTGTTTTTTCCGAAGTTCTGATAGTATTCAAGCTGTGAGGAAGTGTTTCCCTCCATCAGCAGTGTTCTGATTGGGTGGTTTTACCCAATTGGACTGACCCGACGCTGTTCTGGGTCTAGGGGACTGAGATATTAACGTCCACATATGTTGATGCTGAGATCTTCAAGTTGATATAAACGACAAGGTCGATTGCCGTTGATTAAGTGTTACGGCATTGTGAGTGCCGTCTATCCTGATTGGCGACAATCGATGTTGCTGTTAATATCTTGTGTCCCAGCAGGCTGTGATCTTGTTTGTGTTTCAAGTGTTGACGTGGGTTTTCCGCCCTGTTAACACGTTCTGCCAGGCTTAGAGTGTGACTCCGCCTGAGCATATGAGTAATTAATTATGTCATGACGTGACATGAGTGTCCGTCTATTGTACGGTGTTTCAGACGTTGAGAGTGTTACCGTCTGTACTCACGTTGAGTTACAGTGCTTCTGTTTCTGTTTGTCACCTGGACATAGAGCGACGCTCTATCTAGATGACCGCATGTGGGGGTCCTCCGTCGGTGAGCCAGGACATTGAGAGCGTCTCTGTCCTGTGCATACTCCTTGTGGTGGTTTCGAGCCGGTCTCCGTGGAACCCCTTCTCTACCGCTAGGGTCAGGCGTAGGGGGAAAACCGATCGTGGACCAGATGCGAGAGAGAGCGTCTGTAGTGTGCACACGTGGCTGGGGTTGAGAGACTCTGTGGTGACGGGACGCCGAGCCACAGACCCTAGCTGAGTCCTACTTACTGTGAGCGTGAGTGTGTGTTACTGAGCCGCGAGGTTTACAGTTTTGGGTTGTGATGCGACGTGTATTTACTTTCTGTTTTTACTTTCCGCACTTTAGTACTGTTGCCGGTGGGGTTACTTTTCCCTACTGGGTCTCTTTTCGTGAGACTCACTCCCCTCCCTATCAGGTGGGCTCGTCGTCGACTCCCGTTCCAGGCGAGTCTAGCCACTCCGGTGTTGGTGCGCCCTAGCTGTAGTGAGTAGTACTTTTGTTGTACTTCTGTACTCTGTACTTTGCTCGGACTCTGAGTTGTACATGTTATGTTTCATGTATAGTGAAATTTTACAGCTTTACATGGTGTGTATCTTCTTATATATAGTCTCCTCGGACATTCCTTCTTACCCTTCCGAGCTTGTCTCGTAGGTTAGCGGGTCAGAATTCGGGTTACTGGTTGGTTACTGGTAATGCGAATTCTGGGTCGTTACATCTTCTCTTGCACTCAGCGAGATGGAGATTTTTGATTGGTTTGGCTTTGGACATATGGCAATAAGGAAGAATAATGTGTAGGTAATCAATTAGGTTGAGATGGGAATGCCAAAAATGGTGGAAATAATGCATTTTAAAGATATTCACAGTAGATTGGTCTCATTCGTTTTTCAACAGTGAGGGAGAACCAAAGAGGAGGAATTTTGGTGTAGAGAGTATAGCTACAGAAGTGGAGAGTTTCCTCTCTTTTTTTGAACAGGACTGGGGATTATGCCTGTGAACATGAGTGGAAACTGCCAGGACTGAGGTGAGTGTTGGCGTTCAAACTCATCCTCAACTTGGGTGAAAACATAGCTGGCAAGTTATGGGTTTATAGGTATGAAAGTAATGGATGAAGGTGGGTAGGAGGATGAATAATAATCTTGGAGTAAGGGTGGAAGAAGGTCTTGTGGAAGAGGACCAATGAGGAGGAGGCTCCAGCTGATGAGGAAGTTGGAGGATTTGCAATGACAGTTGGAGGTGGAGGAATGATTGGGAAGAGGTAGAGAGAAGGGAGATTGAGATGGAAAATGAGTTGGTGAGGATATGGTGCGGGGCATAGGTGTTTAAACGTGGGTGGTGCTTCAGGTGTTGTGGATGAGGATGGTGGTGAAGGAGGGGCTGGTGTTGCAGGGATGAAGGCTCAGGGCTACAGGAGCACTGCTGGCTCTTCTACACCAAACTGCACATCCTTGGAGATCCTTGGCCCTGTTGGTTCCTTCTAAACTACCTAAGGCCTGGATAGAGCTGCTGGTTCAACCACAATATGCCCAGATGGCTCGACCACTTCTACTTGCTGCCTGGTCTGAGAAGGCTCTGGCTCACTGACTTCAGCAGCTGCTTCCGACCCTGATGGCCTAGGAAAAACGTCTACACAACTCTGAGTGGTAGATGGAGGAGGAGGAGGAGGAACATTAGGTCCAGCAGCCTTCAAATCTCAGAGAGCAAAGTCTTCATATTGCCCATTTCCTTATTAACCACTTCATGTCATTTCTTATCTGAGATATTTCTTTGGAGGTTGAGGCCTGGCTCATAAGAATGGAATTCACGTTTGACTGTACTGAGCATAAGATCTCACCTTGAGTATCCAACCTTTTAAAGACAGGCTTCAAATTCACCTTCTTCTCTATCTTCCTTAGCCTTTTGAGTGCTATTCTCTTTCTTTTGCTTCCCCTGTTAGCGGGCTCCTCAAGTTAGCATGGGCTGCATCTGATCTTTCATTCACAGGAACACCTTCAGTGTGCTCCCCCTGAGCTACTGGTGCCTCTTTCTCAATTGATTGCTCCCCCTGAGCTGGAGCATCTTCCAAAAACACATCTTCAGTTTCTATTCTTTGCTCCCCCTGAATGGAAGCTTCTTCCAAGACAATCGAACCAATATGGCCTGATGCCACAGATTTTGCTACAGCTTGCTCACTTGCAACTGGCTCTCCTTGGAGATGGAATCCATGCATCCCTAAGTAGACTGCCTACTTGGGAAGAAGGAAGAGGAGCTCTGAGAATTGCCCAACGGGCTCAAGGTGCTCAGGAGGGATTTCCTCAATTCTTGTACTACCTTCTTCCGCTGCTTCTGAATTTTCTGCTGTTGCTGCTAATTTTCTGATGGTACTTCTGGTGCTACAGGCCACTGGTTCTGAGCTTCTACACCACTACTGCTGCTGATCTACTATATCTGCTACTACCTCTTGTTGACTTCTTGGGCTTCGCCAATTATGGCCTCACCTCAGCCACAGAGGTCTTGGACCATACACCATTTACTATTGAAAAACCACTCTTTCTCAATTTCTGGACCTAATTGCTTGGCCATCTTCTCAACTACTGCTCCAGACAGATGAATGTCATAATGTTTGAAAATCTTGGTGAGCGGTGGGCATAGAGCAAGGATACATTTAACTTGCTCTTAGTATCCCAAATTTATCATGAGCAAACTTGATTCTTTCAATAATCACTGCAGCCATATTACCTCCTGGTTCTGAATTGCCCAAAACATCATATCTAATCTGCTTTAGTACAGGTTGAAAAGGTAGCACTTCTAGGAACCAAAATCTGACAGACTATAAAGTGTAGAAGGCGATTGAATGCATTCATATTGATATCCAATTTACCATCTTCAACCTAAATCCTGGACCAACAATTCCTAGACCCTTTGCCTGGATATCCACAGAGTGGATCCCACTGTGACCAGACGTGCTCACACCAAACAGGGTCTTCATAAGCTCATGGTCAATCTTGATCTGGACTCCCTTGATAGAGGATGTTAAGGACCCCTGCTCTGATTGCAAACACACATAAAAGGCCTTCACGAGGTCTGGATAGCTTACCTCTGAGAAGGTTGAGATTTCCGTCCACTGCATCCTGTTCATACGGCCACTATGCTGAGCTCATCCATTCTTCTCAGATCTGCAAACATCTACTGCCTTATTTCCACAAGCTTAGTTTTCACAAAAGTGAACCCCTCTTGCTGCTCGGCTGTGAGAAACTCAGCGCTGTAGCCTCCAAGACTGCCGAAACAACTGATGCGGCCATGGATTCGGGTGGAGAAGGGTTTCTAGAGGGTGGAGATGGAAGTAGGAATGAAAGCCCTCAAGAAATTCTTTGCGGGAAGAAGAGAGAGACTTCAAACTTGCAGAGAGTCGATGCCGGAGTCGTTAGGGTATCGGCTCGGGAAAGCGAACGAAAGAGGGAAAAAGGTAAAGGTAGGAGGTGAATCATTTCTACATCGATTTCGGAGTAAATAATGCTTTATTAATCGAAAAGTGAGGCGCCAACTGAGAAGGCAGAAAACGACAAAAGTATTTGACCAATTTGAAAGACTTTTAAAAGAGAACCACCAAGGAAGATAATAGCATTTTCTTTTGCTTAACGCCAACGAGAGAAAACTTACTTAAATCTGAAAATTATGTTTCAGTTCTAACAGAAATTTTTTCACAAATTACACATGCCCAATTCCCTTCTAAGAGAGGTGAATCTCTCTTCAGGTAAGGCTTTTGTGAAGATATCTGCTAACTGACCATTTGTATCAATAAAAGAAATTTCTAAATTACCATTTGCTACATGATCCCGAATGAAATGATATCTAACCTCAATATGCTTGGTCCTTGAATGCTGTACTGGATTTTTTGCTGAGGTTTATTGCACTGGTGTTGTCGCATAATAACAGAATTGTCTTGATATGTAATCCATAATCCTCAAGTTGTTTGCTTGATCCACAGGAGTTGTGTACAACCTTCCAGCAGCTACGTACTCAGCTTCAGCTGTTGACAGTGCTACTGAGTTTTGTTTCCTGGAGGACCATGATATCAAGCAACCTGCAAGAAATTGACAACAACCACTGGTGCCTTTTTCTATCTATTTTGCATCCAGCATAATCAGCATCTGAGTATCCCACTAAGTATTTTCACATGATTTTGGATACCACAGACCTAAGTCATGAGTTCTAGATAGGTATCTAAAGATTCTTTAACTGAAATCAGATGTGATTCTCTAGGATCTACCTAATATCTAGCACACATACATACACTAAACAAAATATCAGGTCTACTAGCTGTTAGGTAAAGTAAAGAACTATCATACCTCTGTAGTTCTTTTGATCTACTTTCTTACCATTCTTGTCACTGTCCATCCTTGTTGATGTGCTCATGGGTGTTGACAGTGGCTTGGCATTGTTGAATCCAAATTTCTTCAGAAGCTCCTTGGTGTATTTTGCTTGACAGATGTGGGTCCCATCTTTTCCTTGCTTGATTTGTAGTCCAAGGAAATAGTTGAGCTCCCCCATCATGCTCATCTCGAATTCTCCCTGCATCAACTTTTCAAAATACTTGCAAAGGGATTCATCAGTAGATCCAAAAATTATGTCATCTACATAAATTTGAACAGTAGTATATGGTTGACCTTTGACTTTATAAAAGAGTGCTATCTACTTGACCTCTACTGAATCCGGGTTTAAAGAAAAGAGCTAAGCCTTTCATACAAGGCTCTAGGTGCTTGCTTTAAACCATACAATGCCTTATGAAGTTTAAAAACATGATTAGGAAATTCTGTGTCATCAACCCTGGGTTGTTCCACATAAACTTCCTCCTTGATAAAACCATTTAAAAATGCAGATTTGACATCCATTTAAAATAGTTTTAAATCCAAAGCTGATGCATAAGCAAGTAAAATTCTGATAGCCTCAAGTCTAGCTACAGGTGCATAGGTTTCATCGAAATCTATGCCTTCCTCTGGGAATAGCCTTGAGCTACCAGTCTGGCCTTGTTTCTTAAGATCACACCAGTCATCCAATTTGTTTCTGAACACCCATTTGGTGCCAATTACTGGATGATCTGATGGTCTAGGAACAAGTGACCATACTTGGTTTCTCTTGAATTGATTAAGTTCATCTTGCATGGCTATAATCCAAGATTCATCAGTGAGAGCTTCATTGACTGTCTTAGGCTCAATTTGAGAAACAAATGCTAGATAATCACAAGGTATTACATACCTCTTGTTCTTACCCCTATAGATGGATCACCAATGATGTTCTCAGTGGGTGGTCTTTCTTGTATCTCCCATTCCTTTGGAAGATTTTCATGAGTAATGTCCTTTTGTTGCAGGTCTTCCAGAGATGGATCATCCTTGTCCTCAAGTGATGTGTTCTTTAATTCTTTGGACAATTTATCTGTATCATCCATATCACTATCTTCTTCCTTTCTCAAGGAGGGGTTAGTCTCATCAAAAATAATATGCACAGATTGTTCAATTAATAAAGTAGTTTGTTAAATACTCTATAGCCTTTGGTTTAGAAGTGTACCCCATGAAGATGCCTTCATCTGATTTGGCATCTAATTTACCAATATCTCTTTTCCCGTTCTTATGGATGAAGCATGGACATCCAAAAATTCTGAAGTGACTGACCTTTGGCTTCTTTCCCTTGTACAGCTCATAGACAGTCTTCTTTAGGATTGGCCTGATCATTACCCTGTTAATGATGTACTTGCTGTATTTATCGCTTCAGCCCAAAAATATCTTGGCAGGTCATATTCTGATAGCACTGTTCTTGCCATGTCCAATAAGGTTCTATTCTTCTCTCAGCAACTCCATTCTGCTGTGGTGTCCTTGGTGTTGAATTGTGCTCAATCCCTTGATCATCACAGAATTTTGCAACTTTTTTATTTTTAAATTCTCCTCCATGATCTGACCAGATTCCAACAATGCAGTACTTCTTGACTTTTTGCACCTTTCTGCTGAAACTTACAAAACTTTCGAATGTGTCATCTTTGTGTTCTGAAATGACACCCATGTGAATCTGGAGTAATCATCCACTATTACGAAACCAAATTCTTTCCTCCAAGACTTGTGGTCCTCATTGGCCCAAATAATCCATATGAAGGAGTTCTAAGGGTTTTGAGGTAGTTACCACATTTTTGACTTGAAAGAGCCTTAGTGTGCTTTCCCTTTGCACATAGTCTACACATACCTTCCATCTTTGAGCTGACCTTTGGTAGACCTTCCACTAGGCTTCTCTTTCTGAGCTTATTCATGCCATCCAAACTGTAGTGGCCCAATCTTCTGTGCCACAGCTCAGTTGACTGCTCTTTTCTTGGCTGCTAACAGATGTCTTGGTCCTTGAGTTCTTCAAGATAGAGCACATACAAATTCTTTTCTCATTGGCTTCGAAGATTACTGCTCCATTCTTCAAGATACTGCACTTGGATTCTTGAAACTTAATCTGATGGCCTTTGTCACAAAGCTGGCTAATGCTTATGAGATATGCTTCAGACCTTTTACACAAAGACATCTTCAATATTGATTTTCCTTTACTGCCAACAGATCCAGTACCATAACAGTCCCTTTGCCATTCTCTCCATATGTGACTGTTCCTTGTTCGGCTTCTAGATGAGAAAATAATCTTCTGTTCTCTGACATATGTCTTGAGCACCCACTGTCCAAATACCATTTGGATGCTTTAAGGTCTCCCTGAAATGAAAACACTAAGCTTTAGGTACCCAAGTTCTTTTGGGTCATGATTGGTTAGTATCATTGGTTTCCCTTTTATTATCCATTTCTTATGTCTTGTTTGGCAGGTTGTTATAATATGTCCTAACTTGTTGCAGTGACTGCAGCAGGACAATTTAGTTATTTTTCTATATATTTAAAATCTACTTTGTATGTGATGTCTTGTTCAGGTACAAATTTTGGAGTTGGGTATATTTTAGGATAAACTATGGTTTCTTCATTATCTGAGGGTGTATAACCTAATCCATTCTTCTTCTTACCTGATCTTCTGACACCTTTTAATATAAAGAATTTTTACCATTTGTGAATTTTTCTAATGTGCTAGACAACTTTTTATTCTTTTCTATTAATGTCTTAATTTCTGTTTGCAATTCATTTGAGCTTGCTTCTTTTTCCATTTTAACTATTTGTTCATTCTTATCTTTTAGATCTTCACATAATAGTTCATTTCTTCTTTTAGTTCAGTTATTTGTTTATCTAATTCTTCACTTTCTGTTTTTAGATCCGAATTGGTGTTTTCTAGGCAAGTAATATTTTTCTTACTAGCTTTTAGTAATTTAGATATTTCTCGATATTTATCATATAATTCATTAAAAGCATCTTCTAAGTTATTTGAATTAGAATCATTACAGGAATCAAAGGCTGAGTCAGAGGTTACCTTTTTTGTGACGTCTGCCATGAGGCTAGGTTAGCCTTTCTTCTCCTCACTGGTTGAGCTTGACTCGCTGTCTGAGTCACTGTTGTTGTCCGAAGCTGCTGCCATGGCTTTCTTCTTTTGTCTTCTGAACTTTCTTGAACTGTCCTTCTTTCTGAATTCAGTGTTCTTAGTTTTTGGACACTCTGGCCCTGATGTATCCTGGCCTTTTGCACTCATAACAAGTGGCTCATTCTTTTTGATGTCTTTTCCTTCAGTTTTCTTGAAATCTTTTCCCTTTTAAAATATCGTCTGCTAGATGGATATTTCTTTTTCTTGGCCAAAATCCGCTGAAGTTTCCTAGACAACAATTGCTTCTTCGTCTTCACTATTTTCACTGTTGTCTTCGTCTTCTATGGTTCCTCAGAGCTGCCTTCTGCTGCTTTGAGAGCATTGATGTGTTTCTTCTTGCTTGATGACTCTCCTAATCTTCCATGTTTATCTCATGGACATGAGGGACCCAATGAGTTTCTCCAATGACATCTTCTTTAGGTCATTGGGCCTCTTCTATAGTTGTTACCTTAGGAGTCCATACTGCTGGAAAGATCTTAAAATCTTTCTTACCATTTCTCCAATTTCATATGTCTTACCAGACCAGCTAACCCATTTGTTATATCTGTAAACCTGCTGAACATCTGGGTATAGATTCTCCCGGCTGCATCTGAAACTTTTCATATTGAGCCACTAGTATATCTATTCTTGTTTCTTTGACTTTATCAGTCCCTTCATAGGTGATTCTCAGCTTCTCCCCATCTCCATTGCAGATTTGCAAGCTGAGACTCTGTTGAACTCTTTCTTGCTAAGAGCACAACAGATACTCTTAGCTTTGCAGTTAAGGGAGATCTTTATTCTATCATCGTCTGTCCAATTCTGCCTTGAGTTTAGGACAATAGATCTCCTTCTTCTATGATTGACCAGATCTGAAAGTCGAATCCTTGTAAGAAGTACTCTATTCTGGTCTTCCAGTGATAGTGAAGATAAACAACACAAGGAATTATCCTGGTTCAGATCTCCTCTCCTTAGGAGTCCTACGTCCAGTCCCTAAGCAAAATCTCAGGATTTCACTACAAGGGTACAGTCCCCCTTAAGGACCCTTACACCCAGCACAATTGGTCTTCCTTCAACCCGAAGGGATTACAACCCTCTGGATACCACACCAGGTCCTCCTTCACAACATAAGGGAACAACACACAGAATGAAATGAAGGGGTGCCCCTAGATCAAGCTAATAGAACAAGTGCTGACCCGAAGCAAGAACCAATAAGAACAAGATGTGCAGGACAGTGTCTTCTTAGTACAAGGCTCTCTATCACAGAATCTACACAGAACGCAAAGAGCAAAGAGCTAAAGCTAATGGGAATGAGGCTAGGATCTTTCTGGAGAACTCGCAGAGAACTTGAACACTGTTGCTTGGAAGCGATGTCTTTGAAAGTTGTTTTTTTTTAGTTTCACTCTGCTTATATATATCTTGTTTGAAATTCGAACGTTGAGAAGTCTGTTGTCTCTACGCTTTGTTTACGTTAGACTGCTTGACACTTGGAAGCTTCCAGTTAACTCTTTTATCCATTTGTGCATGCAAAGAGATAGGATCTTTCTGGCGTCTATATGGTCCAACATTGTATGATAAAATGTCTTCAGGGACCTGCACACATTAAATGCTAGAACAGTAGACAGCTAGGTTGTCTCTTGTTGTCAGTCAACGTTGGTGTGATATTCACCAAAATAGTAATGCCATTTTGCTGTTCAAAAAGGTGCCTATAGAATAGTCATGATAATGGATGATATCGTCTGTATACATGCAGAGATACGTTCAGTTTTCATTAAATGCACAGATGTCAGAAAGATATGTGCGAAGACTTTGACTATTCAACGCTGTTAATATCAAGTCGTTATAAACATAAAATCGATGCATTCATGACTTATGAAATCGTTATGCACTAACCTCCAAATCGTTGTAACTTAGCATCAAATCGTTACGATCGTTGAGGAAATCATTATGATTACTTAAGAAGTCGTGCGTAAAGCAATCGTTATAATATCTGAAGGAATCGTTATGATAGCAAGTCGTTACGATGACTAAAGGAATCGTTACGAAAGCAAGTCGTTACGATGACTAAAGGAATCGTTACGAGAGCAAGTTGTTCCGATGACTAAAGAATTCGTTACGAGTGCAAGTCGTTACGATGACTAAAGGAATCGTTACGAGAGCAAGACGTTCCGATGACTAAAGGAATCGTTACGAGAGCAGTCGTTACGATGACTAAAGGAATCGTTACGAGAGCAAGTCGTTACGATGACTAAAGGAATCGTTACGAGAGCAAGTCGTTGCGATGACTAAAGAAATCGTTACGAGAGCAAGTCGTTACGATGACTAAAGGAATCGTTACGAGAGCAAGTTGTTACGATGACTAAAGAAATTGTTACGAGAGCAAGTCGTTACGATAACTAAAGGAATCGATGCAAGAAGCAAGTCGTTATGATGTCTTAAGGAATCGTTGCGATGAGCAGATCGTTACAGGAACGATTTCTGTTTAAATCTAAACGATGTTTCAGGTTATGAGGAAATCGTTAAGGCACTTATGAAATCTTTACAGTTCTACTGAAATCGTTGTAGCATAAGGAAAGTCGATGTGGACTTCGAGAAATTTCATGCTGAACTTAATATGCTTCAGAAAGGTAATACTTACCAAATTGCTTGATTTTCCTGTAGTATTTCTTGTGCTCAAGACTAATGGAATATGTGTTAGTAATCTTTGACATGGTTTTGTTAATCACCAAATAAATATATAATTAATTAAATTACATGGGACGGACTGATCATCATAATCATGCTTGAAATGAGTAGATTTCATTAACAACCTCATTAATATGTATTAATTGATCATGCTCACCTAAAACCAACATATGTAGTTACTGTCATCAATTCTGTATGAAAATTTAACCACTAATTCTTACAGGTTACCCTCATGCATACTAAATTTCGCATTTTTCTGATTACCCACAATTTATGAAAATTCTAACAGTGGAATCACAGAAGACTAAATAACCCAACTAACATGAATTTTCATTGTTCGGATTCACAATTCATTATATACTGTATACTGACAGTTCTAATCATGTGCCAAATTCTAGATATTTACTGTTTCCATGTCATTTCATAGAAATTCTTCACTAATTAAGCATGCTCACTGTTTTTCAGTTCAGAAAATCTAAAAATTTACACAGTTATCAGCAAGTCCCAATTTTAACAGCATGAACTGAAACCCATAAAAATTTCACAGAATTTTGATGACACTTGATTCCACACATATGCACAAACGAAATTTTACAAGATTAAAACCTGTTTACATGCATTTTAGAAATTTTAGATAAATAGTGTATTCCACAAAAATTCATAAAATTGCACAGCATGATCCAATAATAGTATTTTATAGCATATCACTTTTACATATATCCTTATACGCAGAAATCCGAAAATAGTCATATAGTCAGACATGCACACTTTTGCAGTCTGGCGAACCTGACGGCATGCATGTGGCTGTCTATCAGGTTAATGACAACAAAGGTCGCCGCCAACTCAAGATCTTAACGGCAAGGGATCCTGCTGTTAGTTCTTGTCTGTGCAAAACATAGACTGAACGTAAAATCTTGGTGAAATTGGGGTTCCAGGACACAAATAACATTCCAAAAAATACCTAGGACCTACTAGACATATGTAAGAGTGATGTGAAGGGTTACTTGCCTCTTGGAAAATCCACAAGCAACGATTTAAGCTGGAGAAGCCCTCCTCGGCCAAAGCCAAAGAGTCCTCAAAACTCCCTTGATCCAAGTTCCGTGTTGATCTCCTCTGCACACCATGTGGGGAAGCTGTTCCCGGATGTTCAGAGCCCTCTCCAGTCGTTGTAGAACGTCGGATGAAGCCTCAAATCTCCGGATCAAGGAGTTCCAAAGTCAGGGTTCGCACTAAAAATGCTAGGGTTTTTGACAAAGAGTCAAAGGACCTAACTGAGCCCTAATCCGCCTCTTTTATAGGGTGGAGGTTTTTAGGAACGCATTTAGGGTCTAGGTTACCGTTGGGGACGGTTTCCTAACCAAGGGCGACATTTTTAGAGGCATTTCCGGATCTGAAATTGCAACATATCTGGGAGGTAAACGTCAACATCATAGCCGCCAATTCTGAGTAGGCGTCCATCGATGTGGCCGCTGATTTACGGTCAACGTCAACTGATGTGACGCCACACTAGCCGCCAGAACAGAACTTAAAACTGCAGAAATTCTATGTACACCACACACACACACACCCACACACACATAATTATATATGTATATATAATCTACAATGCACACATTAAAATAATACCTATTCACGCAATGTAAACAAGTAAGTATACTAGCACAATAAATGTTTATACATCGATGGCATACATTTATACATACATAAGAAATCACCCAAAGATGAAAATCAGGGGCCTTACATCCTTAGCCGCATGGATAGGCCGTTACGCTTGGCATGTGAGAACGACGGACCCATGACCTGGCATCCTGACTCACCGACGTGACATATTATCCTTGGTTATTTTCTACTCCTTTTTAACTTATTTTTCTTTTAGCCCAACATACATACATGTTGAAATCACAGTGGGAAGCCACTCTTGCGATGCAATTTAAGGGCCATCCGCGCCCTGAATTCAAAAGCAATTTGAAATATTCCACTCCAGGTCAAGTACCCAACTCCCTTTGTTGTTGCTTCCAGGCTGATTTCCTTAGAACCTTTTGTTTAGACTTATCCTTTTTATTTTTTGCCTTTACTCCTAGAGGATTGTGTCCTTAGGTACTTCCCCTTCATTGGAAGTTGATCTCTCATTCTCTCCCCAACATCCACCTGCGGCAGTGGCAGACGCCCCTAATGGTGAAACCTAACGGATTGTGTCCTTAGGTACTTCCCCGACGCTGAAAGTTGATCTTTTTCTTCCCTTTTGTGCCCCACGCGACACCTTTCCTTTCTTACCCCTTTCCTTTGTCTAAGCATTCGTTTCTTTAGGTCTTCTTCTCGGGTGGTGACTTCCTTGGGTGTTGGAAAAAGACTCTCATCAGGTGGTAGTCACCCAATGATTAAGCGTGTCTATTTTTCACCTTGGCGTCTACTTTTCAGTCCGCTCCCGCTTCACTCTACTACGCTACACTTCATTTCTTTTCATTTCATTACACTCCATTTCACTCCATTACATTCCACTTCGTGTCCCTCCGCTTCGCTCCCCTGCAAAGCAGACGCCAAGGCGTGGTAGCTGTAGACACGCGAATTTGGCTCCACCGCAGCAAACCATTCTTCCCTGGTGCTTCCCCTTCATTTTCAGGGCCCCTCGGGAATTATAGGGCTTTCATTTCTTGTCGCGATGGGTCTTCAGGGCGCGATCATACTGTCGCGACGGGCCTACGGGACGTGTTAGTGAAGGTAGCTGAAACGCGTTCGGCAATGAGGACACGATTCCAAGTCGCGCCAAGCATCTGGGCGCGACAAGGCCAAGAGTCCTTATCGCGGTAGGCTTGTGCAATGCGATAAAGAATTATCTATTTTATTTATGGAAAACATCCAACCCCGTTTTATGAACGCGTCCGCTGTGAGCGCCGCGATTCTAATGTCGCTTTGGCAAGTTTTTATAAATAAAATTCATAAATACTTTATCGCGTCCTACCGTCCCGACGTGTTTGAAATCAAGACGTGTCGGCCTGAGCCATCGCGATTAGGCCCAAGCCCCAAAGTCGTCGCACTCGAGCGCTCGTACATCGGAATCACGTGAAATGTCTGAATCATGTCCGCCTGAGCCGCCGCGATTAGCGCCTAGGTCTGACACACCAGACCTCGAAAGTCGCCGCATTTATGGCCCACGTGCCCATTTTGAAGTCACGGTGGGGTTGGCCGACGCATTTCCTTAACGGCGGTCATCCCCGCAGTTCAGGCTATGATCGCGCTTTATGTCAAATCAGGCCTTCTGAATCGCGGCGCGCCGCTCGGACGCGATTCAACATCATAGTCGCGTCCCTTGTACCCGACGCGATTCAAAGCCTCCCAGTGCCTAAAAATAGACCCCCGGGGGTCATTTGTAAGGGGGGGTTCCATTCCAAGAAGCGGAGAAGCCCTGCCAGATTCCCGTCTCGACGTCCGCCCAGGGGGACCTCCTCTTCCCTCGTCCTTCCAGCCAGCGTCCCGGCCTTCTTCCACGTGTACTGGATTGGAGCGGCGCGGAAGCTCCTCCCTCGTCTTCCTCCGTCCGTCTAACCGGCAACGCCACGGCGCCGACGCGTCATCCACTATTCAGGGAAGCACCCCTCCCCTTTTCTTTATTTTTCATTACTTCTCACGAGCCCCACGTGGCTCCTTTTTACTTACTTCCTCCGGGCCCCACGCTGCCCATCTACTCCTTTTCTTATATACACACACATGCATGCATACATATACACACCTATTTTAGGGGTTTAAAAGCCACCATACGGTAAGTCGTTCCCCTTGCCGTTTATTCTTTTATTGCATTTTTTAGGATTTGTATACTACAAGCATGGCTAATCCCCTTTTCATTTTTTGTCTTTTTCTTTGACAGGGTCATCAACACGGAAACGCCCTCTACCACGGCCGCCGTGCTCGTAGAGGAAGAAAGGACCCACATCCCCGCGTAATCTCTCCACTCCAAAAGGTATCTCCGCGATCACTTCTTCCATCTCACACCCCTCGCCGTGCGTCTCCATTCGGCACCCTCGCGTGCCTGGCGATCACGATCTTTTTATTTTCTATCATTTCCCGCTTTTCACTCCATTTTCACACCCCCTTCTTTGTGGATTGTTTGGAGCTCCCGACGAGCTCGAAACACCCGTCTACAACTGCCTGATGGTATCTCTATATGAGTGCTGTAGTAAACATCTTCTTCTGTTTTGTAAAGCTCCGCCGACAATTTGAAGACCACACAAAGGGCACTCCTTTTATGGTTAATCTAGTCATAGGTGCTGCAATCTTTGATAAATCCTGGATGAATCGCCTAGAGTACCTGCCAGGCCAAGGAAACTTCTGATTTTCTGATACTATTTTCGTTCTCTCACTTTATATAGCTTCAACTTTAGCTGGATCTACTGCTACACCTTGTCTTAAAATTACATGCCCCAAGAACTGATTTTTTTTTAACCATAACTCACTTTTACTGAACTTAACACAACTAGTGATTCCGTAAAGTCTACAATGTAACCCTCAGATGTGCTACATGCTCCTCCTCTAATGCTGAATACACCTAATATATCATCATGAATACCACAATAAACTGATCTAGATAAGGGTGAAATATTCTATTCATCAGATTCATAAATGTTGTCGGTGCATTAGTCAACCAAATAGTATAACTACAACTTATAGTGCCCATATCTGTCCTGAAAGCTATCTTGTCAATATCTTCTTCATTAATCCTCAACTGATGATATCATGATCTCAAATCAATTTTAGAGAATACCCTGGTTGACTGTAGTTGATCAAATAAATCATCAATTATGGGAAGTGGATACTTGTTCTTAATAGTGACCTCCTTCAATTGCCGATAATCTATACACATTCTCAAACTGTCATCCTTCTTTTTAACAAATAACACTGGTGCTCCCCATGTGAATGACTGGGTCTGATAAAATCTTTCTCTAACAATTCATGCAGGTGCTTCTTCAATTCCGTCAACTCTGATGGTGCCATCCTGTAAGGTGTTTTTGAAATTGGCATACTGTCTGACTGCAGTTCTACTGTGAAATCCACCTCCCTATGTGGAGCTAACCCTGACAATTCTTCTCAGAACATATCTATAAATTCCTTAACCATGGGTACCATTTCTACAGGCTTGCCTGACTCAACTAAACTGACTGAAGCAAGATATGCTACACACCCAGCATTAATCAACATCTTAGCCCTAAGTGCAGAAATAATAAACTTAGGAGTGAACCTTGGAATTCAAATACAGCTCCATTGGGTCAAAAAAACCTAACTCTCTTCTTCCTATAGTCCACCATTGCCCCATAGGCTTTCGGCCAATCCATTCCCAAAATCACATCATATTCTTTCAATTGTAGTGCATACACCTTGTTGGTAATTGATTTCCTTGTACTATAATCGAAACTTCATCTAAATAACATGAGATGAGCATAAAACCACCAGAAGAAATCTCCACACTAACTCACACGGCCTCTCTTCTAAGGGGTGAACCATATTATCCATGAAATCTTTAGAAATAATGAATGCGATGCACTCGAATCAATTAATACTCTAGCAAAAAATTCAAAGAGAGGTAATATACCTTCAATCAGGTTGGATGCCTCTGCCTGTGCTCTGGTAACAACCATAACTCGACCTCGTCCCCTCTGAAAAGGTGGACCTCTACCTCAATCTACGGCTGGTTGCTGGAATGCTGCTGCTATTGTACCCCTCTGCCATAACTGTATTCCTGGGATGCGGGCAATTTCTGGCTAGATGCCCTGGCTGCCCACATTATAAACACCTGAAATGTACACCCTGAAAATTTAGTGATTTAAAAATTTTAGAAATAAAGAGGGATAAATTAAATAAACAGATGGAGAGACTTCCAACACCATGTATTAATGACCATTAACAAAATTGGCCAATGGAGCACATTTGGCCCAAGGATATAAATACACTAGGACAGGAAATTACCCAGAAATTCATGTATGTAATTGTGCAGTAATTAGTGAGGGTAATTTAGGGTTAAAAGATGGTGATTAGTCATGCAGGTAATCCAAAACCGAACCCAACCCCAATTGGTGGTTTCCTAAACCTTTGCTACCTCTTTTGGGTAAGAGAATCCCAGATTTTATGGAAAGTGGGAAACAGAGCTCGTAGCCCCTTTCCTAGTCTTGTTAGGACTCTTAAGTACAAACTAAATCTATAAGAACTCAGCCTCAACTCTTGGGAAGGTTTAAACAACGAGTTGAGATCGTTTGGAGGCAGGCTAGAGCTTCTGAGGAGAAGGAGAAAGGTTGGGAACCCGGAGTTCCATCCCCTGCATCCTCTGTTGCATTCAGAACGTCGACTGGTCTTAGATCTTCATAAAGGTAGTTGTTCTCGGGCCAAGATTAAAGAAACCAACACCATCATGTAGATCTTTGGGTCTAGGATCATTTGCACTTGGTTTGACTCAATTTCATGGAGTATACATTGCGTATTCATAGTTTTTCCCGAAGTCTCGCACAGTTAGGGCTTTTCCCATTCTTCATATTATGCATGTGATTAGAGACCAAATTTGACTAAACTTCTTTCATGAAAGTTCTTCTACATGAAGGAAAGATCATCTTTTATGTTGGACATTTTGTCCAAAAGTCTTTCGTTAGAGAGTTATAGGCACAAGAATAGAGTCATTGCATGATACTGCGATTTCGGGCTACACTTGACTTTCTGTTCATCATATGTTTTCCTAATATTCGAGACCGAATTAGATCAAACCCTCAACATAACCGTTCTTCTACAAGTTGTCCTCTTCATCTTTTATGTTGAACGTTTTGTCTAAATGTCATTCGTTAGAGAGTTATAAGAGTTGGAAGTGAATTGCTACATGAGATGTGTTTTCGGGTTCCACATGACATATAAGTTTTGTTCTGGAATGGCACTAGTGTCGACACTACTTGGGCTAGTGTCGACGCACTGTCCCAAAACAGCCCAGAAGGTGTTCTGGGAAGGCCTCTAGTGTCGACACTACTTGAGCTAGTGTCGACACACTATCCCAGATTGGCCAGATGGTGTTCTGGGAGCTGTCTCTAGTGTCGACACTACCTGAACTAGTGTCGACACTACTTGACCTTTTTGCCTTGTATTTGAAGCACTGTGTCGACACTACCTGAACTAGTGTCGACACTACTTGACCAGTTTTGCATTATTTTGTCTTGTGTTTTGAAGCACTGTGTCGACACCAGTCAGGGTGTGTCGACACTACCCTTACAAAATTTTGCATATTTTGGGTCTGATCATTCCATGATGTCTAGAAGCATGTGCATGATGTTATATAGTATGCATGGACCTAAAATAAATCAACCCATTGAAGAAAATGGTAATGATACGAATATGATTCTAATGTGTAATTTTGATTGTCCTTATGTTCATTGGATTATCTTGTGATCTTACCTATTGTCAACCGACAAGATAAGAACATGATGTGAATATGGAGATGAATCCATGTTAGTATGGATTTGTTAGTGGTGTTAATGTCATGATTTGCATATAAGTTTCAATAGTTACATGCTTTCCGGTGTTCAATTAATTATTTGTCATATGCATACATGCTAGGAAGATTCGTGACTCATCACTTCTTTTGCATGCACGAATAGGCACACCCTTCTTGGGAAATTGAGAGCACATGTTCTGCATATGATTTGTCTTTTGAAACACCCTCATGTCAAGACAAATGAATTATGAAACATAAGATACGTCGTTATCCTGCCCTGTTTTCTTGAGCTATTTGTCATACCTTGACTCAATGAAAGATCATGTTTCTTTTTACTATGAGCTTGTCATTGAAACTCTGTGGCCATAATATGAATATGTTTGTTGGCACAACGTGGGACTTCGGTCCATTTGACCAATGCCTGTGCAAATAGGGGCCATGTCTGGTACTGGGGAGGAGCACCCCAACGTACTTATTAACCACAGGAGTATGGACTTGTGGTGCGTGGCATGGCACTGATACGATATGCAAGATTTGTGTGAATGTGCCTTTGTTCGATATGATAAGTCTGATTTGATCTGATATGATATGATTTGATATGATACGTCTGATCATGTGAACGCATGATATCTGTCTGAATATGGCCAATCTTTTGATACGATTCTATTCTTGGAATATCTGTCCACTGTACCAATGCAACTCGACATTTGATCTGAAAGATATCCATTCTACTCTGCTGTTCGATCTGTTAGTATTGCAAGCATTGTCATCATATACATGTTCATATCTTGCTTGATTAAAATTGTAACGACCCGAGAACCCGACCCTCGGCCCACGTCGAGGACCCGATTTTCGCGGTCGCCGCCCACGGACCAGGGGGACCCGGAAGGGCTATAACACACGTATGATAGGATATGTAGTGGAAGTAAATGTCAACTGGCAAGCTAGAAGCGTACAAGCGGAAACAAGAAAGTAAAGTGAGACCGCTGCGTACCGCTCTAAGTACAGTCTCAACGCACGCACATAGTACAAGTAAGGAAAGGGGAGAGACAAGTCCCTTAGGGCATACCCGAGGGTGACGTACACTGAGAGGGGGAACCACTGCTAGCTACGGGGACCAAGCCTACCGCCCCGTCTCCTCCGTCCGGCGCGCGCCCTGCCGCCGCTGGAAGACTCACCTGGAAACAGAGGATGAGCTTCACACAGAAGCTCAGTAGGGACTACCAATCTCCTACTGGCTCTAAACAGGCAGAGGAACATATACAACTATTAATAAAGGAAAGACGGCAGTTGATATCTTTCTACCTACAAAAGGAAGTGCGGAAGAGAAGCTAAAGCTAACGGTACGGAAAGTACTCTCGTTGGAAACTCCGTACGACTGCTCGTCGTGACCACCACACGGCTAGTAAAACACAGACGGAGGGAACTCCGCCTGGACAAGGAACACTAGCTACGGAGCAACACCACTAGTCAGACGGTCAGGTGCGTCCACAGACGTCTTATCCTCGACCTAGGTCCTGACCCTCACGTGTCGTCAGAGCGAGGTAGGACACAAGTACAAAAACATAACTGCCGTAGTCTGGCCGGACTACGGTCCCACGCCTACCTCCCCAAGCGGTTCCGGGGCCGCAAGGAGCGAGGCAGTGAGAAACAGGACTAGCTGGCCTGCGCCGGTAGAACTCCAAACTGTCCTCGGCGTCCCAGACCAACCACGAGAGCTCTGCAAGCGACTCACACGCCACTGTCCTAACCACCGTTTTCCCCTCAGCTCCAGAGTCCGCCTAAGCAGCTGCCAACTCGAGCACACTCGTAGCCCGGAGTACTCCCTCAACAGGCTCCCGAGGAGAAGGTCAGGTAACGGTAACAACCTCTCGCACGGACAAGCCCTCAAGTGCCGCGCACCGGGCGAACGACTAGTGTGAGACCGTACTAGGGAACTAGCACAGGTGCCACTGGCCACAGTACAAGCGAAGCGGAACGGCGGACAGAACCTGTCTCAGGACAGAGGTGGCGACACTAGGCTGTCGCGACCAAGGTCGCGACGCCCTATGCGTCGCCTCTCAAGGCGACGTAGACCCTGTCGCGACCCTGGTCGCGACACCCTGCGTGTCGCCTTACCGGCGATCGCGACACGGGCATGTCGCCTTCAAGGCAGAGGGGGGTTCCGGAGACCTCTCTCCGGTAACCTCCCCGAAATAGGGGAACAACACACGGCGGGGGAGGGGAGCATGCTTATCATGCTAGGAAGCCATTCAGCACACAAACCACCCTCGAATCCCCCAAAAGCATGGATCCTACGCTCGAAGGAAACCTCACTCACACGAGCATGAAGTTCTCACACTCCCCAACCCCGAACTACAAAAACACACAGTCAAGAGGGGGAAGGGATCATGCTTAGGGCGAAGGAGTCGGATGTCCCTACCTCCACGCGAAGAACGCACCCGTTGGGGCCTTCTCGTAGGTTTGCCGTCTCCTCCTCGCACCACACGGCACGAACACAACCCCTGCACGAACGGAGCGACACCCACCTCAGCACGGCCGCCACAACACGGAGAAAGCACCCCGGCCGCCCAGAGAGCTCGGAGAGGGCGAGAGAAAGAGGGGGAAGAAGAGGCGAGAGGGGAAAAGGGGCTCGGCGCCCGGCTTTAAGCCCGCGGTGCTGAGAAGGCGACATACCCCATGTCGCCACGGGAACCAAAAGGCGACACACACCCCGTCGCAACCCACTGACAACGGTCAAATCTCGGAATTCGAAAAAGTGAAGGCGACAGCCATCTTGTCGCGTTCACCCGACACCGCCAGAGCCGTACTGACACAAAGGACACCCGTCACGTCTGTCAGACGGCGTCTGGGCGACGCGATGGGAAGGCGACATAGGCATGTCGCCTTCAAGAAGGCGACATACCCCATGTCGCCATCCATCAAACCAGAAGGCGACAGTGGGTATGTCGTCTTCAAGAAGGCGACATACCCCCTGTCGCAATCCCAAGCAGAACCAGACATCGACGCGATCGAAACCACGTCGCGACACTCGCCCTGCCGCGACCCAGAGGATGGGGCCAAGGGCCCAAGGGGCCGGGGTGTTACAACCCTCCCTCCTTAAGACATTTCGTCCTCGAATGAAAACAACTCGGTCTCAACCCGGAAGACGACAAAAGGGGAGATCACCACATCCGATCAATCAAACAAGTAAGAAACTGCTCCTGCATCTCATCCTCAGCTCCCAGGTGGCCTCGCCACCGACACGGTTCTGCAAACGACTTTAACTAGCGAATCTGCTTCCTGCGCAACTGCTGAACTCTGCGGTCGACAACACTAACTGGGTACTCTGGCACTGACAAATCTGGCGCTACCTCTAGCTGCGAGTAGTCCAACACGTGCGAAGATCTGCAACGTACCTCCTGAGCTGCGAAATTTGGAAAACGCTGTGCACACCTGCTAGCTC
>CM024754.1:47411199-47444455 GCA_014218235.1 Colocasia esculenta
TAACTAATCAGTTTCAGATTTTAGATCTGAGTTTGTGATTTCTAAACATGCATGACTTTTCTTGGTGGCTTTTAATAAATTACACACATCTTTGTATTTACTGTATAGTTCATTAAATGCATCTTCTAAACTATCAGAATCAGATTCTTCTATGTTTGCCATAAAGGCCAGGTTGGCCTTTTCTTCTTCTTCGTCACTGGAGCTTGACTCGTTGTGTAACGTTGCGCATTTTTTTGGATCCTTATAGATCCTTGTTTAGCGGGTTTGGTGGCCATTTATGGCCCATTAATTTGTGTTTCAGGTGTTTGCGTGAGTTGTGAGGCTTGGTGGGCCGACAGTTGAGCCCAAAGTGCTCATAGGTCTTGTGCATGTGAACACGACAAGGGGTCGCGTCGCCTTCTGAACGCGACGGCCCTGGTGGTCGCGTTCATGTTACCATTGTTTGGAGATCTTTGTCTGCATGGCTGCCGCGTGTCGCGCACTGGGCAGTCAGCTGACGTCGGCCTTGGGAAGGCGACAACCACCTATGTCGCGTTCAGGTCGCGACGTAGGGATGCGTGGCGTTCATAACTGCTGGTTGTTTTTAAGTTAGCTCTGACCGGATAGAGCTGAGGAAGCTCTACTCGGCCAGGAGGAGCTGCTGCGGATCTCTCTCGGGTGATTCGACATTTGGAGCGGGTTTTGGCGCGCTCTCACTGCGAGGACATTGAGTGGAGCGGGGGAGACGCCGTGCCGTGCTTAGTGTTCACGTTCTTCACGGAGGTAGGGAGAATCGACCTTATTTCATTGTGTGGATTGCATGAATTTCATGTTTAATTGGTTTTTGGCATTAAGAATAGTAGATACCATGTTAGGGTATCATTAAAGCATTAAAACTGGAAATTAAACGTGGTTTACATAGTTTGGGGTGGTAATCCGGAGTGAGCAGGCCGGATTAGGTTTCTATCTGTGAAGGCGACGGAATTCGCAACAGGCCGACCCGTCGCATTAAGGTATGTGATTGCGACATGGGGGGTGTCGCGATAAGAAGGCACAGACCCTTCTATCGTGACCAGGTCGCGACAGCAGAACCGTCGCATTAGGATTCTCTAATGTGACATATCGGGGTGTCGCGATTTGAATGTGATAGTACCCCACGTCGTGACCTAAGCCGTGAGGTCTTTTTATGCATGTTTTCAAGGTATGATTATCTAATTATTTGTTAGTGTTGTGCATGGCACCGGTTTTGGTGCGTTGGCACTCGTAGCACTCGTAGAGCATGCTGCTCATGGGGTGAGCATGTTTTTAAGTGGTTAGTGTATCGCTTGTGTTGTGGTGTTTACGTGGTTTGGGTGTGTGCATGCACACACATTGTCTTGGTGTAACTTTTATGATACATCGTGATGGTTGGGTAGTGAGGTTCCAGCGTGAACCTAGACTCAGTCATGGAACGTCTTTTATAGACTGATAAAGATGGTTTAATTAGTGTTGTTTAAGTAAAGTTAAGGGTTAGGGTATGATTATTATACATAGTGTTTATGTGGCTACGGAGGTCATGAGATGACCAATGACAGGCCGAGTTATTAATGTTTAATTTGATTCGTGGATATGTCTATGTAGGTTAGCTTGTGGGTCACGAGTGACAAGGACAAGCTACCCTTCACATGTGTACTGGTTTGTGATAAAGAGTAAGTGTATCTATATAAATATCCTGTTTGAGCTTGCCGAGTTTGGTGGTCCGGCGCCTGTTCCAGAATACCTCTGTAGTCAGGTACCCCAGGTTCTGTGTGAGCCAAGAACGTGTGTTTGTTGTGCACGGGGTTTGTCCCCGTACTTGTGTTGTACCGTCGAGGTCTGTGTCATCTGTCCTGGACACCCTTACTCCTATGTTTGAGTTGTACATCTGGCTGAGGGAAAGACGACAGAGGGAAGCGACTTGTGTTTGTCGGTGTGCAGTCGCTTGTAGAGCGCTCGTAGTTAGAGGTACGACACCAGTAATCACTGGTCCCCAGCTAGTCCTGTTTTCCAGTGCCTCACTTTAGGGAGCTTAGGCCAGAGTCCCTAAAGGTTCCAGGCATGGGCCTGCAGTAGTGTGTGGTGTTGGTTGGTCTCCACTGTTCTTTGCTTGTGCTTGTGGAGCGGCAATTGGACCTTTCGTCCGTGAATGCGAGACTGAGAGGTAGTTCTTGGTTGTGTTGTCCGGGTTGGATACTGGCATCATGAACCAGTAGTCCGTTCCCATGTGGTGGCGTCGTTCCTTTCGACTCGTGCTTTGCCTGTGGTGTAGGCTTTTGAGTGTTGACTCACCGTTGTGGTTTGAATGGTTGAGGTGTGCCCTAGTGTTGGCACGGTTGTAATTGTGGTTAGTGAGTGGAGACTCACTGGTTGTGCTTTTACTCGTTGAGGTTTGCCCGTCGTTGGCACATGCGTTAAGGTTTACCCGTGGTGGAGTGCCTTGTGGTGGCACTGTTTGGTTGTGGTTTCCATGGTGGTACCTCGTGTAGTAGTAGGTACCTGTACCCTATGTAGGTAGTGCTTTGTGGTGGTACGTTATGTACCAATCTTTTCAGGTGTTAAAGTGGTGTTGAAGTGGTGGTCGTATGATGTGACCTTCCACTCGTTGTGTTTTACCCTTTCTTTGGTAAGTTGTGATTATGGTTTTAATGTGTGATGGATTGACCCTCTGTAGCCAGTCCTGCTACCTTTTGTGTGGCTTTCGACATATCATGGTTTGGGGTAAATGGACCAGCTCTTGGTCACGGTCCTGTACCCATGTGTTTGAGGTTCACCTGTGAAGCTTGTAGCCTAGACAAGTGGTTTGCCTATGTGGCTTGTAGCTTAGGCGACCAGTTGTTGAGGTAGTATGCCTATGAGGCCATTGGGCTAGGCATTTCAGTGTTAAGCGGACTGGTAGTGTTGTGCTAGTCCTGTTATTTCCTTTTACCTTCCTAGGTTTACGTTAATTTATATGTTTATGTTAATTGTTGATTAACTATGGTTTAAGTAAGTAGGATGTTGTTTGGCTATTTATGTGGCCAGTGAGACCCTTTGAGGTTGAGGTCTCTTCTATTTAGTTGTTGTGGTTGTTTTTGGGTGATCCCTACTGAGCCTGTGACTTGTTGAGGCTCACTCCCCTACAGTTCCTTTCAGGGCTTGCCATGTGTTTGGCCTGCAGCGGCATTGTAGCAGACTTGTACCACCAGCAGTAGTGTAGTAGTCAGTGTCGTGTGAGCTTATGCTCCCTCGGGTATGCCTCAGGTAGTTGTACTTTTTATTTGGACATGTAATAATGTAGTGGGACAGTTGTACAAATATGTGAACAGATATGAGCACATGTACTTTCTTCTGTCTTTACTGTTGTGGTTTGTCTTTATATTCTTACTGGACACGTGTGTGAGATATCCCTTATGAGACTTCGGTCCGTTCGCGGGAGACGGATCTGGATATAGTCCCTTAATGGGTATGGATATCTAGGCTGTTCACGCTGTGTGAGTCGCTATCGTTGCTCCATGCAACTGCCATGGATTTCTTCTTATATTTCCAAATTTTCTTCGAGTGGTCCTTCTTCTTGAACTCTATCTTTTTCAGCTTCAGACATTCTGCCTTAATGTGTCCTGGTTTCTTACATTCGTAGCATATAGGTTCTGACTTCTTAACCTCTTTTCCTTCAGTTTCCTAAAATCTTCCCTTTCTTAAAATATCTTCTTCCATATTGATATTTCTTCTTTGTCAATATCTGCTGCAGTCTTCTAGATAGAAGAGCTTCTTCATCTTCACTATTCTTACCACTATCTTCATCTTCTGACTCTTCTTCAGAGCTACCTTCTATAGCTTTTAGCGCGTTGCTGTGCTTCTTTCTGCTGGAGGATTTTCCAAGCCTCTCCATATTATTTCATTGGCGGCCGTTAGTGACCTGATAAGCTTCTCAAGTGACATTCTCTTTAAGTCGTTAGCACTTTCTATGGCTGTCACCTTAGGAGTCCAGGAAGCTAGTAAGGATCTTAATATTTTTCTTACCATGTCACCCATGTCATAGTTCTTTCCAAGATCAGCCAAACCATTGGTGATATCCGTGAATCTACTGTACATTTGTGTGATTGATTCTCCTGGTTGCAATTGAAATCTCTCATACTGAGCTACCAGGATATCTATCCTTATTTCCTTAACTTTGTCTGTTCCTCATATGTAATTCTAAGTTTCCCCATATTTCATCGCTGATTTGCACGCTAAATTCTATTGAACTCTTTCTTACTAAGAGCACAACATAATATCTCTTAGCTTTGCAGTTTAGAGAGATGTTCTTCTATCATCATCTGTCCAATTTTCTCTGTTGTTTAGAACTACTAGATCTCCTTCTTCTTTGATGGACAAAGTTGAAAATCGAGACCTTGGAGGAAGAACTCCATTCTGGTCTGCCAATAGTTGTAATCTTCTCCCTCGAATAGAGGGGGTCGGTTGACTGACTGACCATCTCCATACCCTTGAGCTGCCATTTATCTTTGCTCTTAAGATCGCGAGATCTTCTTTGTCGAAGAGACTTGGCTCTGATACCACTTGTTACCCAGCTAGCAAGCCCAGAGGGGGGTGAATGGGATTCTAAAATTCGTTTAAATAAAACCTGTCAACAAAAAAACACTGAATTGGTTGTTAGTGTTAGTAATAGAGAGAACAAGAGAGCAAACACACAATCACACAACATAGGGAATTTTATCCTAGTTTGGACCTCCTATCCCAAGGAGTCCTACGTCCAGTCCCCAAGCAACAACTTGGGATTTCACTAACCAAGGGTACTGTCCCTCTCAAGGACCCTTACACATCCAACCACAGCTGGACTTCTCTTCATACCGGGAAGAGGTACAAAAACACCCTGATACACAGGTCTTCCTTCCTTAACAAAGGGAATACTAACCACCTATTTCCAACATGTCTTCTCTTCACAACCCGAAGAAGAACTTCACAACAGATGTGAATTAAAGCGAATGGCCCCTAGACCAAGCTTACAACAAATGCTTGATCTAAGGCAAGGTCTGAGAGAGAAAAGATTTGCACTAGAAAATCTCTCAGAACTACAACATCTCTCTCAAGGTTAAGCAAGAAGGATTGAGAGCTAAGAGCTACAGAAAAATGGTGGAATGAAGTAGGCACTCTTCTTGTTCATTGAGGAATTCTCTGAAGGCTCTATCACATAAAAATTCAAGTTGTCGAACTGTCGAACTAGAGTCTTAGTCCTCTATATATCTTCTCTTGAGAATATAGCCGTTGAAATGGCTGTTGTCTCTAGGTTGGATGCTCGTTAGACTGCATGGTCCATCTTGTACGACAGGTATGCTTGCAGCCATTTAATGCTCTACGAGATATGCACGCAAAGAGAAGATTTATCTAGATATCCTTCACTCTAGTTGTCCAACATTGTAAGATCTTGTGCTGTCAGAGACCTGCACATAATAAATGCCAAACCATACAGCTAGACTAGACGTCTCTATGCTTGTCAATCAACGTTAGAAAGGATATACACTAAATTGAGATGCCATTCTGCTATCCTAAAAAATGTTTTCTATAGCAACATAGGAATAGATTGCATTCAGATATACGACGTGCAGAAATGTGTACAGTCAAAATAAATGTAGGATACAAGTGATGCACGTGGGAAGACTTTGACTTTCACAGTATTTGAAAATATTTTGAATAGCATGTATGAAATCGATGTAATCCATGAAGTCGTTATGACAATGAAATAGTTGTTCAACTTATGAAATCGTTGTTTATGCAAATCGTTGGTCAACTATAAATAGATCATTGTTCAAACATCGTTGTTTGAGAAAATCATTGTTTAAACATGAACAAATCGTTATTTGAGCAAATCGTTGTTCAAACAAAAACAAATCGTTGTTCAAACATAAACAAATCGATGTATAAGCAAATCGTTGTACAAGCAAATCGTTGTTAAGTAATCGTTGTAAAGATATAAGCAAATCATTGTACAAGGAAATCGTTGTACAGATATAAGTAAATCATTATACAAGCAAATCGTTGTAAAGATATAAGAAAAATCGTTGTACAAAAATCATTGTACATATATAAGCAAATCGTTGCAGAGAACAATTGTTCTATCGTAAAGGCAAATCGTTCTAGCTATCAAATCGTTGTTTACACTTACGAATCGTTACAACTCAACGTTTTTTTTTACTTATGAATCATTATAAGAGTCAAATTGTTGTTTCCTCTTATGAATCGTTATAAGAGTCAAATCGTAGTTTTCACTTATGAAATTGATATGAGACCACAAATCGTTGTTCACTTACGAACTCGATGTGAGACCGAAATTGTTGTGTCACTTACGAAATCATTGTGAGACTGAAATCGATTTTTCACTAACAAATCGTTGTGAAACCGAAATCGTTGTTTCACTTACGAAGCCGTGTGAGACCAAAATCGATGTTTCACTTAACAAATCGTTGTTTCACTTACGAAACCGTTGTGAGACCGAAATCGATGTTTAACTTAAAATCGTTGTTTCACTTACGAAATCATTGTGAGATCGAAATCATTGTTACACTTACGAAATCGTTGTGAGACCGAAATCGATGTTCACTTAACAAATCGTTGTGAAACCGAAATCGTTGTTTCACTTACGAAATCATTGTGAGACCAAAATCGATGTTTCACTAACAAATTGTTGTGAAACCAAAATCATTGTTTCACTTACAAAATCGTTATGCTATAAAGGAAATCATTATTCTACCAAGGAAATCGATGTGTACTTAGAAGAAATGCATGCTCTGAATTTTAAATGATACAGTGTAAGGATTACTTACAGATTAGGCTTGACTTATTCCCTGTGGATGAACTTATAAAAGATTGTTGGAAAATAATTGTTAAGGTTGTTGTTAATCAAAAAATTGCATATAATTAAATAAAAATTATCGGAATGGACTGATCATCAGATGGGTTGATAAAATGATCTTTTAGAATATTCTTGTAAATAAAAAATGCTTTGACAGAAGACACTCAGTTCGTTGGTTAGAGTTAATACAAAGTAAACACACAATGAGATAAAGCACACAGAACAACAAGGATTTTATCCTGGTTCAGATCTCCTATCACAAGGAGTTCTACGTCCAGTCCCCAAGCAACAACTTGGGATTTCATAAACAAGGATATAGTCCCCTTTAAGACACTTACACATCTAGCACAGTTGGCCTTATCTTCTCTACACGAAGAGGCACTATACCACCTAATGCAACAGGTCTTCTTCTTACCAAAGGGAACAACCACCCACTCCACAGCAGGTCTTCTCTTCACAGATGAAGAGGAACACTCAAGAAAAATTTGTAAAGAGTGGATGGCACCTAGACCAAGCTTATAGAGGTTGCTTGATTTGAGGCAGAAACTGAGAGACAAAGATTTGCACAGAATAAGGGTCTTTCAGATCTACAACAGGCTCTCAAAAACTAAACAGGTTGCTATGGAGAGCTAGAGCTGAAGACTACTTGAATGAACGAACGAGTTCTTTTCTCTTTTTCTTCAAGGTGACTAAGGTGTTCAAGCTATTCAAGAAGTAGTGTCTTTCATGAAGTCACCAGTCTTCTATTTATCTTCTCTGAAAGATTTGAACCATTGAAGTAACTGTTGTTTCTCATTCCTGCACATTAGCTTTGTCTAGTCCGATGTAGGGAGCAAGAGAACCTGCAACCATTTATGCTGGATAGACACATACACAGAGGAAGATTATCTAAATCTCTTCTTGCTTCTGTCAGGTTGACGGTACAACGTTGTAACGGTGCTTTACCAAAACCCTGCACATAATAAATGCTGAAGCATAGACAACTTAACTATATCAAACTGTCAGTCAACGTTAGTAGTCGTGCTGTAAGAAGATATACCAAATAGGAGTTCCATTCTGTCATCTTTTAAAGGTTTACTTTACATGACAAGAATATGGTAGCATGATGATTGTTGTGCAGAGATATTGTACCACACGCAATAAATGTTTGAGTATACAGATACATCAAGGTTCGTGAGAATTATGAAATCCACAGTGATTTGAAAAATATATTGAATATCATGAAGGATAGATTATATACAAAACTATCTAGAATGATTATAATAGAAATATTCAACAACTATCTAAAACATAATCGTTATTAAGAGAGAGTTGATGTTTAGAGACAGTTTGTGTATAATGAGAGTCGATGTCTAAGCATGACTTATGTTCAAGAGAAATCGTTGTGACTGAAGTCGATGTAAATACGAAATCGATGTTGAGATATAACCACAATCCATGTGAGAATATAATCCATGTTAAAACAAAGTCGATGTGAACATAATCCATGTTTTGAGTGAAATCGATGTTCTGGATGAAGTCGTTGTTGAACGGAAGTCGATGTTTAACGGAAATCGATGTTCAGGTGAAATCGATGTTTTAAGTGAAGTCGTTGTTGTAATGAAATCGATGTTCAAATGAAATCGTTTTTTGGGAACGAAGTCGTGTTCAAGTAAAGTCGATGTTCCATATAAAATCGAGCTCTACGAAATCGATGTTTTAGTGAATCAGTGTTGAACCAGAATCGTTGTGTTAGTGAAGTCGATGTTCTACATGAAGTCGAGTTTAAGTGAAATCAATGTAGAAACGAAATCGATGTTTAAGCTGAAATCGATGTTCTATTATGAAGTCGATGGTTAAGTGAAATCGATGTTCTTTATGAAATCGATGTTTTAAATATGAAGTCGATGCTTAAGTGAAATCGATGTTCTACTAAACAAGTCGTTGTTTAAGTGAAATCAATGTAATAGTAAAATAGTAATCGTTATGAGCTTTTAATGGAAGTCGATGTATACTTAGACAAATCATATGCAATGAACTTCAAATAACAGTGAGTGTAGATAATTTACTGAGTTTGTTTAGTTTGAGACCTGTTGACAAGGCTTAGAAAACATGTTAGTCCATAATTTCTAGAGTTTTGTTAATCACCAAAAATACATATAATAAATAACAAATTATATGGAGATGGACTGATCATCAGTTTGAACTAAACCTCCAGTCCACAACACCCACACAATGCACGGAGACCACAACCAAGGGTCAATGACCCCACATTGGTCATGAGCACCACACCAGAACCAAAAACACAGATTTAAATGACCATAATGTTACATGAACTACCAAAGAAATAAAGCATCATCCAAAAGCTATGAATGAAGGGCCAAAAGGCCATGATAAAAGAAGAAATAACCATGTGGACTAAAAGGATATGAGAAAGATAAAGCAGAAGAAAAACATCCACAAGACTAAGAAGAGATAACTGATCAGTCAATAGAACAATCCACATTAGCCTGTAGATGACTGAAATCTACATGTAAATGTTGTAAGCTTGATGATCAAACCTATATTTGAATACTCGATCATATAGTCACATACTTCAGTCCTATATTCGAATATTGGGGTTTGATATTGAATATTTGGTCAGATTATCAAATATTTTAGGCATATATTCGAATATGAGTTAAATAATTGATTATTTCCAGGAATATAATCAAATATCAACATAGATATTTAGATATCATAGCGGATACTGCAAACAGATAACTTGACATCATAATAGATATCACATATATAATTATAGACAAATAACCAGATATCATACTAAAATATCTAAGTAAATGAAACAATACTTGGACAAAGTAACTCTATAACTAGAAAATAGTTGCAGAATTAGAATACATAGAAAATTGATAAACTAGAAAATCTAACAAACTTAAACTATTCTTATGCATATCATGACTTAACTTAGCTTGTGTGTGACACCATCATATTTATGATGCCATAAAAACTTAATTAGACATGTATCTAAACATGACATAATGAGCCTTATACATCTACCTCGGAGACATATAGTGCATAGGTTTTAGCAATCTTATAGTGTCAAAAAATTTTGTCCACCTTTCATTAGGTTTTAGATCACCTAACTTTACGATTTTGCTTGTATGCCCTCGAGTTATAACTCTCCAGTAGATACTTCATATATGTAAGGAAAGTCCATCTCTCTTAAGATGACACTATCCATGTTTTAATTGGACATATATCCAACACAACATAAGTAGCCTTATATTTAGACATACCTAACACCTAGGCATGTAGTGCATAGGCCTTAGCAATTTTATAGCATCCATAACTTTTGTCCATCTTTCATCTGGTCTTAGGACACCCCACTTTAGGATTTTCCCACATACTCTGGAGTTTTGACTCCCTCCCTACAAGAAAACTAATATATAGGGACATTTTCTTGGAGGCATTTCATAAAAATGGGCCAATTCTTTTATAAATAGGGGTAGTTTTTCTCGAGGCATTTAATAAAATGCCCTAGTATGATTGATCATACTTTTCTTTTTTTTTACTTTTCTAAAAATGCCCCCAAACTATTTCTAAATTTCACGGGGGCGGGGATTGATTTTGGTTCTCTAGATGGAGAAGGGTTTCTAAATGCCTCCTAGCCTCCTAATAAATTTTCCCCCTCTTCCTTGCATGGACTCCGCCCTCCAGCTCTCTTTCTTGAACCCGACCTCCTCCGCCAACCTCTGATGCAACATCATCTTCGTCCCCTTTAGCTTCCTTCCCTAGCACCGGAGAGCTAAAGAGCTGACGGTTATATGTCTCACGACAGGTATATGCTGAGGTGCTACTGGGATCAAGGGACACTCACACTCTTATTCTTGGTGGTGGGGGCTCGAGTTGCCTTCTGTTGCAATAGAGGGTGATGTTGTGTTGAGTTCTTGGAGGTGAGCCAATGTACCTGACCACATAGCTTCCCAATGAAAGGGAATCTGGGCCTTGGTACTGACCTTTCTTCTCAGGTACCAACCCTCTTGTGTGGGTGCGTGAGCACATGCAGTGTATGATCTCATACATACAACAACCTCATCTAGAGTTTTATCATGGTGGATACTAATGGAGAAAATCATTATGATAGTAAGAGGATGGGGAAATATGCACATCACAAGTATCCCTTATAGTTGATATTTCTAGGAATTATATTCTCGTAGAAATATTTGGAACTAATGATGAGTTGCTTATTCTGAAGATCAAATAAAAGATTTACCTGAGGTGGTAAGATGTGGAAGCAAATAACTTTAACATGGGATGATTACATGGAGAACACAAATTCAGAATATAGTAAAGTTATTTGACTTTCTTTTAAATGAGGGTGTTTGATGAAAATCTAGAATGTGTCTCAGAGCCTAGATGTATCTTGGAATGCTATGAGTATTTGGTGTCATAGATGTTCTTTGGTTGTGAACAGAAGCATACTAATGAGGGTACTGAATGATAATGTTTTTTGAATAGTATTCATCATCTATATGGTGATAGAATCCTTACATTTGGTCTGGATGGTCAGCTTCTGGTCGTAGGAATATGAAGGCAGAGTTATGGGTGAATGTAGAAGCTCATAGGTTTATTTGGTGGGAAAACTTTGGCCAAAGTAGGAGCATGCTCATGTCATGGAATGAGGTTTAAAGAGAGGACTTGGTTGTAACCTGAACCTGCAGGTAAGTGTGTTGATATTACAATGTAGTTGTATTCAAAAATTCACATAGAATATTATGTCTTTCATTTCTCACTTCTTCTAAATTTCATTTTCTTCAGGCATTTGAATCACCTCATACACATATATAGTAGTTGTTTCTATTTTGTACGGCAGCATGCATAAGATTCCCTTTCTTAGGCTGCTTGTTACTTGTACCAAAAACATCATATCCTATCCACAAGTATATTATCTTTACCTGTTGCATTTTTGACCTTCCACTTGGTTTATACATAAATAATCTCTTTGGTTGTGCTAGCATATATTCTGTTACAGTTTTTTGGTCACATGAAATATTTTATTTTATCGAAAGTTCATTGTTGCGTTGTGTCTTTTAGCATGTGTAACCTAGATATGACGATAAGTGGCTGACTCATGACTAGATTATTTAGGGCAGCCTATGGGAAACACTTGAAACTGAATTGTTTTATGAATTCTACTGTGTCTTGACATCTAATGTCTGGTAGATCTGGAAAGGATAGGGATCAAGAAAATGGAAACATGGACACACTGATAGTTTTTTTGTTTACTAAAACTATGGTTTTTCGAAGTTCATCTGAGAAGGGCATTTTATTGTGCAAGTAAATCTCCTTTGCACTTTTTTCTTGCAACTATTTTCCTATATATGAAGGCATGTAGAGCATATTTAGTACATGTGTATAATATCAAAATATTCAAAGGATAGAATGAATCTCCTATCATGTTCCTTGTCAGGCCTTGTCAAACATTGGATACAAGAACAACTTTTTATGGTAACATTACTTTGGCGTGAACAATGAATGTAGCTTGGAGTGTCAATGGATTGGATCCTGGTGATCCAAACCCGAACGTGAATATGAATTTAGAGCAACTTTTAGATTCATATTCGGATCAAGATTAGAAATCAATTTCAGATCTGTAGCAAATCTAATTTCTTGTTAATCTTAATTACTTTCTTAATTCTAATAAAAAAATTCTAAGAAAATAAAAAATTTATTTAGAGTGTGCTGGTTATAGCAAAAATAGATATTACTTTATGATGGATGCTCTCAATTTAAGGGACTGATTGAAGTACCGGCTGTTACATTGTACAAAATAGGAAGGAGGTTACAACTTAAAAATTGTCATTTCTAGCTGTGTATTGGCACTAAGTGTGACGTTCTTCGTCCTTCAAACTCGTTAACCCAATAATGAGCTTGACCCGACTCCACCTCCATGAACAAGCCGAAGCCTCGCAAGGGATATCACACACTTGTCCGTGGAAATATAAAAGAACACGTTGAATATATATAAGATTGTACATCTCACACACATTTACATAAAGATTACATAGTCAAGTCTTAACAAAAGTTAACTATAAGTACAGTGACCTAGGGCATACCTCAGGGCACAACAGAAAGACATTACACTACTGGAGGCGTGGACCCAACTCAGCTGCGATGCGGCTTTGAACTAGAAGATGGATGCATATCCTCTCACTCTCCCTCACCTGAAAGGAGTAGGGGTGAGCCTCACAAGTCACTGGCTCAGTAGGGAAACTCCTTCAAAGATGAAATAACACTAAACACGTGAGAAGTAAAAGTGTAGCATCAATATAACCAATTAACAAAACACCAGAGTAGGGAACTACAACTGTAGTAAATAAATAAAACTATGCTATCATATGATTCAACTTTCATAAAGAAACGAAAACTCACACTCAAAAGTACGAGCTAAAGAAGGGTGATGCCAAACACCGAGTAACAAAATTGGTTCGTGACACCAGCTATTGACCCAGACACCTCTCAGCCTCACAGCCAAGGATGAAGGGTCCAGCTGCCGCGCCACCTAAATAGAGTCAACAAACTGTGGAGACCAAACACACCACACACTGCAACCCACACTTTGCAACTCCATGCCTGGCACCTTTAAGGACTCCGGCCCGAGCTCCCTAAGTGAGGCACTGAAAACAGGACTAGCTGGGGATCAGTACGTCTACCAGTGTCCGTCCCCCAACCAGAGCACTTAGCGACCCAGAACAACCACAACACGAGTCGTTGTCCCACTGTCGTCTTTCCCTCCGTCGAACGTAACACCATGCTAAGGAGTGAGGGTGTCTGTAACTACTAAATTTTTAGTGTTAAATTTCATACATGCAGTTAATTTTAAACATCTTTTGTCTGTAAATAAGGTGCGCATTGATTTTAATTTTCATTTCATCCAGGAATAAGTTTTTGAACATATTAGGTTAGAAAACACATGATTAGATAAAGTCAATGCCGGTTGAATAGTCTGACTAATAAAGTGTTCTCATTTTTTTTGTAAATACATTGTACATAAATAATTTTTAGTCTTATTATTACATCTATATTTCATAAATATCTTTTAATAATTATTGTACATATTAGTTGTGAATAAATCATATTCCATCCAATCATATCATGCCACATCCATTTTTCTCTCATTTCACCAAATCATGACACACATACCCCTCATAAATTACTACATATTTTTTCCCTCACTTCACCACACGTTGACACATACCCCACCTGACCCGTTCTTAATCCCTTTCTTGTCCTTCCCTCCAGGTGGATGAAGGCAGAGCAATGGAAGCTCCTGGAGCTGTGCGGCTGGAAGGCGGTTTGGGTGTGAAGCCAGGTGAGCTGGCTGGCGTTGGCGGAGTCCTGTGTGCAGGCTGGTGATTTGGGCAGATCTGAAGCGGATGGCGCGGCCGGGTGTGTGCAAAGTTGGTGCACTGTTGCAGGGGGCTAGTAGAGGACCCAGATCTGCTGGGTGTGGAGTGCATGCTGGCCAAGGCGACTGGTGCGGCCGGGTGAGAAGGGCGCTTGCCAGATCTGGATGTGTGTTGGGCATGTGATCCTGGCTCAAGTTGGGCTATGGCAGATTTGGTGTGTATGGCTGGTAGAGGACCCAGATCTGCTGGGTGTGGAGTGCATGCTGGCCAAGGCGACTGGTGCGGCCGGGTGAGAAGGGCGCTGGCTAGATCTGGCTGTGTGCTGGGCGTGTGATCCTAGCTCAAGTTGGGCTATGGCAGATCTGGTGTGTGTACGGCTGGGATGGATCTAGCGATGGAAGTGGAAGCACCCAGGCGCCGCGGCTGCTGTAGATGGCTGGACCAGCACTGCTGGCGGCTGTGGAGGTGTGCAGCAGATGTAGGGTCAGATCCGATGAGCAAGGCGATGGGGCTGTGGAGATGAAGCGGATGCAGAAGCTGCCGTAGAGCAGCTGTGCATGGCGTAAGCGGCGGCTGAGGCGCGGTGTGGAGCAGCTGTGCTGAGGTGGTAGATGGCGTGCGAAGCTCGGATGCTGGCATGCTATGTGTGGCCGGGTCGTGTGTGCGGCGACACAGAGCAGCTGATGCTGGTCCCCTGCGCAGTGCGACGCAGACCAGATTTGGGCGGGAAGGAGACCAAGGCGGTGTGTGTGTGCCTTGCACAGCTGCGGCCAGGGTGTGCTGAGTTGGCGGCCAGGGCAGAGCTGAGGCGGCTGATGGAGCTCGAGTGGATGCTGCGCTGGCGATCCTGGTGCAGATAGGAGAGGAAGCAGGAGGCCCGGGTGCCTATATAAAGACCTCAGGTCCTCTTCTCCGGGGCTCTCTGGTGAGAATTGGGAGGAATTTTTTTTCCAATTTTATTTCATGTATTTTTTTTTCCTTTTGAGTAGAGTAGTGAGGGAGATGAGTTGAGATGTTTGGGGGTTCTCTTGTTCAGATTTTAGTTTAATTCTTTGCCATTTACTTCTGCAAGTTTTCTTTGAGCAGTAGAGAAGGGGTGGGAGATTTCGAGAGTTCTGTAAATGTTTGAGGTTTTCTTCTGTTGGCAGAGAGGAGAGGGAGATTGAATTTGTTCTATTTTCTTATGTGCATTGGAAGGCTGTTAGAGGAGAATGATCCAGTAGATTTTAATTTCCATTCTTCTATGTTTCTTCTTCTTACTATGTGATTTGTCTACTTCGCCTGAGTTGATATGCCCATTTTCTTCTGTGTGTTTAGATGATTCAATCCAGTACAATTGTTATTTCTATTTCTTCTGTGCATTAGGGTAGATCGATGCAAGGCATTTGTTCATTTTTTTCTTGTGTTAGTTTAATGGTTGAGCAGTAAGAGCCTATTAGGCATTCCATAGATCTTCAGCAGGGTTCAGCATTCCGGGGGAGTTCGGCTATTGTTGTAGAACTGCTAGAGGGGGGACCGAACCAGTGAGTTTTCTTTTCCTTCTTCTCTTCGTTGCTGCTGGGAGGGGGATTGAGTTGTTCCTTTCTTTGGTGTTTTGTGAGAGATCGGGGATTTCTATGTGTCTTCTGCATCTGAAAATTTTCGGAGGACTACCAGGGCCAGATTCAGAGTTGAGATCGCAAGTTCATGTCCCTGCTCTAGCAGAGAATAGATATGCATTTATGAGGATTTTTGGAGATTTTCCAGTTTGCTTTCGAGTTATTAATTTGATCCTATCATGTTCTTCATATCCTGGAATTCCAATTTAGCAATAGTAAAGTTCTGTTCGCAACAGTAAGTTTTTTTTTTTTGTTTCTCATTTTTGTTTGATCTTTGTGCTATGAGGATAAGTGGTCCGGTGTTGTGGTGAGCTACTATTATAGATTGTTCATCCCTCGGGCAGTGAGGGTATATTGGTTTGATAATTTCTTTTGAGATTTGTGTTCTGTCACCATTTTACCTCTTTAAATTCTAGAGCAATTCAATTTAGAACTTGCATTTTTGTGTAATTTTCTATTTTGGTTCGATCGGTCAGAGAGGAGAGATTGATCTTTAACTAGCTTGAATTGAATCTGTTCTTCCAGTGATTGAGAATTGTTAGTTTAGATTTCTGTTCATCTATTGATCCCTCATTGAGAGGGTACATGATATCAACTCCCATTTTCATTTCAAATCCACTTGTTATTTCATTAAGTTTGACATGTCTGAGTGTGAGGGATTTGATTGATGCAAATTACAGAGTTAATTCTCATGCAGTTTGATTTTAGTTAAGAGTGTTTGTTAGAATGATTTCAAGATAAAGTAGTTTAAATCAAGTTCTATTCGGCCTCTCCGTGGATATGACCTGTGCTCACCATTTTACTAGTTCATATTTGCTATTTTAAATTTGTGAGACAGTTTAGAGGAAGTGTGCATCGTGACTTGTGCGAGGAACTCGAGACAACGAAAATGCACAGTCAACTATGCCGCGCGTTCATCTTGGCGCCGTTGCCGGGGAGGCATTAGAGTTTGATTTAATCTACTTTCATTTGATTTCATTTGCATTGGGCTTCTATTGACTTGTTGTTGGGCTTTTATTTCAGATTTGCACATAAGGAGGACTTGGAGATTGGGCTTGGCATTTGAAGCCCATTGGAGGAGGTTGCTGATTTCTTTTCCATTTGTTTTTAATTCAGTCTTTAGATAGGGGAGTGGAGAGAAGCTTGTAGTGATGTTTTCATGTACTCTCTGTGCATGTACAGAGATTTCTTTCTTGTTGGCATGTAATAATTGGACTCTCTTTGTGGTTTGTGTGGTTGAGACTAGTCTATAGTACCACTTCATATTTCTTAGTTTCATATCATTTAATTCAAAACCAAATAAAAATTAAAAAAAATCTAAAATCTAAATTTTTTTCAAAATCGCTCTTCATGTTAGCCATTTGATTTGTAAATAAAAATTTCATCTCCCTAAGATTAGAATCTCATGTTTTAGGACATTCATCATTTTAATTGTCATTTGAATTCTATTTCTTTCTTGCATTGAAGAGTGCGGGGGAAAGGTAAGACTTCTATCGCTCGTTTCATGCATTAGACAACCCATTGTTTGAATGTGATATGTGCACTTCATATTTTAATTGGGACTGCTTAAGGGCTTCAACCATTAGAATAAAAAGATAATGAGGGATTTCATCACCCTTTCCTTTGGCCAAAAATCACAAAACAATTTCCAGATTCTTGCATTTTCCTCAGCTTTTATAAAAACCAGTAGACTAGGCCCTAGGTTTCATAATTAGATTTGTTCTTTCTTAATTCTAAGACTTCTCTTTAAGTCTGGTGTCTAGGATTAGAGGTTAAAAGCTTACGCTTAAGTGAGCTAGAGGTTATTTAATTGGTCTTTGCGAAAGCAAGGGGGGCCTCCCTCTACTCCACCTCTTACCTGGCCGTACAAGAAGAGTTAGCATTGGACTTAAGCAAGCATAAATCTGATTTTGAGAAAAATAACATAAGTCCAAGGAACACTTAGTGGTTAGGTTAATTTGTTTTGAAAGTGTTTGTTTGTTTGTGTTTGTTCATGAAATTCAATAAAAATCTTAAAATTCAAAAATCATAAATAGAGGGCTTTTCATTTGTGCATGCTTGGTAGATGCTCCCAGAACATAGATTTGGCTCAACCTATAGACGAGATTGAAAGATTCTTTCATAGGATGGCCAACCAAAACCAGAACCAAGTTGTTAGAAATTTAGAAGAGGTTGCTCCCAGACAAATGAAGGAATACTTTATTCCTTCTAACTATCAACCTGCTACTTGTATCAGGCCAAAAATTCCGGCAAATCATTTTGAGATCAAACCTGGAACCATTCAGATGTTGCCATCCTTTTATGGCATCCCAATGAAGATTCTTATAGGCATATAGATGAGTTCCTAGAGATCTGTTCCACTGTAAGGATCCAAAACTTCACTGAAAATGCCTTAAGATTGACATTATTCCCATTCTCCTTGAAAGACAAGGCCAAACATTGGTTAGGGACCATAGGGAGAACCATTACAACTTAGCCAGAAATGCAGCAAGAGTTTTTGAAGAAATTCTATCCCATTGGCTGCACCAATACAATGAGAAGAGCAATAACCGGATTCTCCCAACCCCGGAGAATTAATGCATGAATCATGGGAAAAATTAAAGGAGTTGCTTAGAAAATGCCCGCATCATCGTCTGTCGAGGTGGCAAATTGTGATGATTAGTCTGTCCCCAAGTATTTTAATTAATTGCGTATATATTTGGTGATTCACAAAACTGAACAAGATTTTATCTAATGAATCTTTCATAAGTCTTTATTATGGAGAAAAACATCAAGGTCAAACAAGCAGTTAAGGTATGAGTTATTTCCCTAAAGCTTTTTATCTGATCAACATATTATTTCTCTAAGTTCATATCAACTTCTATTGAAGGCCATAACGATTTCTTTATAAGCATATCGATTTCAATAGAATTATCATAACGATTTCCTTTCTGGCTGAAAAGTCATGTTGTTTCAAAATCGAAGTCACAACGACTCTATAAGTGACCGTAACGATTTCTTCAGAGCCCGTAACGACTTGCTCGTCACACGACTCTATAGTAACCGTAACGATTTCTTCAGAGCCCGTAACGACTCTCGTCACAACGACTCTATAAGTCATCATAGCGATTTCTTTAGAAAGCGCAACGAATTGCCTGTCGTAACGATTCTATATGTCATCATAACGATTTCTTTAGTACTCGCAACGACTTACTCGCCATAACGATTTGTTAAGTTATCATAATGATTTCTTTAGAACTCGCAACGACTTGCTTGTTTTAAACGATTTCATCAGATACCGTAACGATTTCTCTAAGCAACAATTTCTTTAGAGCTCATAACGACTTGATAGTGATCACAATGATTTGCTTTCTATAACGATTTGTTAGTGTTTCACAACGATTTCTTCTGTGTGATAACGACTTGGTCAACCTGACTTACTCATAACGATTTCATAAGTCAATAATCATCGATTTCATATTGACTTGATATTATCTTTGTTGACTAGTCAAAGACCACGTATGCATCTCTCTGACGCACCTTCATTTATGACACCTGAACGTATCCTTGCATGCATGCAGACAATATGTCCTTTATCATGCTTACTCTGATTACGTCATTTAGACTTAAGCTATTTGGTATTACTTTTTTTATGTCTATTCTCACTAATGTTGACTGACATCAGAGACAGCCTAGCTGTTGGCTATTTGAAATTGACATTTGTGCAGATCTCTGATCCAGCTCCATGGTACGACGTTACAACAAATAGAAGCCATAGGATCTTCTGTAGATCTCATCCCTTTGCGTGCTCAAGTGATCAAAAGACTGTTGACTGAAGCTTCCAGACTCCGTCACCCTTCAGTCTACGACTACTCCCAAGAGAGAGACAACGATACTTCAACGTCCATATTTCAAATTGAAGATATATATACACGTCTGAAGTATAGAAGATAGTGGAACAACCCAGATCATTCATTGCAACATTTTCTCGCAACAACTCCTGAAGAGACCAACTCACAATCGTTCAGCTTTCAAGTCTCCTGAGAATTGTAGAGCCAAGAATCCATTCCCATTGCTATAGCTCTTAGCTCTCCATTTGTAGTGAAAAATTCCTTGAGAGAGCTTGTGTAGTTCTGAGAGTGAGCTTAGATTAAGATCCTTTGCTCTCAGTGCTAGTTGCTTCAGATCCTTGCTTGTTAAGCTTGTCTAGGGGCGTGCTTTCAATCTATTCTATGTTTGTTGATTCCCTTCGGTTGTGAAGGAAGACCTGGTGGTACCAGGGTGTTGTTCCCTTCAGTGTGAAGGAAGACCTGGTGGGGTATCTAGGTGAGTTGTTCCCTTCGGGTGTGAAGGAAGACCAGCTGAGCTGGGTGTTGTAGTGTCCTTAAGGGGGACTGTACCCTTGTTAGTGAAATCCTGAGAATTGCTCAGGGACTGGACGTAGGACTTTCTAAGGAGAGGAAGTCCTAACCAGGATAATTTCTTGTGTTGTGTGATTGGTATTCTCTTGTGTGTTTGTTATTCAAACTAACAGTCACTAACACCTTCGAAGAACATTTGTGTGAATATTTTGGTTACAGGTATCTTGTAGAATATTTTTTTAAAGACCCATTCACCCCCCCTCTGGGCTCGTCAACTGGGCAACAAGTGGTTAGAGCTTGTGTCTTCGACAAAGAAGAAGATCCAACGATCTGAAGAGTAAAGATCCATGGCAGCCAAGGTGCATTGAAGGTCAGTCTGTCAACCGACCCCTCTCTTTGATGGTGAAGACTATCCTTACTGGAAGACCAGGATGGAATATTTTCTACAAGCCACAACTATCAAATTTGGTCAATAGTAGAAAGAAGGTGACCTGGTTGTCACAAATGAGAAAGCTCAATGGACAGATGATGACTGGAGAGAAAATTTCCTTGAATTGCAAAGCTAAGAGCATCCTTTGCTGTGCTTTGAGTAGAAGGAATTCAACCGAGTTTCAGCCTGCAAATCCTCGATGGAAATGTGGGAAAAGCTCAGTATTACTTATGAGGTACAGACAAGTAAGGAACAAGAATCGACATTCTTGTCACTCAGTATGAAAGATTTCAGATGCAGTCAGGTGAGTCAATCACTCAAATGTTTAGCCGATTCACCGATATCACCAATGGTTTAGCTAGTCTACGGAAGACTTATGAGACTACAGATATGGTAAGGAAAATTCTTAGATCCTTGCCATCCTCGTGGACACCAAAGGTCACAGCTATAGAAGAAGCTAATGACCTGAAGAGAATGTCTGTAGAAAAGCTCATTGGGTCCCTCATGGCCCATGAGATCAACATGGAAAGGCTAGGAGAGTCCTCTAGCAGAAAGAAGCACTCCAATGCCTTGAAAGCAGAAGAAGATTCACCAGAAGCCAGCTCAAATGAAAGTGAAAGCGATGAGGACAGTGAGAATGAAGAAGCAATGCTCTCTAGGAGATTGCAACGGATCTTGGCCAAAAAGAAAAAGTTCAATCCGGTAGAAGTCACTTTAAGAAAACAAGGACTTGAAAAGATCAGATGGTAAGAAATGAAGAAAGGAAACCATCTGCTACAAATGTAAAAGCCTGGACACATCAAAGCTGATTGCCAAAATTAAGAAACCAGAATTCAGAAAGAAAGAGAGCTCCAAGAAGTTCAGAAAGTATAAGAAGAAGGCAATGGCAGCAGCATGGGAGAACAATAGTGACTCAGACAGTGAATTAAGCTCATGCAGCGATGAGGAAGAAGTCAACTTGGCCTTCATGGCAAATGTTGATGAAAAGGTAATCTGACTCCTCCTTCGATTCATGTAATGATTCTGATTCAGATACTTAGAGGAAGCATTTAATGAATTGTATAATAAGTACAAAGAAGTAACTAAACTATTAAAAGCAAGTAAGAAAAATAACACCTGTTTAGAAAACACTAATTTTGATTTAAAACAAAAATGAAGAGTTAGAAAAACAAACAATCGAACTTAAAAGAAGAAATGAAACTCTGTGAAGATTTAAAGATAAAAATAAACAAATAACAAAATGGAAAAATTCACCAATGGTAAAAACTCCTCATATTAAAAGGTGCTAGAAGATCAGGTAAGAAGAAAAATGGATTAGGATATACACCCCCAGATAATGAAGAAACCATAGTTTATCCTAAAACATATCCAACACCAAAATTTGTACTTGACAAGATATAGCATAAATGCTGATTTCAAATATATAGAAAAAGTAACTAAGTTATCCTGCTGTAGTCACTGCAATAAGTTAGGACATATTATAACTACATGCCCAACAAGACATAAGAAATGGATAATAAAGGCAAAATCAATGATACTAACCATCAGGACCCAAAAGAATTTGGGTACCTAAAGCTTGATGTTTTTATTTCAGGTTAACCCTCGAGCATCCAAATGGTACTTGTATAGTGGGTGCTCAAGACACATGTCAGGAAACCAAAGTTATTCTCGCATCTCCAAGCTGAAGAAGGAACAATCACTTATGGAGATAATGGGAAAGGAACAGTGATAGGCAGTGCCTCTGTGAGTAACAAAGGAAAAACAGTCATAGAAGATGTGTTATTAGTCAAGGGATTGAAGCACAATCTCATTAGCATCAGCCAGCTATGTGACAGAGGCCATAGATCAAGTTTCAAGAATCAAAGTGCAGCATAGTGAAGGATGGAGCAGTCATCTTTGAAGCAAATAGAGAAAAGAATTTGTATGTGCTCTACCTTGAAGAACTCAAAGAGCAAAATGTTTGTCTGGCAGCAAGTAAAGACAAGTCTACTGAATTATGGCACAGACGACTTGGACATTGCAGTATAGATGGCATGAGGAAATTGCAGAAGAAAAGTCGGTGGAAGGTCTACCAAAAGTCAGTGGAAAGTTGGAAGGTGTCTGTAGAGCTTGTGCTAAGGGAAAGCACACTAAAGCTCCTTCAAGTCAAAGACGGTGGTGACCACCTCAAAACCCTTAGAGCTCCTACATATGGATCTATTTGGGCCAATGAGGACTACCAGTCTTGGAGGAAAGAACTTTGGATTTGTCATAGTTGATGACTATTCAAGATTTACATGGGTATCATTCCTAGAGCATAAAGATGACACTTTTGAAAACTTTGTTAGTTTCAGCAAGAAGGTCCAGAAAGATCAAAAGTTCAGCATTATTCTATCCGATCAGATCATGGTGGGGAATTTCAGAATGAAAGTTTGCTAGATTCTGTGATGATCAGGGAATTGAGCATAATTTCTCAGCTCCAAGGACACCACAGCAAAATGGTATTGCTGAGAGGAAGAACAGAACCCTATTGGATATGGCAAGAACTATGCTATCAGAATATGATCTGCCAAGATATTTTTGGGCTGAAGCAGTCAACACAGCAATCTATATTGTCAACCGAGTGATGATCAGGCCAATCCTGAAGAAGACTGCATATGAACTGTTCAAAGGGAGGAACCCAAAGATCAGCCATTTCAGAACCTTTGGATGTCCCTGCTTCATTCACAACAATGGAAAAAGGGACATTGGTAAGTTGATGCCAAATCAGATGAAGGCATCTTCATGGGGTACTCTTCTAAACCCAAAGGTTATAGAGTATTCAATAAACGTACTTTAATGATTGAACAGTCTGTACACATTATCTTTGATGAAACTAACCCTTCCTTGAGAAAGAAGTAGATAGTGATATGATGATGCAGATGAACTGTCCAAGAAACTAAAGATACATCAATTGAGGACAAGGATGATCCACCTCTGGAAGAATTGCAACAAGAAGAAGTTACTCATGAAAATCTTTCAAAGGAGTGGAGATAAGAAAGATCACCCACTTGAGAATATTATTGGCGATCCATCTGTAGGGGTAAGAACAAGAGGTAATGTTCCCTTGTGATTACTTAGCTTTTGTATCTAAAATAGAGCCTAGGACAATCAATGAAGCTCTTACTAATGAATTTGGACAATAGCCATGCAAGATGAATTAAATCAATTCAAGAGAAACCAAGTATGGTCACTTGTTCCTAGACCATCAGATCATCTAGTCATTGGCACCAAATGGGTGTTCAGAAATAAATGGATGAAACTGGTGTAATCTAAGAAACAAGGCCAGATTGGTAGCTCAAGGTTATTCTCAAGAGGAAGGCATAGATTTCGATGAACCTATGCACCTGTAGCTAGACTTAGGATATTAGAATATTACTAGCATATACATCAACTTTAACTTGACATTATTTCAAATGGATGTTAAATCTGCATTCTTAAATGGTTTCATAAAAGAGAAGTTTATGTGGAACAACCTCCGGGTTTTGATGACACGGAATTTCCTAATCATGTTTTCAAACTTCATAAGGCATTATATGGTTTAAAACAGGCACCTAAGCCTGGTATGAAAGGCATAGTTCTTTTCTTTTAACCATGGTTTCAATAGAGGTCAAGTAGATAGCACTCTTTTCATAAAGTCAAAGGTCAAACACATACTATTAGTTCAAATCTATGTAGATGATATCATTTTTGGTTCTACTGATGAATCTCTTTGCAAGTATTTTGAAAAGTTAATGCAGAGAGAATTTGAAATGAGTATGATGGGAGAACTCAACTATTTCCTTGGATTACAAATCAAACAAGAAAAGAAGGAACTCATATTTGTCAAGCAAATACACAAAAGAACTCTTGAAGAAGTTTGGATTCGACAATGCCAAACCACTGTCAACACCAATGAGTACATCAACAGGATGGACAGTGATAAAGATGGTAAGAAAGTATATCAAAAGATCTAAAGAGGTATGATTGATTCACTACTTTATTTAACAGCTAGTAGATCAGATATTCTATTTAGTGTATGCATGTGTGCTAGATATCAATCTGATCCTAAAGAGTCACATTTAATTTCAGTGAAAAGAATATTTAGATATTTAGCTAGAACTCATGACTTAGGTCTGTGGTATCCAAAATCTTGTGAAATCGATTTAATAGGATATTCAGATGCTGATTATGCTGGATGCAAATTAGATAGAAAAAGCACCAGTGGTTGTTGTCAATTTCTTGCAGGATGTTTAATATCATGGTCTTCAAAGAAACAAAACTCAGTGGCACTATCAACAGCTGAAGCTGAATATGTAGCGGCTGGAAGTTGCTGTACACAACTCCTATGGATAAAGCAACAACTTGAAGACTTTGGATTAAGTATCAAATCAATCCCTCTGTTGTGTGACAACACCAGTGCCATTAATCTCACCAAGAATCCAGTTCAGCACTCAAGGACCAAACATATTGAGGATAGATATCATTTTATTCGTGATCATGTTGCAAATGGAAATATGAAATATCTTTATTGATACAAATGGCCAATTAGCAGACATTTTCACAAAAGCCTTACCTGAAGAGAGATTCACATCTCTTAGAAGGGAATTAGGCATGTGCAATTTGTGATAAAAAGTTTGCTTACCACTGGCACATTAATTTTCAGATTTAAGCTATTTTGTTCTCTAATTTTTTTGGGCAAAATAAATTCAAATTATCCTTTGTAACCACTCCTTCATTAAAGTTGGTTTGAATAGTCAACATCTTTTGTCGCTTTCCTCCGCCGCCTTTTGGCGCCTCACTTTCCGCAATGCATTAATTTATTCCTAATATTGAATGAGATAACGATTCGTATCTCATCGTCTACCTTTCCCTTTTTTTTTCATTCTGTTGCATGAGCCGATGCCCTAACAACTCACACCTCAACCCTCTGCAAATTTGAACCTTCCTCCTCCTTCCCGCAAAATTTTCTTGAGGATTCCTTCTCTTCTCCTTCCGTTTCAACCCTCCAGAGACTTTCCCACCTGAATCCATGGCCGCACCAGTCATCGCCGGCAGTTTGGGTTGCTACAGCGCCGAGTTTCTCACTCCTGAGCAGTAGGAGAGGTTTACCTTTGTGAATACGAAGCTCTGTGGAAATAAAGAAGTCGATGTCACTATCTGAGGAAAAGTTGAATGAGCAGCGTGGTAGATTTGGTCAATCAGATACAGTGGACAGAAGTTACCACCTTTTCAAAGTCAGTTATCTGGACTTGGTAAAAGCCTTCTTCGTGTGTATGAGAACAGAGGGAAGATGGGTCTCTAGTTTCTTCAGTGAAGGGAACCATGATTAGGATAGACCCCTGAGTTGCTGAAGATGTTGTTTAATGTGAAGACTTTCGGATTTAGTGGGGTTCACACTGTGGACGCCCAAGTGAAAGGTTTGGGATTATAGGGCTAGGATTCAAGCTGAGGGACGGAAAGCTTGATATAAATCAACTATCTGCCTTCAACTGCCTCCTTCATTTATTGTATGTCAAATCTTAGTTCCCAGAAGTGCAACTTTTTCATCTTGCACAAGGCCGACTCAGACATGATGTACTGGGCCATTCAAAATAAGGAGATAAATATGGCCGCAGTGATGATGGAAAGAATGACATTTCCCAGAGATCAGATTTGAGACACCAAGAGTAAGTTAAATGTGTCCCTACATTATGCCCACCTACTTACCAAGATCTTCAACACTTCGGTGTTAATCTTTCTGGGGCAGTTGTAGAGGAAAATGGGCCAAGCAATCAGGTCCAGGAACCTGAAGAAGAGTGGCTTCTCTGAGAAAATGGTGTCTGGTCCAAGGCTTCTGTTGCTGAAGGCGAAGCCATCATCGACGACACCTCAGTTGTTCATCATGGAGATGGGTTAGCGGATATGATTCCAGATTTGCCAGTGGTCAGTTTCAGCTCCAGCAATTGGAGCAGCAGAATCATCAGGCCCCTCTTTAGCAGAAGTTCATCCTGAAATAGCAGTAGAAGAAGAAAGAGTATCAGCCAGCCCTCAGAATTTTCCAGAAGAATTAGCTGTCAATTTTGCATAAAAAGAGAATTAAGATATTCTCCCAGAGGAACATATTCCAGTTGAGGACCCACTACCCTCACCCATAGTTGCATCTATTCTTTCAAATATTATTGATTCGATTCCTTTCACCTCTAGTGCTCCAGAAGCTAGTGGGAGTGTTGCTGAGGGGGCTGTGTATCAGGCCACTTTGATGAACCAATGGAAGATGTTCCAGTAGAGCTAGAGCATTCAGCTGTTAGGGTGATTCTGTGATGGCGGATGCTCCCATTCAGGGGAGCAGGTATCAAATGAAGAAGATGCTCCTATTGAGGGGGAGCCATCAAAAGAAGGTTCAGTAGAAGAAACTCCAGTGGTTGATGATCAGGATGAAAGGCATGGAGACTCTCCAAATTTGGATTCAGAGAAGGGGAGACTGCAAGCTCTTCGAGCTCAGATGATGATCAACCTCCTCCTACAAAAGAAGGCAAGCAGAAAGGAAAAGAAGTTGACTCTGAAGTTCCTCTCCTGGCTGATACACCTTTTGAGAGGCAGGTCAAACAGAAAATTATTATAAATCTAAAGCAGTGATTGAAAGGCTGAATATGCAAGGTGAGCTTTTATGTACTCTCCAGTCAGATGTAAATTCTATATTTCTGAGCCAAGCTTCAGCCAACAAAGAGTTAGCTCAAATCAGAAATGCTAAGAAATGGTTCAATAAGGAAATGAGTAGCATGAAAGGCATGCTCTCGGATATTATTAAAGTAGTTGGAGTTCAAGCTCCTCCTACTCCAGCAGCTCAGGAGCCTGGAGAAAATGTGTCTGGGCCATCAGGGCCAGCCACCTGAGCAGCAGCAATACCTGAAGCAGCAGCACCCCAGAAGCAGCAGCAGCACCAGAAGAGGTAGGCCACAGGGCCAGCTGATCAGGTTGAAGGGCCACTAGGGCCATCTAAGCAAGGGTCAGGCCATCAAGCCGTTGGAGGGTGAGTCTGTGCAGACAGAGGCAGATGAGTTCTTGGCACCCAAGCCCCCAGCTCCATCTTCTCCCTCTCACACACCCATTCCACCAGCACACCACCCTCAGCTCCTACAGCTCCACCTGCTCCTCAGACATTCAAGAAGCCCCAATCTAGACCTATTCTTCTCCCCATCCATTTCCTTCTCAATCAACCACCTCATCCACTCCGCCCCTCTACCAACATTCCTTCAACATCACCATTTTGAAGCACCTCCAGCATCCTCAGCTGGAGCATCCTCCTCCTCTGGTCCCCCCTCTGGACCAGCAGTTGATGACCCCCACTACCTCACACTCTTTTCTTCACCCCTCCTCCACCATCTTTCATCACTATCATACCTGAACAGCTCAACTCAACTCTCCCTTTATGGAAAAGATAAAGGATGAGTTTGAGGAAGGGATCCTCAGGTCTGTGTTGAAGGTTGGAGAACACATTCACAAGGCAGACCCTTCTAGTCCTACCCCCAGAAAGGAAATTACTTCTACTTCCTCCTCTTCCTCTGAACCCAAGATCCACCTTTGTGGTTCTCTCTCACAGTGGTTAACAACTTACCATTGTTAAGAGTATCTGACAAAGGTGTGTTTTTGCAACAGTTGTCAACCTTCCTTTTCTTAATCTTTGCATCCTTATCCACCACCATCTTACCTTACACCTCTCTCACCCAATCCGAAAGAGCCAAAATCTTTCTGGTGCTCATTCGAATCTGAAGATCAATAGGGCAAAGGTCACAAGGATCTCCTAAAGAAATTTATCTTGCCAAATCTGCCAGATTTCCTCCAAGGGACGACTCCCTGACCTTATCAGAGTGTTCAGAATGTATTATCAAGAGCTTTGGGCACCCTACATACAAAGGAAATCAAAATGATCAGGCCATTTCATGCTTTTCAATAACTATAGATCTCAACAATCTTCCTGAAGTTCAGCTCAGCCAGTTCAAAAGGGCCATTTCAGCTCTGGCTCCAGCCATCTCTCATACTTCATACGTTCAGGTAGATTTTGCCACCCTCCAAGTTCCTGAAGAGTAGCTCTTCCCCAAATTCACTTTCTTGTTATGGAGTCTTCTGTTGGTTCAATCATATTTGAGCGTTATGCCAGAATCATGGGCAGGATTAAAGTACAGAAAGGTTGCCAGATAGCTTTTCCTCAGATTCTTGTTTAGGGAATATATCCAGGGACATGTCAGTGCTAATGTCCTAGGCCCTATTCTGTCAGATTGTGAGAGGCTGACATCCCTCAGATGGTCCAAGTATTATCCCTTGTCAGCTCAGCAACTGATTGCCCTCAATGAAGCCCAAGCCACAGAGGCAAGCCTGCAGTGTCTCCCCATCCACATTCTTGATATGAACTCTATCTACCTAGTCAATGATCCCTTCAAAGTCTGGGAGGAAGATACAAAGTCTATGTGGCTCTTCACAAGCTCTCAGAGACAACCACAATCACTATCCTGTCACAATGGACCAGTTCCTCTTGTGTGCCAGCTTTGGGACTCGTCGATTTCTCAAGATGAACATGGACAAGAACGCCTATGCTGATCTTTCTATCGGCACCTAGATCTTCATCTCAAACGGATGGCTTCCACCATGGGACCATCCTACTCTGTTCTTTTGGAGTCTTCAAAACTTTTTTTGAAGAGCAGGAAGCACAGGCATGGGAGACCATCTCCCACTTTGCCTCTCTTTTGTCCCTGCTTACTACTTACCTGTACCTCCACAAGAATTAATAGATTCTCTTTGCTTGAGTGATCCAATCTTTCTCTTCATTCTTTGTCTCAGTTGCTTTTTGCTTATGACAAAAAGGGGGAGAATATTAGCATGTCTGAAATACAACCATTTTTTTTTAAGAAGAAAATTAGCATGTCATATCTTTAGACTGATTCAGATATTATTTCATCCATGCTCATTGTTAAGTTTTGTCATCACCAAAAGGGGGAGATTTTGATCATCTGTCCCCAAGTAATTTTAATTAATTACGTATATATTTTGGTGATTCACAAAACCGAACAAGATTTTATCTAATGAATCTTCATAAGTCTTAGTACAGAGAAAACATCAGGTCAATAAGCAGTTAAGGTATGAGTTATTTCCCTAAAGCTTTTTATCTGATCAACATATTATTCTCTAAGCATATCCAACTTCTATTGAAGGCCATAATGATTTCTTTATAGCATATCGATTTCAATAGAATTATCATAAGGATTTCCTTTCTGGCTGAAAAGTCATGTTTGTTTCAAACAAGTCGATGCCACAACGACTCTATAAGTGACCGTAAGATTTCTTCAGAGCCCGTAACGACTTGCTCGTCACAGAGCAACTCTATAAGTAACCGTAACGATTTCTTCAAAGCCCGTAACGACTTGCTCGTCCCAACGACTCTATAAGTGACCGTAACGATTTCTTCAGAGCCCGTAACGACTTGCTCGTCACAATGACTCTATAAGTGACTGTAACGATTTCTTCAGAACCCGTACGACTTGCTCGTCACACAACGACTCTATAAGTAACCATAACGATTACTTCAGAGCCCGTAACGACTTGCTTGTCACAACGACTCTATAAGTCATCATAACGATTTCTTAGAAAGCGCAACGACTTGCCTTCGTAACGATTCTATAAGTCATCATAACGATTCTTTAAAACTCGCAACGACTTGCTCGTGGTAACAATTTGTTAAGTTATCATAATGATTTCTTTAGAACTCGCAACGACTTGCTTGTTGTAACGATTTCATCAGATACCGTAACGATTTCTCTAAGCAACGATTTCTTTAGAGCTCATAACGACTTGATAAGTGATCACAATGATTTGCTTTCTATAACGATTTGTTAAGTGTTTCACAACGATTTCGTCTGTGTGATAACGACTTGGTCCCTGACTACTCATAACGATTTCATAAGTCATATAATCATCGATTTCATATTGACTTGATATTATCTTTGTTGACTAGTCAAAGACCACGTATGCATCTCTCTGACCACACTGCATTTATGAGACGTGAACGTATCCCTGCATGCATGCAGACAATATCATCCTTTATTATGCTTACTCTGATTACGTATTTTAGACTTAAGCTATTTGATCTTACTATTTTTATGTCATTCTCACTAATGTTGACTGACATCAAGATAGCCTAGGGTGTCGGCTATTTGAAATTGACATTTGTGCAGATCTCTTATCCAGCTCCATGGTACGACGTTAAACAAAATAGAAACCATAGGATTCTTCTGTAGATCTCATCCCTTTGCATGCTCCAAGTGATCAAAAAGACTGTTGACTGGAAGCTTCCAAGACTCCAGTCACCCTTCAGTCTAACGACTCAACCCAAGAGAGAGACAATGGATACTTCACCGTCTATATTTCAAATTGAGATATACATACACGTCTGAAGTACAGAAGATAGTGGAACAACCAGATCATTCTTGCAACAATTTTTCGTGCAATAACTCCTGAAGAGACCAATTCACAATCGTTCAAGCTTTCAAGTCTCCTGAGAATTGTAGAGCCAAGAATTCCATTCCCATTGCTATAGCTCTTACTCTCCATTTGTAGTGAAAAATTCCTTGAGAGAGCTTGTGTAGTTCTGAGAGTGAGCTAGATTAAGATCCTTTGCTCTCTGTGCTAGTTTGTTCAGATCCTTGCTTGTTTAAGCTTGGTCTAGGGGCTGCTTTCATCTATTCTCTGTTTGTTGATTCCCTTTGGTTGTGAAGGAAGACCTGTTGGTAACCAGGGTGTTGTTCCCTTCAGTGTGAAGGAAGACCTGGTGGGGTATCCAGGGTGTAGTTGTTCCCTTCGAGTGTGAAGGAAGACCAACTGAGCTGGGTGTTGTAGTGTCCTTAAGGGGGACTGTAACCTGTTTTAGTGAAATCCTAAAAATTGCTCAGGGACTGGACGTAGGACTCCTAAGGAGAGGAATCCGAACCAGGATAATTTCTTGTGTTGTGTATTGCATTTCTCTTGTGTGTTTGTTATTCAAACTAACAAACCTCCTTCGAAGAACATTTGTGTGAATATTTTTGGTTACAGGTATCTTGTAGAATAATTTTTTTAAAGACCTATTCACCCCCCTCTGGGCTCGTCAACTGGGCAATAAATAACTGTTCAAGCTTTTTATGAAGGACTGACTGAATCAAATAGGCATATGGTTGATGCCTCATGTGGAGGAGCTTCATGACGAAGAGCGAGGATGAGGCATATAATCTGTTTGAGACATTGAGTGAGACTCTATCAATCATGCCTCACTCCACTCTTATGAGAGAGAACTAGACCTATAAAGAAGGTAGGGATGTATGAATTAGGGAGAGAGGAGAATCACTCTAGGGTAGAAGACATGTTAGCTAGACTTGACCAAAGATTGGAGCAGAAGTTAGAACAAAAATTCGATCAATTACTGTCTTCGCCTGGGCAAGCCACACCTAAATTTTCTCAACCCACTGAAACTGCGCTATGTGTGCTAGCACAGCTCATCCCACCAGTGCTTGTCCCACTACTGCCCAATTACCTCCTTTCATTCAGGACAAGTCCGTGGCGGCCCTCATTTACCGGTACGGTTATACCAACCCGTCGGTATAGCGAGAGTCCTCACAGTGGGACATTTCCCAAATGATACATCAGCTGAGCTACACGCGAATATACAATAGAGTAGCGGAAGTAAAAGACAACTGTCTCCATTCATTCATCATCCACATTAACACATGAAGTTTGCAATTAACAATAAAGAACTAAAAGTTCACATAATTAAGTTGCTGAATAAAATACATAATGTCCACACTTATACATCCTTTTCATGATAATTCTAATACAATGTTCCAATTACATACTATGAAATACACGAGTCACAAGAAACTCCAAAACTAGCTAATCTCCGCGCTCGGAGTCCATCTCTGCTGCCTCCTCAAAGGTGCCACGTCACCAACTACACCTGTACGCCGAAGCAGGAGTGAGTCTAGAGACTCAGCAAGAAACACTACCCATAACATACACGGATAAGTCTTAGTGTTTCTACATGCACATTTACAATTTGCAACACATGGCATGTTAGTCAATTTAAAGTTTCAACCTATCGTGAAAGTTTTACAACTACATGGATCATGCTTTCAGATTTCTAAGGATAAAATTTATCTATCACATGCTCTCTATTCCATTTACTCATGAAATTTGTTTTTACAGAGCCAAGACATGAGAGCTACCAACATGAACATTGTGCATGCACGAAAGGAAAACATGGCTAGCATGGATCTTACATGTTTTTAAACACATACATAAACATTTTCACATGCTTTAACTTTCTGATTTCACATGGTTTAATGGGCTATAACCTATGCATGAGACTACACTATGTGCTAAAACATATCATGTGAACAAACAATCATGCTATCTTGTACCCGTTTTCACCAATTATCCCTAACATGGATTCTAGACATCTTTACACATAATAACATGATGATAATAACATAAATTCCACTGATTTCACATGATTTCAGATTTGTCTCAAATGGTTTCAACTCATCCCTCACATTTAGAATTTCACATTTTTCTTTACACATTTCCTCTTTCACATAGTTTGCACTTTACACATACACATTTACACATGAACACATCACATTACACATTTCACATTTCACATTTTTAGGTGCCCGTGA
>CM024754.1:47444555-47484091 GCA_014218235.1 Colocasia esculenta
AGGTGATTGGCATATCGTGCCAATCGAGAGAGTTGTGCTTCATATTCTGCCACTATAAGGTTCCTCTGTTTCAGTGTCACGAACTCAGAGGCTTTCCTCTCCTAAACTCATTCCGAGAAGTATTTGGAGTTAAATTGTTCCTTGAATTCGTCCCATGTGAATTGTCCATCTGCCCGTGTGGCCTCTATGAATTCCCACCACGCACGAGCGTCTCTTCTAACTGGAAAGTAGCGAGCAGTAATTTATCACCATCTGCACATTTCATGACGCAGAAGATGCGTTCAGTTTCCTTCAGCCAGTGTTCAGCCTCATCCGGATCAGTTGTTCTGCTGAACCGAGGAGGGTTCATACTATGGAAATTCCTGTGCAAATCTCCTGCTCCTCTATTACCACCGCCTCCCTAGGCAGCTTGTAGTGAGACTCGAGTCAGCTCCAGAATTATTTGCTGCATGTCACGGAGTTGTGCACGCTGCGCTGCCATTGCTATTGTTCAAGTTCCTTCAAGAGAAAATTAATATAAGATATTCAAGTGGCACTAAGTTGGTGTGTGTGTGAATTTATTTTAACTTATTTCCCATGGTTCTACCCATATCTCACATAGGTAAAATAATTGACTCTAGTCGAGGCAGGTCAACCTAGATCATTCTATACTTAAGAACAACCTAGGCTTTGATACCATAATACTGTAACGCCCTGACGCAGAATATCGGAGCGATAACCAAGTAAATAATAGTATAGAGCAAGAAATATACATCAAACCATTGCATATTGAAAATAATACCAAATGAATCAATCTTATTAATAACTTCCACTAAGTTCTATTACATTCTCTAATTCAGAGCTAGAACTATGGGCCCAGAGTACTTTATTCAAATAAAAACAATGTACTAACTAATAAACTATCTACTAAGATGATTGGTTGACGAAACGACTGGTCACTCTTGCTCTTGCTCATCCCATCCTCGTGCGTGTGGTAGTCCCCATCAGACTCACCTGAAACACATGAAATAAATAGCACAGGATGAGCGATAATCAGAGTAATGTCACATGATAGCAAGAGAACGATAGTACTTTTCACAAGAAAATAGCACATATAGCACGATAAAAGATTAGCCATATAACGAGATAACACGTCAAGTTGCACAACATTGCACTAGTCACGATAGCACGTTGGTTGATATTCTTTCAACCGCGAGAACATAGTACTTGCATTGATTGTCATAGATTAATCTCGATAGTATAGTACTTGGATGTTATGCCATACACCCTGATCATTAAAACTCCCATGGGCACTAGCACTTTTCGGGTGCACCTCCCAGGACCAGATCGGGCCCTTATAATGTTGCCTGGCATTGATCATTTTTTTTTATCTTAGACAATCAATAGATGGCCAAATAGAGTACCAAGAATAGATGAGAGTAATTGAAGAATAGATGAAAATATAGAGAGAATGTGAAAAAATAAGGGAATAGAGAACGTAGATAAGAGTAAGGTCATATTCGTAAAATAACGATAAACAGACGATAGTAATAGTTGCAAACACACACGAAAGTGTGCTGGCAGTTTGGTGGAAGTCACTAACCACCCAATAGCCGTGCTACAAACATAGGCCAGAGGTCCGACATGATCTCAACGTAAGAGAGAAATCTAAGGTCGTTTGATCATGCTGATCCCTAAGGGTAAAATGGGAATTGATGGTACAACCTGCTCGTCGGCAATGGACGTTCACCAAAGCCAAGGAGTCTTATGGAGGCCTTGATAAGGCGTTCCTGGTCCAGTCAGGAGCATTCCCAACGGAGAGGTTGTCCAAGCCAAGATAAAGCGTGTATAGAAACATTTGTCCGTCTAGCCTTGAGTGCTCGAGGCAGAGGGACGCGATAACGGTATCAAATCGACGAACAAAATGAAGACAAGTCCATTTAAAATAATAAGGAAATTTATATGAATAATTGCACTTAATTACTAGATATATTATTGAGTAAATTTCCATAAGGTCTCATGGAAAAAATTCACGTTTACTGTGTGCATGTGAGACAAAATCAAGCTAGCCTGTTACAGTTGTGCACACATCTTTTAATTAAATAAATCACATGAATATTATAAAAAATATGCTAACTTGACGTTAATGTTCATAACAGTTCATTACAGAGGTTAAACCATGATTGTAAAACATGATTTACATGCAAATTAGGTTTTCTAGACACACACTGAATCGCGACGTAGGTCTCTATCGCGTTCAAATCGCGATGGGTAGGTATATCGCGTTAAGTGGAAATGGTTCAGATCAATTGATTGATGCACCAAAATGCAACGGGGTGATCTATCGCGATCAGGGCGATCCGTCCATAAACGTGACGTCTGGGTCTGTTGCGTTCAGGGTAGCCAGTACAAGATAGGGAAAATGCGACGTGTCGAGCCATCCCGTTCAGAACGTGACACCCGCCGGTGTTACGACCAGGATGAGAACGCGACCAGTTGGGCTGTCATGTTCTCAGAGGTTCTAGCCAAGCCCAAATAGTGAATTGAGTCACCTTGGGTTGCGGTCCAGTCCTCTAAGGACTTGACACAAGAGTCTTTTAAAATTTGTATAAAATCATATACTTGACAAAAAAACCATGAAATCAAATTTACACGAAACTAGACATGTAGAAGTATCAACAGTGAAGAGTAATTAGGCTTTCAACATGATCTAGGCATGCTATTAATAGGTTCTTCACGATGAACCAAAAATCATACACAGTGATGAAAAATGATTTAATTGGAAAAGATTACTTAATAGAAATTGGGGAAAATAGAATAATTAGAGTCCTGACATCAAATAGCATGTACAATAAATGTTTCAAGGCACGAGATCAAGCATGGACTTGGATTTAAAAGGAACAAGTCAAGTCGGGTACATGTTTTTGACATAACTTTGAGCATGAAACTAAATGACATGATAGGAACTGGGGAAAATATGGGCTTTCGAATATGGGATCATGTGCTATCTAGGGTCGAGTTTAATTTAATTTTGCGTGTGAGATTGCCAACCTTTGAGCGCTTTGAATCCTAGGGCAAGAAAAGTGAAGAACTTCAAAGATCTCCTTGTTCCTAGCCTCCTCCTCCATGATCTCCACATCCAAAAGCTCCTCCTCCTCGTCCTCCAAGCTCCAAGGTTCAATAGGGGTGGCTAGAGACGAAATGGAGGTGTATTTGTATGTTTAGGGTTAACTAAACACATAAAACTCTTTCCTCTCTTCCAACTACGAATTTCCCATAATTATCCATCATTTTCCTAGTACTTATCCTTCCATTTGACATGGGTGGGCTTTAATTCCGTGGCCATGAGGTTAGGATAGGGTTAGGACTCTTTTTAGGATATTTATGAGTCATTTTATTGATAATCTTGAACCTTTTTAATTTATTAATATTTAAGGTATGAATTTTGGCTTAAGTATTTCCAATCCAACAATGGGCTTTTAGTTTGTGGCTCATTAACTCATGTATGAACCTTTTATGATAGCCCATCTCTTGTTTTACTTAATGGGTTTGAATTTATTCACAATTTTTTTTATTTTAATTTATTTTTTTCAATTTAAAAATTGAGAATTACTACATCTATCTTGCTGGGTAATACCTTGGTTTCTCATCATGGTCTGCACAAACCCTTGAAACAACTGCATAAATGCTGCAAAGTCGGGTGTGGCAGAAGCTCCTTGAGTATCACCAGCTGGGGTGTCTTGTTCTCCCCCATAGGATCCTCCAACATCAGTGGGCTCCTCCTCCCTAGGAGTATACAAGCCTTTTGCTCCTTCGTCCATTCTCCTAAATCAATGCCACCTAGTTAAAGACTAGCACTTCCAAACGAAATTTCTAACTTAGATCCTAAGAATAGAAGGTTATAATTACTCAAGTACACAAACTCAAATTCTTATTAGCATTTTATTAAGTGAATGGTCATTCATAGTTCAGCCCTATCCCATAACCTTGGTCTTTGATACCATCTGCAGTGCCATGTCACCCTTCCGGCCAGTTAAGAGGTGACACGCACACTAACCAAACGAAATCATCTTACATATCATTATGAGAAGGCCTTCTGTGCTGCATGCAATATATATTAGCAAACCAAACACAAGTACTACGCATGGTAGAAATACTAAATATACAAAGTTCGGTTATAGCATCAAACACCAGTGCAAAGTACCGCTTAAACATATATACAATATCATAGTCTGTTCAAGATTACATGCCAGAAAGTCTGGATATAAAAAGGTACAGCCACCGCTTAAACAACTTTTTAAAGCCCTAGAGGTCACCCAGCCTGAAGCATGGGTGCAGTAAGGGTTGGCTTGGAGAGAGGACTGCATCATGAAGAAGAATCTGAAATGGTGTCAATGAAGGCATGCGTTCCAAAGGAACCCAGCAGGCAAACCAGCGAAATGAAAAGCTTATGAGCATGGAATAAAGTATAATTATGAGGTTGCAGAAGCACAGAAGTTACACAAAAAGTACATAGCATGGAAGACATAACAGATTGCATGTTTAATGATATGCATGAATCATATTTCAAAGACATGATTTCTTGACAGAGATTCAAAGTCTTGCAAATGGCATCAGCAAAGCTCTAAGGGGATGTATAACATATAGCTAACCACCAGCTGAAACAGGATGTTACATATACATACATACTCAAATTTGCCCAACTTAGTGAGCCTAACTACCCACATTTAACTTGTGGGATGAAACCGTCATCACGACTGACCCCTCATGCATGACGCCAATCATGAGGAGTCCTAACCACCCCAGAGAGAAGGATCATAGTCCCTTCCCAAGACAACCAGGCATAGAATTCTCACAGGTTACCCCAAAAGGGTTCGAATCAAATTTCTGAACAAAACCTACAGACTCATAAATAGCACAGTACTGGAAAGTTGAAGGATGACTCCCAAGTGGATCAAATATTGGTTATGCCTACCTTAGTGTGAGGAAAACCAGCAGAAAGTCCACATAGAACAGGAAGGCCAAGTCCCCCAGTAAGCGGCTACGGCTCCAAGCTTAAGCCTTCGGTTTCTCAGCAGCAGAAGATAGAAAAGGTCCGTTGGGAGTGGCCACCAAGTCTATATAAGGGTTAAATTTTAAGGTGGGGCGACACTAACAAGGGGGGTCTAGACACCTGGCGAACATGCAAACCCAAGGAAGATACAAATCCAGTGGATGAGACTGATGGCGGTATAATTGGAAGGTTCTTCACATGACCAGTAGTGCGATTTGTAGAAAAGTATGAAGTATACAGACAGGCATAGGGATCCATGCCAGAAAGTTGGCAGGCCAAAAGAGTCAGATGATGACGGTCATTCCATCGATCTGAGAAAAGCACCAATACTACAAGATTATACTAAATTTTGGTTCACTAAGAGGATAGAGGGAACAACGACTGTTGACCAAGGCATCGATTATTGACCGAGACATCGGTTGTTATTTGCTAACTAGAACATCAATTACCAACTAAACATTCATTACCAATTAAACATCGATTACCAATTAAATAATGATTACCACTAAAACATTGATTACTAATAAAACATCGATTACTAATTAAACAACGATTACCAATATAACATTAATTACTAATAAAACATTGATTACTGACTAAGGGACGTCGATATACGAAGTTCCCACTTCGATCGACAACGATATAAACAAAAACAGTCAAAGCTTCACTTCGTCATATACGAAGCTCACTTCGTCATATACGAAGCTGCACTTCGACCGACAATGATATAAACAAAAACAGTTGAAGCTTCACTTCTTCATATTCGAAGCTCACTTCGTCATATACTAAGCTCCACTTCGTCATATACGAAGCTACACTTCAACCGACAGCAATATAAACAAAAATAGTTGTAGCTTCACTTTGTCATATACGAAGCTCACTTTGTCATATACGAAGCTCACTTCGTCATATGCGAAGTTCCACTTCATCATATATAAAGCTGCACTTCGACCGACCACGATATAAATAGAATCGGTCGAAGCTACACTTCGTCATATACGAAGCTGCACTTCGACCGACAGTGATATAAACTGAATCGGTCGAGGCTACACTTCGTCATATACGAAGCTGCACTTTGACCGACAACGATATAAACTGACCAGTCGAAAGCTTCACTTCGTCATATACGAAGTTCCACTTTGATCGAAAACACAAATTTCCAATGGGGAACTCAGCTAAGACCCAGATAGGGTAGTTAACAAGGTACATGATAATAATACATCTCTCATTCCCATTTAATTCATAGGATAATGGTTAATCTAAGGCAAAAAGGGGTTAAAATAACTGAAATGGTGCTAAGGGGCAACTAAGGGTTCGAACTTGAAATGGGCTATTACACACATAATAGAGTTTTGGTCAGACTGGGTAAGTTGGTTATTATAGAGAGTATTTTAGTTTTTGTGAAAAATGTCAGAGTCTATAAATACATCTTGTTGGCTCTTGGCTAGGCCTTACAACTAGGCTTGCGCTAGTCGCCGCTCCTCCTCTCTTCTCTAGCCTTGGTGCACCCCTCCCCTTTCTAGATTCCTCAATGGATGGTGGAGCTCAATCAGGATGGTGCCTAGAACCCATCTACGACCGAAGCTCGTGTGGATACCTTTAGAGATTGGACACTTGAACGGCTCATGACCCCAAGATCAATTCCGCGCCTATCCCTAACCATATGGGAGTTTACAACCCTGCAAAGGTAAATAACAGTTCTCTCCACATGTTTTCCATTTATTATTCAATTTTGAATTGCCGACAATGATGCATCTTTCTTTCGTCGCACCTCCTGTTCATATGTCACGTCCTAAACATGGCAATAGAAGAATAATTAAGACATGAGCAGTCAGAAATAAGCCTCTAACTAGCAATCACATATAACACAAATAATTGAGCATTTATAATCTCAACTCTTCATTTCATTTCAATAATCAAGACTAGTACATAACCAACTTCAAGATTTAAACTACATGACTAAGACTCAATAAAAGGAAAATTACATATCTTTCTTACTCTTTACCACCTACTACATCAATCTAACTCTCAAATAAAAATAATAGTAATCCTAAAGTTGAAGAATGCTCTTCACTCGGATACATTCCCATCGCTAGCTTGGTTCTCCTCCTTAACATCAGTGTTACCTAAAATGTTAAGAAAGCATGTAATGAGTGCACTCGCCCAGAAGGATTTACATCTCTCAGCAGACATAAGTGATTAGAATTTTAAGAACTAGGCAGGCACGAGTAAAACAAGATGTACTAACATGCATGATAAATCTTTTAAAACATAACTAGTAAGATAGTCATAGTAACAACAATATGGTCATGTGAGCAAAAATGCTCAGGTATTGAGATATAAGAATGATGTGAGAGCATGAATAATCAAGAGATCAATAGTTTACAAGAACGCAAGATGACCATTTCAAACAAGCATGTAACAAGAAAAAACTTTTAACATGTAACAATAATCAATCATGAGTCATAATGTGCATTAAAAATATATGCCACCTTGGAATGCATACCATGAACACGTGTAGTGTGGTTATGTATCTAGCATTCACACAAGCAAATACTCCCGGCGTGATGCAATGCCAGTAATCATTATACCCCCCATGGTTAATAGTACATAACTGGCTCTCTGCCAAGGGGGCTAGACTAGAGCCCTTGGACACTTGCCGTGCTCGATCCTGCATCTTAACCAATTTAAATGTAGATACCCACAATCAAGAATGGCCAATTTACAGAAACTTCAAGAAGTCAATAGTAAGGTATCATGTCATTCGTGATGATTTCAAGAATAGTAAGCCTAGTGAACATGATTCTAAGAGGGTAGTGTGTCAAGAGAGAAATTCGGCAGCATAACAACTTAGTTTCCATTTAGTTCAATCTTTACATTAGTGACTTGGTTTCATGTGTATAAAAAAAATCACGCTCTATGAGAAAATAGATGAGAAAGGAAGTGTCCGCTATCTCCTATGAACTTTAATGGTACAACCAACTCAACCTCCATAAGGGAATCCACAGAGTACGGAGACTTACGGAGGTCTAGCCAAAACGGTCCCTAGTCTGCCAAAATGAAATGTCCAACAGAGTGGTTCCAAGCTGCTAAGAAGGGGCTGCTTATCGTGCATGTGTGTAAGTGAAAGCACGTCCTCACGATATCTGTATAAATATCGATTTAAACATAGCGGAAAAAATAACATGGGGTCATTATATATGCCAAGACAAATAATATGGTATCAACATGTGTTATACATATTAACGATATGAAAGTTCAGTTTTTATCACAAGCTAGATCATCAAGATGGAATATAACGATCACATGATAGAAAGATCAATCAAAATAATTAAGAGTTATTAGAATAATTTTCAAGTTGTTAAAACTTTTACATGGGTTGGAATCTTTTAGGGTACTGGACAGATCTGGATTACAACAACAGTGCACTAAACTAGACTGATAAGACAAAGGACAGTCTTTCAAAGACTTTTAAATCGCGTCACGACTAGACAACACCTTTTACAAACATTAAAATAGTGAAAACAAGGCTCCTGGAACCATGGTTAAAATTGCGTCAGGATATGGAGAAGCGTTTAAATTGCGTCAAGGGTAGGCGACGCATTCTTAATAAAATCGCGTCAGGTACATATTAGGTGTTCATATCGGTCATGATAGAATTGTGTCAGGTACGTATGACACGTTCATCTGACTCCTTGGAATCTATGTTAAAAAATATGCACAAAGACCGAGGGGCAAGAAAAAGAGTCAAACTGCGTCAGGTGTACTAGACGCGTATTACCTAGGGCACAGAAAATAAGATGGCATACAATTTGATGTGTACTAGGCACAATACCTGATCAGGAGTGCTCTAAATTGCGTCAGCAAGGCAATATGTGTTTCTATGTGAATCACGTCCTTCTGATAGGATACTATTAACTTTACCTAATTCACGTCCACGGGTCCGAACACGATTTATGGTTTCACCCAAAAACTCCCGAAAACCACCAACGATCATGGTTTGGCTTATAACTTGGGTTTCTAGGGCTTTTTAGAAAAACTTTTAAACATGAAAGTGTTGGAAACTTGAAGTAGAACAACTCTATGGATTTGGTTCGGATTGTTATGACCTAGGGATGCATGATTTATGCATTTAACAAGAAAATCTCTAAACTGCACGATGATCAAAAAATGCTTAATACATGCAACACACTCTATAAACATTGGACAAAATAGATGCACATGAAAGTAGACTCGAAGAGTTTTCAGATGATATATGATTTGTTTAGTTTTTGCCCGAGATTACCTACCTTTAATCACTCCTAAGAGAGGGGTTTGCACAGGTTGCAGAACCACTCAAGTTGGGGAAGAAGTTGGAGGTTGGGGATGATCTCCTCCTCCTCTGATGCCCTTGCTTGCCTCCACATGACCCCAACAAGATGCCAACTCAATCCTAAGTGGTTTAAGGTGAGTATTTATAAATCTAGGGTTGTTTAGGAGTCCTAAAGTGACTAGGATTTGGGGGTTCCAAGTTTAGTTGATCCCTTCCCAAATTTAAGGATTCACATCCATGTTAGGGTTGGAAGGTCATTAGGAAACCTTCCCTCATGATGGGAACGCATTTGGGCCAATTTAAGAGCCCACTAATGGTGTAATTAACTTTATTTAGCACATCTATTTATGTCTATTTGAATATTGTGAATTTTAGGTTAATATTTCCATTTGATTTTATTTTTGGTCCAAGATATTTTTATTGGCCCAAATTCCTTGGTGGATTACTGGATATACATGTTTAGAGTATAGCCATGATTTTATTTAATTTTTGGAATAGCTTTTGTACATGTGATAATAGTGTGTATGCTTTCAGCTAGTTTAATATTGTTAAACTGCTAGATTTTGATTTATCTCTAATTTTTAATTACTAGGATTTTCGGGGTGCTACACCATACCTTACAGATTGTAGGTATTTCTTTAGCACGGTTAAGGCTTTCTCACAATCCTCATTGAAAGAAATGATTGAAAAAGATGATTTTGGTCCCCTCAACAGCTTGAAAAATGATAAGCATCGTTCTATTGCTCAAGACATGAGGTGGTTGAGGCGACGACCCGACCGGCGAGATGCTAGATGTCTTTGATCTTTTGTAGTCAGTGCATCTCCATGATGACTTGGATCTTGTCTTGGGTTGGCTTCTATGCCTTGGTGGATAACCAAAAAACTCAAAAACTTGTTGGACTGAACTTCAATGTCACACTTAGTAGGTCAAGTTTTATGTTTTACCATTGGAGTATGTCGAAAGTTTTGAGCAGGTCTATGAAGTGGTTCTCAGCCTTTGGATATTTCACCAACATGTCGTCAATATAAGCCTCCATATTGTGGTCGATCTGTCCTATGAACATATTTTTCACCAGCCTTTGATAAGTAGCTTTGGCATTCTTTAATCTAAACAACATTTGCATATAGCATAACACTCTCCAATCAGTGAAGAAGGTTGTCTTATAACATTGAATAGATGCATCCGGATTTGATGATATTTGGAATACATGTCGAGGAAGTTAAACAACTCGTTTCCTGAAGTCGAGTCAATGCGTTGATCATACTCAGGAATGGGTAGCGGTCCTTCAGCGTGGCTTTGTTTAAGTTGGTGAAGTTAATGCACATTAGCCACATGCCCAATGATGTAGGCACCACTATGACATTGGCGAGCCAGGTAGGTACTGGACTATTTATAATAGGCCAGTAACTCTTCCCTTGGTAACCTAATCCTTAATGATAACATGTCATTCTGGTGCATGCTTCCTCTTCTGCTATTGTACTGGCTTGACCATCAAGTCAAGATTTAGCCAATGTGTTACCTTCTCTTTTAGGATTCCTGAGAGATTGGAATCAGACCACATAAAGACTTGAACGTAGTCTAAAAGAAACTCTTTATATGCACTTGTAGTTCAGGAGATAATTCGGCACCAATCTTGACCTCTAAGATCAGATCATCTAACAAGAGGATAGACAATAGTTCTCCTCTAGGTTTACTTGTTGTCACTTTCTCCTCTACAATCTCTTTTCCTCAATGGTCTTCATTGGGTTCTACTAACTTAGTCCAAATAAAGTAGCACTTTCTTGCCTTAGTTTGACCACCTTGAACTTCTCCCGCCCCCTGCTTCGTCAGGAACTTTAACTTTTAGTGATATGTCGAGGGCATCGCCTTTATCTGACTGGTGATATCTTGGCTGAGTATTGCATTGTAGACGTTCAACCCCAAGATCACAGTAAAGTTGGCCACGAATGTTACAGTTCAGGGAGTACCAAAGGTTATAAGAAGGCTTACCTCTTCCTTAGGATAAGTGGCATGGCCATTAAATCCCCAGAGGGGGGGGGGTCCTTATCACACACAAAGTTAGTGGATTTTCATCCATCTTGAGAAAACATTTGTATGATAATACATCGGGTGCATTCCATTATCAACTAAGGCTATTTTTACATCATAGCAATTATAGTCGATGAAAACACAAATGCGTCATTGTGAGAGGTCTAGACCCTCTTAAGATTTGAAGTCCCAAAGTACAATGGCTAATCAAGAGGAGAGGGATGAATTGATTATGCTCAAATACAATTTTTAGTTTTCTTATTAAGATGTTAAATTTGGCGGAAACGAATTCAGCTAACATAGTGAAACCATGACTACCTAATGCACACATGTGAATGGAGATAGAAGAGATGGAAACAAACCACACAGTGCACACATTTTTAAGGTGGATCAATTATACAATGCGTGCAACCTATGTTCACCCATCACACTTGTGAGGCCCAACGTACAACTATCTTGTTTACCGAGAACAAGACACAATCTCCCACCACACACATGTTTATTTTTTAGACAAAACTAACCCAACTGCATGTTTATTTCCTAGGACAATAATAACCAACCACACAACACACCGGATGCTTGGACAACCCCCAACACCCAACATAGACAAAAGGCTTAATAGATAATTTTCCACAATCAACATAGGACAAAGGAAGACTCAAAATAAATAGAATAAGTTTCAACTCCTCCTATCGAACTAAGAAGTATCTCCCTCTAGTCTTGGTTGCAACACATGATGAAGACTTGAATGCTCGAAGTCGCAATCAAGGGTTCCTATGATGTTCAACGAACATATCAACACTTGAGGAATGATCTTCTCTCTTCACAACATCATACACATCATGTTCATGCCTTCAGTTCACATTCTTATTCCTATGGACGCTTTACAGCCTTGTACAGGTTGATTTAGATGTTCAGGGCACAGAAAACGCAGAACGGATCCAAAAGCCTTAAGGTTGCATGCCTTAAGCTGAGAAACATGCCTCTGTATATACTAGAAGGTTTCCAAATGCTTTCTTGCCATTTAGCCAATTTTTGTATTCAATTCGAACATATTGGAAAGTTCGTATTTGACAGACTGTCGGAATCCGTTTGTAACAACCTAGATTTTTGAAATTCACGTAAATAAAAATTCTTCTAAAGGAATAATTTATAAATTCATAGTGCTTAAAAGCCCATTGATAAGTTGGGTTAAATAAGCTACACTCTAGGCTAAATGGGCCATTAATTTTTGCCTAAAAATGTAACCTAATAAGTAAATTTGAATCTATGTATAACTCCTAAACAAAATAGGAATGAAGAGGGAAATTGGTTCCAATTTGAGTTAGAATAGGACTGGGATCCTTATGCACATAGAAAAAGCCAAAGATGGTCACTTAAAACCATGACCCATCAAGAAAGGGTTGCTTAATATACTAAACCTACTGAAATCAGGAAAAAGAAGTCATATTATGTGAAGGAAACCAAAGGAAATTGCATATGGCTTGGAGTTTGATTTCTGTTGGGAATACTAAACCCATACCCCTTTAAATATAACCTGAAACCCTACCCAACCATCTCTTACTACTATTTGGAGATTCTGGATATGAGAAAGAGCCAGCTAGAGGGAGAAAAGAGTTGCAGCAAATTTGAAGACTGCTGCCATCATCATTCTTCTTCCTTTCTTCTGGAATACGCAGAGGAGTTTGGAGAGAGAAGGAGCAAAGCAAGCCAACAATGATATTCTTCATCGATCTTTGTTTCCTTCTTATTGAATCATCAAAAAGGTAAGTGATCTCTGAGGCTAAACTTAAATAATTGTTATTGTAGGTGTTCTCTCTCAGGCTAAATAATACTAAACTTTGTTGTAGTTGAATCTCATAGCACACCTACAAATACCATACCATGTAGGTAGTCCAATGCACATGAAAAAAATCGATGATTATCGTCCTTCATCCTGAATATGGCCATCCTGCTTGAAAGATCTTTTTTCTATGTTTCTAAAGGTCTGAGACCATGTTCATAACCTTTTCGTGTTGTGGTTAAAAGTATCTTGATTTGTATCCTCGTATCATGAGTTAATTCCCTTGTTGAAACCTAAGTTCCCATTCTAAAGGTCAAATCATAAAAATCATAAATTAATTGTACACTGGGTTCTTTTAAAAACTCAATTTCATTTGTAAGAGATGCCTTTAGTTCCTGCTTGTTAAATAATTTAGTTCTTGAATATTAAGTAATTAATTCCCCAACTATTGACATAATAGAGTTTTGGATTATTAAGCAACCCAATTCCTGATGGATGATTCATTGAGCTATAGATTATTAAACAATCATGTCCCTACTTATTAAATTATTTGAGTTCTATAATAGTAAATAATCAAGTCCTAGTTGTTAATAAATTATGTCTGGCAAATTGAAGTCTTAAAAGCAAGTTCCAGAAATTGAGTCTTAAATATCCCAGGATCGAGTCTGGTATAACGAGTCTAAGGAAAAAGACAAAAACCCAATTGAGTCTTAGAAAAAGATAAAAGGGCAAATCTTAGAATCAACTCTTAGACTAAGTCAAGAATGACTCCTAGCCCCATTAAAATCAAATTTCAAAAAAGGACAAAGAAGACAAGAAATCAAGTCTCAAAAATGAGACAAAATCGAGTCTTAAAAACAAGTCAAAAATGAGTCTCAAATACAAGACAAAATCAAGCCTTAAAGCAAGCTAGAAATGAGTCTCAAAAATAAGATAGAGTCGAGTCTTAAAAATAAGTCTAAAATGAGTCTCAAAAATAAGATAAATTTGAGTCTTAAAAACAAGTCAGAAATGAGTCTCAAATACAAAAAAAAATTGAGTCTTAAAAATAAGTCAAAAAATCAAGTCTCATAAAAAAATGAGTCTTAGAATCAAGTCTCAGTGATAATCTAGTCTCAGTAAAATTGAATCTCAACTAGAATCGAATCTCAATGAGAATCGAGTCATAAAGATAACCGAGCCTCTGTAGAAATCGACTCCCTTAACAAATCAAGTGTTAATGAAATCAGCTCCCTTAATCAATCGAGCCTTAATAAATCAACTCCCTTAATTAATCGAGTCTTAATGAATCGACTCTCAAATAAAGAATCGACTCTCAGTGATAAAGAATCGACACACCCATTAATATACAAACCATCGGTCAACCAATTTGCCTTTCCAGTACTGAAATAGTTTTCTAAGACTTATTGATCAACCAAATTGACTGTTTGGTCAACCAATCCTTTGTTTCACTATAGAAACTCTATTTTCTCGAATCCTTGTTCTCTTCTGGACATACGTGGTGTTATATCATGCTTGAAACTCTTATTAAACACTCTGAAATATATTCTTGATATTCTTGGCTATCAATGATTGTCTAAGAATACATAGGATCTTGGATCCACAACTAATGATCGGCAATATAAGGGTCCAGTCTGGTCCTAGAGGGAGTGCCCGAAAAATGCATGTGCCTATAGGAGTTAATTGACTAGGGTGATTGGCATTACACCCGTAGTACTTGGCATGTTTAATTGAATATGACAATCATCTTATGATATTTGCTTGACTTGTACTTGTAGCCCCGGTGGTGTTATGACATGTAATGGAAATGCTTACTTGAATCTCTCATACTTGTTCATCACTTTCTTGACATGTTCATGTACTTTTGATACTAGTTACTAGCAACTGTTTAAATTGTCTGTTGTCATTAGATCTTCAACATGTTAACATGTTAATCATTTAAAGCTTCATGGTTAAGAGATATAAATCCTACTAAGCATCTCGCTCATTCAAATACTTCATATTTTTTCGGTGAAACTGATGATGATGAACACACTGACGAGGACTGATAAAAAATGGGGTGTCCCAAGTTATCTAGTAGTAGTAGTTGATAGTAGATTGTTACATTTTATGCATGCTGTGTAAGGGCCATGATGGGCCCTGTGTATTGGCTCTGAATAGAGGATGTAATAGACATTTAGTTTTGAGTTTAATAAAAGCCTTAGCTAATTGTTTTATCTCTAAATTCTAAATATTGTCTAGTGGATGTTATGAATAAGTTTTCCTCTGCAAGACATTATTGCCTGATATACATATACATGCTTGTGTATATATATATATCACTCAACGTCCCCATATTTCGTGTTGGTGCATGACTCAATCAACCAATACGAGCCTTCAGTCGACCAATGAACTTGCATGAAAACATCTAGTCAGTTGCAAAAATATTTTCAATCGAACAATGTATACTTTTGGTCGACCAATGTTGTCTTATGTCGACCAATTTTGTCCTTTGGTCGATTAATGTGTTGTTAGCCCTTCTAAAGTAGTTCATTGGGAGCTTTGGTTGACAAAACACAATTTTTGGTCGACCAATATGACATTTTAATCGACCAATATTGGCCATCAGTCAATCAATCCAGACTTGACCTCAAACAAGTTCATTGGGACAATTGGTTGACCAATGATAGTTTTCAGTCAACCAACCTATTTTTTGGTCGACCAATACAAAATGTTAGTCAACTAGATTGCCTTCTGCCTAGTTTTTGCATTAGCCTTCCACACGTGTATTTGTCTTCATACTTGCTACTTTTTTACAATTAAGCACACACATTAGACCTTCAAAATATATAAGAAAATATAGACATGAGGTCCATCACATTAAATCTAACTCATCCAATCTTATCATATCAAACACAATGTTTTTTTATCATCAAAATTTAACGGAGTACAACAATCTCTCTGTTTTTTATGATGATAAAACTCACGTAGATTCCTCACCAAACATCCAAACACATCAAACATTCATTTCATTTTTGGATTTTTAGTTATCCATCTATTTTTGGATTTTTAGATAAACATGTTTTTGTTTTGATTTTTGAACATAGACTAGATACCATGCATTCACACAAGCAAGCAACACACATACCATATATATTTCTCCCCCTTTGACACCATCGAAAAGGCGGGAGTGGGATATGAGAAAGAAAATGAATCAAGATTTAGAATGTGTTGAATTGAAGGTCACTAAGGAAAAAGAGATGCATCAAGAGAAGAGTTTATTTAGTACATGTATTTGGACAATTTCTTAAGATACACTCAAAATTTAATAACACTTCGTATACCTACGAATTAACATAAGTAATGGACATCAAACAAGTGGATGCATGAACCTTCTAATTGACACAAGAGGATGTTTTTCAACTCCACATAGTTCAATTTAGATCCTCGATTTTTGGTAGCATGCATTCTGTCTTTTTCTTTTCTCATGTTGCAGTATCCTTTACCGTTTGATGTGAAGGTCCTCACTTGTTCACTGGGGAGACCTGGTTACTACGTTTAGGTAATCCATCTTAAATTTATTGTTTGGAACACATTTGTAGGTAGGTAGCTTTTTTCCTTACGATTATTATTCAATGATTATGTGGAATATCAACCATTATTAAAGTGTCAAGTAAAGTTTTCATCATCCTCATTCTTCATATCCATTAAACTCATTAATGCATATGTGCATAAGTTGAATAAATTTCAGTTGTATACTGAGAACGATACTAAAGACATAACCAATTAACTCTCCCTTAATTTTTATGAAAAAACACTCTTCGCCTCTCCCCCTCTCTATTTGAAACATGCACTCTAACCCTGAGTCATTGCATTAATTATATGCAAGGAGTTGTGGCCATAGAAATCAATATGGAATTGGGTGTCACAAATACGAACATGCACTCACACAGGGAATCTCATGCAATTTAAGTTGTATATGCAAATAATTACACAAGCTCTCACCATCAAGCCACTGCACTCTTTACTTCAGACAGTTTTTCATCAAAATCAATGGAGTTCTTTTTCATCAACTTACTTAAAGGATTTCCATCATTAAGACTCATCAAGTTAAACATCAACCAACCATCCATAAATTGAGATTTAGCATTCATGCACAATACAGTTTCAGAGGAGTTAGGGTAGAAATTAACATGACTTTTGAATTCATTTGATTTTGACCTTTTGTGTTTGTTTTCTTCATAATCTCTTTTTATGCCTTGAATGTCTTCCGGTTTGATCCCATCATCACTTAGTACATCAAGGCATCCCTACAACACGAAGTCCTAATGCAGAAAATTTTGATATCCAAATTTATTTGGGTCCGGGAACATTAGTCCATTAGGAAATGAAATCCCTTCTAATCCAAACAAGGTTAAAGTACTTTTCATTTCTCTTCAGGAAGCAAGTGGAATTTACATGACCATAGCAACCACAAAAATAACATTTAATATTTTGAATTCTTGTAGTTTGATTGGTTTTGTTGACTCCCTTTTTGAAACATGCTTTAGAGTTTTCCATGAAAATGCATTTGATTCACATGTTGGGGAGCACAATTTGATTTATTTATATGGGTTCTCATTTTAGCACGCACATTTGTTTGACATTTTGAATAAGAGGTGCTTGGTGTGTTGGAGGCACGAACAAATGATGCTTTTATTTTTGTTTCAAAAGATCTTTTTGATGATCAGTCCATCTCTATATAATTTATTATGAATTATATGTATTTTTAGTGATTAACAAAACCCTGAAAGTATTATCTAACAACATTTTCTGAAGTTTATCCATAGGCAGTAATTCAAACAAAATCTGTAAGTTGTCTACACTCACTGTCATTTGAAGCTTATTACATATATTTTGTCTAAGTATACATCGACTTCTTTGTAAAAGCTCAGAACGATTACTGCTTCACTTAAACAACGACTTCCTTAGTAGAACATAGATTTCATAGAAAACATCAATTTCACTTAAGTATCGACTTCATATTCGAACATCGATTTCGGTTCTACATCGACTTCACTTAAAGAACGATTTCCTCAGTAGAACATCATTTTATTTCTACATCGACTTCATTTCACTTAAACATCGATTTCGTTTTCTACATCGACTTCGTTTCACTTAAACATCGATTTCGTTGCTACATCAACTTCGTTTCACTTAAACATCGATTTCGATAGAACACGACTTCATATGAAACAACGACTTCGTTTCTACAGCGATTTCACTTAAACATCGATTTTGGTAGAACATCGATTTCATAAGTAACATCGACTTCATATGAAACAACAACTTCGTTTCTACAACGATTTCACTTAAACATCGATTTCAATAGAACATCGACTTCATATGAAACACGACTTCGTTTCTACAACAATTTCACTTAAACATCGATTTCGGTAGAACATTGATTTCATAAGTAACAACGACTTCATATGAAACAACGACTTTACTTGAACAACGGCTTCATTTCAAACAATGATTTCATCTGCACATCGATTTCAGTTAAACAATGATTTCATCTGTACACCGACTTCAGTTAAACAACAACTTTGTACAGTACATCAATTTCATTCCATGGATTATGATTATCATCGATTTCATATCAACATCGACTCTCTCTGCACACAGACTATCTCCAAACATCAAGTCTCTTTTATTAACGATTATGTTTTAGACAGCTGTTGAATATTCTTATTTAAATTCCTTTTAAGATATTTCTCACATGATATTCAATACATTTCAAATCTCTGTGGACCTCAAGTCTTCCCACAAAATTATGTTGTATTCTGTGCTCTCTAACATTTATTGTGATGGTATAAATCTCTGCACGATATATCTTTGCTTATATCACTTATGTCACATAAAGTCACGCTTTATATGATGACAGGATGACATTTCCTTTTTGGTGTATCTTCATGTAGTATGACTACTAATGTTGACTGACAGTTTAGACAAAGATAAGTTGTCTATGTGTCAGCATTTATTGTGTGCAGGGTTTCCGGTAGAAGCGCACGTTGCCAAGTTGGACCTGTCAACCTGACAGAAGCTAGAACAGATTCATGAAGATGTGAGACAATGGATACTTCAGACCAGACACTCCAACGTGCATGAAGATGTGAGACAATGGATACTTCAACAGTCAAAATCTTTCAAAGAAGATAAATAGAAGACTGGTGACTCCATGCAAGATATCTTTTCCCTTAGAACTTTCAAGCTTGCATTCTGAAGGTCTTAGAAGGAAAGAAGAGCTCGCTCATCCATTCAAACCTTCTGTAGCTCTTAGCTCTCCACAGCAAATTGCTTAGCCTTTGAGAGCCTGAGTAGATCTGAGAGAGAGTTCCTTGTCGATATTCTTTGTCTCTCAGACATTGCCTCAGATCAAGCAGTTTGTATTAGCTTGGTCTAGGGGCCATCCACTTCTTACTCATTTTCTTTAAGTGTTCCTCTTTGGGTGTGAAGAGAAGACCTGCTATTGAGTGGGTGGTTGTTCCCTTCGGCAAGAAGAAGACCTGTTGCATCAGGTGCTTTAGTTCCTCTTCGAGTAGAGAAGAGAAGGCCAGCAGTTGCTGGATGTGTAAGTGTCCTTAAGGGGGACTGTACCCTTGCTTAGTGAAATCCCAAGGTGTTGCTAGGGACTTAACGTAGGACTCCTTGTGACAAGAGATCCAACTAGGATAAAATTTCCTGTTGTGGTGTGATTGTTCTCTGTCTTTATTTAGCACTAACTTTAACCATCGAACTTAGTGTCTTCTGTCAAGCGTTTTTATTTACAGAAATATTCTATAAGAAAATTTCAGCAATCCATTCACCCCCCTCTGGGCTTGCTATCTGGGCAACAAGTGGTATCAGAGCCAAGTCTCTTCGAGTAAGTAGATCTCACGATCTGAAGAGCAGATAAATGACAGCTCAAGGTCATGTAGAAGGACAATCTGTCAACAGACCTCCTCTATTCGATGGTGATTACAACTATTGGAAGACAAGGATGGAGTTCTTCCTTCAAGGACTTGATTTCCAGTTATGGACAATAATCGAAGAAGGAGATCTCGAGGTAACCACACCAAAGACAAATGGACAGATGAAGATAAGAAGAAGTTGTCCCAGAACAACAAAGCAAAGAGTATACTATGCTGCTCGCTGAGTAAGAAAGAATTCAACAGGATATCAGCCTGTAAGTCAGCCAAAGAAATGTGGGACAAGCTAAGGCTCACACATGAAGGAACTGACAAGGTAAAGGAAACAAGAATTGACATATTGGTAGCTCAATACGAGAGGTTTCAAATGCAGTACGGAGAGTCCATCTCCCAGATGTACAGTCGTTTCACACAGACATCACCAATGGACTGGCTGGGTTTGGAAAGACTTACGAGACTGGAGACATGGTAAGAAAGATATTGAGATCTCTACCAACCTCATGGACTCCAAAGGTAACAGCAATAGAAGAAGCCAATGATCTCAGAAGAATGTCCCTTGAAAAACTCATTGGGTCCTTAATGGCCCATGAGATAAACATGGAAAGGCTGGGAGAATCCTCCAGCAAGAAGAAGCACAGCAATGCTCTCAAGGCCACAGAAGACACCACTGAGGGTGAATCAGAAAGTGATAAGATTAATCAGAGCAGTGAAGATGAAGAAGCCTTTCTCTCCAGACGACTGCAACACATTTTAGCCAAGAAGAAATATCAGTCAGGAAGAAGGTATTTCAAGAAAGGCAAAGAATTCAAAGATCTAAAGGCAAAGAAGTCAAAAGACCTGAACCCATATGTTATGAGTGCAAGAAGCCTGGACCCTCAAGGCTGAGTGTCCAAAACTGAAAAAGACTGAGTTCAAGAAAAGGACAACATGAAGAAATTCAAGAAGTATAAGAAGAAGCCATGGCTGCTGCATGGAACAATGAGAGTGACTCAGACATTGAGTCTAGCTCCAGTGAAGAAGAAGAAGAAAAGGCCAACCTGGCCTTCATGGCAAATATCGATGATAAGGTAACTTCTGACTCATCTTTTACATCTTGCAATGAATCTATTTTGATAGCTTAGAAGATGCTTTCAATGAACTATACAGTAAATATAAAGACGTCTGTAAGCTATTGAAAGCAACTAAGAAAATTATGCATGTCGTGAAATAACTATCTCAGATCTAAAATCTGAAACTGAACAATTAGAAAAACAAATGTCTAAACAGAAAAGAAGGAATGAACTATTATGCGAATATGTGAAAATAAAAATGAAAGTGTGGTAGGGTTTTCCTGTTTGGGCCTGGAGCCAAACGGGCCTCCACTAAGAGAAGAGAGGGAAGATTGTCGCCGGTGCGGACGAAGGCCTGCAAAACCAGAAGAGGATCAGGGGGGCTCAGTTGAAGAACTGGGGGGAACCCTCTGATGCCTAAGTCAGATGGGACTGTAAAGAGGCTTGAAGAAAGGGGGTTCGCTAGTGTGTGTGACAGAGATTGTGTACCTTTTGCATGGGGATTACATGTGCTTTTTATAGGTAAGGGAGACCAAGAGTCGGACAGGACCTCCCCCCATGATGATTGAGGGGGTGCGTCGGTTCAGGTTCCCAGGCGACGAGTTGCCCGCTGAGACGCCGTTTGGGATCCCTTACAGTTAATGCTGTACCGTGGGACGCATGTCACGCTGCCTCATTAACGCCTGGGCGGCTAACAGCCGCCTCGAGGGTTCTTGGTTGGAGGATACCAAGCAGGGCTCCTGTTTGGCGGCCAGCTAGGCTGCTTGGTGCTCAGATGCACGACTGTGCTTGGTCAGGCTTCTTCAAAGATCCGCAGGCCCTGCTCGGCAAGCTGCGACTTTGACCGAATAGGTCACAAGGTGTCTGGAGGCCACACTGGGGACCTTAAGGCGTCTTGGTGGCCGGAACATGCTCGAAAGCCTTGGGCTGAACCCGAGGACACGTGGCATGTTGCCTGAGGGCCACGCCAGCCTACTGGGTCATGATGGGCCGTGATGGGCCATGATGGGCCCTGCAAGCCTAGGGGGCTAGAAATAGCCACCACATCTGCCCCCCACGCTTTTAAGCTGGCTTGGGTACCACGACACTTGAGAGCGGAGGTCTGCTCAGTTGTCACTCGCATTAAATGTGATACCGACCGCAATGGGGAGCGGTTCCAGTGCGACGCCGTTAGGCCCCCTTCTTGGGGATGGAACTGCCATCATGGCAGGGAACGTGTCACTTGGAGAACGTGGGTTAGCGCGTTTGAACGGTCCACTTGGGGAAAAAACTGCCATTTTCGCTTTTGGAATTCGCGCTCCTCTTTCCTTATACGGATGAGGAGGGGAGAAGGCGAGGGTTTACGCCTTCCAGTTTTCATCTGAACCTTCACACTCGCGCTCGTTGCCTTCTTCCTGCTCCTCCGTTGTTTCCTCTCTTCACGGCCTTCGTCTTCCTCTTCCTCTCCACTCCTTCCTCCAACAGTGATGTCGCAGAAGGGGAAGAGTGTTGCTGTCGCCGGAGCGAGCGAGACGACACCAGGGGCATCCCGGTGGCAGAAGTATCACTATTTTGAGGGCATTCGGGAGCCCTTTAGGATCAGCGAGGAGTATGACATCTTTCTTGCCAAGGAAGAGGAGTCCTACCTGGTGAGCAAACTAGGCTGCTTCGCCCTCTCCCTCGACCTTCTAGAGGCAGGATTCTGCTCTGCTGCTGCCGGAAGTGGCGAGGGCGTTGCTGAATACATGGGGATCACACACATCCAGCTGACCCCAAATTCTTGGAGGACGATTTGCGCGTTCTGCATCGTCTACAGCTTCGGGGAGTGCGAGGCTCTGCAGACATCTTCCGGGCGCAGTTTCACCTCACAGCTACGCCGCAGACGGGGCTGAGCATCTACTATACCAAGCACCGCCTGAAAAGGATGCAGATCTTGTTCGGGGTAAACATTCCAACAACAAGTGGACGCACCACGTCCTCTTCATTGGTCATGTGCTGACGCGCCAGAGTGGGGGTTTCCACTCGTTTTCGGGAGCCTAGGAAGGAACGCTACCGCCTTCCTGATTCAGGATGAGGCGAAAGCCTCAGACAGCCTGAACACGGCGTTGGTGAGGAACGCCGAACTTTACTTGACGGAGTTCCTACTCGTCAGCACGGTCTGAGCCGACCATGGGTAAATGTCCATCTCTGCTTTAACCTTTTGAGTCATGTTGAGGCTGTCTTCTGACCCTTTTTTTGTGCAGTCGCCGAAGAATTGGCCGCTGGTCGGACCAGGAAGAAATGGCAGGCTATGCGAGTAGATGACCGTCACATCATGCATGACCTATATGGGAAAGGACGCCCCTGTAGTAGCCGTGGAAGTCGAAGAACACTGCCTGGCGGGTCCCCGGGCCATTGAAAAAAGACCTCCGAGGATAAGTCTTAAGAGGAAGTCCGGGGCCAGGTGGCGACAAAGGCCGAGAGAGAGAGACCGAGGAAGAGAGGAGGAGGTCCCCAGCTCCAAACCAAGAGAGGAAGCTGGTGAAGGCGGCTGATATGTCGAGGCCTCGCAGCACACCCGAGACGCAACCCTGACCACAGAGGGGGTTGTCTCTGAGCTGGGACTGGTCGTGGTGAGCAACCAGTCTGATGATGGCTCCTTGGAGGAGCGAGTGGGGGTGCTCGCGCCCCAAGGCCTCGTGTTAGGCCGAGCCGAGGAGGGAGGCACAACGGAAGCATCCAGCGTCGCGACGGGAGCACCAGGAAGCAGAGCCGTTGCCGTGCAAGGACCATCTTCCGAGGAGGAAGCAAGGGTGATGCGCGCGGAGGGAGATGCAGCAGAGGTGCTTAGTGTCGCAGCGGAGGCACCGGGCGCTGCGGTGGAGGGCGAAGCTATTGCCACTCAGGAATCTTCCTCCAAGGTGAGCAGTGGCGTCTCGTGTGAAGGACGTGCTTGAGGGGACAACTGCCCCCATTCCCTCCATCGAGGCGGCCATGAGGCACCGGTCACAAACGGTCGAGGTGGCTCCGCCCGATGCCGAGCAGACGAATGTGACCGAGGAGGGACCTCGAGGTCCCATGCTGGGGGCGTAGGCCAAGAGATGGTGGCTGACCCGGGCATCAGCAGTGTAGGTGGTGGAGAGGATCCTGCTACCACATAGACCCCCCGCTGTCTCTGTTGATCACGCCGTGTCCGAAGAGGACTGAGCACCTCTTTCTCAGGTGCTAAGGATGAGGTCCCCAAGGCGGCCTTCAGAGGCGACCTTAGAAGCTTCTCTGGGACGTCTCCAGGGGTTCACCTAGGATCCTCCCCCCATGCCCGACCGCTTCCCAGCTCAAAGTGCTGGCACGGTGTAAGGGGTTGAGCCTGGAGGATACTCCCGAGCACTCGGAGGAGGTCTACCAGGAAGAGCACCGTGCAAATGAGGATGACACGGTCGACGTGGGGGTGCTAGTGGATGGTGTAACACATTCGTTTGGGGTTCTGAAGAGGCTGGCTCTACGGGCCCAGGACCACCAACTGATGTGGGATGCCGAATTTGCATTCTGCGAGGAGCTCCAGGCACAGCACGAGAGCTGGGAAGCTGAACTGCAGAGGAAGGTGAAGAACCTACGGATAGCGCTACGGGCTTCCGAGCTCGACCTCGCCGTTGCACGGGCGGAAAAAAGAGGCACTTGCCAAAGTTCTGTCTAAGGCCGAGGCCCGCGGGTGGCCGAGTACAAGGCGGGGCTTGAGTTACATGAAGATCTAGAACAATATGGCGCCACTTTCTACAAGGTGGGCCTTCAGTCGGTAAGGACCGAGGTCAGAAGTTGGCTATGGATGATTATGCTCGTGAAGCGTTCGCGGCTGCCCTTCGAGAGTGCCAATGTCGTACCAGAGACCCCCGCCTGGAAGGAGTTTGTTTTGCGAATTTCAAAGCCGGGGCGGAGGCCCCTGGAGTGACGAGGCCGGACCCTCCGAGCAATCTCCCTGAACTGTAACTTCCTCTTTCTTTGCCCCCCAGTGGGCTCTTTGTATAAAGTTTTGAGGAAATGAATGTACCTCTTTTGGTATGTGCATGGCTCTCTTACCTTCTTCCCTTGCTGTGTTTCTATTCGAACTGGGGTTCGTTGGTCATTGAGATGCTTTACAGATACCGCACAGGTTTTGGGAACTGAAGAGTTCCAACCTGGGGTTCGTTTTGGATGCCTAAGGTTTTTTGGGTGTCGCACTAGTCATTCAAGCTGAGAGCTTTGACTAGGGATGGCCCGAACAACCTTCATAGACCAAAAGAATGGGAGGAAGAGAGGTCAAATGCCGAACAGAGGCTTTTATAAATAAAGCCTTTAGATTAGATACATGCCAGGTTCTGGGTATGTCTTTGCCGCTAGGGGTAGTCAGCTTGTAAGAGCCTTTCCCAAGAACCTGTGTGACCTGATAAGTCCTTCCCATTTCGGGGTGAGTTTTTCAGTTGCTCTTCGGGGTCCGATGCCGAGCAACGGAGTAGTACGAGGTCTCCTTCGAAGAAGCGCCGCTCCCGAACTCGGGAGTTGTAATACTGCACGAGGCGTTGTTGGTAGGAGACTAGTCTAATGCTGGCGTCGCTCTGACGTTTGCCTAGCATGTCTAGGTTCTCCCTGGTGCGTGGTTATTGGCTACTTCGTCAAAGTGGATAGTTCGGATTGTTGGAGAGCCACCTCCAAAGGCACTACCGCTTCTATACCATAGGCCAAGTGGAAGGGGGTCTCTCTGGTGTCCACCCGAGCAGTTGTTCGGTGACCCATAGCACGTTGGGGGAGCTCTTCTATCCAAGAACCTCCAGCAGCTTCAACCTCGTGCGTATCCCATGGAGCAGTGTTCGGTTGGCATTCTCCACCAGACCATTTGCTTGGGGATGTGTGACAGAGGTGAAGTTGTTGCAGATGTCGAGCTCTGAGCACTTCTGCTTGAAGAAGGTGTTGTCAAACTGCTTTCCATTGTCAGAGGTAATCACCTTCGAGACGCCAAACCGACAAAGGATGTTCTTCCAGACGAACTTCCAAGCGGCTTGGTCAGTGATTGTGGTAACGGGCTCCGCCTCGATCCACTTGGTGAAGTAGTTGATGGCCACGATCAAGAATTTGTTCCTCTCTTGAGCCTCTAGGGGATGGACCCATAATGTCAATTCCCCATCTGGCAAAGGGATGTGGTTCGAACAGGGTGTGCAGTTGTTCGCTGGCTGCTTGATAAGCTGTCCGAACTTCTGGCACTCTGGGCACCTTTTTGCGTAGGACATGCAATACTTCTGCAGTGAAGGCCACTAGAATCCTTTCCAGAGGATGCTGCGTGCCAGTGTTCGGCCCCCCAAGTGGCTTCCACATAGGCCCTCATGGACTTCTTCGATGGCCGGTGTTGCCTCCATAGGGCTGAGGCACCGTAGAAGTGGTCTTGAGAGGGATCATCGGTACAGTTGGCCTTCTATGATGGTGAACCTCTAGCAGCACAGCCTAATTTTACGAGCTTCGTTTTGATCGGATGGAAGCTCTCCTCAAAGTAGATAGGCGATGAGAGGGTCCATCCAGCTTAGTGCTGGTGGTCCGGTTTCAATAGCCATGATATCTACCTCGGTGCTCAGTATGGCAAGCTCTTCTATGAATACGGAGCGAGAGGGGGTGATGTCGCCTGAAGATGCCAGCTTGGCGAGTGCATCGGCCCACGCGTTCTGCTCCCACAGGATGTGTATAACTTCGAAGTAGAGCAGACCCTCTGTTTGGCGTTTGACCTGTTAGAGGTACTGTGCCATACGGGGCTCTCTGGCTTCAAAGTGTCCATTCACCTGGCTGGAGACCAGCTGAGAGTCACTAAAGACCCGTTGCCGGAGTGCTCTGAGGTGCTTAGCCATGCGGAACCCAGACAAAAGTGCTTCGTACTCAGCCATGTTGTTTGAGGTGGTGAAATGGAATTTGAGGGCATACTGGAACTCCAGACCCTCTGGGGAGGTAAGAACCAAGCCTGCTCCACTCCCTGCAACGCAGGAGAATCCATCGACATAGAGCTCCCAAGGGGGCTCATCTGCCAACGGGGGATCCTTCTCGATAGGAAGGGTGCACTCTACCACGAAGTTTGCTAGCGCATGAGCCTTGATGGCCGTTCTTGGATGGTAGCTGATATCGAATTCCCCGAGCTCGATGGCCCACTTGATGAGCCTTCCCAAACCCTCTAGTCGTTGAAGGATGAGCTTCAGCAGTTGGTCGGTTAGCACCTTGATCGGATGGGCCTGAAAATAAGGCCTGAGCTTCCGAGCGGCCGCCACGAGGGCCAGAGCAAGCTTTTCCACTTTAGGATATCTTCTTTCAACTTCTTGGAGTACCCTACTTATGTAATGAACAAGATGTGCGCCTCTGCCTCTTCTCTAATCAAATTGTGCTGATGGAATGTTCGGTGACTGAAAGGTACACAAACAGGGGTTCTCTGAGCAAAAGTTTTGAGAGAACAGGTGGGGCAGCCAGGTACGCCTTCAGCTCGGTGAAGACTGCTTCGCAATCCTCAGTCCACCGTACTTGCCCCCCTTGCGGTGAGGCACCTTTGGGGACTCGCAGTAATTTGAGAAGTTGAACTCCTCTCTGCTGGTGGGAACATGAAGCGATTTGAGTGCCGCGAGGCGTCTAGCGAGCCGCTGGACGTCGCGCATGGTCTTGGCGCTGCTTATCTCTAGTATGGCTTGAATCTTCTCAGGATTGGCCTCTATTCCTCTGTTAGATATGAGGAAATCGAGGAACTTTCCCGAGCGTACTCCGAATGCACACTTCATAGGATTGAGCTTCATATTATACCTTCGCAGAGTTGTGAAGGTTTCTTCGAGGTCGGTGATGTGGTCGGTGCTCGGGAGCGTCTTGACCAGCATGTCATCGATGTAGACCTCCATATTTCGCCCAATCTGCTGCTCGAACATTTTGTTGACCAGTCGCTGGTATGTTGCGCCAGCGTTCTTTAGACTGAACGACATCCTGGTAAAACAGTAAAGGCCGAGGTCGGTGACGAACGTTTGTGGCATCCTGGTCCGGAGGATGCATGCTGATCTGGTGGTAACCAGATAAGCATCCAGAAAGCTAAGGAGCTCTGCCCAGATGTGGCGTCCACCAGCTGGTCGATGCGCGGTAAGGGGAAGTTGTCCTTGGGCGTAGCATTGTTGAGGTCCTTGTAATCCACGCACACTCGCCATTTGCCATTGGCTTTGCATACGAGGACTAAGTTGGAGATCCATCTTGGATTTGAGCTTCCCGAGAAGCCCACAGCTCAGCTTTTGATGACGTGATCCTGGATCACGGTCTACTGTTCGTGATTGACGGGTCACCGTTGTTGCTGGACTGGTGGTATTTTTGGGTCCAGGCGTAGTGATGCGTCATCACCTCTGGAGGGATGCCGGGCAGCTCATCGTCCGACCACGTGAACACGTCCAAATTGGCTAGCAAAAAAGCCTTGTAGCGTTGTTGTTCGCTTCTAGAAGCAATGTGCCAATATAAAGGACGTGCTCGGGGTTATCATCCACCCACACAGGAAGCAGATCCTCCGCAGGAGTTCCTCAGCTGGTGGAAGGTTGGTCGGCTGGTGTGGGTATAATTTCCGGGTCTGCGATGGGCTGCTTGCCTCTCAGGGAGTGGACATAGTACCGTCAAGACTCGCGTTGACTTCCGAGCACCTCGCCAATGCCACATAGAGTGGGGAACTTCATTTTCTGATGGAGAGATGAAGGTACTGCCTTGATCCAGCCGATTAGACCCCTGCCGAGGATGACGATGTACCCTGGCATGCTTCGAATGACCAAGAAATCCACCATCTTGGTCACGCTTTTTGGTGCTGTCCCAGGGTGATTGGGAGGTGGGCTCATCCCATGGGTTCAACTGAGACCCCAGAGAAGCCAAACAGAGGCGATTCTACTAGGGTGAGCTGGTCAGTCTTTAATCCCATCATTAAGAAGCAATCATAAGCAACACATCAGGGGCTCTTCCATTATCCACCAAAATCCGACGCACAGTACAGTGATTGATGGTGGCCGAAATGACCAGTGCATTAGTGTGTGGAGTTGAAACTCCTACAAGATCCTCGTTTGAGAAGGTTATGGCCTCCTCGGATGTGTGCGTGTGGGACTGGAAGGATAAGGGCTTGGATGAGGCGCCGGGGGCCTCTCTACCAAGTGCACCTGCTGAGCATAGTCGCGTCGACTCTGACTGCTTTCACTGCCTGCGCCGAAACCACCTACGATCACATTGATCTCCTGCCCATTCGGTTTGTTATCAACGGACTGCTCGGGGGTACGCTCTCAGCATCTTGGGCGATGATCTTCATTTCGGCACACGTAACACCTTAAGTAACCACATTTGATCAAGCACTCGATCTCATCCTTGAGCTGACGGCACTCAGAGGTGTCGTGGCCATGGTCGGGTGAAAGTGACAATACTTGTCCTGGTTGCGCCTACGGGGATCAGAACGCATTCTAGGTAGCCACCAGACATATTGCTCGCCGGATTTCAGCCAGGATCTACTCGGGGGCCACCGTGAGAGGGGTATATTTGTTGAAGGGGCGTGGTCGGCGCGACGAGTCCCCGTTACGCCGGCCTTTCTTCTTCCGCTCGCGGTCAGAATCGTTGTCAAAAGGCCTCTTCTTGTCTGCCTACTCGCCCTGCTCTACTCGGCCAGCTGCCAGGCTCTCCTCACATGCAGCGTGGCGCTGGGCGGTGGAGAGAAGCTCAGCGAGGGTCGACGACTGTTGTACCCCGAGCGTCCTCTGGAGGATGCAGTTGCGAGTGCCTTGGATGAGGCACTGGTGGCTAGAGGGACGTGGAGGCGCGAGATGTATGTGTTTCAGTTTGGAACCGCTTGACGTAGTCCCAGAGTGCTTCGCCCTTCTTCTTCTGAACAAACATAAGAGAAGCCGCTGTGCGAGGCTGCGACCTTCCACCCAGCAAGTTGTCCCGGAAGGACTTCTTCAACTGGTGGAAGGAGGAGATGGAGCATGTGGGGAGGGCTTCAAACCATGCCCGCACAGCTTCCTTTAATGTAGCCGGGAAGGCCAACATTTGGCCGCATCCGATGCTCAGTGAAACCCCATGTGCGACTCGAACCCAAGGACGTGGTCCGCTGGGTTAGTGGTGCCGTCGTAGGGCGCGATGGAAGGTAGGGGCAGTTTTGGGGAGACTCGAGCCTCTAGGATCTATGCGGTGAACAGGAGCAAAAGTCCAGTCATCGTCCCCCAAACTCTGCCTTCTGCCTTTTAGACCATTGCGTCCATGCGCGTTCCAGGTCAGCGACGCGGCAGAGGTGTCTGACCATTTCCTGGTCGAAGTGTGCCGAGCCCTCGCTCTTGAATGCACGGGACTTGGCACCGACGACGGAAAGTGAGGGAGCAGAACCGCTGCGGAACGGCGGGGTGAATGTCCTGCCGCTCCAGTGTCCGACGTGCCTGTAGACGCGAGATTTGGCCCATCTCCCGCAAGGCTCTTTGGCCCATTAAGCCTCGTTTGAACCTTTGTTGACCAGCCTTAGATCCCATGTAGACGGCAGCATCGATGGCCGCCGGCTATGGTTGGCGGCAATCACCCTAGACGTTGACCCAAGTTGGCGTCCACATCCATGGATGCCTGCATGCGGTTGGCGGCCTGATCCCTGGACGTCAACAGGGTTTACCTGGTCTGCGTAACACCCCGAGATTCCAGCCCACTTGCACCTTTCTCTCGGCCATGCACGCATGTAGCCGTTCCAACGGGCATATGGGCCACCTAGGCACCCCATTGACCTAGTAAAAATCCTACTTGGCCTCTCCCCATTGGTTGGACCTTTAATGCATGGATTGCCAAGTGTGCAAGTGTGTTTCTTCACACTTGAGCATCCAAGGCTCTCAACCCCGAGCTCCACTGTCTATATAACCTCCCTTTGAGCCCTCTGAGCCAAGGAGGAGAGGTGGACGTCCATATGTTGAAGCTTTGAGAGAGGAGAGAGAGAACTTACCCAACCTTCCATCACTCATCCTCTTCACTCTCTCCACTTGGGACGTTCAGGAGGCTTGCTTTGGAGCTGGAGGAGTCCTTGCAAGGAGCTACAACATCAACAACGAGGATCTACACCTCCTTCCCTCTCTCTTCTCTTACTTACTTTTTAGCTAGTTTGCATGTTGCACACACCTCTCCCACTCACCCTAGGCACGTAGGTCAGCTTCCTACACACCTAGAAAGGGGTTTCCCAACCAAAAACGGAGGGAAGAAGGGTGGTCATAGCATTTGGCCACCCCTCTTCTCAAGTCCGCAACCGGTATGGACTTTCCTTTTGGGTTTTTCATACTTCGTTTTAAGCATTTACCACACTCCCTAGAGTCTAATAGAGTCTTTGTTTCGCAGGAACGACCCGCAAGACTACGGAGCTCTTCTCTCTTTGGCCGGCCGAAGGAGGAGAAGTTGAAGTCCCACCATCACCCGCAACACGAGGCCACTGCACCGACGTGATCACAGCAACCCCTTGGGCACAGGTAAGGCCCTGACGATCACCAAATCCCCTTTGTTTCTCTTGTTTGCTTCGTTTTCCTTCTAGTCAACTCAGTCAACCGGAGGGTCAACGTGGTCAACCGGCGACCCCTCATCGCCAATGAGAGTCCGGCGGCATCCGCAAGCATCCGGGATCCGGTGACGGAGCGGAAACGAACCGTCTACAGCTCTCTTCTGGCGATCATGGTGGGACAAGCTTCTGTCACTGTGGTCTTACTGCGGCTAGGTAGAGGCAGGAGATCTTGCCGCCTATACAGGTAAATGTGTAGCGTTCCTGCCGTTAATTTTCTTTTAGCATCCATCTCCCTTGTTGTTTATTGTTTGTCAGCGTCCGTCGATCATGCCGTCTATTCTCTGATCAGAACTGTGCGTCCACATGCTGGACGTTTAGTTTCACAAAAGCATGCTTTTCCCTTTTTTTATTGTTTTGTTGTGATTTTTGTTTCTGTTGCTTACTGTTTGCTACTAACAGTCCACAGTCTCTGGGGGTCACTTTTCTCACCTCTTCGAGCCTCCCTTCACATTTTAGGATCACCCTTCCTTGGTTTACAACCTTTTACTCGGGATTCCCTCTCGGGTAAATCGGGTTGGCTCCAAGGAAAACTCTGTAAGTCCCTAAATTCCGTGGATTCCCTCACGGTACGGGGCAGGAGGACCTTTACCCTCCCTGTCTAGCTCACCTACTCACCGGGATTCAAGTGAGACTTGAGAGAACGGCCTTTTAAATCAAGTCAAGTAAATATACAACTTTGATCTTTAAAGTTGGGGACGTTGTTTGATATCGTTGTTTGGTAGAAATCCATACTTCTGCTGAAAACAGTGTAATCACTTCAACTTAAACCATTCCAAAAAAAAAGGTTGTGTGCTAATGGACACTTGGTTGGATCCTGTTAATATGGCTAATGAACCGACATTTGAGTATGATGATAATGTCAATGAAGTTGTCGGTATGATAAACACTAACAATCAGCCCGAGGAATCAGTCCAATCATCCTCCCAGGCCGACAATGAGGAAGTCAGCTTGAGGGTCAACCCCACTCATCCCCAAAGTACTCAAGAGGACCCCGAGTTTTCCAAACTCATGTCCCGCTATTCGCCCGACGATATCATTTCTATGCTTTCCAAGCATACCATTCGGGCAGCGGCTTCTCCTTCCCCTCCAGCCCATTCTCCTTTCCATGCTTCCTCATCTAGGTCTGCTCCTAGGCCTCTCACCCCTTCCCAAATTCCTGTATCCCCTATCCCTATCTCCACTCCTATTCCTCCCACTCCTTTACCTACTTCTACCCTAATTCCTCCACCCATCCACCCATCCTATGCCCAACCAGTCCTCCCGCTCAATCCAAATCCATGTCCCGGTCTGAGACAGAGGGTCTTATTCGGAAACTCTTGGCTGAATCTATGTCCCTTTCAAGCCTCATTCACTCCATAACTACTGCAAGCTCCCCAACTTACTTCCCTCCGGGTTTCAAGGCCCCAAGTACCGCAAGTACGACGGGACGTCTGACCCCCAGTATCATCTAGCCGGATTCACCATGGATTCCCACCGATGGCTGTACGACCGGGTTCTTTTAGTTCACCTCTCCAACAATCGTTAGAAGGGAAGCTTTGAGGTGGTTCACCTCTTTACCCGCGTCGGACCTGGTTAACTTTGACATAGTCTCCGAACGCTTCATCTCGCATTTTTCATACATGGCCACTCAAGTCCCTACACTCCCCGACTTGGTGGCGGAAAAGATGAAGGCGAACGAAGACTTTGTCACTTATGCCAATCGATGGAGGTCTATGGCCTCGAGAGCCGACATTCCCATCCCGGAGTCCCAAGCCATAACCTTGTTAGTCACCAACACCACCCCTGTGCTCTGTTCCATTTTAATGCTAAGTGAGTTCCCTTCCTTCTCACATGTTTATACATAGCCAGGGTGATTCAAAATCAGATCAAGGACTCCTCTCTCCCACATTTCGTCGAAGGGAAGCGAAAGGCACGTACGGCTCCCGCGGCACCCACCACCGAGGGGGTGACCATCAATGAGTCTGTCAGTGCCTGCAGCCAGCCTTTGAGGCCTCCCAACAAATCCTCCCATCCGCCTTCTATCCCTCTTCCAACCCTCACCAATTCCCATCTCACCCCTCCAAGCCTTACTCCGCCGTTCCCCCTCCTTCTGGATACACCCAACCTGGCCCCAATGGTCACACTACCCTCCTCTCCCTGAGACTCTCGAGGATGTGTCTTCGCTCTCAGGTCCTGCGATGCGATTCAACTCCCCCCACAAAGGGAGAACATCAATCCGAGGGTCGACACCTCCAAGTACTGCCCATATCATAGGGACCATGGTCACTTCATCAACAATTGCTTTACCTTCCGTGACTGGGTCTATGATATGAATGACCAAGGTAGAATCAACTGGGATGACGTCAAGGTGGCCATAGCCAAGTCTAGGTACACCAAAAGGACCTTGGCATTTTCAGTAACCCTCTCCCCAACCACCAAAGCAACAATCCCTCCTCCTCTAAAACCCATGAGAGCATGCATACCATGGTACACCTAGGACCTCGGGTTTTGAGGAGAGAGCAACAGTGGGGGGTAGAAGGTTTTGAAGAATGGTACCCTGTCCCACTGCCGAGTCTCAGGCCTTTTATCTCGGTAGATGCTATCCTTGAGGAGAGACCATTAGTGCTCATCCGTCCTCCCCAAGATGCTCCTCCCACTATCCTCACTCCCCTTGCCAATGAGTCATCCTCTCGACCCCTCCAGCTCATCCGTCCTCAGTCCAGGAGGCGTGCATGTCACGCTCCGAAACCGGATTGTTCCTCCACCTCCGCGGCCATCCCAAGATGAAGAGGATATGGGCCTCCACCCCCGGCAGGCATCGAAGATGATATTCTCCAACATCTTGATAAGACGCCCGCGAGGGTGTCTATTTTAGAATTGATTCGGAGGTCGCCATCACATCAATCCACTCTCCTCCAGTTCCTCCAAAGGTCATGGTCAATGATGATCTCCCTCCTAGTGGGGTCACCGGTGCCATTCTCTCCCTCACCCAAGGACCCTCAATCTCTTTCTCGGACAAGGATCTCGCCACCCCCGAGTGTCGTTCGCTCCCTCTTTGTCTCACCATCAACCTCATGGGGTTTCGGTGGACTCCACTCTTATCGACACTGGGGCATCCATTAATGTATGTCCGATGAAGACCCTTAAGCAGTTGGGTTTAGGGGAAGAGAATCTGGGTTAGGAATCAGACCTGTCACTATGTCCATTGAGTTCCTAGTTCTTGACGTCGATCCGGCCTACAAGGCCATTCTCGGTCGTCCTTGGCTAGAACAGACTCTAGGGGTCCCTTCCACCGCCCACCAATGCTTCAAATTTCCTTTCAATGGGCGGGTGATCAAGATCAAGAGCATTCCCATCTTGGAGACCCTCAATGCGGTCACCACTGAGCAAATGCCGCACCTTTTCATTCCGGATAAGGGGAAGAAGCCAGTCATGTCTCTCTTGACTTCCCCACACCCTGTGAGCTTAGCCAACCTCCCCGGCCTGTTATAGAACCCCATGTTCCATGTCCCCGGGGAAAGGTTGGGAAGTGATGGCCAACATCGGCTATGTTCATGGCCGTGGGTTGGGCACGGATGAAAAGGGAGAGATCCAGAGCGTTCAGGCAATTAGGAGGTTGTTACCCAAAGCCGGTCTAGGTTTCCACCCAAACCCTATCCATCCGGACCCATTTATACCGTATCAGCCCCTTACCTGGACTTTGAAGGAGCATTTTGTCCAGGGGCCAACCCAGCTGGGGACCAGGGAGCCCGTAATAGAAGAAATTCCTTGCTCTGAGAGTGAGGATGAAGAAGAAGAAGAGGATGCCCAAATAGAAGACATTTCCGATGATTTTGGCCTCCTCTCCCTTTTGGCTCCGATCTCCCTTCTCCCCCATCATCATCACCATCATCTCCATCTCCCTCCACTGCTGTGTGCTTGCCACACAATTCAGTTCCTCCATCCACCTCTAATCCCTTTCTTTCTCCTCCTGTCCTCTCTCCATCCCTCATCCCGCCAGTCGAGGTTACCTTGAGTCAGCAACTCATGGTTCTTGGCCTTGACTCCCAAAAAAAATGCCAATTTTGAAAATTGGAAATCCGAGGTCTCCATTGAGCACCCCTCCTCTCTGGAACCTCTTCTGCTCGGCCAGGGGCCGACACTTTCCGGCTTAAATTCCTCTTCCTCTTGCCCCTCTAGGGCACTTCCCTTGTACATAGTTTTGTACATAGCAGTCATGTAAATAGTGGTCTAGATTCTAGTTTAGAGTCAGGTCTAGAGGCTAGTCTAGAGTCTGGTTTAAGTCTAGGAGACTCTAGTTCCTCTCAGCCATGTGTGCGCAAGGAGAAGGGTAGGCAAGTTCCTGCCCGTTTTGTTATGGCCTTGGCTGAGAGATGTGCTAAGTTAAGTCAGGTGCTAGAATTTCTTGAGGATCCTGCTCTCGTCGAGTCTGATTTTGAAGAAGGTGACTCTGTAGACGATGGTTTAGGAGTTTATCTGCTAGATTTTAATGAGGAGGGTGAGTTAGGAGATCTTGGGTCGGAAGAAGAGGACCCAGTGAGCTCCTATGTGGATGGCACAAAGAGGTCGACGAGCCAACCATGACTGCAGACGAGCCCACTAAAGAAGTCAACCTTGGCACCGAAGAATCCCCAAGACAGTTTTGATTAGTGCCAACTTGAGTGTTGAAGAAGAAGAAGCCTTGGTAGCTATTCTTAAAGAATTTTCCGACGGATTTGCTTGGTCTTACGAGGACATGCCGGGACTCGACACCTCTTTGGTTGAGCACCGTTTGGTCCTAAAAGCCGACGCAAAGGCCGTCAAGCAAAAGTTAAGAAGGCTACATCCTAAGCTTGCACTCAAGTCAAGAGGAGGTTGACAAGTTGCACAAAGCCAAATTATTAGGGTTGTGCTATATCCACAATGGGTAGCTAATATCGTCCTCGTAATGAAGAAGGACGATAAGGTTAGGATCTGTATAGATTTCTGTGACCTTAATCGTGCTTGCCCAAAGGACGATTTCCCTCTCCCACACATAGATGTCCTAGTGGACAATTGTGACGGCCCTCATTATACCGGTACGGTTATACCAACCCACGTCGGTATAACAAGTGCTGCCACAGTGGGACATTTACCCAAACGATACATACAGCTGAGATACACGCGAATATACAACAGAGTAGCGGAAGTAAAAGAGAACTATCTCCATTCTTCATCATCCACATTAAACATATATGCAGTTTACAATTTGCAAAAGGAACCAAAGTTCACATAAATTAAATTACTGAAATGGAAATACATAATGTCCACATAATACATTTTCTCATGATAATTCTAATACAATGTTCCAAGTACATACTAGGAAGTACACAATCACAAAGAACTCCAAAAACTAGCTAGTCTCCACGCTCGGAGTCCGTCTCTGCTGCCTCCTCCAAGGGTACTGTGTCACCGACTATATTGTACGCCGAAGCAAGGAGTGAGTCCAGGGACTCAGCAAGCAACACTATTCATGATATACACGTACAAGTCCTAGTGGTTTCTACATGCACATTACAATTAGCAACACATAGCATGCTAGTCAATTCGAGTTTTCAACCTATCATGAAGTTCTACAATTTTATACATAACTCATGCTTTCAGATTTTTAAAATAAAATCCACCTATCACATGGTCTCTATTCAATTTACTCATGAACTTTAATCTTTTACAGAATCAATATGAGAGCTATCACATGGACAATTTACATGCATGAAAGGGGAACACAATTTGCATGGATTCCACATATTCTTAAGTGCATACATACTTTTTCACATGCTTTAGGTTACTGATTTCACATGGTTCAATGACTATAAATCTACACATGAGAGCTACAAGGTTGCTTAAAATCTCACATATGAACAATCCATCATGCCATTTTGCACACATATTCATTTGTTGTCCCTACCATGGATTCTAAACACTTTGTACACATAAACATGAGAATAATAACATGCATTTTCTGAATTCACATGGTTTCAGATTTAGTCTCTCATGGTTTCAATAACACATTTACACATCGAGAATTTCACATTTTCTTTTACACAAATTTCCTCTTTTCACATGGTTACACTTTACACATACACATTCACATGTCACTTACACATTTACACATGGTCACATACACATTTCACATTACACTTTACACATATTTAGGTGCCGTGACACATAGTCCAAACCACCAAAGAAGGACACAAACACATCACATCACACAGACGCCATCTAGGCAATACAATGGCGACTCTTGGACTGCGCAGACCGGAGAACAAGTCTCCACCCTAACCAGTGGTACTTGTCCACCTCCAGGATTTCCCCCTAATGCCCTTAGGGTCACTTAAAACAATGAACTTTCTCAGGGGGACTTTTCCTGATACGGCTCCACTGCCTTCTCGGAAGCAGTATCACATTGGCACAATTACACTTTTACACATTTACCGTTTTACACATGTTTTTACACTTTACACTTTTCATCACATTCACATTCTCACTCACATAAATCCTCTATTTTTCCTAACATGGTACTACAGAATTTCAAGGTTTACACACAGTAAACACACTAATCATGCTGGGTTTAAACAAAATCTAATCACATTTCGATCATATGTACGAATTATTCACGTTTCACATGAAAACACATAACATTTTATTTACGGTCCAAATGACCTGAAATTTTTACCACATGCGATTTTCGGGTTCATAATCATACTCCCAAATTTTCAGATTTTTCTGAGCTACATAGATTACAGAAAATAAAACGCCTAATTAGCATGCTATTAACAACTTAAGTTACCATGGGTCTAACACATCTTGTAATTTAGCCACTTGCTGTTTTGTACAGAGACTACTAATATATGTATGATTTTAGAATACCCATTACCCTAATTCATACATCTATCGATCAATTGTCACAAACCATTTTCGCATGGTTTCATTTTACCGAACCGAGCTTATTTACAAATTTCACAAGCATGGATAAATTACTAAAATTTGCAAACGCATATGCTGACCCACTATTCTTCATGATCAAATCGAACTAAGGCATTCACACTAATCTAAATCATGAATCATGGATTTTGCAAAATTGTCTACAAGTCATGCTCACAAGTTTACAAGATATCATTATCCCAATTCACCATCACATCCCACATTCATTCACACACCACACCTAACCATATACATAGAGTATAAGCTTTACCATATATCCTCATCGCATAAAACATACCGAAATTACTGCATAAGTGGGACAGAACAGCCCACTGTTCTGTCCAGAAGAACTAGGCGGCGGTCTCTGGCCGCTGACTCAGGGTCAGCGGCATGGTCGATGGATGCCAAGCAGAACTGGGCGTCCAGGGACCTTGCCGTCGAATCAGGTCTGTGCAGAAACACAGACCCGAGCTTTAATCTTGGGTGAATGGAGGGTCTAGGACTCGAGGAAAATCCATAAAAATGACAAAAACCACCTAGACTCATACGGGGACACCATAGATAGGTCACTTGCCTTTAGAAATTTCCTCCAAGGGATTTATGGCTCGAAGAAGACCTCCTTGGGCAGTCCCAAGAAGTTGCAGAAGCGCCCTCTAGATCGCCTTCCTCCGGGCTCCTGGGTGATCTCCACGCCGAGGGGATGATGGGGAAGTCTTCTCCTTTGCTCCAGCTTCCTCCTAGTCGCAGTAGATCTCCAGACCAAGCTCCAAGGGGTCGGATTGGGGGTGCCAAGATGGGGTTTTTCTCACAGACTCTCTAGGGTTTTTCTCTCTCACTTCTCTCCTCTTACAAGGGTGAAGGGAAAGAATGGGAGAGTCCAATTCGGGTTCAGGTTTAGGAGATCCCCTCACCCACTCACCATACCGATTTGACAAGCCTTAGAGCCGTTGGGG
>CM024754.1:47484191-47906507 GCA_014218235.1 Colocasia esculenta
GCATTGTTGTGAGATTTGCATGTTTTCTTTATGATTTTAATGAGAGTTTTGTTAGTAGCTTCAGCTTGTCCATTACCTGTGGATAATATGGTGATGAATGATGCAAGTTAATGCCATATTTACCACACATGTCACGAAGCTCCTGTGAAGTGAATTGCGGTTCGTTGTCGGTGACGATGTCCCAAGGCACGCCAAATCTTGCAAGGATGTTGCGCTTGATGAACTTGACGACTGTTGAAGCTTTGACTTCTATGAATGCTTCTTCTTCATCCCACTTTGTGAAGTACTCCGTGGCGGTCAGAATGAAGGACTTCTTACGGATTTCTCTGGTTTTGTCCGCAAGAGGACCGACCACGTCAAATGCCCACATGGCGAAAGGCCATGGTGCGATAAGAGGGTGAAGAGAAGAGGAAGGAGCATGAATTTTGTCACCGTGCAATTGGCATTTAGCACAGTGACGGACAAAATGGCGACAGTCCTCTTCCATGGTGGGCTAATAATAGTGTCTTAGCAATTTCTGGGCAATTGCTCTACCATTAACATGGCCACCACATTCACTAGAGTGAGCGGCTTCAACAACATCTTGAGATTCGAATTCATCAAGGCAACAGAGATAGACCCCGCTGAGAGACTTTTTGTAGAGAATGCCACCTATGATCTTGTAACACTCCGAGACGTGACGAATCACTCGTCTATCGGCAGAGGTGGCATAATCAGGGAAGGATCCATCTTTGAGAAAGTTTTCGATGTCAAAATACCAGGGATGGCCATCTTCAAGGTCAATTTCTGGCTCTTTGGAAAGCGCATGGACCGAAGGGATGGAGAAGGATGCACGAGTTGAGAGAACCATGGATCGACATGGGAAGGAACTCTTAACCTCTGAACAGAGACGGTTTCAGATGACTTTCCCCAAGGAATGGGAATGGAAGACGTGAGGGAAGCAAGGGAATCCACTAGGATATTTTGGGCCCTAGGAGTGTGAACTAAAGTGAGCTTCCTAAACTGCCGGACTACTTTTCCTACCAACTCTTGGTATGGTTTCAGCTTGGGGTCCCGGGTCTGGTACTTGCTAAGAGATTGCCGGAGTATCAACTGCGAATCTCCAATAATCCTTAACTCCTTGACTCCGAGCAATAAAGCCATTTTCAGCCCGACTAGGAGAACCTCGTACTCAGCCACATTGTTCGTGGCTCGGAAGGTTAACTGATAGGTGTGCGGAATGACTACCCCTTTCGGAGAGCGGAGGACTGCCCCTATCCCACACCTTTAGAATTGAGCGCCCCATCTAAGTAAAGCACCCACGAAGGTTCACCATCGATAATGGCTCCTAACTCTTCATCGGGAAAGCTTTCATCAACAGGAGAGTATGAAGGTATGGGGTGGTGGGCCAAATGCTCGGCAATAGCGTGCCCCTTGATTGACTTTTGGTTAACGTAGGTGATATCAAATTGATTGAGGAAACTTTGCCACCTCATCAACCGATCAGTCAGGACAGGCTTCTCAAGCAAGTACCGAACAGGGTCCATACGCGCCAGAAGTTTCACTTCATGAGCCAAGAAATAGTGCTTCCACTTCTGGGCAACCCAGACGACGGCCGTGCACGTTCTTTCCATGGCAGTGTACTTCTTTTCAGCCTCATTGAACAACTTGGATAATAGTACACCGCTCTCTCCTTCTTCTCGTCGTCGTATTGGGCCAAAACCGCTCAAGTTGAATCTTCTGTGGTTGACACATAGAGCAGTAAAGGCTGACCCGGGACCGGAGGAGCGAGAACAGGGTGATTAAAAAGATAACTCTTCAATTCATCAAAGGCCTTCTGACATTTATTGTCCCAATTAAACTTCGCCTCTCTCTAAGCATCTCGTAGAAGGGCTTACAACGGATTGAATGCTGAGAGATAAACTCCGAATAAACTGGAGTCTGCCAATTAGCCCTCTGACTTCTCTGATATTCCTAGGAGGAGGCATGTCAATTATTGCTTTGGCCTTGTTAGGATCAATTTCAATTCCCTGCTTACTTACTATGAACCCGAGCAATTTCCCCGAAGAGACACCAAAGACGCACTTCTTGGGGTTCATCTTAAGATTGTGCTCTCTAGACCTTTGGAGAATTGCCCAGAGGACCTCAGCATGGCCATGTCAAGTCTTTGATTTTACCAATACATCGTCCACATAGACCTCCATGTGCACATGCATCATGTCATGAAAAATTGCCATCATTGCTCTTTGATAGGTTGCTCCCGCATTCTTTAATCCGAAGGGCATGACGACATAACAATAAGTCCCCCAGGGCGTTGTAAATGAAGTTTTCTCCTGGTCTTCCTCCACCAAGCGAATCTGGTTGTACCCAGAGAAACGATCCATAAACGACAAAAGCTCGAAGCCGGCAGTATTGTTGTAAGGCCCTCTAATTTCCGTCGTATTATTTGTATCTATGTGTGAATAATTGTGCTTGTGTATGTATGTACATATTATGTACGCATTAATTAGTATAATTACGTGTACATGTGTTTCTATTAAACATAAATAATGTATGTATTGCATGATGATAGTCTGGATATAATACCATATACATATTGCATGTATATATGCTTGGTATGCATGGTTTTCTGCATAAATTAGGGTTCTGGCCGAAGGCCACCTTGGCGTCAACCCTAGGCCGTTTATCTGGCGTCAGCGTCCAAACCTGGACGCCAACACTAACTCCGGCGTCCAGCGATCTGGACGCCAACTTCTCTGACCTGCATGCGTTGCAGAGCCAGAAAATCCGGGAGCAAGGCATGGCCTCCATTGGGGGATGTCCCCCAACGGCTCTAAGGCTTGTCAAATCGGTATGGTGAGTGGGTGAGGGGATCTCCTAAACCTGAACCCGAATTGGACTCTCCCATTCTTTCCCTTCACCCTTGTAAGAGGAGAGAAGTGAGAGAGAAAAACCCTAGAGAGTCTGTGAGAAAAACCCCATCTTGGCACCCCCAAATCCGACCCCTTGGAGCTTGGTCTGGAGATCTACTGCGACTAGGAGGAAGCTGGAGCAAAGGAGAAGACTTCCCCATCATCCCCTCGGCGTGGAGATCACCCAGGAGCCCGGAGGAAGGCGATCTAGAGGGCGCTTCTGCAACTTCTTGGGACTGCCCAAGGAGGTCTTCTTCGAGCCATAAATCCCTTGGAGGAAATTTCTAAAGGCAAGTGACCTATCTATGGTGTCCCCGTATGAGTCTAGGTGGTTTTTGTCATTTTTATGGAATTTTCCTCGAGTCCTAGACCCTCCATTCCACCCAAGATTTAAAGCTCGGGTCTGTGTTTCTGCACAGACCTGATTCGACGGCAAGGTCCCTGGACGCCCAGTTCCTGCTTGGCATCCATCGACCATGCCGCTGACCCTGAGTCAGCGGCCAGAGACCGCCGCCTAGTTCTTCTGGACAGAACAGTGGGCTGTTCTGTCCCACTTATGCAGTAATTTCGGTATGTTTTATGCGATGAGGATATATGGTAAAGCTTATACTCTATGTATATGGTTAGTGTGGTGTGTGAATGAATGTGGGATGTGATGGTGAATGTGGGATAATGATATCTTGTAAACTTGTGAGCATGACTTGTAGACAATTTTGCAAAATCCATGATTCATGATTTAGATTAGTGTGAATGCCTTAGTTTCGATTTGATCATGAAGAATAGTGGGTCAGCATATGCGTTTGCAAATTTTAGTAATTTATCCATGCTTGTGAAATTTGTAAATAAGCTCGGTTCGGTAAAATGAAACCATGCGAAAATGGTTTGTGACAATTGATCGATAGATGTATGAATTAGGGTAATGTGGTATTCTAAAATCATACATATATTAGTAGTCTCTGTACAAAACAGCAAGTGGCTAAATTACAAGATGTGTTAGACCCATGTTAACTTAAGTTGTTAATAGCATGCTAATTAGGCGTTTTATTTTCTGTAAATCTATGTAGCTCAGAAAAATCTGAAAATTTGGGAGTATGATTATGAACCCGAAAATCGCATGTGGTAAAAATTTCAGGTCATTTGGACCCGTAAATAAAATGTTATGTGTTTTCATGTGAAACGTGAATAATTCGTACATATGATCGAAATGTGATTAGATTTTGTTTAAACCCAGCATGATTAGTGTGTTTACTGTGTGTTAAACCTTGAAATTCTGTAGTACCATGTTAGGAAAAATAGAGGATTTATGTGAGTGAGAATGTGAATGTGATGAAAAGTGTAAAGTGTAAAAACCATGTGTAAAACGGTAAATGTGTAAAAGTGTAATTGTGCCAATGTGATACTGCTTCCGAGAAGGCAGTGGAGCCGTATCAGGGAAAAGTCCCCCTGAGAAAGTTCATTGTTTTAAGTGACCCTAAGGGCATTAGGGGGAAATCCTGGAGGTGGACAAGTACCACTGGTTAGGGTGGAGACTTGTTCTCCCGGTCTGCGCAGTCCAAGAGTCGCCATTGTATTGCCTAGATGGCGTCTGTGTGATGTGATGTGTTTGTGTCCTTCTTTGGTGGTTTGGACTATGTGTCACGGCACCTAAATATGTGTAAAGTGTAATGTGAAATGTGTATGTGACCATGTGTAAATGTGTAAGTGACATGTGAATGTGTATGTGTAAAGTGTAACCATGTGAAAAGAGGAAATTTGTGTAAAAGAAAATGTGAAATTCTCGATGTGTAAATGTGTTATTGAAACCATGAGAGACTAAATCTGAAACCATGTGAATTCAGAAAATGCATGTTATTATTCTCATGTTTATGTGTACAAAGTGTTTAGAATCCATGGTAGGGACAACAAATGAATATGTGTGCAAAATGGCATGATGGATTGTTCATATGTGAGATTTTAAGCAACCTTGTAGCTCTCATGTGTAGATTTATAGTCATTGAACCATGTGAAATCAGTAACCTAAAGCATGTGAAAAAGTTATGTATGCACTTAAGAATATGTGGAATCCATGCAAATTGTGTTCCCCTTTCATGCATGTAAATTGTCCATGTTGATAGCTCTCATATTTGATTCTGTAAAAGATTAAAGTTCATGAGTAAATTGAATAGAGACCATGTGATAGGTGGATTTTATTTTAAAAATCTGAAAGCATGAGTTATGTATAAAATTGTAGAACTTTCATGATAGGTTGAAAACTCGAATTGACTAGCATGCTATGTGTTGCTAATTGTAATGTGCATGTAGAAACCACTAGGACTTGTACGTGTATATCATGAATAGTGTTGCTTGCTGAGTCCCTGGACTCACTCCTTGCTTCGGCGTACAAGTATAGTCGGTGACACAGTACCCTTGGAGGAGGCAGCAGAGACGGACTCCGAGCGTGGAGACTAGCTAGTTTTGGAGTTCTTTGTGATTGTGTACTTCCTAGTATGTACTTGGAACATTGTATTAGAATTATCATGAGAAAATGTATTATGTGGACATTATGTATTTCCATTTCAGTAATTTAATTTATGTGAACTTTGGTTCCTTTTGCAAATTGTAAACTGCATATATGTTTAATGTGGATGATGAATGAATGGAGATAGTTCTCTTTTACTTCCGCTACTCTGTTGTATATTCGCGTGTATCTCAGCTGTATGTATCGTTTGGGTAAATGTCCCACTGTGGCAGCACTTGTTATACCGACGTGGGTTGGTATAACCGTACCGGTATAATGAGGGCCGTCACAATTGTCCACTAGGACATCTATGTGTGGGAGAGGGAAATCGTCCTTTGGGCAAGCACGATTAAGGTCACAGAAATCTATACAGATCCTAACCTTATCGTCCTTCTTCATTACGAGGACGATATTAGCTACCCATTGTGGATATAGCACAACCCTAATAAATTTGGCTTTGTGCAACTTGTCAACCTCCTCTTTGATCTTGAGTGCAAGCTTAGGATGTAGCCTTCTTAACTTTTGCTTGACGGCCTTTGCGTCGGCTTTTAGGACCAAACGGTGCTCAACCAAAGAGGTGTCGAGTCCCGGCATGTCCTCGTAAGACCAAGCAAATCCGTCGGAAAATTCTTTAAGAATAGCTACCAAGGCTTCTTCTTCTTCAACACTCAAGTTGGCACTAATCAAAACTGTCTTTGGGGATTCTTCGGTGCCAAGGTTGACTTCTTTAGTGGGCTCGTCTGCAGTCATGGTTGGCTCGTCGAACCTCTTTGTGCCATCCACATAGGAGCTCACTGGGTCCTCTTCTTCCGACCCAAGATCTCCTAACTCACCCTCCTCATTAAAATCTAGCAGATAAACTCCTAAACCATCGTCTACAGAGTCACCTTCTTCAAAATCAGACTCGACGAGAGCAGGATCCTCAAGAAATTCTAGCACCTGACTTAACTTAGCACATCTCTCAGCCAAGGCCATAACAAAACGGGCAGGAACTTGCCTACCCTTCTCCTTGCGCACACATGGCTGAGAGGAACTAGAGTCTCCTAGACTTAAACCAGACTCTAGACTAGCCTCTAGACCTGACTCTAAACTAGAATCTAGACCACTATTTACATGACTGCTATGTACAAAACTATGTACAAGGGAAGTGCCCTAGAGGGGCAAGAGGAAGAGGAATTTAAGCCGGAAAGTGTCGGCCCCTGGCCGAGCAGAAGAGGTTCCAGAGAGGAGGGGTGCTCAATGGAGACCTCGGATTTCCAATTTTCAAAATTGGCATTTTTTTTGGGAGTCAAGGCCAAGAACCATGAGTTGCTGACTCAAGGTAACCTCGACTGGCGGGATGAGGGATGGAGAGAGGACAGGAGGAGAAAGAAAGGGATTAGAGGTGGATGGAGGAACTGAATTGTGTGGCAAGCACACAGCAGTGGAGGGAGATGGAGATGATGGTGATGATGATGGGGGAGAAGGGAGATCGGAGCCAAAGAGGGAGAGGAGGCCAAAATCATCGGAAATGTCTTCTATTTGGGCATCCTCTTCTTCTTCTTCATCCTCACTCTCAGAGCAAGGAATTTCTTCTATTACGGGCTCCCTGGTCCCCAGCTGGGTTGGCCCCTGGACAAAATGCTCCTTCAAAGTCCAGGTAAGGGGCTGATACGGTATAAATGGGTCCGGATGGATAGGGTTTGGGTGGAAACCTAGACCGGCTTTGGGTAACAACCTCCTAATTGCCTGAACGCTCTGGATCTCTCCCTTTTCATCCGTGCCCAACCCACGGCCATGAACATAGCCGATGTTGGCCATCACTTCCCAACCTTTTCCCGGGGGACATGGAACATGGGGTTCTATAACAGGCCGGGGAGGTTGGCTAAGCTCACAGGGTGTGGGGAAGTCAAAGAGAGACATGACTGGCTTCTTCCCCTTATCCGGAATGAAAAGGTGCGGCATTTGCTCAGTGGTGACCGCATTGAGGGTCTCCAAGATGGGAATGCTCTTGATCTTGATCACCCGCCCATTGAAAGGAAATTTGAAGCATTGGTGGGCGGTGGAAGGGACCCCTAGAGTCTGTTCTAGCCAAGGACGACCGAGAATGGCCTTGTAGGCCGGATCGACGTCAAGAACTAGGAACTCAATGGACATAGTGACAGGTCTGATTCCTAAACCCAGATTCTCTTCCCCTAAACCCAACTGCTTAAGGGTCTTCATCGGACATACATTAATGGATGCCCCAGTGTCGATAAGAGTGGAGTCCACCGAAACCCCATTGAGGTTGATGGTGAGACAAAGAGGGAGCGAACGACACTCGGGGGTGGCGAGATCCTTGTCCGAGAAAGAGATTGAGGGTCCTTGGGTGAGGGAGAGAATGGCACCGGTGACCCCACTAGGAGGGAGATCATCATTGACCATGACCTTCTGGAGGAACTGGAGGAGAGTGGATTGATGTGATGGCGACCTCCGAATCAATTCTAAAATAGACACCCTCGCGGGCGTCTTATCAAGATGTTGGAGAATATCATCTTCGATGCCTGCCGGGGGTGGAGGCCCATTATCCTCTTCATCTTGGGATGGCCGCGGAGGTGGAGGAACAATCCGGTTTCGGAGCGTGACATGCACGGCCTCCTGAGACTGAGGACGGATGAGCTGGAGGGGTCGAGAGGATGACTCATTGGCAAGGGGAGTGAGGATAGTGGGAGGAGCATCTTGGGGAGGACGGATGAGCACTAATGGTCTCTCCTCAAGGATAGCATCTACCGAGATAAAAGGCTCTGAGACTCGGCAGTGGGACAAGGGTACCATTCTTCAAAACCTTCTACCCCCCACTGTTGCTCTCTCCTCAAAACCCGAGGTCCTAGGTGTACCATGGTATGCATGCTCTCATGGGTTTTAGAGGAGGAGGGATTGTTGCTTTGGTGGTTGGGGAGAGGGTTACTGAAAATGCCAAGGTCCTTTTGGTGTACCTAGACTTGGCTATGGCCACCTTGACGTCATCCCAGTTGATTCTACCTTGGTCATTCATATCATAGACCCAGTCACGGAAGGTAAAGCAATTGTTGATGAAGTGACCATGGTCCCTATGATATGGGCAGTACTTGGAGGTGTCGACCCTCGGATTGATGTTCTCCCTTTGTGGGGGGAGTTGAATCGCATCGCAGGACCTGAGAGCGAAGAACACATCCTCGAGAGTCTCAGGGAGAGGAGGGTAGTGTGACCATTTGGGGCCAGGTTGGGTGTATCCAGAAGGAGGGGGAACGGCGGAGTAAGGCTTGGAGGGGTGAGATGGGAATTGGTGAGGGTTGGAAGAAGGGATAGAAGGCGGATGGGAGGATTTGTTGGGAGGCCTCAAAGGCTGGCTGCAGGCACTGACAGACTCATTGATGGTCACCCCCTCGGTGGTGGGTGCCGCGGGAGCCGTACGTGCCTTTCGCTTCCCTTCGACGAAATGTGGGAGAGAGGAGTCCTTGATCTGATTTTGAATCACCCTGGCTATGTTATAAACATGTGAGAAGGAAGGGAACTCACTTAGCATTAAAATGGAACAGAGCACAGGGGTGGTGTTGGTGACTAACAAGGTTATGGCTTGGGACTCCGGGATGGGAATGTCGGCTCTCGAGGCCATAGACCTCCATCGATTGGCATAAGTGACAAAGTCTTCGTTCGCCTTCATCTTTTCCGCCACCAAGTCGGGGAGTGTAGGGACTTGAGTGGCCATGTATGAAAAATGCGAGATGAAGCGTTCGGAGACTATGTCAAAGTTAACCAGGTCCGACGCGGGGTAAAGAGGTGAACCACCTCAAAGCTTCCCTTCTAACGATTGTTGGAAGAGGTGAACTAAAAGAACCCGGTCGTACAGCCATCGGTGGGAATCCATGGTGAATCCGGCTAGATGATACTGGGGGTCAGACGTCCCGTCGTACTTGCGGTACTTTGGGGCCTTGAAACCCGGAGGGAAGTAAGCGTTGGGGAGCTTGCAGTAGTTATGGAGTGAATGAGGCTTGGAAAGGGACATAGATTCAGCCAAGAGTTTCCGAATAAGACCCTCTGTCTCAGACCGGGACATGGATTTGGATTGAGCGGGAGGACTGGTTTGGGCATAGGATGGGTGGATGGGTGGAGGAATTAGGGTAGAAGTAGGTAAAGGAGTGGGAGGAATAGGAGTGGAGATAGGGATAGGGGATACAGGAATTTGGGAAGGGGTGAGAGGCCTAGGAGCAGACCTAGATGAGGAAGCATGGAAAGGAGAATGGGCTGGAGGGGAAGGAGAAGCCGCTGCCCGAATGGTATGCTTGGAAAGCATAGAAATGATATCGTCGGGCGAATAGCGGGACATGAGTTTGGAAAACTCGGGGTCCTCTTGAGTACTTTGGGGATGAGTGGGGTTGACCCTCAAGCTGACTTCCTCATTGTCGGCCTGGGAGGATGATTGGACTGATTCCTCGGGCTGATTGTTAGTGTTTATCATACCAACAACTTCATTGACATTATCATCATACTCAAATGTCGGTTCATTAGCCATATTAACAGGATCCAACCAAGTGTCCATTAGCACACAACCTACTTTTTTTGGAATGGTTTAAGTTGAAGTGATTACACTGTTTTCAGCAGAAGTATGGATTTCTACCAAACAACGATATCAAACAACGTCCCCAAACTTTTAAAGATCAAAGTTGTATATTTACTTGACTTGATTTAAAAGGCCGTTCTCTCAAGTCTCACTTGAATCCCGGTGAGTAGGTGAGCTAGACAGGGAGGGTAAAGGTCCTCCTGCCCCGTACCGTGAGGGAATCCACGGAATTTAGGGACTTACAGAGTTTTCCTTGGAGCCAACCCGATTTACCCGAGAGGGAATCCCCGAGTAAAAGGTTGTAAACCAAGGAAGGGTGATCCTAAAATGTGAAGGGAGGCTAGAAGAGGTGAGAAAAGTGACCCCCCAGAGACTGTGGACTGTTAGTAGCAAACAGTAAGCAAACAGAAACAAAAATCACAACAAAACAATAAAAAAAAGGGAAAAGCATGCTTTTGTGAAACTAAACGTCCAGCATGTGGACGCACAGTTCATGATCAGAGAATAGACGGCATGATCGACGGACGCTGACAAACAATAAACAACAAGGGAGATGGATGCTAAAAGAAAATTAACGGCAGGAACGCTACACATTTACCTGTATAGGCGGCAAGATCTCCTGCCATCTACCTAGCCGCAGTAAGACCACAGTGACAGAAGCTTGTCCCACCATGATCGCCAGAAGAGAGCTGTAGACGGTTCGTTTCCGCTCCGTCACCGGATCCTCGGATGCTTGCGGATGCCGCCGGACTCTCATTGGCGATGAAGGGGTCGCCGGTTGACCACGTTGACCCTCCGGTTGACTGAGTTGACTAGAAGGAAAACGAAGCAAACAAGAGAAACAAAGGGGATTTGGTGATCGTCAGGGCCTTACCTGTGCCCAAGGGGTTGCTGTGATCACGTCGGTGCAGTGGCCTCGTGTTGCGGGTGATGGTGGGACTTCAACTTCTCCTCCTTCGGCCGGCCAAAGGAGAAGAGCTCCGTAGTCTTCTGCGGGTCGTTCCTGCCGAAACAAAGACTCTATTAGACTCTAGGGAGTGTGGTAAATGCTTAAAACGAAGTATGAAAAACCCAAAAGGAAAGTCCCATACCGGTTGCGGACTTGAGAAGAGGGGTGGCCAAATGCTATGACCACCCTTCTTCCCTCCGTTTTTGGTTGGGAAACCCCTTTCTAGGTGTGTAGGAAGCTGACCTACGTGCCTAGGGTGAGTGGGAAGGTGTGTGCAACATGCAAACTAGCTAAAAAGTAAGTAAGAGAAGAGAGAGGGAAGGAGGTGTAGATCCTCGTTGTTGATGTTGTAGCTCCTTGCAAGGACTCCTCCAGCTCCAAAGCAAGCCTCCTGAACGTCCCAAGTGTGGAGAGAGTGAAGAGGATGAGTGATGGAAGGTTGGGTAAGATTTCTCTCTCCTCTCTCAAAGCTTCAACATATGGACGTCCACCTCTCCTCCTTGGCTCAGAGGGCTCAAAGGGAGGTTATATAGACAGTGGAGCTCGGGGTTGAGAGCCTTGGATGCTCAAGTGTGAAGAAACACACTTGCACACTTGGCAATCCATGCATTAAAGGTCCAACCAATGGGGAGAGGCCAAGTAGGATTTTTACTAGGTCAATGGGGTGCTAGGTGGCCCATATGCCCGTTGGGAACGGCTACATGCGTTGCATGGCCGAGAGAAAGGTGCAAGTGGGCTGGAATCTCGGGGTTGTTACGCAGACCAGGTAAACCCTGTTGACGTCCAGGGATCAGGCCGCCAACCGCATGCAGGCATCCATGGATGTGGACGCCAACTTGGGTCAACGTCTAGGGTGATTGCCGCCAACCAATAGCCGGCGGCCATCGATGCTGCCGTCTACATGGGATCTAAGGCTGGTCAACAAATGGTCAAACGAGGCTTAATGGGCCAAAGAGCCTTGCGGGAGATGGGCCAAATCTCGCGTCTACAGGCACGTCGGACACTGGAGCGGCAGGACAATTCACCCCGCCGTTCCGCAGCGGTTCTGCCTCCCTCACTTTCCGTCGTCGGTGCCAAGTCCCGTGCATTCAAGAGCGAGGGCTCGGCACACTTCGACCAGGAACTGGTCAGACACCTCTGCCGCGTCGCTGACTGGAACGCCGCATGGACGCAATGGTCTAAAAGGCAGAAGGCAGAGTTTTGGGGGACGATGACTGGACTTTTGCTCCCTGTTCACCGCATAGATCCTAGAGGCTCGAGTCTCCCCAAAACTGCCCCTACCTTCCATCGCGCCCTACGACGGCACCACTAACCCAGCGGACCACGTCCTTGGGTTCGAGTCGCACATGGTGTTTCACTGAGCATCGGATGCGGCCAAATGTTGGGCCTTCCCGGCTACATTAAAGGAAGCTGTGCGGGCATGGTTTGAAGCCCTCCCCACATGCTCCATCTCCTCCTTCCACCAGTTGAAGAAGTCCTTCCGGGACAACTTGCTGGGTGGAAGGTCGCAGCCTCGCACAGCGGCTTCTCTTATGTTTGTTCAGAAGAAGAAGGGCGAAGCACTCTGGGACTACGTCAAGCGGTTCCAAACTGAAACACATCACATCTCGCGCCTCCACGTCCCTCTAGCCACCAGTGCCCTCATCCAAGGCACTCGCAACTGCATCCTCCAGAGGACGCTCGGGGTACAACAGTCGTCGACCCTCGCTGAGCTTCTCTCCACCGCCCAGCGCCACGCTGCATGTGAGGAGAGCCTGGCAGCTGGCCGAGTAGAGCAGGGCGAGTAGGCAGACAAGAAGAGGCCTTTTGACAACGATTCTGACCGCGAGCGGAAGAAAGGCCGGCGTAACGGGGACTCGTCGCGCCGACCACGCCCCTTCAACAAATATACCCCTCTCACGGTGGCCCCCGAGTAGATCCTGGCTGAAATCCGGCGAGCAATATGTCTGGTGGCTACCTAGAATGCGTTCTGATCCCCGTAGGCGCAACCAGGACAAGTATTGTCACTTTCACCCGACCATGGCCACGACACCTCTGAGTGCCGTCAGCTCAAGGATGAGATCGAGTGCTTGATCAAATGTGGTTACTTAAGGTGTTACGTGTGCCGAAATGAAGATCATCGCCCAAGATGCTGAGAGCGTACCCCCGAGCAGTCCGTTGATAACAAACCGAATGGGCAGGAGATCAATGTGATCGTAGGTGGTTTCGGCGCAGGCAGTGAAAGCAGTCAGAGTCGACGCGACTATGCTCAGCAGGTGCACTTGGTAGAGAGGCCCCCGGCGCCTCATCCAAGCCCTTATCCTTCCAGTCCCACACGCACACAATCCGAGGAGGCCATAACCTTCTCAAACGAGGATCTTGTAGGAGTTTCAACTCCACACACTAATGCACTGGTCATTTCGGCCACCATCAATCACTGTACTGTGCGTCGGATTTTGGTGGATAATGGAAGAGCCCCTGATGTGTTGGCTTATGATTGCTTCTTAATGATGGGATTAAAGACTGACCAGCTCACCCTAGTAGAATCGCCTCTGTTTGGCTTCTCTGGGGTCTCAGTTGAACCCATGGGATGAGCCCACCTCCCAATCACCCTTGGGACAGCACCAAAAAGCGTGACCAAGATGGTGGATTTCTTGGTCATTCGAAGCATGCCAGGGTACATCGTCATCCTCGGCAGGGGTCTAATCGGCTGGATCAAGGCAGTACCTTCATCTCTCCATCAGAAAATGAAGTTCCCCACTCTATGTGGCATTGGCGAGGTGCTCGGAAGTCAACGCGAGTCTTGACGGTACTATGTCCACTCCTGAGAGGCAAGCAGCCCATCGCAGACCCGGAAATTATACCCACACCAGCCGACCAACCTTCCACCAGCTGAGGAACTCCTGCGGAGGATCTGCTTCCTGTGTGGGTGGATGATAACCCCGAGCACGTCCTTTATATTGGCACATTGCTTCTAGAAGCCGAACAACAACGCTACAAGGCTTTTTTGCTAGCCAATTTGGACGTGTTCACGTGGTCGGACGATGAGCTGCCCGGCATCCCTCCAGAGGTGATGACGCATCACCTACGCCTGGACCCAAAAATACCACCAGTCCAGCAACAACGGTGACCCGTCAATCACGAACAGTAGACCGTGATCCAGGATCACGTCATCAAAAGCTGAGCTGTTGGGCTTCTCGGGAAGCTCAATATCCAAGATGGATCTCCAACTTAGTCCTCGTATGCAAAGCCAATGGCAAATGGCGAGTGTGCGTGGATTACAAGGACCTCAACAATGCTACGCCCAAGGACAACTTCCCCTTACCGCGCATCGACCAGCTGGTGGACGCCACATCCGGGCATGAGCTCCTTAGCTTTCTGGATGCTTATTCTGGTTACCACCAGATCAGCATGCATCCTCCGGACCAGGATGCCACAACGTTCGTCACCGACCTCGGCCTTTACTGTTTTACCAGGATGTCGTTCGGTCTAAAGAACGCTGGCGCAACATACCAGCGACTGGTCAACAAAATGTTCGAGCAGCAGATTGGGCGAAATATGGAGGTCTACATCGATGACATGCTGGTCAAGACGCTCCCGAGCGCCGACCACATCACCGACCTCGAAGAAACCTTCACAACTCTGCGAAGGTATAATATGAAGCTCAATCCTATGAAGTGTGCATTCGGAGTACGCTCGGGAAAGTTCCTCGATTTCCTCATATCTAACAGAGGAATAGAGGCCAATCCTGAGAAGATTCAAGCCATACTAGAGATAAGCAGCGCCAAGACCATGCGCGACGTCCAGCGGCTCGCTAGACGCCTCGCGGCACTCAAATCGCTTCATGTTCCCACCAGCAGAGAGGAGTTTCAACTTCTTCAAATTACTGCGAGTCCCCAAAGGTGCCTCACCGCAAGGGGGGCAAGTACGGTGGACTGAGGATTGCGAAGCAGTCTTCACCGAGCTGAAGGCGTACCTGGCTGCCCCACCTGTTCTCTCAAAACTTTTGCTCAGAGAACCCCTGTTTGTGTACCTTTCAGTCACCGAACATTCCATCAGCACAATATTGATTAGAGAAGAGGCAGAGGCGCAACATCTTGTTCATTACATAAGTAGGGTACTCCAAGAAGTTGAAAGAAGATATCCTAAAGTGGAAAAGCTTGCTCTGGCCCTCGTGGCGGCCGCTCGGAAGCTCAGGCCTTATTTTCAGGCCCATCCGATCAAGGTGCTAACCGACCAACTGCTGAAGCTCATCCTTCAACGACTAGAGGGTTGGGAAGGCTCATCAAGTGGGCCATCGAGCTCGGGGAATTCGATATCAGCTACCATCCAAGAACGGCCATCAAGGCTCATGCGCTAGCAAACTTCGTGGTAGAGTGCACCCTTCCTATCGAGAAGGATCCCCCGTTGGCAGATGAGCCCCCTTGGGAGCTCTATGTCGATGGATCCTCCTGCGTTGCAGAGAGTGGAGCAGGCTTGGTTCTTACCTCCCCAGAGGGTCTGGAGTTCCAGTACGCCCTCAAGTTCCATTTCGCCGCCTCAAACAACATGGCTGAGTACGAAGCACTTTTGTCTGGGATCTGCATGGCTAAGCACCTCAGAGCACTCCGGCTACGGGCCTTCAGTGACTCTCAGCTGGTCTCCAGCCAGGTGAATGGACACTTTGAAGCCAGAGAGCCCCGTATGGCACAGTACCTCTAACAGGTCAAACGCCAAACAGAGGGTCTGCTCTACTTCGAAGTTATACACATCCTGTGGGAGCAGAACGCGTGGGCCGATGCACTCGCCAAGCTGGCATCTTCAGGCGACATCACCCCCTCTCGCTCCGTATTCATAGAAGAGCTTGCCATACTGAGCACCGAGGTAGATATCATGGCTATTGAAACCGGACCACCAGCACTAAGCTGGATGGACCCTCTCATCGCCTATCTACTTTGAGGAGAGCTTCCATCCGATCAAAACGAAGCTCGTAAAATTAGGCTGTGCTGCTAGAGGTTCACCATCATAGAAGGCCAACTGTACCGATGATCCCTCTCAAGACCACTTCTACGGTGCCTCAGCCCTATGGAGGCAACACCGGCCATCGAAGAAGTCCATGAGGGCTATGTGGAAGCCACTTGGGGGGCCGAACACTGGCACGCAGCATCCTCTGGAAAGGATTCTAGTGGCCTTCACTGCAGAAGTATTGCATGTCCTACGCAAAAAGGTGCCCAGAGTGCCAGAAGTTCGGACAGCTTATCAAGCAGCCAGCCGAACAACTGCACACCCTGTTCGAACCACATCCCTTTGCCAGATGGGGAATTGACATTATGGGTCCATCCCTAGAGGCTCAAGAGAGGAACAAATTCTTGATCGTGGCCATCAACTACTTCACCAAGTGGATCGAGGCGGAGCCCGTTACCACAATCACTGACCAAGCCGCTTGGAAGTTCGTCTGGAAGAACATCCTTTGTCGGTTTGGCGTCTCGAAGGTGATTACCTCTGACAATGGAAAGCAGTTTGACAACACCTTCTTCAAGCAGAAGTGCTCAGAGCTCGACATCTGCAACAACTTCACCTCTGTCACACATCCCCAAGCAAATGGTCTGGTGGAGAATGCCAACCGAACACTGCTCCATGGGATACGCACGAGGGTTGAAGCTGCTGGAGGTTCTTGGATAGAAGAGCTCCCCAACGTGCTATGGTGTCACCGAACAACTGCTCGGGTGGACACCAGAGAGACCCCCTTCCACTTGGCCTATGGTATAGAAGCGGTAGTGCCTTTGGAGGTGGCTCTCCCAACAATCCGAACTATCCACTTTGACGAAGTAGCCAATAACCACGCACCAAGGGAGAACCTAGACATGCTAGGCAAACGTCAGAGCGACGCCAGCATTAGACTAGTCTCCTACCAACAACGCCTCGTGCAGTATTACAACTCCCGAGTTCGGGAGCGGCGCTTCTTCGAAGGAGACCTCGTACTACTCCGTTGCTCGGCATCGGACCCCCGAAGAGCAACTGAAAAACTCACCCCGAAATGGGAAGGACCTTATCAGGTCACACAGGTTCTTGGGAAAGGCTCTTACAAGCTGACTACCCCTAGCGGCAAAGACATACCCAGAACCTGGCATGTATCTAATCTAAAGGCTTATTATTTATAAAAGCCTCTTGTTCGGCATTTGACCTCTCTTCCTCCCATTCTTTTGGTCTATGAAGGTTGTTCGGGCCATCCCTAGTCAAAGCTCCTCAGCTTGAATGACTAGTGCGACACCCAAAAAACCTTAGGCATCCAAAACGAACCCCAGGTTGGAACTCTTCAGTTCCCAAAACCTGTGCGGTATCTGTAAAGCATCTCAATGACCAACGAACCCCAGTTCGAATAGAACACAGCAAGGGAAGAAGGTAAGAGAGCCATGCACATACCCAAAAGAGGTACATTTCATTTCCTCAAAACTTTATACAAAGAGCCCACTGGGGGGCAAAGAAAGAGGAAGTTACAGTTCAGGGAGATTGCTCGGAGGGTCCGGCCTCGTCACTCCCAGGGGCCATCCGCCCGGCTTTGAAATTCGCAAAACAAACTCCTTCCAGGCGGGGGTCTCTGGTACGACATTGGCACTCTCGAAGGGCAGCCGCGAACGCTTCACGAGCATAATCATCCATAGCCAACTTCTGACCTCGGTCCTTACCGACCTGAAGGCCCACCTTGTAGAAAGTGGCGCCATATTGTTCTAGATCTTCATGTAACTCAAGCCCCGCCTTGTACTCGGCCATCCCGCGGGCCTCGGCCTTAGACAGAACTTTGGCAAGTGCCTCTTTTTCCGCCCGTGCAACGGCGAGGTCGAGCTCGGAAGCCCGTAGCGCTATCCGTAGGTTCTTCACCTTCCTCTGCAGTTCAGCTTCCCAGCTCTCGTGCTGTGCCTGGAGCTCCTCGCAGAATGCAAATTCGGCATCCCACATCAGTTGGTGGTCCTGGGCCCGTAGAGCCAGCCTCTTCAGAACCCCAACGAATGTGTTACACCATCCACTAGCACCCCCACGTCGACCGTGTCATCCTCATTTGCACGGTGCTCTTCCTGGTAGACCTCCTCCGAGTGCTCGGGAGTATCCTCCAGGCTCAACCCCTTACACCGTGCCAGCACTTTGAGCTGGGAAGCGGTCGGGCATGGGGGGAGGATCCTAGGTGAACCCCCCTGGAGACGTCCCAGAGAAGCTTCTAAGGTCGCCTCTGAAGGCCGCCTTGGGGACCTCATCCTTAGCACCTGAGAAAGAGGTGCTCAGTCCTCTTCGGACACGGCGTGATCAACAGAGACAGCGGGGGTCTATGTGGTAGCAGGATCCTCTCCACCACCTACACTGCTGATGCCCGGGTCAGCCACCATCTCTTGGCCTACGCCCCCAGCATGGGACCCTCGAGGTCCCTCCTCGGTCACATTCGTCTGCTCGGCATCGGGCGGAGCCACCTCGACCGTTTGTGACCGGTGCCTCATGGCCGCCTCGATGGAGGGAATGGGGGCAGTTGTCCCCTCAAGCACGTCCTTCACACGAGACGCCACTGCTGCCACCTTGGAGGAAGATTCCTGAGTGGCAATAGCTTCGCCCTCCACCGCAGCGCCCGGTGCCTCCGCTGCGACACTAAGCACCTCTGCTGCATCTCCCTCCGCGCGCATCACCCTTGCTTCCTCCTCGGAAGATGGTCCTGCACGGCAACGGCTCTGCTTCCTGGTGCTCCCGTCGCGACGCTGGATGCTTCCGTTGTGCCTCCCTCCTCGGCTCGGCCTAACACGAGGCCTTGGGCGCGAGCACCCCCACTCGCTCCTCCAAGGAGCCATCATCAGACTGGTTGCTCACCACGACCAGTCCCAGCTCAGAGACAACCCCTCTGTGGTCAGGGTTGCGTCTCGGGTGTGCTGCGAGGCCTCGACATATCAGCCGCCTTCACCAGCTTCTTCTCTTGGTTTGGAGCTTGGGGACCTCCTCCTCCTCTTCCTCGGTCTCTCTCTCCTCGGCCTTTGTCGCCACCTTGGCCCCGGACTTCCTCTTAAGACTTATCCTCGGAGGTCTTTTTTCAATGGCCCGGGGACCCGCCAGGCAGTGTTCTTCGACTTCCACGGCTACTACAGGGGCGTCCTTTCCCATATAGGTCATGCATGATGTGACGGTCATCTACTCGGCATAGCCTGCCATTTCTTCCTGGTCCGACCAGCGGCCAATTCTTCGGCGACTGCACAAAAAAAGGGTCAGAAGACAGCCTCAACATGACTCAAAAGGTTAAAGCAGAGATGGACATTTACTCCATGGTCGGCTCAGACCGTGCTTGACGAGTAGGAACTCCGTCAAGTAAAGTTCGGCGTTCCTCACCAACGCCGTGTTCAGGCTGTCTGAGGCTTTCGCCTCATCCTGAATCAGGAAGGCGTAGCGTTCCTTCCTAGGCTCCCGAACACGAGTGGGAAACCCCCACTCTGGCGCGTCAGCACTATGACCAATGAAGAGGACGTGGTGCGTCCATCCCTTGTTGTTGGAATGTTTACCCCCGAACAAGATCTGCATCCTTTTCAGGCGGTGCTTGGTATAGTAGATGCTCAGCCCCGTCTGCGGCGTAGCTGTGAGGTTGAACTGCGCCCGGAAGATGTCTGCAGAGCCTCGCACTCCCCGAAGCTTGTAGACGATGCAAAATGCGTAGATCATCCTCCAAGAATTTGGGGTCAGCTGGATGGGTGTGATCCCCCATGTATTCAGCAACGCCCTCACCACTTCCAGCAGCGGCAGCCAGAATCTTGCCTCCAGAAGGTCGAGGGAGAGGGCGAAGCAGCCTGGTTTGCTCACCAGGTAGGACTCCTCTTCCTTGGCAAGAAGGATGTCGTACTCCTCGCTGAACCTAAAGCGCTCTCGGATGCCCTCAAAATAGCGATACTTATGCCCCGGGATATCCCCTGGTGTCATCTCGCTCGCTCCGTCGACAACAACACTCTTCCCCTTCTGCGACATCGTGTGTTGGAGGAAGGAATGGAGAGGAAGAGGAAGACGAAGGCCGTGAAGAGAGGAAACAACGGAGCAGCAGGAAGAAGGCAACGAGCGCAAGTGTCGAAGGTTCAGATGAAAACTGGAAGGCGTAAAACCGTCGCCTTCTTCCCTCCTCATCCTTATAAGGAAAGAGGAGCGCGAATTCCAAAAGAAAAAATGGCAATTTTTTCCCCAAGCGGACCGTTCAAATGCGCTAACCCGCGTTCTCTAGGCGACACGTCTTCCTTGCCATGATGGCAGTTCCATCCCCAAGAAGGGCGCCTAACGGCGTCGCACTGGAACCGCTCCCATTGCGGTCGGTATCGTATTTAATGCGAGTGACAACTGAGCAGACCTCCGCTCTCAAGTGCCGTGGTACCCAAGCCAGCTTAAGAGCGTGGGGGGCAAGTGTGGTGGCTATTTCTTGCCCCTAGGCTTGCAGGGCCCATCACGACCCATCATGACTTGTAGGCTAGCGTGGCCCTCAGGCAGCATGCCACGTGTCCTCGGGTTCAGACCAAGGCTTTCAAGCATGTTCCAGCCACCAAGACGCCTTAAGGTCCCCAGTGTGGCCTGCAGACACCTTTGTGACTATTCGGTCAAAGTCGCAGCTTGCCGAGCAGAGCCTGCGTGGATCTTCAAGAAGCCTGACCAAGCACAGTCACGCATCTGAGCACCAAGCAGCCTAGCTGGCCGCCGAACAGGAGCCCTGCTCGGTATCCTCCCACCAAGAACCCTCGAGGCAGCTGTTAGCCGCCCAGGTAGTTAATGAGGCAGCGCGACACACGTCCTACGGTGCAGCATTAACTGTAAGGGATCCCAACAGGCGTCTCAGCGGGCAACTCTTCGCCTGGGAACCTGAAACCGACGCACCCTCTCAATCATCATGGGGGAGGTCTTGTCTGGACTCTTGGTCCCCTCACCTATAAAAGAAAAAACACATGTAATCCCCATGCAAAAGGTACACAATGTCTGTCACACACACTAGCGATCCCCCTTTCTTCAAGCCTCTTTACAGTCCCATCTGACTTAGGCATCGAGGGTTCCCCCCGGTTCTTCAACCAGGCCCCCCTGATCCTCTTCTGGTTTTGCAGGCCTTCGTCGGCACCGACGACAGTCTTCCCTCTCTTCTCTTAGTGGAGGCCCATTTTGCTCCAGGCCCAAACAAGTTAAACCCTACCACACTTTCATTTTTATTTTCACATCTTCGCATAATAGTTCATTCCTTCTTTTCTGTTCAGAAATTTGTTTTTCTAATTGTTCAGTTTCAGATTTTAGATCTGAGATAGTTATTTCAAGACATGCATAATTTTTCTTAGTTGCTTTTAATAGCTTACAGATGTCTTTATATTTACTATATAGTTCATTGAAAGCATCTTTCTAAGCTATCAGAATCAGATTCATTGCAAGATATAAAAGATGAGTCAGAAGTTACCTTGTCATCGATATTTGCCATGAAGGCCAGGTTGGCCATTTCTTCTTCTTCTTCGCTAGAGCTAGACTCACTGTCTGAGTCACTCTCATTATTCCATGCAGTAGCCATGGCGTTCTTCTTATACTTCTTGAATTTCTTCATGTTGTCCTTTTTCTTGAACTCAGTCTTTTTCAGTTTTGGACACTCAGCCTTGAGGTGTCCAGGCTTCTTGCACTCATAACATATGGGTTCAGGTCTTTTGACTTCTTTGCCTTTAGATCCTTTGAATTCTTTGCCTTTCTGAAATACCTTCTTCCTGACTGATATTTCTTCTTGGCTAAAATGTGCTATAGTCGTCTGGAGAGAAAGGCTTCTTCATTTTCACTGCTCTAATTAATCTTATCACTTTCTGATTCACCTCAGAGGTGACTTTTGTGGCCTTGAGAGCATTGCTGTGCTTCTTCTTGCGGAGGATTCTCCCAACCTTTCCATGTTTATCTCATGGGCCATTAAGGACCCAATGAGTTTTTCAAGGGACATTCTTCTGAGATGATTGGCTTCTTCTATTGCTGTTACCTTTGGAGTCCATGAGGTTGGTAGAGATCTCAATATCTTTCTACCATGTCTCCAGTCTCGTAAGTCTTTCCAAACCCAGCCAGTCCATTGGTGATGTCTGTGAAATGACTGTACATCTGGGAGATGGACTCTCCGTACTGCATTTGAAACCTCTCGTATTGAGCTACCAATATGTCAATTCTTGTTTCCTTTACCTTGTCAGTTCCTTCATGTGTGAGCCTTAGCTTGTCCCACATTTCTTTGGCTGACTTACAGGCTGATATCTTGTTGAATTCATTCTTACTCAGCGAGCAGCATAGTATACTCTTTGCTTTGTTGTTCTGGGACAACTTCTTCTTATCTTCATCTATCCATTTGTCTTTGGTGTTGGTTACCTCGAGATCTCCTTCTTCGATTATTGTCCATAACTGGAAATCAAGTCCTTGAAGGAAGAACTCCATCCTTGTCTTCCAATAGTTGTAATCACCATCGAATAGAGGAGGTTTGTTGACAGATTGTCCTTCTACATGACCTTGAGCTGCCATTAATCTTTGCTCTTCAGATCGTGATATCTACTTGCTCGAAGAGACTTGGCTCTGATACCACTTGTTGCCCAGATAGCAAGCCCAGAGGGGGGGGGGTGAATGGATTGCTGAAATTTTCTTATAGAATATTCCTGTAAATAAAAACGCTTGACAGAAGACACTAAGTTCGATGGTTAAAGTTAGTGTTAAATAAAGACAAAGAGAACAATCACACAGACAATAGGAAATTTTATCCTAGTTTGGATCTCTTGTCACAAGGAGTCCTACGTTCAGTCCCCAAGCAACACCTTAGGATTTCACTAAGGGTACAGTCCCCCTTAAGGACACTTACACATCCAGCAACTGTTGGCCTTCTCTTCTCTACCTGAAGAGGAACTAAAGCACCTGATGCAACAGGTCTTCCTTCTTGCTGAAGGGAACAACCACCCACTCAATAGCACGTTTTCTCTTCACACCCAAAGAGGAACACTTAAAGAAAATGAGTAAAAAGTGGATGGCCCCTAGACCAAGCTAATATAAACTGTTTGATCTGAGGCAATGTCTGAGAGACAAAGAATATCGACAAGGAACTCTCTCTCAGATCTACTCAGGCTTCAAAGGCTAAGCAATTTGCTGTGGAGAGCTAAGAGCTACAGAAGGTTTGAATGGATGAGCGAGCTCTTCTTTCCTTCTAAGACCTTCAGAATGCAAGCTTGAAAAGTTCTCAGGGAAAAGATATCTTGCATGGAGTCACCAGTCTTCTATTTATCTTCTTTGAAAGATTTTGACCGTTGAAGTATCCATTGTCTCACATCTTCATGCACGTTGGAGTGTCTGGTCTGAAGTATCCATTGTCTCACATCTTCATGAACTGTTCTAGCTTCTGTCAGGTTGACAGGTCCAACTTGGCAACGTGCGCTTCTGTCGGAAACCCTACACACAATAAATGTTGACACATAGACAACTATCTTTGTCTAAACTATCAGTCAACATTAGTAGTCATACTACATGAAGATACACCAAAAAGGAAATGCCATTCTGTCACCATATAAAGCATGACTTTATGTGACATAAGTGATATAAGCAAAGATATATCGTGCAGAGATTTGTACCATCACAATAAATGTTAGAGAGCACAGAATACAACATAATTTGTGGGAAGACTTAAGGTCCACAGAGATTTGAAATGTATTGAATATCGTGTGAGAAATATCTTAAAAGGAATTAAATAAGAATATTCAACAGTTGTCTTAAACATAATCGTTAATAAAAGAGAGTTGATGTTTGGAGACAGTCTTTGTGCAGAGAGAGTCGATGTTGATATGAAATCGATGATATAATCATAATCCATGGAATGAAATCAATGTACTGTACAAAGTTGTTGTTTAACTAAAGTCGGTGTACAGATGAAATCGTTGTTTAACTGAAATCAATGTGCAGATGAAATCATTGTTTGAAATGAAGTCGTTGTTCAAGCAAAGTCGTTGTTTCATATGAAGTCATTGTTACTTATGAAATCGATGTTCTACCGAAATCGATGTTTAAGTGAAATTATTGTAGAAACAAAGTCGTTGTTTCATATGAAGTCGATGTTCTATCGAAATCGATGTTTAAGTGAAATCGTTGTAGAAATGAAGTCGTTGTTTCATATGAAGTCGATGTTACTTATGAAATCGATGTTCTACCAAAATCGATGTTTAAGTGAAATCTCTGTAGAAACGAAGTCGTTGTTTCATATGAAGTCGATGTTCTATCGAAATCGATGTTTAAGTGAAACGAAGTTGATGTAGCAACGAAATCGATGTTTAAGTGAAACGAAGTCGATGTAGCAATGAAATCGATGTTTAAGTGAAACGAAGTCGATGTAGCAATGAAATTGATGTTCTACTGAGGAAATCGTTCTTTAAGTGAAGTCGATGTAGAACCGAAATCGATATTCCGAATATGAAGTCGATACTTAAGTGAAATTGATGTTTTCTATGAAATCTATGTTCTACTAAGGAAGTCGTTATTTAAGTGAAGCAGTAATCGTTCTGAGCTTTTACAAAGAAGTCGATGTATACTTAGACAAAATATATGTAATAAGCTTCAAATGACAGTGAGTGTAGACAACTTACAGATTTTGTTTGAATTACTGCCTGTGGATAAACTTAGAAAATATTGTTAGATAATATTTTTCAGAGTTTTGTTAATCACTAAAAATACATATAATTCATAATAAATTATATAGAGATGGACTGATCATCAAAAGGTCTTTTGAAACAAAATAAAAGCATCATTTGTTCGTGCCTCCAACACACCAAGCACCTCTTATTCAAAATGTCAAAACAAATGTGCGTGCTAAAATGAGAACCCATATAAATAAATCAAATTGTGCTCCCCAACATGTGAATCAAATGCATTTTCATGGAAAACTCTAAAGCATGTTTCAAAAAGGGAGTCAACAAAACCAATCAAACTACAAGAATTCAAATATTAAATGTTATATTTGTGGTTGCTATGGTCATGTAAATTCCACTTGCTTCCTGAAGAGAAATGAAAAGTACTTTAACCTTGTTTGGATTAGAAGGGATTTCATTTCCTAATGGACTAATGTTCCCGGACCCAAATAAATTTGGATATCAAAATTTTTGGCATTAGGACTTCATGTTTATAGGGATGCCTTAATGTACTAAGTGATGATGGGATCAAACCGGAAGACATTCAAGGCATAACAAGAGATTTATGAAGAAAACAAACACAAAAGGTCAAAATCAAATGAATTCAAAAGTCATGTTAATTTCTACCCTTAACTCCTCTGAAACTATATTGTGCATGAATGCTAAATCTCAATTTACATGGATGGTTGGTTGATGTTTAACTTGATGAGTCTTAATGATGGAAATCCTTTAAGTAAGTTGATGAAAAAGAGCTCCATTGATTTTGATGAAAAACTGTCTGAAGTAAAGAGTGCAGTGGCTTGATGGTGAGAGCTTGTGTAATTATTTGCATATACAACTTAAATTGCATGAGATTCCCTGTGTGAGTGCATGTTCGTATTTGTGACACCCAATTCCATATTGATTTCTATGGCCACAACTCCTTGCATATAATTAATTGCAATGACTCAGGGTTAGAGTGCATGTTTCAAATATAGAGGGGGAGAGGTGAAGAGTGTTTTTTCATAAAATTAAGGGGAAATTAATTGGTTATGTCTTTAGTATCGTTCTCAGTATACAACTGAATTTATTCAACTTATGCACATATGCATTAATGAGTTTAATGGATATGAAGAATGAGGATGATGAAAACTTTACTTGACACTTTAATAATGTTTGATATTCCACATAATCATTGAATAATAATCGTAAGGAAAAAAGCTACCTACCTACAAATGTGTTCCAAACAATAAATTTAAGATGGATTACCTAAACGTAGTAACCAGGTCTCCCCAGTGAACAAGTGAGGACCTTCACATCAAACGGTAAAGGATACTGCAACATGAGAAAAGAAAAGGACAGAATGCATGCTACCAAAAATTGAGGATCTAAATTGAACTATGTGGAGTTGAAAAACATCCTCTTGTGTCAATTAGAAGGTTCATGCATCCACTTGTTTGATGACCATTACTTATGTTAATTCGTAGGTATATGAAATGTTATTAAATTTTGAGTGTATCTTAAGAAATTGTCCAAATACATGTACTAAATAACCCTTCTCTTGATGCATCTCTTTTTCCTTAGTGACCTTCAATTCAACACATTCTAAATCTTGATTCATTTTCTTTCTCATATCCCACTCCTGCCTTTTCGATGGTGTCAAAGGGGAGAAATATATATGGTATGTGTGTTGCTTGCTTGTGTGAATGCATGGTATCTAGTCTATGTTCAAAAATCAAAACAAAAACATGTTTATCTAAAATCCAAAATAGATGGATAACTAAAAATCCAAAAATGAAATGAATGTTTGATATGTTTGGAGTTTTTGGTTGAGGAATCTACGTGAGTTTTATCATCATAAAAAATAGAGAGATTGTTGTACTCCGTTAAATTTTGATGATAAAAAAACATTGTATTTGATGTGATAAGATTGGATGATTTAGATTTGATGTGATGGACCTCATGTCTTTATATTTTCTTATATATTTTGAAGGTCTAATGTGTGTGCTTATGTGACGACCCTCCTTATACCGGTACGATTAGACCAATCCATCGGTATAGTGAGTCTCGTCACAGTGGGACATTTACCCAAGCACTAACACACATGATTGAGATGTACACAAATATAAATACAGAGTAGCGGAAGAAAAGAACTACTATCTTTCATTTCATCATCCCCATTAAACATGCATGATTCATATAACAATTTAAAGATCTAAAGTCCACATAATAAAAAGCTAATTCCAAAATACATAGCCTGTCCACAATTTCATAATGTTTCAATTACAATGCCTCAACTACATACTATGAAAGCAAAATATCACAACAGTGACTCCTCCAAGCTACTCTCCTCGCTCGGAGTCGCTCTCCACGATCTCTTCCAAAGAAGTGGGGTCACCTACTAAACATGTATGCCGAAGCAAGGAATGAGTCTAATAGACTCAGCAAATAACTCCATACACATCACACATGCATATATCACAAGTAAGTTCTACTTTCAAATTCATTAAATCAAACATATAGCATGGTTGAGACAATGAAAATAAACATCATATCATGGTATTTCTACAACTTCACAACACATGATACATGATTCATGCCATCTCAAAACAAAATACCTATCACGTGCTTTCTACTCATCCCTTCACATGAGAGCTAACATTTTACATTTAAGCTAACAAGGTAGCCTTCTAAGCATGGAATCTCACACACATATATAAAAGAAGTACTCCTAACACGGATTCTACACATTCTTGTACATGTAAGGCATCATTATAAACATGTGAAGGTTGTTGTGTTGACATGAACTTTAATTTCATAACATGAATTACAAATTTACACTTTAATACATTTATATCACATGGTTACACATTTACACATTTACACATTCACATGGTCCACTTTTACACATTACACCACATGTACATGTTCACATTACACAATTTACACATATTCACATTTACATTTCACATTAGATGCCATGACACATAGTCCAAACCACCATTAGAAGGACACATCACATACACATAACACATAGACGCCACCTAGGCAACACAGTGACGACTCTTGGACTGCAGAGACCAGGAGAAGAACTGTCCACCCTCACCAGTGGTACTTGTCCACCTCTAAGATTTCATCCTAATGCCTATAGGATTTACACATTGAACCCTGCCATGGGGACTTTTCCACGGTACGGTTCCACAGCCCTATATGGAAGCAGTGTCACACACGGCACATTTTACACATTTCGGTTTTTAACACACACATATTACACAATATGACACATCACTTATAGTTTTATCATTAACACATGGTTCAATTTTCCTAAATCATGGTACTACTGTTGACAGGGTTCAAACACTTTGAAATTTACACTAATCAGGTTGGGAACACCTAATCAAACCCTAATTACGTTAAGCATGCATAAACCATTCAATTTCACATGGAAATTCACAACATAATCTACTGTTACCCAAATTTCATGAAAATTTAACCACACACTGTTTGCAGGTTTCAGACCACACACGCAATTTTTCACATTTTTTGAACTACATATAATTTACAGAAAATAAAATACTCGTTCATATGCCACAATTAATTCAATTATCATGGAAGCACAACATAATTATCGGTTTTGACAGTTCTCAGACCTGTATCTAACATGAACGTTATCACAGAAATTTTATCCAAATTTATTGCACATTACATAATTTACTAGAAATTTTTGACTAACCTACACATGCCCTCTATTTTCAATGCGAAAATTTCAACAATTAGCATGGTCATGGGAAAATTCTCAGATTTTCAGAACAGGGACTGACATACATATACATCACCTGAAAATTTTGGGGTAATCAAAATTTCACATGGACTACATAAATAATGGTCTATGTTCAGGACCTTTTCTAACATGCATTTCAAATAAATATAATAATTCTCATCATTTACAGAAATTCATCAAAAATTCACAACACATTCTATTAACTGCATTACATAACATGTAAGTTTACACTATATCCTCATGCGCAAAACTTCGGAAATTAGGTATATAAGGCAGAACAGTTTCTTGTTATGTCCTGAAGAACTTAACGGCAATGTCTGGCCGTTTAGAGGTGTTAACGGCAGCATCGTCTGCCGCCAACTGAGGATCTTGATGGTAAGGGATCTTGACATCAAGCTCCTGTCTGTGCAAAAACATAGACCGAGCTCTGAAGAATGGGTGAATGTGAGGATCCAGGACACGAGGAAAATCTCATAAAATCTTTAAAACCTACTGGACACATACATGGACTACGGGGATGGGTTACTTGCCTTTAGAAAAATCTCCAAAGGGGTTTAAATGGTTGTTGAAGCTCTCCTTGGGCAGTGCCAAGAAGCCTCCAAGATCCTCTTGCTCCGGGTTCTAAGATGGTGTAGCCTCCAGTCCAAGGTCGAGGAAGCCTTCCCCTATGCCCAAGCTATCTTCCAGTTGCAATGTCTCGCCGGGAGCAGCTTCAAATCGCCGGATCTAAGCTCTCAAAGTGCTGCCTCTCTTTAGTTCTTAGCTAGGGTTTTTCTCCTCTTTGCAAAGAGCCAAGAGAGCTCTCCAAGATGCAAGGTGAGTTGTTTTTATAAGAAAAGGCATGGGATCTCACGCTGGTCTGATGGGAGGGCTGAGAGCCGTTGGGGACATCTCCCCAATTGGTGAGCTAGCTTGCCCTGAAATTTCGGGGTCTGCTACGCACAGAAAATCAGAGAAGTAGACGTCCACATCCATGACCGTTATTCAGGGGTTAGCGTCCATCGACATTGACGTTTACTCCTCATGGGCGTCCATCCATGTTGATGCCAAGTTGCTCTTCGGACAGAGCTTAAAAACATGCAGAAAACCATGCATACACTATATATACTTACATGCCATATATGTAATATAATGTACTGTCACGCCCCGATATTTAGCAGCGGAATAAATACCGGGGGCGTGAACGATACAAACAGACGTATCACAGTTGAATAACGCAGAGTCACAATTGAATATAATAACACATTCGAGACTATAATATGGTCACCAAAAGTATACTTTATTCCATTCCATTCAACTAGTTACAACCTTGCATAAGAAGAACTCACTGAAAGGGTTCATTATTCAAATAACAATGTTTCTCTAATACATCAACTACTCAATTGTCTATTTCTAAACTGTCATCTACTCATATGGCGGGTGCTCATCACTCTTGCCCTGCCCCATCGGACTCCACTGGTTCTTCATCACTTCCTGAAAAGGGCAGGATGATAGGGGTGAGCGAACTAGCTCAGTAGGATTTACATCTCAATATTGTGCAGGCACTAATATACATGATTAACATTTTAAATAGGCAGATATGCACATGAATATGATGACAATGTATGCAATACTAACAGATTGAATAGCAGAATAGAACGGATATCATATCAGATCAAAATGTCGAGTTGCATATACAATGGATAGATATTTCAAGAGTAGAATCGTATCAAAGAGATTGGCCATATTCAGACAGATATCATACGTTCACATGATCAGACGTATCATATCAAATCATATCATATCAGATCAAATCAGACTTATCATATCATACAAAGGCACATTCACACTAATCTTGCTTATTTGTTTGTGCTATGCTAAGCACCAGAAGTCCAAACTCCCGCGGTTAATAAGTATGTTGGGGTGCTCCTCCCCAGGACCGGACCAGGCCCCTTTTTTTGCACAGCATTGGATCAAATTTGGACCGGAGTCCCACGTTGTGCCGAACAAACAGATTCATATTATGGCCACAGAGTTTCAATAACAAGCTCGTAGTAAAAGGAACATGATCATTCATAGAGTTAAGGAATGACAAACAGCTCAAGAGAACAAGGCAGGATAACGACGTATCTTCTGTTTCATAATTCATTAATGTCTTGACATGAGGATGTTTCTAAAGACAGATGTATGCAGAACATGTGCTCTAAATTCCCCACGGTGGGTGTGCCTATTCGTACAAAGGTGTAAGTGATGAGTCACAGATCTTTCCTAGCATGTATGCAATTGTCAAATGATTATTTGAACACCGAAAAACATAAAACTATTGAAACTCATATGCAAATTATGACATTAACTCCACTAGCAAGTCCATACTAACATGTATTCATCCCCACATTCATATCATATTCTTATCTTGTCAATGGACAATAAGCAAGATCACAAGATAATCCAATGGACATAAGATCAATCACAATTACACATTAGAATCATATTCATATCATTACTATTTTTCAATGAGTTGATTTATTTTAGGTCCATGCATACTATATAACATCATGCACATGCTAGTAAACATCATGAAATGATCAGACCCAAAATATGCAAATTTTTTTGTAAGGGTAGTGTCGACACACCCCTTACTGGTGTCGACACAATGCTTCAAACATAAAGCAAAATAATGCAGAACTGGTCAAGTAGTGTCGACACTAGATCAGGTAGTGTCAACACAGTGCTTCAAATATAAGGCAAAAAGGTCAAGTAGTGTCGACACTAGATCAGGTAGTGTCGACACTAGAGACAGCTCCCAGAAAACCTTCTAGCCAATCTGGGACAGTGTGTCGACACTAGCTCAAGTAGTGTCGACACTAGAGGCCTTCGCAGAACACCTTTTGGGCTGTTTTGGGACAGTGTGTCGACACTAGCTCAAGTAGTGTCAACACTAGAGGCCCTCCCAGAACAAACACATAGGTCAAGTGTAACCCGAAAACACATCTCATGTAGTGGTTTACTTACCCTGCTTATAACTCTCTAATGAATGACATTTAGATAAAACATTCAACACAAAAGATGACGAAGACAACTAGTAGAAGAACTTTTATGTTGGGGGTTTATCTGATTCGGTCTTGAATCCCAAGAAAATATAAAGAACAAAAAGCTAAGTGCAGCCCGAAATCGCAGTATCATATAGTGACTCTCTTACCATGCCATAACTCTCTAACGAAAGGCTTTTGGACAAAATGTCCAACATAAAAGATGATCGTGACTAGAATTAGAAGAACTTTCATGAAGAAATTTAGTCTAATTCCATGTCAAATCATTTACATAATAAGAAAAACGGAAAATCCCTAACTGTGCGAGACTTCGGGAAACCACGAATACACAATGTATACTCCATGAAAACTAGTCAAACCAAGTGCAAATGAAACTAGACTCAAAGAACTACATGATGGTGTTGGTTTTCTTTAATCTTGGCCCGAGAACACCTACCTTAGATGCTAAGAACTCTCTGCAGATTTCTAGGTTGATGCAGAGCGAGGTTGAGGAAGACCACGATTTTCCCCAGCCGTTCTCCACTTCCCCAGCGCTCCAAACTTGCTACTCTCGACCCCAACTTGTTCTAAACCTTCCCCAAGAGTTTAGGGATGAGTTCTTATAGTTTTAGGGTGTAGTTATGTGTCCTAACGGGACTAGGAAAGGGGCTGCGAGTTCTGTTTCCCACTTTCCACAAAATCTGGTATTCTCTCGCCCAAAAGAGGTAGCAAAGGTTTAGGAAACCACCTCTTAGAGTTGGGTCCGGTTTTCGCTTACCTTACATGACTACTACCTTAATTTTAACCCTAACTTGCCATCTCTAATTATGGCATAATTACATACACGAATTTCTGGGTAATTTCCTATCCTAGTTTATTTATATCCTTGGGCCAAATGTGCTCCATTGGCCCAATCTTGTTAATGGGTCATTAACACATGGTGTTGGAAGTCTCTCCAATATGTTTACTTAATTTATTCTCCTTTATTCCAAAATTTTTAAATCACTAAATTTTCGGGGTGTTACATCCTCCCCCACATAAAAAATTTGGTCCCCAAATTTACACATAATGGTGTAGTTCGTACCTGAGAATAGTTCTGGGTGGTTTTTCTTCATTCTTTCCTCTGTTTCCCAGGTAGCATTGGTAACTCCCTCTCGACTCCATTGGACCTTCACCATAGGTATGGTACGATTCCTGAGTCGTTGAATCTTCTGATCCAACAGTTTGATCGGCTTCTCTTCATAAGTCAGGTCCTCCCGAATCTCCAAGTCCTCATGGTTGATTACATGGTCGGCATGGAATAAGTACTTCCTCAGCATGGATATGTGGAACACATTATGCACGTTCACCAGCTGTGGAGGTAGTGCAAGTCTATACGCCACCTGACCAATCCTTTCTAGGATTTCAAATGGCCCTATGAATCTGGGACTTAGTTTTCCTTTGATCCCAAATCTTTGTATTCCCCTTGAAGGTGAGACCTTCAAGAAAACATGTTCGCCAACCTGAAATTCTAGTTCTCTCCTTCTCTTGTCTGCATAACTCTTCTGCCTAGATTGTGCTATCTTTAGACGTTCCCAGACAATTTGAACTTTCCTAACAGTCGCCTCAATTAAGTCGGGTCCAACCCATTGGTTCTCCCCAACCTCTTCCCAACAAAGGGGTGATCTGCAACTCCTGCCATATAAGGCTTCAAACGGAGCCATCTTGATACTTGCCTGATAGCTGTTGTTGTATGCGAACTCCATCAGGTACAACTGATCATCCCATCGACCTCTAAAATCTAGCACCAGAGCACGAAGCATATCTTCCACAATTTGATTGGTCCTTTCAGTTTGTCCATCGGTCTAAGGATGGAAAGCAGTACTAAAGTTCAGCTTAGTACCCATTGCTGTTTGTAAACCCTTCCAGAAGTGTGAAGTAAATCTAGGGTCCCGATCCGATATTATGTTAGATGGAACCCCATGCAATCTGACTACTTCCTTAACATATAGTGCAGCCAATACATCCACTGACTAGGTACTCTTAATCGACAAGAAGTGAGCCGACTTAGTCAATCGATCAACTATTACCCAAATTGCATCCATACCACCTCTAGTCTTAGGCAATCCCATGATAAAGTCCATACGATGCTATCCCATTTCCATTCCGGGATTTCTAGTGGTAGCAGTCCACCAGCTGTACGGAAATGCTCGGCCTTGACTTTCATACATGTTAAACAGTATGACACATGATCGGCCACATCCCTCTTCATGTTTGGCCACCAATACGACTTTTCAAGTCTTGGTACATCTTTGTTGATCCCAGATGAATCGTGTACTTGGACTGGTGAGCTTCATTTAATAACCTCTTCTTGAGTTCTCCATGATCAGGGACACATGTTCTACCTCGGAATAGTAATCTTCCCTCAGCTGATAGAGTAAAGTCAGTCTTTGTTCTAGCTTCTCCCTGATCTCAACTAAGAATGGATCCTCTCCCTGTTTCTCCTTGATTTCGGTCAGTAGATCGGATTGTATCTGGAGATTGGAAATCATTACATGTTTCTCCTTCTTTCCCATGTCTAAGTTCAAGCTTGCAAATTGCTCAGTAACTTCCATTCGCCCAACATCATACTAGCTAGCATAGCTCCTGGTTGTCTACTTAGAGCGTCTGCCACTACATTGGCTTTCCCAGGGTGATACTGGATGGAAAAGTCAAAGTCTTTCAGGTACTCTAACCACCTCTTTGTGTCATGTTAAGCTCCTTCTGTGAGAATAAGTATTTCAAACTCTTGTGGTAGAAAAGACTTTAAATTGCTCACCATAGATATAATGCCTCCAAATCTTCAAGGCGAATACTACAGCTGCTAACTCCAGGTCGTGAACCGGGTAGTTCACTTCGTGGATCTTCAACTGTCTTGAGGCATATGCTATTACTTTCCCTTGTTGCATTAAGACGCATCCCAGACCTGTTCCCGAAGCATCTGAATAAATTTCAAATCCTCCCTCTTCAGTGGGTAAGGCGAGGACAGGAGCAGTAGTCAGACACTTCTTCAAGTTGTTAAAGCTTTCTTCACATTCATTGGTCCACACAAACGGATTTTCCTTCCGGGTCAGCTTGGTTAATGGCACTGCAATCTTTGAGAAATCCTTTATAAACCTTCGTAATATCCTGCTAATCCGAGAAAGCTCCTGATCTCTGTGACGCTTCTCGTCTTTCCCATTTCAGTACGGCCTCAACCTTTGATGGATCAACAGCGATACCATCCTTGGTTACCACATGCCCTAAAAAGGATACCCCCTCAAGCCAGAATTCACATTTACTTAGCTTGGCATATAATTTATTCTCCCTTAAAATCTGTAATGAAATCCTCAAATGCTCCTCATGCTCTTCCTTTGTCTTGGAATAAATCAATATATCATCGATGAATACCACCACAAATTTATCAAATATGGGCGATAAATGCTATTCATCAACTGCATAAAAACTGCAGGGGCATTCGTTAGTCCAAAAGGCATAACAATGAATTCATAATGCCCATACCTGCTTGAAGGCTGTCTTGTGAATGTCTTCTCCTTTGATCCTCAATTGATGATAACCGGATCTGAGATCTATTTTAGAGAAGTATCTAGCTCCAGATAATGGTCAAACAACTCATCAATCCTTGGCAAAGGGTATTTGTTCTTGATGGTTAACTAATTTAGTTGTCTGTAATCTATACATAGCCTCATCGACCCATCTTTCTTCTTGATGAAGAGGACAGGTGCACCCCATGGCGATGTGCTTGGTCGGATGAAACCCTTCTCTAACAGTTCCATCAGTTGCTCTTTTAATTCCTTCAGTTCTGCGGGGGACATTCTATATGGTGCCCTAGATACTGGTGCTGCTCCAGGGACCAACTCGATGGTAAAATCGACCTCTCGCTCAGGAGGAATTCCTGGCAAGTCTTCGGGAAAAACATCAGCGTATTCGCTGACAACATGGATGTCCTCAACTTTGACTTCCTTCCTTGTGATGACAACAGCAGCAAGAAAGGCCATACAACCTTTCCTCATCATCCTTTTGGCTTGTAGTGCAGAGATAAGTGACAATCTCCTGCGGTTTCTATCCCCTGTGAACACTAGTTTTGGGTAATGGCTAAAGGTTACCCGACTTCTCCTGCAGTTGATACTAGCCCCATGTTCAGACAACCAGTCTGCTCCCAGTATCACATCATACCCCTCCATATCCATACATATTAAATTTGCTGGTAGGTTTTGAGTTTCAATCAACACTTCACTAGAGGGTATATGATTTGTAAGATTGGTGCCAGGACCAATCGGGGTTGACACAACTATTCCAGATTTCATTGGGACGGGTTTCACAGGTAGGGTATCAACAAATGTTTGAGATATAAAGGAATGCGTTGCTCCCGTATCAAAGAGAACATATGCGGGTCGGGAAAGAATAGTGAGTGTACCTTCCACGATACCTCCTTCTTCAGCAGCTTCCAGTTCCTGAATAGCTTGCAATCGGCCTTGCCTCTTCTGTCCATTCGGACGCTTATCTTGAGGGGTTTGTTCCTTCAATATTGGGCAGTCCGAGATCCTATGGTCACGACTACCACAGCGCAGACATCTCCCTTGTGCTCTCCAGCATTGTTCAGACCGATGATTAGCTTTGTCATAGTGTTTGCACCTTTCTCCTGTCGTCACCACTATCTGTTTACCTATCTCCTTTGGCTTTTTATCACTGGTTCATTCACCCCGCCACTGGCCTTTTCTTCCCAATGGTCGGCTGATACCTTCCTGTAGAAGACACTTGCTCCCTTTTCGCGGGTCTTCCCATAATTCTTTCAGCAGTCTCCATGGCATCTTCCAGTAACTGAGCCTTCTTTACCATGTCAGCATAGGTTTGAATGTCCATTGGCGCCAGTTGAGTGATGAACTGGGGCCTCAAGCCATTCAGAAAGCATTTTGCCTTCATCCTTTCTGTCCCAATTAAGTGAACAGCATATCGGGACAGACGAGAGAATAGGGCCTCATACTCAGCCACATTGAGTCCACTCTACTTCAAAGCCGCAAATTCGGCTGCTTTCCGTTCCTGGACCCTCTCAGAAAAGTACTTGGTGTTGAATTGCTCAATGAACTAAGCCCATGTTAGTTGCTGGCCATTCAATGTTGCTTCTACCGACTCCCACCATGCCCTGGCATCCTTTTCCAATTGGAAAGTCGCCAGTAGTACTTTGTTTGGTCTGTGCATTGCATGACCCTGAATATCCTTTCAATTTCCTTAACCCAGTGTTCAGCAACATCTGGGTCAGTACTCCCTTCAAACCTAGGCGGATCCATATTCCGAAAATTCCGATGGAGATCACCGGCTCCGCGGTTACCTCCACCTGGGTGGCTTGTAGGATAGCCTGAGTCAAGTTCTGTATTGTTCGTTGCATGTCCCTAGCCTGGGCACGTTCAGCGGCCATTAAGGTAATAAGTACCTTCAAGATAATAATATAAGTCAGTCATGTAAATATATATCACATGTGACTTCTATTCCCATGGTTCTACCCAAGCTCACATTAGGTACGACAGATTTTGACTCGTGTGATCTAGTTCCATTCTATGTTCTTATTCCCTTGGACCAAAAGTTTAAGGCTCTGATACCAACTGTCACGCCCTGATATTTAGCAGTGGAATAAATACCGGGGACGTGAACGATACAAACAGACGTATCATAGTTGAATAGCGCAGAGTCACAATTGAATATAATAACACATTCGAGACTATAATATGGTCACCAAAAGTATACTTTATTCCATTCCATTCAACTAGTTACAACCTTGCATAAGAAGAACTCACTGAACAGGGTTCATTATTCAAATAACAATGTTTCTCTAATACATCAACTACTCAATTGTCTATTTCTAAACTGTCATCTACTCATATGGCGGGTGCTCATCACTCTTGCCCTGCCCCATCGGACTCCACTGGTTCTTCATCACTTCCTGAAAAGGGCAGGATGATAGGGGTGAGCGAACTAGCTCAGTAGGATTTACATCTCAATATTGTGCGGGCACTAATATACATGATTAACATTTTAAATAGGCAGATATGCACATGAATATGATGACAATGTATGCAATACTAACAGATTGAATAGCAGAATAGAATGGATATCATATCAGATCAAAATGTCGAGTTGCATATACAATGGACAGATATTTCAAGAGTAGAATCGTATCAAAAGAGATTGGCCATATTCAGACAGATATCATGCGTTCACATGATCAGACGTATCATATCAAATCATATCATATCAGATCAAATCAGACTTATCATATCATACAAAGGCACATTCACACTAATCTTGCTTATTTGTTTGTGCTATGCCAAGCACCAGAAGTCCATACTCCCGCGGTTAATAAGTACGTTGGGGTGCTCCTCCCCAGGACCGGACCAGGCCCCTTTTTTTTGCACAGGCATTGGATCAAATTTGGACCGGAGTCCCACGTTGTGCCGAACAAACAGATTCATATTATGGCCACAGAGTTTCAATAACAAGCTCGTAGTAAAAGGAACATGATCATTCATAGAGTCAAGGAATGACAAACAGCTCAAGAGAACAAGGCAGGATAACGACATATCTTCTGTTTCATAATTCATTAATGTCTTGACATGAGGATGTTTCTAAAGACAGATGTATGCAGAACATGTGCTCTCAATTCCCCAAGGTTGGTGTGCCTATTCGTACAAAGGTGTAAGTGATGAGTCACGGATCTTTCTAGCATGTATGCAATTGTCAAATGATTATTTGAACACCGGAAAACATAAAACTATTGAAACTCATATGCAAATTATGACATTAACTCCACTAGCAAGTCCATACTAACATGTATTCATCCCCACATTCATATCATATTCTTATCTTATCAATGGACAATAAGCAAGATCACAAGATAATCCAATGGACATAAGATCAATCACAATTACACATTAGAATCATATTCATATCATTACTATTTTTCAATGGGTTGATTTATTTTAGGTCCATGCATACTATATAACATCATGCACATGCTAGTAGACATCATGAAATGATCAGACCCAAAATATGCAAATTTTTGTATGGGTAGTGTCACACACCCCTTACTGGTGTCGACACAATGCTTCAAACATAAAGCAAATAATGCAGAACTGGTCAAGTAGTGTCGACACTAGATCAGGTAGTGTCGACACAGTGCTTCAAATACAAGGCAAAAAGGTCAAGTAGTGTCGACACTAGATCAGGTAGTGTCGACACTAGAGACAGCTCCCAGAAAACCCTCTGGCCAATCTGGGACAGTGTGTCGACACTAGCTCAAGTAATGTCGACACTAGAGGACTTCCCAGAACACCTTTTGGGCTGTTTTGGGACAGTGTGTCGACACTAGCTCAAGTAGTGTCGACACTAGAGGCCCTCCCAGAACAAAACCCATAGGTCAAGTGTAACCCGAAAACACATCTCATGCAGCGGTTTACTTACCCCACTTATAACTCTCTAAAAATGACATTTAGATAAAACATTCAACAGAAAAGATGACGAGGATAACTAGTAGAAGAACTTTATGTTGGGGTTTGATCTAATTTGGTCTCGAATCCTGAGAAAACATATGAAGAACATAAAGCTAAGTGCAGCCCGAAATTGCAGTATCATGCAGCGACTCTCTTACCATGCCTATAACTCTCTAAAGAAAGGCTTTTGGACAAAATGTCCAACATAAACGATGATCGTGACTACAAGTAGAAGAACTTTCATGAAGTAAGCTTAGTCTAATTCGGTGTCAAATCGTGTGCATAATAAGAAGAATGGGAAAAGCCCTAACTGTGCGAGACTTCGGGAAAACCACGAATACACAATGTATACTCCATGAAAACTAGTCAAACCAAGTGCAAATGCACCTAGACTCAAAGAACTACATGATGGTGTTGGTTTTCTTTAATCTTGGCCTGAGAACACCTACCTTTAGACACTAAGAACTCTCTGCAGATTTCTGGGTTGATGCAAAGTGAGGTTGAGGAAGACCACGATTTTCCCCAGCCGTTCTCCACTTCCCCAGTGCTCCAAACTTGCTACTCTCGACCCCAACTTGTTGCTAAACCTTCCCCAGAGTTTAGGGACGAGTTCTTATAGTTTTAGGGTGTAGTTATGAGTCCTAACGGGACTAGGAAAGGGGCTGCGAGTTCTGTTTCCCACTTTCCACAAAATCTGGGATTCTCTCGCCCAAAAGAGGTAGCAAAGGTTTAGGAAACCACCTCTTAGAGTTGGGTTCAGTTTTGGCTTACCTTACATGACTACTACCTTAATTTTAACCCTAACGTGCCCTCTCTAATTATGGCATAATTACATACATGAATTTCTGGGTAATTTCCTGTCCTAGTTTATTTATATCCTTGGGCCAAATGTGCTCCATTGGCCCAATCTTGTTAATGGGTCATTAACACATGGTGTTGGAAGTCTCTCCAATATGTTTACTTAATTTATTCACCTTTATTCTAAAATTTTTAAATCACTAAATTTTCGGGGTGTTACATGTACACACTACTACAACATGTACTCAAACATATTTACAACTAATATACACATGCATACGTAAGTATACCAATGTAACATCGTACGTAAGTATCTACATATGCATACATGACAACTAATTCAAGGGCCTTACACCCTCTCCCCCTTAAGAAAACTTCGTCCTCGAAGTTTAAACTACACTACTCGAACAAATGAAGATACTTCTTCCTCATCGCCTCCTCAAGCTCCCAAGTAGCCTCCTCTCGCGAGAAGTTCCGCCATAGAACCTTCACTGACGTAATCCTCTTGTTCCGAGATGCTGGACCTTCCAGTCAAGAATAGCTACTGGTTGCTCCACATATGACAGATCTGGCTGTAACCCCACTGGCTCGTGGATAATAACATGAGACGGATCTTGAACATACTTCCTGAGCATAGATACGTGGAAAATAGGATGAACACTAGCTATAGCTGGGGGTAAAGCTAGCTCATATACCACGTTGCCCAATCGTCTGAGAATCTCATACGGGCCAATGAATCTAGGGCTCAACTTACTATGCCTGCCAAACCTGACAACACCTGGAGTAGGTGATATCTTCAAAAAGACATGCTCACCCACCTCGAACTCCAGATCCTTCCTCCTGTTGTCGGCGTAGCTCTTCTGCCTATCCTGCGCCACAACAAGCCTCTTCCTGATAAGCTGTATCTTATCCGAAGTCTCCTGAACTAACTCCGGACCGATCAACTGCCTATCGCCGGTCTCCTCCCAACATAAAGGAGATCTGCAAGGCCTCCCATACAACGCCTCAAATGGAGCCATACCAATACTCGCATGAAAGCTGTTGTTGTATACGAACTCCACTAGAGGTAGATGACGCTCCCAATCATCCTTCCAATCCAATGCACATGCTCTCAACATGTCCTCGAGTGTCTGGATAGTCCTCTCGAACTGTCCGACTGTCTGGGGATGAAACGCCGAACTGAGCTTCAGCTCCAAACCTAAAGCATCCTAAAGACCCTTCCACAACCTCGAAGTAAATCTCGGATCTCGATCCAAAATGATCGACTTCAGCACACCATGCAACCTAACAACACTACTAACATACAATCTAGCCAAGCTCTCTACTGACTGCTTCTTCTTCATAGGCAAGAAATGCACAGTCTTCGAGAATCTATCTACGACTACCCAAATCGAGTCATTGCCCCGTCTAGATCGAGGCAAACCCGAAACAAAATCCATAGTGACAGCTTCCCACTTCCACACTGGGATTTCCATCTTCTGCATAAGGCCAGATGGTCGGTGTCGCTCGGCCTTCACTTGCTGACACACTAGACATCGGGATACATAATCCGCCACATCCCTCTTCATGCCGGACCACCAAAAGGACCTCTTCAAATCCTGGTACATCTTAGTGTTACCTGGATGAATAGAGAATCTCGACCTATGAGCCTCTGCTAATACATGCTCACGGACATCTACAATAGCAGGAACACAAACTCGGTGATGGAATCTAATCACCCCAACCTCATCACGAGCAATGCCCGCCTTGCCCACTAACTCTTAGAGTCTAGGGTCGGCTTTTTGCTGCTCGATCACCTCATCCAATACCGAGGACCTAAGGGATAACTGAGCTGCAAAAGCTGACACAATGATGGCTCTAACTTGGTCAACGCACAAGCCTCATCCTCCAACATCTTCCAGTCCTGTTGGAGAGATGGTCTCTTCCTGCTTAGGGCATCCGCTACAACGTTCGCCTTTTCAGGATGATACTGAAGGTCGAAGTCATAGTCCTTCAAGAACTCAATCCATCTTCTCTGCCTCAGGTTTAATTCCTTTTGGGAGAAAAGATACTTCAAGCTCTTGTGGTCGATGAACACCTCAAATCTGACACCATAAAGATAGTGTCTTTAGATCTTTTGTGCATGAACCACTGCCGCAAGCTCCAAATCATGAGTCGGATAATTACGCTCATGCTCCTTCAATTGGCGAGAAGCATACGCCACTACCCTTCCTTGCTGCATTAGCACACAGCCTAAGCCAATCCAAGATGCATCCGTAAAAATGGCAAAACCTTCTGGACCACTAGGTAATACCAATATCGTAGAGGAAGTAAGCTTAGCCTTCAATAACTGGAAGCTACGCTCACATGTCTCGGACCACACAAACTTCTCACCTTTCCTGGTCAGCTGAGTCAATGGGGCGGCGATGAATGAAAATCCCTCAATGAATCGCCGATAGTAACCAGCCAAACCAAGAAAACTACGAATCTCCGAAGGGGTCTTGGGGGTCTCCCAATCCATAACTGCCTGGACCTTTGCTGGATCAACTGCTACACCAACACCGGAGATCACATGCCCGAGGAAATGAACCTCGCGCAACCAGAAATCGCACTTGCTGAATTTAGCATACAGCTTATGCTCACGAAGAACCTCTAACACTACCCTCAAATGCTGATGGTGTGTGGCCTCATCCGGAGAGTAGACCAGCACATCATCAATAAACGCTACAACAAAGCTATCTAAATACGGCCTAAACACCCTGTTCATGAGATCCATGAATGCTGCAGGGGCGTTGGTCAATCTGAAAGGAAGAACCAAAAACTCATAATGTCCATAACGGGATCTGAATGCCGTATTGGACACATCCTCACTCCGAATCCTCAGCTGATGATAACCAGATCGTAAATCAATCTTAGAAAAGACTGATGCATCTTGCAACTAGTCAAACAAATCATCAATACGAGGTAAGGGATACATGTTCTTCACTGTCACTTGGTTTAGCTTCCTATAATCGATGCATAACCTAAGAGATCTATCCCTCTTCTTTACGAGTAAGACAGGTGCGCCCCAAGGGGAAACACTAGGGCGAATAAATCCCTTATCTAGCAACTCTTGCAACTACCTCCTTAACTCGGCTAACTCCGCAGGTGCCATCCGATATGGAGCCTTCGAGATAGGAGAGGTGGCCGGAAGCAACTCTATGGTGAACTCTATCTCTCTATCCGGTGGCAATCTAGACAAATCATCGGGAAAGACGTCTGGAAAATCCTGCACTACCTCGATCTCTGCAAGAGTAGGTGACTCACCAGCCTCGGGTACTAACACTACGCTGGCAAGAAAAGCATCACAACCCTTGTTTACCATGCGCATCGCCTTCATGGCAGAGATGACTAACTTTCCCGCTAAGTTCCTTGGCAAGGGATGAGAGAACTCGTCCTCACCAGGAATGCGGAAAACAATCCTCTTCCCACGACAATCTACTAACGCATAGTGCTCCTCTAGCCAATCCAGACCAAGAATAGCATCAAAGTCCTTCATCTTTAGCAAAAAGAAACACCATTCTAGGACTCTATCCTCAATGCACACAGGTAACGACGGAATACAATTCCCAGTCGATACCGTACCCTCAGGTGTGTGTACAGACAACGGGACTTCTAAATCCTCAAACTCTATGCCTGACTCTAGAGCTAACTACCTAGCGAAATGCTCGGAGATGAACGAGTGAGTGGCACCCGTATCGAACAAAACCCGAGCGTGCACACCTAGAAGTAAAACTGTACCTTCGGTGACATGCCCCGCCTGCTCGACATCCTCTCGTGCTAGGGAAAACACTCGAGCTGGGGCTCGAGGCCTTCCTGGTCTTCCTGTAGCTGGTGCTACTGCTACTACCGCTTCTGAGGTTGGCGCTCCACACTGGACTCCCTGCTGAAGTCTCAGACAATCCTTGATCTTGTGGTCGCTGCTTCCTCACTTCAAGCACTTTTCTGCTACCATCCAACATTCCGCACCACCATGTGTCTTCCCGCAATGGGGACACTCCTTCTTCACACCAGGGGAACGTTGAGAAGGTACCTGAGTACTGCTGGCGGCTACTGGACGCTGTGGTGTCTGATACACTGCCTTCTTCTTATCCTGCCGCTGGAAAGGGGCCGCAGGTCTCTTCTGCAAAGCTTTCTTCTCCTCGAGGTACTGCTCCATTTCACCCTCCTGCCTACAAGCAACTCTAAGGGCCTCGTCCAAGGTACGATGATCGAACGCTACTAGTCTCGTCCTCAGTGATGGCTTCAGGCCCATCACGAACTTCTTTGCTTTCCTGTGATCATCTGTCACGATATGAGGTGCATATTTAGATAATTCTGCAAACCTGGCCTCATACTCGAGCACAGTCATGGAGCCCTGGGTCAAGGAAAGGAACTCCTGCTCCATCCTGTCCTGGATATGCTCGGGGACGAATTTTGCCCGAAAGAGCCTCACGAACTCGTCCCAAGCCACGTCAATAGCTCCGTCCTCGAATCGGGTATGCAGAAAGGAAGCCCACCACACATCAGCTCTCTCCTGCAACACAATCTTCATAAGCACCACACTAAACAACTCTAACTTAACAGGATATACAACATATAAAACTAACACATACCTGTAGCATATAGGTGGCTAAAGTAACCTTATCCTCGTCTGCACACCTAACAGCCCGGAATATCTTCTCGATCTCCCTCATCCAGCTTTTAGCTAGTAATGGGTCGCTCTCCCCCTTAAAAGAGGGTGGCAACATCCTCTTGAATCTTTCCATGATGGAAGGTCCACCATGGCCCTGAGCTGGAATTTGAGCCTGCTATAACAAACAACAAGCAACGCATATTCAACACAACATCATGCCATTAAATAAAGCAGACTACTCTTTGTTTTATTATTCTAACCTGAGCCTCCAACTGGGCCTGGAGTGCAGCCTGGGTGTGAGCCTGCGTCTGCATGGTCTGCACTAGACCCTGCATGAACACTCCATAATCCACTGGTGGCGGTGGGGGAAGTACAGGACCCTGAGGTGCCGGGGCCTGCTGCTCAGCCTGCTCCTCACGTCTCTGCTCGTCCTCATGAGCAGGAGCACCGCCACGTCTACCACGTGAAGCCATGGCTGCAATAAATTTCAGCCAGTATTAGAGCTATGTTAATTTACTCCTAACCATTTTCTTATCTATTTTCCATTCATTATTATTCAATTCTACACTGGTGGACAATTTTATAAAGATTTAGCATGTAATGAAGATGATGACTCAGATATTTATGTACATTCTCAATCAAGTCGCTCTGATACCAATCTCTGCGATGACCCTCTGTATACCGGTACGATTATACCAATCCACATCGGTATAGTGAGTCTCGTCACAGTGGGACATTAACCAAGCACTAACACACATGATTGAGATGTATACAAATATAAATACAGAGTAGCGGAAGAAAAGAACTACTATCTTTCATTTCATCATCCACATTAAACATGCATGATTCATACAACAATTTAAAGATCTAAAGTCCACATAATAAAAAGCTAATTCCAAAATACATAGCCAATCCACAATTTCATAATGTTTCAATTACAATGCCTCAACTACATACTATGAAAGGAAAATATCACAACGGTGACTCCTCCAAGCTACTCTCCTCGCTCGGAGTCGCTCTCCACGATCTCTTCCAAGGAAATGGGGTCACCTACTAAACCTGTACGCCAAAGCAAGGAATGAGTCTAATAGACACGGCAAATAACTCCATACACGTCACACATGCATATATCACAAGTAAGTTCTACTTTCAAATTCATTAAATCAAACATATAGCATGGTTGAGACAATGAAAATAAACATCCTATCATGGTATTTCTACAACTTCACAGCACATGATACATGATTCATGCCATCTCAAAACAAAATACCTATCACGTGCTTTCTACTCATCCCTTCACATGAGAGCTAACATTTTACATTTAAGCTAACAAGGTAGCCTTCTAAGCATGGAATCTCACACACATATAAAAGAAGTACTCCTAACACGGATTCTACACATTCTTGTACATGTAAGGCATCATTATAAACATGTGAATGTTGTTGTGTTGACATGAACTTAATAATTTCATAACATGAATTACAAATTTACACTTTAATACATTTATATCACATGGTTACACATTTACACATTCACATGGTCCACTTTTACACATTACACACATGTACATGTTCACATTACACAATTTACACATATTCACATTTACATTTCACATTAGATGTCGTGACACATAGTCCAAACCACCATTAGAAGGACACATCACATACACATAACACATAGATGCCACCTAGGCAACACAGTGACGACTCTTGGACTGCGCAGACTAGGAGAAGAACTCTCCACCCTCACCAGTGGTACTTGTCCACCTCTAGGATTTCATCATAATGCCCATAGGATTTACACATTGAACCTTCCCGTGGGGACTTTTTCACGGTACGATTCCACAGCCCTCTATGGAAGCAGTGTCACACACGGCACATTTTACACATTTCGGTTTTTAACACACACATATTACACAATATGACACATCACTTATAGTTTTATCATTAACACATGGTTCAGTTTTCCTAAATCATGGTACTACTGTTGACAGGGTTCAAACACTTCGAAATTTACACTAATCAGGTTGGGAACACCTAATCAAACCCTAATTACGTTAAGCATGCAAAAACCATTCAATTTCACATGGAAATTTCACAACATAACCTACTGTTACCCAAATTTCATGAAAATTTAACCACGCACTGTTTGCAGGGTTCAGACCACACATGCAATTTTTCACATTTTTCTGAATTACATATAATTTACAGAAAATGAAATACTCGTTCACTTGCCACAATTAATTCAATTATCATCGAAGCACAACATAATTATCGGTTTTGACAGTTCTCTGACCTGTATCAACGTTATCACAGAAATTTTATCCGAATTTATTGCACATTACATAATTTACTAAATTTTTTTGACTAACCTACACATGCCCTCTATTTTCAATGCGAAAATTTCAACAATTAGCATGGTCATGGGAAAATTCTCGGATTTTCCGAACAGGGACTGACATACATATACATCACCTGAAAATTTCAAGGTAATCGAATTTTCACATGGACTACATAAATAAACGTCTATGTTCAGGACCTTTTCTAACATGCATTTCAAATAAATATAATAATTCTCATCATTTACAGAAATTCATCAAAAATTCACAACACATTCTATTAACTGCATTACATAACATGTAAGTTTACACTATATCCTCATGCGCAAAACTTCAGAAATTAGGTATATAAGGCAGAACAGTTTCTTGTTCTATCCTGAAGAACTTAACGGCAATGTATGGCCGTTTAGAGGTGTTAACGGCAGCATCGTCTGCCGCCAACTGAGGATCTTGACGGTAAGGGATCTTGCCGTCAAGCTCTTGTCTGTGCAAAAACACAGACCGAGCTCTGAAGAATGGGTGAATGTGAGGATCCAGGACACGAGGAAAATCTCATAAAATCTTTCAAACCTATTGGACACACACATGGACTACGGGGATGGGTTACTTGCCTTTAGAAAAATCTCCAAAGGGGTTTAAATGGCTATTGAAGCTCTCCTTGGGCAGTGCCAAGACGCCTCCAATATCCTCTTGCTCCGGGTTCTAAGATGGTGTAGCCTCCAGTCCAAGGTCGGGGAAGCCTTCCCCTATGCCCAAGCTATCTTCCAGTTCCAATGTCTCGCCGGGAGTAGCTTCAAATCGCCGGATCTAAGCTCTCAAAGTGCTGCCTCTCTTTAGTTCTCAGCTAGGGTTTTTCTCCTCTTTGCAAAGAGCCAAGAGAGCTCTCCCAAGATGCAAGGTGAGTTGTTTTTATAAGAAAAGGCATGGGATCTCACTCAGGGTTTGATGGGAGGGCTGAGAGCCATTGGGGACATCTCCCCAATTGGTGAGCTAGCTTGCCCCAGAATTTCGGGGTCTGCTGCGCACAGAAAATCAGAGAAGTAGACGTCCACATCCATGGCCATTATTCAGGGGTTGGCATCCATCGACATTGACGTTTACTCCTCATGGACGTCCATCCATGTTGACGCCAAGTTGCTCTTCGGCCAGAGCTTAAAAACATGTAGAAAACCATGCTTACACTATATATATTTACATGCCATATATGTAATATGATGTACACACTACTACAACATGTACTTAAGCAATATTTACAACTAATATGCGCATGCATACGTAAGTATACCAATATAACATCGTACGTAAGTATCTACATACGCATACATGATATATATATATATATATATATATATATATATACAACATGACTCAACACACAATAAGATAAAATGACAACTAATTCGAGGGCCTTACAGCTTAATTGTAAAAAAGTAGCAAGTATGAAGACAAATACACGTGTGCTGAAGGCTAATGCAAAAACTAGGCAGAAGGCAATCTAGTTGACTAACATTTTGTATTGGTCGACCAACAAAAAAAGGTTGGTTGACTGAAAACTATCATTGGTCAACCAATTGTCCCAATGAACCTTGTTTGATGGTCAAGTCTGGATTGATTGACCGATGGCCAATATTGGTCGATTAAAATGTCATATTGGTCGACCAAAAATTGTGTTTGGTCAACCAAAGCTCCCAATGAACTACTTTAGAAGGACTAACAACACATTAATCGACCAAAGGAAAAAATTGGTCGACATAAGACAACATTGGTCGACCAAAAGTATACATTGTTCGATTGAAAATATTTTTGCAACTGACTAGATGTTTTCATGCAAGTTCATTGGTCGACTGAAGGCTCGTATTGGTTGATTGAGTCACGCACCAACATGAAATATGGGGACGTTGAGTTGATATATATATATACACAAGCATGTATATGTATATCAGGCAATAATTTCTTGCAGAGGAAAACTTATTCATAACATCCACTAGACAATATTTAGAATTTAGAGATAAAACAATTAGCTAAGGCTTTTATTAAACTCAAAACTAAATGTCTATTACATCCTCTATTCAGAGCCAATACACAGGGCCCATCATGGCCCTTACACAGCATGCATAAAATGTAACAATCTGCTATCAACTACTACTACTAGATAACTTGGGACACCCATCATGTTTATCAGTCCTCGTCAGTGTGTTCATCATCAACAGTTTCACCTAAAAAATATGAAGTATTTGAATGAGCGAGATGCTTAATAGGATTTATATCTCTTAACCATGAAGCTTTAAATGATTAACATGTTAACATGTTGAAGATCTAATGACAACAGACAATTTAAACAGTTGCTAGTAACTAGTATCAAAAGTACATGAACATGTCAAGAAAGTGATGAACAAGTATATATGAGAGATTCAAGTAAGCATTGCCATTACATGTCATAACACCCACCGGGGCTACAAGTACAAGTCAAGCAAATATTCATAAGATGATTGTCATATTCAATTAAACATGCCAAGTACTCGGGTGTAATGCCAATCACCCTCGTCAATTTAACTCCTATAGGCACATGCATTTTTCGGGCACTCCCTCTAGCACCAGACTGGACCCTTACATTGCCGATCATTAGTTGTGGATCCAAAATCCTATGTATTCTTAGGCAATCATTGATAGCCAAGAATATCAAGAATATATTTCAGAGTGTTTAATAAGAGTTTCAAGCATGATATAACCCCACGTATGTCCAGAAGAGAACAAGGATTCGAGAAAATAGAGTTTCTATAGTGAAACAAAGGATTAGTTGACCAAACAGTCAATTTTGGTTGATCAATAAGTCTTAGAAAACTATTTCAGTACTGGAAAGGCAAATTGGTTGACCTAACAGTCGACTGATGGTTTGTATATTAATGGGTGAGTCGATTCTTATATCTCAGGGAGTCTAAACTTTTACAGGGTCGATTCTTTTATCACTGAGAGTCGATTCATTAAGACTCAATTAATTAAGGGAGTTGATTTATTAAGGCTCGATTGATTAAGGGAGCTGATTTCGTTAACACTTGATTTGTTAAGGGAGTCGATTTCTACAGAGGCTCAGTTATCTTTATGACTCGATTCTCATTGAGACTCGATTCTAGTTGAGATTCAATTTTTACTGAGACTAGATTGTCACTGAGACTTGATTCTAAGACTCATTTTTTTATGAGACTTGATTATCATTGAGACTTGATTTTTTGACTTATTTTTAAGACTTAATTTTTTCTTTTATTTGAGACTCGTTTCTTACTTGTTACTCAAGTTTATCTTCTTTTTGAGACTCATTTTAGACTTATTTTTAAGACTCGACTCTATCTTATTTTTGAGACTCATTTATAGATTGCTTTTAAGGCTTGATTTTGTCTTGTATTTGAGACTCATTTTTTGACTTGTTTTTAAGACTCGATTTTGTCTCATTTTTTAGACTTGATTTCTTATCTTCTTTGTCCTTTTTGAAATTTGATTTTAATGGGGCTAGGAGTCATTCTTGACTTAGTCTAAGAGTTGATTCTAAGATTTGCTCTTTTATCATTTTCTAAGACTCAATTGGGTTTTTGTCTTTTTCCTGAGACTCGTTTATACCAGACTTTCTGGGATATTTAAGACTCAATTTCTGGAACTTGCTTTTAAGACTTCAATTTGCCAGACATAATTTATTAACAACTAGGACTTGATTATTTACTATTATAGAACTCAAATAATTTAATAAGTAGGGACATGATTGTTTAATAATCTATAGCTCAATGAATCATCCATCAGGAATTGGGTTGCTTAATAATCCAAAACTCTATTATGTCAATAGTTGGGGAATTAATTACTTAATATTCAAGAACTAAATTATTTAACAAGCAGGAACTAAAGGCATCTCTTACAAATGAAATTGAGTTTTTAAAAGAACCCAGTGTACAATTAATTTATGATTTTTATGATTTGACCTTTAGAATGGGAACTTAGGTTTCAACAAGGGAATTAACTCATGATACGAGGATACAAATCAAGATACTTTTAACCACAACACGAAAAGGTTATGAACATGGTCTCAGACCTTTAGAAACATAGAAAAAGATCTTTCAAGCAGGATGGCCATAATTCAGGATGAAGGACGATAATCATCGATTTTTTCATGTGCATTGGACTACCTACATGGTATGGTATTTGTAGGTGTGCTATGAGATTCAACTACAACAAAGTTTAGTATTGTTTACCTGAGAGAGAACACCTACAATAACAATTATTTAAGTTTAGCCTCAGAGATCACTTACCATTTTGACGATTGAATAAGAAGGAAACACAGATCGATGAAGAATATCATTGTTGGCTTGCTTTGCTCCTTCTCTCTCCAAACTCCTCTGCGTATTCCAGAAGAAAGGAAGAAGAATGATGATGGCAGCAGGTCTTCAAATTTGCTGCAACTCTTTTCTCCCTCTAGCTGGCTCTTTCTCATATCCAGAATCTCCAAATAGTAGTAAGAGATGGTTGGGTAGGGTTTCAGGTTATATTTAAAGGGGTATGGGTTTAGTATTCCCAACAGAAATCAAACTCCAAGCCATATGCAATTTCCTTTGGTTTCCTTCACATAATATGACTTCTTTTTCCTGATTTCAGTAGGTTTAGTATATTAAGCAACCCTTTCTTGATGGGTCATGGTTTTAAGTGACCATCTTTGGCTTTTTTCTATGTGCATAAGGATCCCAGTCCTATTCTAACTCAAATTGGAACCAATTTCCCTCTTCATTCCTATTTTGTTTAGGAGTTATACATAGATTCAAATTTACTTATTAGGTTACATTTTTAGGCAAAAATTAATGGCCCATTTAGCCTAGAGTGTAGCTTATTTAACCCAACTTATCAATGGGCTTTTAAGCACTATGAATTTATAAATTATTCCTTTAGAAGAATTTTTATTTACGTGAATTTCAAAAATCTAGGTTGTTACAAACGGATTCCGACAGTCTGTCAAATACGAACTTTCCAAATATGTTCGAATTGAATACAAAAATTGGCTAAATGGCAAGAAAGCATTTGGAAACCTTCTAGTATATACAGAGGCATGTTTCTCAGCTTAAGGCATGCAACCTTAAGGCTTTTGGATCCGTTCTGCATCTCAACAAGGGTTTTCTGTGCCCTGAACATCTAAATCAACCTGTACAAGGCTGTAAAGCGTCCATAGGAATAAGAATGTGAACTGAAGGCATGAACATGATGTGTATGATGTTGTGAAGAGAGAAGATCATTCCTCAAGTGTTGATATGTTCGTTGAACATCATAGGAACCCTTGATTGCGACTTCGAGCATTCAAGTCTTCATCATGTGTTGCAACCAAGACTAGAGGGAGATACTTCTTAGTTCGATAGGAGGAGTTGAAACTTATTCTATTTATTTTGAGTCTTCCTTTGTCCTATGTTGATTGTGGAAAATTTATCTATTAAGCCTTTTGTCTATGTTGGGTGTTGGGGGTTGTCCAAGCATCCGGGTGTGTTGTGTGGTTGGTTATTATTGTCCTAGGAAATAAACATGCAGTTGGGTTAGTTTTGTCTAAAAAATAAACATGTGTGTGGTGGGAGATTGTGTCTTGTTCTCGGTAAACAAGATAGTTGTACGTTGGGCCTCACAAGTGTGATGGGTGAACATAGGTTGCACGCATTGTATAATTGATCCACCTTAAAAATGTGTGCACTGTGTGGTTTGTTTCCATCTCTTCTATCTCCATTCACATGTGTGCATTAGGTAGTCATGGTTTCACTATGTTAGCTGAATTCGTTTCCGCCAAATTTAACATCTTAATAAGAAAACTAAAAATTGTATTTGAGCATAATCAATTCATCCCTCTCCTCTTGATTAGCCATTGTACTTTGGGACTTCAAATCTTAAGAGGGTCTAGACCTCTCACAATGACGCATTTGTGTTTTCATCGACTATAAATTGCTATGATGTAAAAATAGCCTTAGTTGATAATGGAAATGCACCCGATGTATTATCATACAAATGTTTTCTCAAGATGGATGAAAATCCACTAACTTTGTGTGTGATAAGGACCCCCCCCCCTCTGGGGATTTAATGGCCATGCCACTTATCCTAAGGAAGAGGTAAGCCTTCTTATAACCTTTGGTACTCCCTGAACTGTAACATTCGTGGCCAACTTTACTGTGATCTTGGGGTTGAACGTCTACAATGCAATACTCAGCCAAGATATCACCAGTCAGATAAAGGCGATGCCCTCGACATATCACTAAAAGTTAAAGTTCCTGACGAAGCAGGGGGCGGGAGAAGTTCAAGGTGGTCAAACTAAGGCAAGAAAGTGCTACTTTATTTGGACTAAGTTAGTAGAACCCAATGAAGACCATTGAGGAAAAGAGATTGTAGAGGAGAAAGTGACAACAAGTAAACCTAGAGGAGAACTATTGTCTATCCTCTTGTTAGATGATCTGATCTTAGAGGTCAAGATTGGTGCCGAATTATCTCCTGAACTACAAGTGCATATAAAGAGTTTCTTTTAGACTACGTTCAAGTCTTTATGTGGTCTGATTCCAATCTCTCAGGAATCCTAAAAGAGAAGGTAACACATTGGCTAAATCTTGACTTGATGGTCAAGCCAGTACAATAGCAGAAGAGGAAGCATGCACCAGAATGACATGTTATCATTAAGGATTAGGTTACCAAGGGAAGAGTTACTGGCCTATTATAAATAGTCCAGTACCTACCTGGCTCGCCAATGTCATAGTGGTGCCTACATCATTGGGCATGTGGCTAATGTGCATTAACTTCACCAACTTAAACAAAGCCACGCTGAAGGACGGCTACCCATTCCTGAGTATTGATCAGCTCGTTGACTCTACTTCAGGAAACGAGTTGTTTAACTTCCTTGACATGTATTCCAAATATCATCAAATCCGGATGCATCTATTCAACATTAAAAAGACAACCTTCTTCACTGATTGGAGAGTGTTATGCTATATACAAATGTTGTTTAGATTAAAGAATGCCAAAGCTACTTATCAAAGGCTGGTGAAAAATATGTTCATAGGACAGATCGACCACAATATGGAGGCTTATATTGACGACATGTTGGTGAAATATCCAAAGGCTGAGAACCACTTCATAGACCTGCTCAAAACTTTCGACATACTCCAATGGTAAAACATAAAACTTGACCTACTAAGTGTGACATTGAAGTTCAGTCCAACAAGTTTTTGAGTTTTTTGGTTATCCACCAAGGCATAGAAGCCAACCCAAGACAAGATCCAAGTCATCATGGAGATGCACTGACTACAAAAGATCAAAGACATCTAGCATCTCGCCGGTCGGGTCGTCGCCTCAACCACCTCATGTCTTGAGCAATAGAACGATGCTTATCATTTTTCAAGCTGTTGAGGGGACCAAAATCATCTTTTTCAATCATTTCTTTCAATGAGGATTGTGAGAAAGCCTTAACCGTGCTAAAGAAATACCTACAATCTGTAAGGTATGGTGTAGCACCCCGAAAATCCTAGTAATTAAAAATTAGAGATAAATCAAAATCTAGCAGTTTAACAATATTAAACTAGCTGAAAGCATACACACTATTATCACATGTACAAAAGCTATTCCAAAAATTAAATAAAATCATGGCTATACTCTAAACATGTATATCCAGTAATCCACCAAGGAATTTGGGCCAATAAAAATATCTTGGACCAAAAATAAAATCAAATGGAAATATTAACCTAAAATTCACAATATTCAAATAGACATAAATAGATGTGCTAAATAAAGTTAATTACACCATTAGTGGGCTCTTAAATTGGCCCAAATGCGTTCCCATCATGAGGGAAGGTTTCCTAATGACCTTCCAACCCTAACATGGATGTGAATCCTTAAATTTGGGAAGGGATCAACTAAACTTGGAACCCCCAAATCCTAGTCACTTTAGGACTCCTAAACAACCCTAGATTTATAAATACTCACCTTAAACCACTTAGGATTGAGTTGGCATCTTGTTGGGGTCATGTGGAGGCAAGCAAGGGCATCAGAGGAGGATGAGATCATCCCCAACCTCCAACTTCTTCCCCAACTTGAGTGGTTCTGCAACCTGTGCAAACCCCTCTCTTAGGAGTGATTAAAGGTAGGTAATCTCAGGCAAAAACTAAACAAATCATATATCATCTGAAAACTCTTCGAGTCTACTTTAATGTGCATCTATTTTGTCCAATGTTTATAGAGTGTGTTGCATGTATTAAGCATTTTTTGATCATCGTGCAGTTTAGAGATTTTCTTGTTAAATGCATAAATCATGCATCCCTAGGTCATAACAATCCGAACCAAATCCATAGAGTTGTTCTACTTCAAGTTTCCAACAACTTTCATGTTTAAAAGTTTTTCTGAAAAGCCCTAGAAACCCAAGTTATAAGCCAAACCATGATCGTTGGTGGTTTTCGGGAGTTTTTGGGTGAAACCATAAATCGTGTTCGGACCCGTGGATGCGAATTAGGTAAAGTTAATAGCATCCTATCGGAAGCACGTGATTCACATAGAAACACATATTGCCTTGCTGACGCAATTTAGAGCACTCCTGATCAGGTATTGTGCCTAGTACACATCAAATTGTATGCCATCTTATTTTCTGTGCCCTAGGTAATACGCGTCTAGTACACCTGACGCAGTTTGACTCTTTTTCTTGCCCCTCGGTCTTTGTGCATATTTTTTAACATAGATTCCAAGGAGTCAGATGAACGCGTCATACGTACCCGACACGATTCTATCATGAACCGATATGAACACCTAATATGTACCTGACGTGATTTTATTAAGAACGTGTCGCCTACCCTTGACGCAATTTAAACGCTTCTCCATAGCCTGACCCAATTTTAACCATGGTTCCAGAAGCCTTGTTTTCACTATTTTAATGTTTGTAAAAGGTGTTGTCTAGTCGTGACGCGATTTAAAAGTCTTTGAAAGACTGTCCTTTGTCTTATCAGTCTAGTTTAGTGCACTGTTGTTGTAATCCAGATCTGTCCAGTACCCTAAAAGATTCCAACCCATGTAAAAGTTTTAACAACTTGAAAATTATTCTAATAACTCTTAATTATTTTGATTGATCTTTCTATCATGTGATCGTTATATTCCATCTTGATGATCTAGCTTGTGATAAAAACTGAACTTTCATATCGTTAATATGTATAACACATGTTGATACCATATTATTTGTCTTGGCATATATAATGACCCCATGTTATTTTTTCCGCTATGTTTAAATCGATATTTATTACAGATATCGTGAGGACGTGCTTTCACTTACACACATGCACGATAAGCAGCCCCTTCTTAGCAGCTTGGAACCACTCTGTTGGACATTTCATTTTGGCAGACTAGGGACCGTTTTGGCTAGACCTCCGTAAGTCTCCGTACTCTGTGGATTCCCTTATGGAGGCCGAGTTGGTTGTACCATTAAAGTTCATAGGAGATAGCGGACACTTCCTTTCTCATCTATTTTCTCATAGAGCGTGATTTTTTTTATACACATGAAACCAAGTCACTAATGTAAAGATTGAACTAAATGGAAACTAAGTTGTTATGCTGCCGAATTTCTCTCTTGACACACTACCCTCTTAGAATCATGTTCACTAGGCTTACTATTCTTGAAATCATCACGAATGACATGATACCTTACTATTGACTTCTTGAAGTTTCTGTAAATTGGCCATGCTTGATTGTGGGTATCTACATTTAAATTGCTTAAGATGTAGGATCGAGCATGGCAAGTGTCCAAGGGCTCTAGTCTAGCCCCCTTGGCAGAGAGCCAAAAATGTACTATTAACCATGGGGGGTATAATGATTACTGGCATTGCATCACGCCGGGAGTATTTGCTTGTGTGAATGCTTGATACATAACCACACTACACGTGTTCATGGTATGCATTCCAAGGTGGCATAGATTTTTAATGCACATTATGACTCATGATTGATTATTATTACATGTTAAAAGTTTTTTCTTGTTACATGCTTGTTTGAAATGGTCATCTTGCATTCTTGTAAACTATTGATCTCTTGATTATTCATGCTCTCACATCATTCTTATATCTCAATACCTGAGCATTTTTGCTCACATGACCATATTGTTGTTACTATGACTATCTTACTAGTTATGTTTTAAAAGATTTATCATGCATGTTAGTACATCTTGTTTTACTCGTGCCTGCCTAGTTCTTAAAATTCTAATCACTTATGTCTGCTGAGAGATGTAAATCCTTCTGGGCGAGTGCACTCATTACATGCTTTCTTAACATTTTAGGTAACACTGATGTTAAGGAGGAGAACCAAGCTAGCGATGGGAATGTATCCGAGTGAAGAGCATTCTTCAACTTTAGGATTACTATTATTTTTATTTGAGAGTTAGATTGATGTAGTAGGTGGTAAAGAGTAAGAAAGATATGTAATTTTCCTTTTATTGAGTCTTAGTCATGTAGTTTAAATCTTGAAGTTGGTTATGTACTAGTCTTGATTATTGAAATGAAATGAAGAGTTGAGATTATAAATGCTCAAATTATTTGTGTTATATGTGATTGCTAGTTAGAGGCTTATTTCTGACTGCTCACGTCTCAATTATTCTTCTGTTGCCATGCTTAGGACGTGACATATGAACAGGAGGTGCGACGAAAGAAAGATGCATCATTGTCGGAAATTCAAAATTGAATAATAAATGGAAAACATGTGGAGAGAACTATTCTTTACCTTTGTAGGGTTGTAAACTCCCATATGGTTAGGGATAGGTGCGGAATTGATCTTGGGGTCATGAGCCGTTCAAGTGTCCAATCTCTAAAGGTATCCACACGAGCTTCGGTCGCAGATGGGTTCTAGGCACCATCCTGATTGAGCTTCACCATCCATTGAGGAATCTAGAAAGGGGAGGGGTGCACCAAGGCTAGAGAAGAGAGGAGGAGCGGCAACTAGCGCAAGCCTAGTTGCAAGGCCTAGCCAAGAGCCAACAAGATGTATTTATAGACTCTGACATTTTTCACAAAAACTAAATTACTCTCTATAATAACCAACTTACCCTGTCTGACCAAAACTCTATTATGTGTGTAATAGACCATTTCAAGTTCGAACCCTTAGTTGCCCCTTAGCACCATTTCAGTTATTTTAACCCCTTTTTGCCTTAGATTAACCATTATCCTATGAATTAAATGGGAATGAGAGAAGTAGTATTATCATGTACCTTGTTAACTACCCTATCTGGGTCTTAGCTGAGTTCCCCATTGGAAATTTGTGATTTCGATCAAAGTGGAACTTCGTATATGACGAAGTGAAGCTTTCGACTGGTCAGTTTATATCGTTGTCGGTCAAAGTGTAGCTTCGTATATGACGAAGTGTAGCCTCGACCGATCCAGTTTATTTCACTGTCAGTTGAAGTGCAGCTTCGTATATGACGAAGTGTAGCTTTGACTGATTCTATTTATATCGTGGTCGGTCGAAGTGCAGCTTTATATATGATGAAGTGGAACTTCGCATATGACGAAGTGAGCTTCGTATATGACAAAGTCAGCTTCGTATATGACGAAGTGAAGCTTCAACTATTTTTATTTATATCGCTGTCGGTTGAAGTGCAACTTCGTATATGACGAAGTGGAGCTTAGTATATGACGAAGTGAGCTTCGAATATGAAGAAGTGAAGCTTCAACTATTTTTGTTTATATCATTGTCGGTCGAAGTGCAGCTTCGTATATGACGAAGTGAGCTTTATATATGACAAAGTGAAGCTTTGACTGTTTTTGTTTATATCATTGTCGATCGAAGTGGGAACTTCGTATATCGACGTCCCTTAGTCAGTAATCGTTGTTTTATTGGTAATTAATGTTATATTGGTAATCGTTGTTTAATTGGTAATCGATGTTTTATTAGTAATCAATGTTTTATTGGTAATCATTGTTTAATTGGTAATCTATGTTTAATTGGTAAAGAATGTTTAGTTGGTAATTGATGTTCTAGTTAGCAAATAACAACCGATGTCTCGGTCAATAATCGATGCCTTGGTCAATAGTCGTTGTTCCCTCTATCCTCTTAGTGAACCAAAATTTAGTATAATCTTGTAGTATTAGTGCTTTTCTCAAATCGATGGAATGACCGTCATCATCTGACTCCTTTGGCTTGCCAACTTTCTGGCATGGATCCCTATGCCTGGCTGTATACTTCATACTTTTCTACAAATCGCGCTACTGGTCATGTGAAGAACCTTCCAATTATACCACCATCAGTCTCATCCACTGGATTTGTATCTACCTTGGGTTTGCATGTTCGCCAGGTGTGTAGACCCCCCTTGTTAGTGTCGCCCTACCTTAAAATTTAACCCTTATATAGCCTTGGTGGCCACTCCCAACGGACCTTTTCTATCTTATGCTGCTGGGAAACCGAAGGCTTGAGCTTGGAGCTGTAACCGCTTACTGGCGGACTTGGCCTTCTTGTTCTATGTGGACTTTCTGCTGGTTTTCCCCACACTAAGGTAGGCATAACCAATCTTTGATCCATTTGGGAGTCATCCTTCAACTTTCCAGTACTGTGCTATTTATGAGTCTGTAAGTTTTGTTCAGAAATTTGATTCGAACCCTTTCGGGGTAACCTGTGAGAATTCTATGTCTGATTGTCTTGGGAAGGGACTTTGATCCTTCTCTCTGGGGTGGTTAGGACTCCTCATGATTGGCGTCATGCATGAGGGGTCAGCCGTGATGACGGTTTCATCCCACAAGTTAAATGTGGGTGATTAGGCTCACTAACTTGGGCAAATTTGAGTATGTATGTATATGTAACATCCTGTTTCGGCTGGTGGTTAGCTATATGTTATACATCCCCTTAGAGCTTTGCTGATGCCATTTGCAAGACTTTGAATCTCTGTCAAGAAATCATGTCTTTGAAATATGATTCATGCATATCATTAAACATGCAATCTGTTATGTCTTCCATGCTATGTACTTTTTGTGTGACTCCTGTGCTTCTGCAACCTCATAATTATACTTTATTCCATGCTCATAAGCTTTTCATTTAGCTGGTTTGCCTGCTGGGTTCCTTTGGAACGCATGCCTTCATTGACACCATTTCAGATTCTTCTTCATGATGCGGTCCTCTCTCCAAGTCAACCCTTACTGCACCCATGCTTCAGGTTGGGTGACCTCTAGGGCTTTAAAAAGTTGTTTAAGCGTGGATGTACCCTTTTTATATCCAGACTTTCTGGCATGTAATCTTGAACAGACTATGATATTGTATATATGTTTAAGCGGTACTTTGCACTGGTGTTTGATGCTGTAACCGAACTTTGTATATTTAGTATTTCTACCATGCGTAGTACTTATGTTTGGTTTGCTAATATATATTGCATGCAGCACAGAAGGCCTTCTCATAACGATATGTAAGATGTTTTCGTTTGGTTAGTGTGCGTGTCACCTCTTAACTGGCCGGAAGGGTGACATGGCACTACAGATGGTATCAAAGACCAAGGTTATGGGATAGGGCTGAACTATGAATGACCATTCACTTAATAAAATGCTAATAAGAATTTGAGTCTGTGTACTTGAGTAATTATAACCTTCTGTTCTTAGGATCTAAGTTAGAAATTTCGTTTGGAAGTGCTAGTCTTTAACTAGGTGGCATTGATTCAGGAGACTGGACGAAGGAGCAAAAGGCTTGTATACTCCTAGGGAGGAGGAGCCCACTGATGTTGGAGGATCCTATGGGGGAGATCAAGACACCCCAGTTGGTGATACTCAAGGAGCTTCTGCCACACCCCACTTTACAGCATTTATGCAGTTGTTTCAAGGGTTTGTGCAGACCATGATGAGAAACCAAGGTATTACCCAGCAAGATAGATGTAGTAACTCTCAATTTTTAAATTGAAAAAAAATAAATTAAATTAAAAAAATTATGAATAAATTCAAACCCATTAAGTAAAACAAGACATGGGCTATCCTAAAAGGTTCATACATCAGTTAATGAGCTACAAAGTAAAAGCCCATTGTTGGATTGGAAATACTTAAGCCAAAATTCGTACCTTAAATATTAATAAATTAAAAAGGTTCAAGATTATCAATAAAATGACTCATAAATATCCTAAAAAGAGTCCTAACCCTATCATAACCTCATGGCCATGGAATTAAAGCCCACCCATGTCAAATGGAAGGATAAGTACTAGGAAAATGATGGATAATTATGGGAAATTCATAGTTGGAAGAGAGGAAAGAGTTTTGTGTTTAGTTTACCCTAAACATACAAATACACCTCCATTTCATCTCTAGCCACCCCTATTGAACCCTTAGAGCTTGGAGGACGAGGAGGAGGAGCTTTTGAATGTGGAGATCATGGAGAAGGAAGCTAGGAACAAGGAGATCTTTGAAGTTCTTCACTTTTCTTGCCCTAGGATTCAAAGTGCTCAAAGGTTGGCAATCTCTCACGCAAAATTAAATTAAACTCGACCCTAGATAGCGCATGATCCCATCTTCGAAAGCCCCATATTTTCCCCAGTTCCTATCATGTCATTTAAGAGTATTTCATGCTCAAAGTTTTGTCAAAAACATGTACCCGACTTGACTTGTTCCTTTTAAATCCAAGTCCATGCTTGATCTCGTTCCTTGAAACATTTATTGTACATGATATTTGATGTTAGAAATCTAATTATTCTATTTTCCCCCTTTTCTACCAAGTAATCTTTTCCAATTAAATCATTTTTCATCACTGTGTATGATTTTTGGTTCATCGTGAAGAACCTATTAATAGCATGCTTAGATTATGTTGAAAGCCTAATTACTCTTCACTATTGATACTTCTACATGTCTAGTTTCGTGTAAATTTGATTTCATGATTTTTTGTCAAGTATATGATTTTATACAAATTTTAAAAGACTCTTGTGTCAAGTCCTTACAGGACTGGACCACAACCCAAGGTGACTCAATTCACCATTTGGGCTTGCCCAGAACCTCTGAGAACGTGACAGCCCAACTGGTCGCGTTCTCATCCTGGTCGCAACACCGGCGGGAGTCACGTTCTGAACGGGATGGCTCGACACGTCGTGTTTTCCCTATCCTGTACTGGCTACCCTGAACGCAACAGACCTAGACGTCGTGTTTATGGACGGATCGCCCTGATCGTGACAGATCACCCCGTTGCATTTTGGTGCATCAATCAATTGATCTGAACCATTTCCACTGAACGTGATATACCTACCCATCGCGATTTGAACGCGATAGGGACCTACGTCGCGATTCACTGTGTGTCTAGAAAACCCTAATTTGCATGTAAATCATGATAATCATGTTTTACAATCATGGTTTAACCTTTGTAATGAACTGTTATGAACATTAACGTCAAGTTAGCATATTTTTTATAATATTCATGTGATTTATTTAATTAAAAGATGTGTGCACAACTCTAACATGCTAGCTTGATTTTGTCTCACATGCACACACTAAACGTGAATTTTTTCCATGAGACCTTATGGAAATTTACTCAATAATATATCTAGTAATTAAGTGCAATTATTCATATAAATTTCCTTATTATTTTAAATGGACTTGTCTTCATTTTGTTCATCGATTTGATACCGTTATCGCGTCCCTCTGCCTCGAGCACTCAAGGCTAGACGGACAAATGTTTCTATACATGCTTTATCTTGGCTTGGACGACCTCTCCGTTGGGAATACTCCTGACTGAACCAGGAATGCCTTATCAAGGCCTCCATAAGACTCCTTGGATTTGGCGGACGTCCATTGCCGATGAGTAGGTTGTGCCATTAATTCCCATTTTACCCTTAGGGATCAGCATGATCAAACGACCTTAGGTTTTCTCTCTTACGTTGAGATCATGTCAGACCTCTGGCCTGTGTTTGTAGCATGGCTATTGGGTGGTTAGTGACTTCCACCAAACTGCCAGCACACTTTTGTGTGTGTTTGCAACTATTACTATCGCCTGTTTATCGTTGTTTTACGAATATGACCCTTACTCTTATCTACGTTCTCTATTCCCTTATCTGTTCACGTTCTGTCTATACTCTCATCTATTCTTCAATTACTCTCATCTATTCTTGGTACTCTATTTGGCCATCTATTGATTGTCTAAGATAAAAAATGATCAATGCCAGGCAACATTATAAGGGCCCGATCTGGTCCTGGGAGGTGCACCCGAAAAGTGCTAGTGCCCATGGGAGTTTTAGTGATCAGGGTGTATGGCATAACATCCAAGTACTATACTATCGAGATTAATCTATGACAATCAATACAAGTACTATGTTCTTGCGGTTGAAAGAATATCAACCAACGTGCTATCATGACTAGTGCAATGTTGTGCAACTTGACGTGTTATCTCGTTATATGGCTAATCTTTTATCGTGCTATATGTGCTATTTTCTTGTGAAAAGTACTATCGTTCTCTTGCTATCATGTGACATTACTCCGATTATCGCTCATCCTGTGCTATTTATTTCATGTGTTTCAGGTGAGTCTGATGGGGACTACCACATGCACGAGGATGGGGATGAGCAAGAGCAAGAGTGACCAATCGTTTCGTTAACCAATCATCATAGTAGATAGTTTAATAGTTAGTACGTTGTTTTTATTTGAATAAACTACTCTGGGCCCATAGTTCTGGCCCTGAATTAGAGAATGTAATAGAACTTAGTGGAAGTTATTAATAAGATTGATTCATTTGGTATTATTTTCAATATGCAATGGTTTGATGTCTATTTCTTGCTATACTATTTATTCACTTGGTTATCGCTCTGATATTCTGCGTCGGGGCGTTACATTATTGTGGTATCAGAGCCTAGGTTGTTCTTAAGTATAGAATAATCTAGGTTGACTTGCCTCGACTAGAGTCAATTATTTTACCTATGTGAGATATGGGTAGAACCATGGGAAATAAGTTAAAATAAATTCACACACACACCAACTTAGTGCCACTTGAATATCTTATATTAAATTTTCTCTTGAAGGAACTTGAACAATAGCAATGGCAGCGCAGCGTGCACAACTCCGTGACATGCAGTAAATAATTCTGGAGCTGACTCGAGCCTCACTACAAGCTGCCTAGGGAGGCGATGGTAATAGAGGAGCTGGAGATTTGCACAGGAATTTCGGTAGTATGAACCCGCCTCGGTTCAGCAGAACAACTGATCTGGATGAGGCTGAACACTGGCTGAAGGAAACTGAACACATCTTCTACATCATGAAATGTGCGGATGGTGATAAATTACTGCTCGCTACTTTCCAATTAGAAAGAGATGCTCATGCGTGGAGGGAATTCGTAGAGGCCACACGGGCAGATGGACAATTCACATGGGATGAATTCAAGGAACAATTTAACTCCAAATACTTCTCGGAATGAGTTTAGGAGAGGAAAGCCTCTGAGTTTGTGTAACACCCCGAAAATTTTTATTTGTTGAAAAACTTGTAAAATAAGGTTATTAGACTTAACCATTATTCCTAAATTGAATTAATTGATATCTGGGAATGTTTAGCATTAATGAACGTTTCCCCAGTGTCGTACTCAGAGGTGTGCGCTCCCACAGGGCGACATCGGAAAATGACAACAAAATGAAAATTCGAGAACACCATAATTTCCAGAAAAATGAGGGGATCTCGGAAATATAAATTCCAAATTTTTCGGCATACGGACGTTGAGGATAAGTCGACGCGACTATTTTTCGGGTGATTTTTCACCTATTGTAAAATAAAATCTAAAATTAAATAAAAATCACCATAATTTGTAACATCATAGCATTAGCTTATGGTTGAAATTTCAATACAAATAGACTTCGTTTGGATATGTTACATGAAATATAATGGACCAGCTGAATTAAGGGCCATTTACGGTAATCGATTTTTGGGTTTTTCCTGGAGCTTACGTGTAAGGCTCCTAAAGGGTCATTACACCAGAGGGTTGGGCTATGATTAAGGTCTCTTGCGTGTAACCAAGAGGTAAGATGCATGGGCAACGTGTCAAAGTAAAAACCAAAAAAGTTCTTACCATGACACCTCATGGCCGACGTGCCACTGCATGAGGAAGTCATGAGGCTTATAAAACCCACTTTCCTTCTATCCATAACAGCCTTTTCTACACTCCTATTCTTGCTTTCCATTGCTCTTGGCTACTAGAAGTGTTGTGGAGGAGCTTCTAGAACTGCTGCTGGGGAGCAATTGGAGTTGCTAGCTCCGTTGCACTTGCAACTACTTCCACCTCTGCTCCGGTTGCTACTGTAGCTGCTACACTTGATGCGAACGCTGTTGGCATATCATCAACTTTGAGGGGGAAACATTTCTCTTGCTGGGTGTGGGATTTTCGTCAAGAATACTTGCAGGTTATCAATTAGCAAGGTAGGATTCGATCCTCTTCCTTTCTCTTCTAACTCATGTTCTTGAACATGTTTTAGAACCTATTGTTTGGATGTTCCAGTTTATGTTCTAGTGTCATGAACCCCCCTAGCACTACATGTGTGTTTTGTGTTGCTGTAGAAGCTACTCTTTAAGTTCACATAATCTGTGTTTGGAAAGGATACTCTTCCAGTATCATGTGGTAGTAGGTTCCTAGCTATCCATGTATAGGATTCATCTCCCTCTAATTCTGTTCTATCTTTCGTTCATGACAAGGAGGTCTTGATAAAGGAACAAGTTATATACCAGTAACTCCCATGTTCCTACCTCAATTGTGATAAACACATTCATATTAGAAAGGATAGGATCCTTGTCCCACTGGGAGATCAAGATCTTTCTTCCACTTTTGATACTTGTTCATGTTATGGAGTTGTGTAGAAGTCTTAACATCTTTAGAAACATGTAGGGACTTCTATTTAGTTTTTATATACTTCCAGTCTTGAATTAGAACTATGAAAAACAATGTAATTTAGTGTTCATATTGTAGGATTTTCCAATAAACCATTGCAATCAAGTTCATGCTTCCAATACTACACTACATTAGCTTATAGCCGGCCAAGTTCGAATTATCAATCTCTTGTTTCATCCCGATTGTTTAGCTTATAAACTACTGTGAGAACTTCAATTAGACTCTTATATTTGATATTAAACATGTCTTGGGTTATAAGTTTTATAATTAGGGCCTTTAGAACAGATTTACAAAGCACTTCTAGAAGTTCTGTAGCTACCTGTCGACAGCCGGCCCAAAGCTGTCGACAGGCGCATGCTAACCACAACCCAGATAACTGGGATTGTGTGTAGCTGTCGACAGGCCCCTGGTTGTTGTCGACAGATACACACAGTCCAGCAAACCTGAGTTCTGTCTGTAGCCATCTGTCGGCAGCCCCTTCTCACCTGTCGACAGTTATGACCCTGATTCAGATTTCAGCATTTTTTCATGTGTAAATCCTTGCTCAAAGTTCATCCTAATAGCCTACCAAGTTACCCTCTTATTTACTTTGATATTTACTGTCATTCTACTGTAAGGAATACCCACTTGAGGTACCTTGCTCACCCTTGAAATATTCTTGAGGTTGTTAACTACGAAAGGTACCCCATTGAGTCCATTCTTCTGTAATCAGTAACTGAGTTCATGTAACTTAATGTCTTGAGAGTCCAAATACTAGAACACCTTGTAAGTTATGATTAACTGATGATGATGACATTTATTGGGTCCTTCGATCCCACTTGACTGATATGCCTGTGCAAATAGGGCTGGTCCAGTCCTGGGAGGAGCACCCGAATTCATTTACTGGCCGTACGGATTGATAAAGGACAACTGACTGTCTAGCAAATTGGGCTGGTCCAGTCAAGGGGGAACACCCGAATTCAATTACTGGCCGTACGGAATGATAAAGGGCCACTGGATGTTTGGCATAGCATCAAATACTGTTGATTATAGTCATCCTGTTACCTGATACTGTTGATTACAGTCATCCTGTTACCTGCTCTGTGTGAATATATATATATATATAGGAACCAAATTATGAGATTCACTGTGAATTCCTGAGCACGTTTTGTAATTTATACCACTGTTCCAATTTTCATTATCATGATAAGATATTTGTTTGTTCATCTTTGGTATCAGTTAAGTCTTTTCTTATGTTTACATGAACTAGAACTTGAGTTTCAATGTGAATTCTTGAGCATATCCCATGTATCCATTGTACTGTTTCACATTCATTGTCATATTTAGATGCTTGTTGGTCCATCTATGATTTCACTCAAGCCTTTTCCTTGATCATCATACCGTTTAATCCTTTGATTTGAGAATTTGAATCCTACTGGGCTAGTTAGCTCACTAAATCCTATTTTTCAGGTATCTAGAAGGCGGGAACTTTGGGATTTGTGTGTGGAGAGACCATCCTTGACGACATTTTACTTTTGAGATTATAAATTGGAAGTCTTGTAATATTCATAGAATGACAATTGTCAAATTTTTATTTAATAGAGCTCCTGAGCAATTTGCTGCTCAATTAGTTTAAATTTTACTCTTGATTCCTCTTACGTTCACATTCTGGCATTTATAGATATATTAAATGTCGGGACGTGACAGAATGGTATCAGAGCATTAGTTCGATAAACCTAGGGATAACCTGTGAGGATGGGTAGAAACCCTGAGGTTAAGCTAGATAAGTATAGTTGGATATAGATTGTATTGAGTATGAATGAAAATTTAGAGGATTCCTTCTTTCTTTCATTCTTGCTTCTTATTCCTACACAAGAACTTCATAATTAAAGTGTTTACATGTATACACACTTGAAACAACCATAGATGTGTTGTTCTATTTCTTGTAACCATGCTTTCGCTAAAGTTTATGTTATGACTCAAGCATACTATGAAACTCATCCTATTAGAAGCAAGAAAATGTTTTCAGGAAGTGTTGCACTCCTAGCTGTCATCTTTTCTTAGATTTTCATGCCATAATATATCCCTATTATTCTACTTGTTTCCCTCATGGAAAGTGGTGTTTAGAACTGGAAACAAAACTCTTTTGATGTTGTCAATCATGTAAAAATTCATAGGAGTACTTGGTAGAATTTCCTATGGTAGTTTTTCAAGATTCCTGGAAGTTTAGATCACACCTGTCGACAGCCAGCATTTACCTGTCGACAGGTAACATGCTTCCAGAACCCAGAAATGCAGAACTAACAGTAACTGTTGACAGCCACTCCCTAGCTGTCGACAGATACCCTCAGAACCAGAAAAACCTTGCTCTGTCTGTTGCTATCTGTCGACAGCCACTTCCTAGCAGTCGACAGACACCAGTCTGTGATGAACTTGTTCTTCTTCAGTCAGTTAGAAGAGTCAGCAGGCACTCTGTAGAACTGAAACTCATACCTTATTTACATTCCATATCATTTAAGTTTCATTTACTTAAGATATTACATGTAAATAAGGAAGTACCCCCATTTGAATCCAATAAAAATATCAGAAAAATCATAACTATTACTAATAAAAACTCAACTTTCCCACCGAAGAAGAAAAACACAATTTTTACGATTCCATCAAAATAGCGTCTTTCTAATTTCTCACAATTTGGCCTACCTAAAAATTTCATAATTCAAGTAAACCTAGTAGAATGATAAAAATTCAAGGTCCGATGAAAAATGATAAACACACATATGACCTCTCCAAGGGAGCCCTCTCCTACTGAAGGAAAAGTCAAACCTGTTCACCCCTTAATTTACGTCAAAATGACTTTTGCATTGATATGCTATTATATCCAACTCTAAACAAGAATTAGTAAATGAATGATTCAATCGATCATATAGATTTCATGACTATCCTCGTGATATATTCTTCTGTTGACTTTCCAATTTTCTTGGATTCTAAATTATTATACCACTGAGATAGATTATTTAATCATTATCTACATCCATTCCTTACTAAACCAAGCAAGACTCTTTAATAACTTAAATGTGTTTAACACTCACATAATTGATGAATCAAAATTTCAAGATTGTTTTAAATCTCACGAATCTTATACGCATGGTAGGATTAAATCTATTTATGTCTACTGGAGTGGATAACCAAATAGATTGGTGAAGAAAAGAAATAGAAAAAAAATATATACTGGAGTAATTTCTGAAGAAATGCAAGAATATGTAAACATTTTGTACTAAAGTTTGGATTTGGTCAGATAATTCCTTAAACTCCTAATATCATTTCCTTCAGGCTAGAGTTTATTGCATTCTTCTTCTAACTATAACATAAGGATCAATTGTCCTTAAGTTGAGATTAAATCTCAAAATTTTGCTTCAACTAATCAGTATCTTGGCGTGTCAACACACACAAACAAATTGATTTGGGATAGTAGGAAGTTTTAGAAAAATCAACTCCATGTTTTCTAGACTTGACCTCAAGCAGGTGATCGCAGTTTTGATTAACTTAATTTAAATTTGTTTACTCAGCCCACGTAATGGGAGAAGAAGCACATTGGAAAGAGGTTCAACATGCAATGGACAACCTTGCTCAGTCCTTAGAATGGGTAGTTCCCATTGTTGATCAAGGAAAAATGAAGCTGTATAAGAATATTAATAGTCCAAACTCTCAAGAAACAGTAAGTATTACAGTGTCCATACGGAAGAAGACAGTTCTCCCCAGTAATAGAGAAATAGCTGGCAAACAGAAGATGAAGCGGAGCAAAGAGAACAAAAAGAGTAAGAAGGCCAACAAGCAAGCGAACATTAAGGCACAACTTAAGGAATCTTGTGCATGTTGTCACAAATCAGGTCATGTCAAAGAGAACTGTTGGCGGAAACTAGGAGCATGTTTAAAGTGCGGAAGTCTAGAGCATGGATCTCAGAATGTCCTGTACTCTCTCAGAGCAAAGACAAGAGTTCAGGAAAACTTGAAACCATAGGGAAAAAATGACTGAAGCTATTAGAAGTAATTTCATGTATAAGTCAATAGGACTTGAGTATAGTGACAAATACTTGAGTTTAGTTGTTACAATATATCAAAACTTGGTAAGTTTTTCCAATTAATGTAACTTTATAAGGCTGACTATAGAATTCTGTAATAGAAATCTTATGGGATAAATAAAATTCTTGTTATCTATCTCCATATTCTTCACATTCATCATTCTTGTCATACTTTATTAACCTTCCCAAGAGAATATGTATTTACATAACTCTCTAAGGAATAAAGTTATTCCTTAGTGGGGGAGACTTTGAGTATGATATACCACTGCCAGTGATAATGAACATAGTGAAGGTTGTATCTAATTGAACCCATAATCACAACATGGCTCTTTAATATCTAAAGATGCTAATATTTAGATCCCCATCAACTAACGATGATATGATTATATAGAGAGTGTAAACATCGTATGACATAATAATCATGACGAGATTGGTGAAACTAATCTGATTAGATAAAGTTTCAAAGACTGAAAACTTACATCTTTGTGATCCATCCAAACTAGTCAAGAAGTTTGGAGGACCAAACTCTGTTTAGTGGGGGAGAGTTGTAACACTCCGAAAAATTTTATTTATTGAAAAACTTTAAAAAAAGTTAATAGACTTAACCATTATTCCTAAATTGAATTAATTGATATCTGGGAATGTTTAGCATTAATGAACGTTTCCCCAGTGTCGTACTCAGAGGTGCGCGCTCCCACAGGGCGACATCGGAAAATGACAACGAAATGAAAATCCGAGAACACCATAATTTCCAGAAAAATGAGGGGATCTCGGAAATATAAATATCCGAATTTTTCGGCGTACGGACGTTGAGGATAAGTCGACGCGACTATTTTTCGGGTGATTTTTCACCTAGTGTAAAATAAAATCTAAAAATTAAATAAAAATCACCATAATTTATAAAATCATAGCATTAGCTTATGGTTGAAATTTCAATACAAATAGACTTCGTTTGGATATGTTTACATCAAATATAATGACCAGCTGAATTAAGGGCCATTTACGGTAATCGATTTTTGGGTTTTTCCTGGAGCTTACGTGTAAGGCTCCTAAAGGGTCATTACACCAGAGGGTTGGGCTATGATTAAGGTCTCGTGCATGTAACCAAGAGGTAAGATGCATGGGCAACGTGTCAAGGTAAAAACCAAAAAAGTTCTTACCATGACTCCTAATGGCCGACGTGCCTCTGCATGAGGAAGTCATGAGGCTTATAAAACCCACTTTCCTTCTATCCATAACAGCCTTTTCTACACTCCTGTTCTTGCTTTCCATTGCTCTTGGCTACTAGAAGTGTTGTGGAGGAGCTCCTAGAACTGCTGCTGGGGAGCAATTGGAGTTGCTAGCTCCGTTGCACTTGCAACTACTTCCACCTCTGCTCCGGTTGCTACTGTAGCTGCTACACTTGATGCGAACGTTGTTGGCATATCATCAACTTTGAGGGGGAAACATTTCTCTTGCTGGGTGTGGGATTTTCGTCAAGAATACTTGCAGGTTATCAATTAGCAAGGTAGGATTCGATCCTCTTCCTTTCTCTTCTAACTCATGTTCTTGAACATGCTTTAGAACCTATTGTTTGGATGTTCCAGTTTATGTTCTAGTGTCATGAACCCCTCTAGCACTACATGTGTGTTTTGTGTTGCTGTAGAAGCTACTCTTTAAGTTCACATAATCTGTGTTTGGAAAGGATACTCTTCCAGTATCATGTGGTAGCAGGTTCCTAGCTATCCCTGTGACGACCCTCATTATACCGGTACGGTTATACCAACCCACGTCGGTATAGTGAACGTTATCACAGTGGGGCATTTACCCAAACAATAACATACGATTGAGATACACACAATATAAATACAGAGTAGCGGAAGAAAAGAACCACTGTCTTCATTTCATTCATCATCCACATTTAACATACATGGTTCAATGTAACATTTAAAGAACTAAAGTCCCCATAATTAAAGTGCTAAAATCAATACATAGTTTGTCCACGATTATACAACTTCATGATAATTCTAGTACATTGTTCCAAATTACATACTATGAAAGTGCAAACGTCACAAGTAAACTCCAACAAACTAGTCTCCGTGCTCGGAGTCGCTCTCCACTGCCTCCTCCATGGGAGTAACGTCACCAACTAAGCCTGTACGCCAAAGCAAGTAATGATCTAAAAGACTCAGCAAATAACACTACACATAACGTACATGCACATATCACAGTAGGTTATACATACAAATTTACAAGACATAACATGGAGCATGCTTAATATTGAAATTTACAACCTATCAAGATGATTCTACAATTAAACACATGGTTTGTGCTTTCAGATTTTTTTCTAAATTCAAATTAAAATCTCCTATCACATGCTCTATATTCATTCCAACACATGAAAGCTATACTTCCAATTAAACTAAAACATGAAAGCAATTAAGCATGATTTTCTTGCATACATACAAGGGAACATACCTAACATGAATTCTACACATGCTTATACATGCACATGACCATTTTATATACTTTAAGCTTGTTGTTTTAACGTGGATTAACAATCGCAACCTAACACATGAGAACTACATTATCATTTAAAACACAACATGAGAGCAATTTCACATGGAATGGTCCACACATAATTAAGAATTGTCCCTAACATGGATTCTACGCATTGTACACCTATAAAATATGATCCTAAACACATTTAGTTTGCTGTTTTAGCATGATTCCAGATTTATCATGTCATGGATTCTCATCTCACAATCTCACATTTCGGTTTCAAAAATTTACACAATTTCTTATTCACATAGTTCACACTTTACACATTCACAATTTCACATGTTCACATTCTCACTTTACACATGAACACATTCACATTTCACATTCACATATTTAGTGCCATGACACATAGTCCAAACCACCATAAGAAGGACACATCACATCACATACACATAGATGTCACCTAGGCAATATAGTGACGACTCTTGGACTGTGCAGACCGGGAGAACAAGTCTCCACCCTAACCAGTGGTACTTGTCCACCTCCAGGATTTCATCCTAATGCTCTTAGGATCACAACACATTGAACCTTCTCATGGGGACTTTTCCATGATACGGTTCCACTGCCCTCTATGGAAGCAGTGTCACGCTTGGCACAGTTTTACACATTACACATACCGATTTTAGCACACATTTTTACACTTGACACTCACACATCTTTTCATTTTCTAATTCACACATATGGCTTTGTTTTTCCTAACATGGTACTACAGATGACAGAGATTTCACATTCAGTATCTTGCATTAATCAGGTTACACGCAATTTAAATCACTTTCACAAAATGTGCATTATTCACATAATCTCGCATGGGAAAATTCATATTGCATCATACAATTGTCCAATTAGCCTGAAATTTAACCACATGCTGATTACAGGTTTATAACCTCACATGCAAATTTCCAGATTTTTCTGAGTCCTATTGCATTTACAGAAATTAAAACATTCAATTGCATGTCATTCATAATTCAATTTGTCATGAAACATAACATGAATCTCAGATTTGACATTTCACAGATCTGAATCTATCATACATATTGTTATAGAAATTTTTCCTTGAATTTATTTCACAACATGTAATTTACTATAAATTTCGAATGACCTACTCATGTTTTCTATTTCCATTGCAGAAATTACAGTAAATCATATGAACATGAACAAATTCTCAAATTTGCAGGGTATGGACTGACACCTATACACATAGTATAGAGAAATCTAGGGCATTTAACTCCTCAGGAATCATGTAGACAGTAGGTGAACATACATAATCCATTTTCTCCAACATGTATTTCAATAATATAATAATTTATGCCATCCACAAAAAATCACAAAAATTTCCACACACATCACATTATCTATTTTACATAACATATAAAAATTACACTATATCCTCATGCGTCAAAGTCTGGAAATTAATTACTTAAGGCAGAACAGTTTACTGTTCTGCACTAAAGAACTTGGCGGCAGTGTCTGGCCGTTCAAGGAGTTGGACGGCCAGATCGCTGGATTCATATTGGAGATCTTGGCGGCAAGGCATTGATGCCAAGTTCCTATCTGTGCAAGAGCACAGACCGAACTCCAAATACAGGGAGAATGGGGGATCTAGGACACGAGGAAAAATGTGTAAAAATAAGAAAACCCTACTAGACACCTACATGGACGATGTGTGTAAGTTACTTGCCTTTCAGAAACTCTCCAAAGGGATCAAATGAGCCGGTGAAGCTCTCCTTGGGCAATCCCAAGAAGCTCCCAAAGATGCCTTCCTCCGGGTTCCTTGATGCAGTAGACCCCAAGAAGATGTCGGGGAAGCCTTCCTCTTTGTCCCAGCTACCTCCTTGTCGTGGTAGATGGCCGGAACCAGCTCCAGATGGTCGGATTTAAGCTTGCAAAGGTAGGTTTTTCTCACAGTCCAGAACTAGGGTTTTTTCTTCTTTCTCTCCTCTTCTTGCAAAGAGCCAAGGGGTTTTGGGGTTGCAAAAGGCTTGGTATATAGGAGAGGGGACTCTCCTTTCACGCGGGGGTGATGAGAAAGCTTTCAGACCGTTGGGGACAGCTCCCCAATGGCTGGGGTTGCTTGTCCTCGGAACTTCGGGCTGTGCTTGCATGCATGTCAGAGATCTTGACGTCCATATCCATGGACGTTGGATTAAGTATTGGCGTCCATCGATGTGGACGCTGGATCAGCATGGGCGTCCATCCATGTTGACGCCAACTTGGCCCTTCGGCCAGAACTCAAAACATGCAGAAACCATGCCTAACTTATACATATATACACATCATACATATGTATTATCATGTACACTATCACCATGCAATTCATACATTATTTACAACTAATTATACCCATGCATACATAAGTATAAATAGTTAATACATACGTAGATATGCACATCTATGCATACACAACATGAATTATTTACACAAAATTAAAATAATGCAACGAAATTCGAGGGCCTTACAATCCATGTATAGGATTCATCTCCCTCTAATTCTGTTCTATCTTTCGTTCATGACAAGGAGGTCTTGATAAAGGAACAAGTTATATACCAGTAACTCCCATGTTCCTACCTCAATTGTGATAACACATTCATATTAGAAAGGATAGGATCTTTGTCCCACTGGGAGATCAAGATCTTTCTTCCACTTTTGATACTTGTTCATGTTATGGAGTTGTGTAGAAGTCTTAACATCTTTAGAAACATGTAGGGACTTCTATTTAGTTTTTATATACTTCCAGTCTTGAATTAGAACTATGAAAAACAATGTAATTTAGTGTTCATATTGTAGGATTTTCCAATAAACCATTGCTATCAAGTTCATGCTTCCAATACTACACTACATTAGCTTATAGCCGGCCAAGTTCGAATTATCAATCTCTTGTTTCATCCCGATTGTTTAGCTTATAAACTACTGTGAGAACTTCAATTAGACTCTTCTATTTGATATTAAACATGTCTTGGGTTATAAGTTTTATAATTAGGACCTTTAGAACAGATTTACAAAGCACTTCTAGAAGTTCTGCAGCTACCTGTCGACAGCCGGCCCAAAGCTGTCGACAGGCGCATGCTACCCAGAACCTAGATAACTGGGACTGTGTGTAGCTGTCGACAGGCCCCTGGTTGCTATCGACAGATACACACAGTCCAGCAAACCTGAGTTCTGTCTGTAGCCATCTGTCGACAGCCCCTTCTCACCTGTCGACAGCTATGACCCTGATTCAGATTTCAGCACTTTTTCATGTGTAAATTCTTGCTCAAAGTTCATCCTAATAGCCTACCAAGTTACCCTCTTATTTACATTGACATTTACTGTCATTCTACTGTAAGGAATACCCACTTGAGGTACCTTGCTCACCCTTGAAATATTCTTGAGGTTGTTAACTACGAAAGGTACCCCGTTGAGTCCATTCTTCTGTAATCGGTAACTGAGTTCATGTAACTTAATGTCTTGAGAGTCCAAATACTAGAACACCTTGTAAGTTATGATTAACTGATGATGATGACATTTATTGGGTCCTTGGACCCCACTTGACTGATATGCCTGTGCAAATAGGGCTGGTCTAGTCCTGGGAGGAGCCCCGAATTCATTTACTGGCCGTACGGATTGATAAAGGACAACTGACTGTCTAGCAAATTGGGCTGGTCCAGTCCAGGGGGAACACCCGAATTCAATTACTGGCCGTACGGAATGATAAAGGGCAACTGGATGTTTGGCATAGCATCAAATACTGTTGATTATAGTCATCCTGTTACCTGATACTGTTGATTACAGTCATCCTGTTACGTGCTCTGTGTGAATATATATATATATATATATATATATATATATATATATATATATATATAGGAACCAAATTATGAGATTCACTGTGAATTCCTGAGCACGTTTTGTAATTTAATACCACTGTTCCAATTTTCATTATCATGATAAGATATTTGTTTGTTCATCTTTGGTATCAGTTAAGTCTTTTCTTGTGTTTACATGAACTAGAACTTGAGTTTCAATGTGAATTCTTGAGCATATCCCATGTATCCATTCTACTGTTTCACATTCACTGTCATATTTAGATGCTTGTTGGTCCATCTATGATTTCACTCAAGCCTTTTCCTTGATCATCATATCGTTTAATCCTTTGATTTGAGAATTTGAATCCTACTGGGCTAGTTAGCTCACTAAATCCTATTTTTCAGGTATCTAGAAGGCGGGAACTTTGGGATTTGTGTGTGGAGAGACCATCCTTGACGACATTTTACTTTTGAGATTATAAATTGGAAATCTTGTATTATTCATAGAATGACAATTGTCAAATTTTTATTTAATAGAGCTCCTAAGCAATTTGCTGCTCAATTAGTTTAAATTTTACTCTTGATTCCTCTTGCGTTCACATTCTGGCATTTATAGATATATTAAATGTTGGGACGTGACAAGCCTCAAGTTCCTCAAGCAAACCAACCAACGGCAAGAAACGACTGTTGAGCCTCGGCGACGGGCCAAGCCAAGAGCGGAAGCCCAAGTTCTTTAGCCCCTCTGCCCCAAATAAGCCCAAGTGTAAGCATTGTGACAAGCTTGGTCACACTGCTGAAGAATGGTGGAGGAAGGCAGGTGCGTGCCTGCGTTGCGGGAGTCGCGAGCATCGCAATGTCCCATACTTAAGGAAAATGACAAACGTTTGGGAGGACAGAAGAAGCAGGGTAGACTCCAAGCCGTGCAAGAAGTGGAAACCACTGAAGAAGGTGGAGTGGTGGAAGGTATGTTACAAGTCTTTTCTCAATCAGCATTTGTTTTGTTAGATACTGGCGCTACACATTCATTCATATCACAAGCATTTGCTGATACCCTAAATATCAACCTGCATCTATGGGTTTTGACTTACCTGTCACAACACCCCTGGGAGAGAAGCCAAATTGAACAAATTTTCCATTAGTCGATGTGATGATTGAAGAACTCAATCTAAGAGCCGACCTGGTGTGTGATAATTGCCCAATTATTGATGATAATCATGATATATTATTATATAATGGTCCTTAGTTTTACATTGACCTATTATCATTTTATTACAAAAATGATAATTTGATTAAATCTTTGTATGTGCTTTGTTTGCAGGATAATGGGCCAATCAACTTAAGGATTTACTAATGGACCAAGTTGGATCAAGAGAAAATGAGAGGAGATTCTAATTTTAAAACCTCTTTTGCTTTCCCTCTCTCTCTTTCTTTTCAATTTTCAAAACTCCCTCTGATTTTAAAAATCTCTCTCTATTTTCAAAACCTTTCCTCTTAACCATCTTCTCTTTCCTCCCTTCTCTCCACCCAATTTATAAACTCCCTCCTCTCTTTGGGGGGGATATCTTTTTGCTTTCTCTCTCTCTCTTCTTCCTCTCTGACGCCACACCTCCGCCCCTCCTCCTTCCCTTCTTCTTCTTCTTTCTCCTTCTCTTTCTTCTTTCTCTCTCTTCTATTATCTCTCTCTCTCCTCTCGAGCCAATAGCCTCCGCCGCGCCAGCCCGCGTGGCCTGTTTGCCTGCGTGCCTACCCGCGCGCCCGCCCATGCATGCCCTGGCCATGCCAGAGTCTGCCCGCGCTCGCCCCCGCCCGCATCTGCGCCTGCCTCCGCCTGCCATGCCCGCCAGCACATGCCAGCAGCCCTACCCGCGCTCGCTCGCGTTTGCCTCTGCACCTCCGCAGATGCCCGCCGTGGCCATGCCGCCCCCTCTCTCCTCTCTATGTGTATGCATGCATGTAGAGGAGCCATGCGCGCCCCTTCTCTCTCTCATCTCACTTGTTCTCTCGCTCTCTCTCTCTCTCTCTCTCTCGTCTCTCTTACTTCTCGCTTTCTCTATCTATCTCTCTTTCTCATCCTCCTCTCTCCTCTATTCTACTCTCTCTCTCTCTCTCTCTCTCTCTCTCTCATCCTCTTCTCTCTCTCTCTCCTCTCTCTCTCTCTCCCTCATTCTCTCTCTTTTCTCTCTTGATTTTTTATTTATTTTATTGTAACTGTTAGTTTGTTTTGTTTTAGTATAAAGTACTTCTTTGTAAACCCTTTTGTTTGTTAGTAGAATTAAACTTTAAATCTAAGTAGTATTTCTCCACTTAGATTAGATTTATTGGTTGATCAAATTAATTTTAGGAGTTGGTTTTAAATTCTCAACACACTTTTCTAATTAAGAAACTCAAGGTTTTCAAAGTTATAATCTTTTTCCCCGTGGATTTGATTCGGTCTCATCACTTAACTATTGTTAAAATATTTTGTACAAGCCGATAATTTTTAAGATTGTTAGCCACGTGTTTAACGACGCATTTGTAGGCTATCAGTGTGTATGCACATGGAAGGCTATGATGTAATCTTAGGAGCCGATTGGCTATCCACCTATGGAGCTAGTGTCGATTGTAGAAGTGGGAAGATTACTTTTAGTGAATTCCCTAAGCTATCCTTCATGGGACAAAGACACAAGAGACACTTGTCTCTAGTCTCTCCTATTTGGGCACAAGGCATGATTAGGAAAGGATGTGTGGCATTTCTTGCTGCCATAGTTTTTGAGAAGAAATCACCCAAGGTAGCAGACATACACATAGCTCAAGACTACTCTGATGTTTTCCCTGATGAGCTTCCAGGCATTCCACCTGAACGAGATGTCAATTTCTCTATCGATCTAATCCTTGGAGCTGCACTAGTGTCACGTCAACCATATAGAATGTCTCCTGCCGAGTTGAAGGAATTGAAGGACCAATTGATGGAATTGCTAGAGAAAGGTTTTATCAGACCGAGTACTTCACCTTGGAGAGCACCCATTCTATTTGTCAAGAAGAAGGATGGATCCATGAGATCATGCATTGACTACAGACAGTTGAACCAGTTGACCATCAAGAACAAATATCCTATGCCTCACGTTGATGAATTATTTGATCAATATCTGGAGCTAAGTAGTTTTCTAACATTGACCTTAGGTCCGGATATCATTAGATGAGAATCAAGGATGTAGATATTTATAAGATGACTTTCCGGAGCAGGTATGAACATTATGAATTTATCATTATGTCTTTTGGTCTAACCAATGCTCCTGCAGATTTCATGCAATTAATGAACAACATCTATCGGCCATACCTTGACAAATTTGTCGTGGTGTTTATTGATGATATTCTTATATATTCCAAGACCAAAGAAGACCATGAGGAGCATTTGAGGATCGCTCTACAGATCTTGCGCGACAACAAGCTCTATGTAAAATTGAGCAAGTGTGAGTTCTGGCTCAAAGAAGTTTTATTTCTAGGTTATGTCGTATCTAAAGATGGTATAGTTGTTGATCCTTCAAAGGTCAAATCTGTACTTAACTGGGAGAGACCAACCAATGTCATGGAGATGTGAAGCTTTTTGGGACTGGCTGGCTATTACAGGCGGCTCATTAAGGACTTCTCAAAGATTGCTATACCTCTTACTCACCTTACGAGAAAAGAGAACCCTTATGTCTGGAGCAAGGAGTATGAGAAGAGCTTTCAGACATTGAAGAAATGCTTGACATCTGCACCTGTTCTTGCATTACTAGTTGAGGTGAAGGATTCTTAGTCTATATTGATGCATCTGGAATCGGTCTTGGCTGTGTATTGATGCAGAATGAGAAGGTAATAGCTTATTCATCTAGACAACTGAAGCCGCATGAGGTCAACTATCCTGTTCATGACCTAGAACTGGCAGCAGTTGTCTTTGCACTCAAGATCTGGAAACATTATCTATACGGAGAACGATTTATTGTTTATTCAGATCACAAGAGCCTAAAGTACTTATTCTCTCAGAAGGAGCTCAACATGAGACAGAAAAGATGGTTGGAGTATCTCAAGGACTTTGACTTCAACATTCAATATCACCCTGGTAAGGGAAATGTTGTAGTTGATGCACTTAGTAGGAAGCCTATGACATCCTTATCTTCTCTAGTTATGGGTGAGATGCAGTTGTTGCAACAATTCTCCAGACTATACATAAATATTGAACAAAGGAGCGACCAGGTATTGGTTGCTAACCTTAGGGTACAACTCGACATCTTTGTTGAGATCAGAAATCAACAAGCAAACGATCCATTTCTAATCTGTGTCAAGGAGATTATAGTAGGTAGACCAGATTTCTCCATCACTGAAGATGGAAGACTGTTGTTTCATGGCAAGACCTCTGTGCCTGACAATGAAGATTTGAAGAGGAAGCTGATGGATGAAGCTCATAAGACTAAGTATACTATACATCCCGGTGCAACCAAGATGTACCAAGATATGAAAAGAACATTTTGGTGGCCTAACATGAAGCATGAGGTGGCTGAGCATGCCGTGCACTGCCTCACACGTTAGCAAGTAAAGGCGAAGCACCGATGTCCCACGGGTGTACTCAGACCCCTGGACATACCAGAATGGAAGTGGGAAAGCATTGGCATGGACTTCATCATGGGTTTACCCCGAACTCGTGATGGACTTGATGCTATTTGGGTCATAGTAGACCGACTAACTAAGTCCTCACATTTCTTAGCAATCAAGAGTACCTGGAGTGTGGATGTGTTAGCTGCATTATATGTAAAAGAGATTGTGAGACTACATGGAGTTCATGTATCCATAGTCTCAGATCGTGACCCAAGGTTTACCTCTCGGTTTTGGAAAGGACTTCAAGCTGCACTCGGTACTAAACTTAACTTTGGTACTGCTTTCCACCCACAAATGGATGGACAGACCGAGAGGATGAACCAGATCGTAGAAGATATGCTATGAGCATGTACCATAGATTTTGAAGGATGCTGGAATGAGCAGCTATCACTGATAGAGTTTGCATACAACAATAGCTACCAAGCAAGTATCAAGATGGCACCATTCGAAGCACTGTATGGTAGAAGCTGTAGATCACCTATGTGCTGGAATGAGGTTGGAGAACAACAATGGTTGGGACCTGACCTAGTGCAAAGTACTAGTAGAGACATTCAACTCATCAGAGACAGAATAAAAATAGCCCAGTCCAGGCAAAAGAGTTATGCAGATAAAAGAAGAAGAGACTTAGAATTCCAGATCGGAGCTCATGTGCTACTCAAGGTATCCCCAACCAAAGGATTTCAAAGATTTGGAATGAAAGGCAAATTAAGACCAAGGTTCATTGGTCCATTTGATATACTTGAGAGAGTAGGAGAAGTGGCATATTGTCTAGCATTACCTCCTCAATACTCCACCGTAAACAATATCTTCCATGTGTCTATGCTGAGGAAGTATGTGTACGACCTATCTTATGTGATTCGCTACGACAATATAGTCCTACACAAAGATATGACCTACGAAGAGAAGCCTGTCAGAATACTGGACCAAAAGATACAACAACTACGAAATTGGCCTATATCCGTGGTGAAGGTACTCTGGAACAACCATGGAGTCGATGAAGTCACATGGGAACTAGAAGCAATAATGAGACAAAATTATTTGGATCTATTCAGTAAGTTATTCTTCCTCTTATGATCATATGAATTTGGGGACCAAATTCTTTTTAAGAGGGGGAGGATGTAGCAACTCTTAATTTTTAAATTTAAAAAATAAATTAAAATTAAAAGAAATTGTGAATAAATTCAAACCCATTAAGTAAAACAAGAGATATGTTATCCTAAAAGGTTCATACATGAGTTAATGGGCTACAAAACAAAAGTCCATTGTTGGATTGGAGATACTTAAATTAAAATTCGTACCTTAAATATTAATAAATAAAAAAGGGTCAAGATTATCTCTAAAATGACTCATAAATATCCTAAAAAGAGTCCTAACCCTATCCTAACCCCTTGGCCATGGAATTAGAGCCCACCCATGTCAAATGGAAGGATAAATACTAGGCAAATGATGGATAATTATGAGAAATTTGGAGTTGGAAGAGAGGAAAGAGTTTTATGTGTTTAGTTAACCCTAAACATACAAATACACCTCCATTTTGTCTCTAGCTGTCCCTATTGAACCCTTAGAGCTTGGAGGAGGAGGAGGAGTAGCTTTTGGACATGGAGATTGTGGAGGAGGAGGCTAGGAACAAGGAGATCTTTGAAGTTCTTCACTTTTCTTGCCCTAGGATTCAAAGCGCTGAAAGGTAGGCAATCTCTCATGCAAAATTAAATTAAACTCAACACTAGATAGCGCATGATCCCATCTTCGAAAATCTCATGTTTTCCCCAATTCCTATCATGTCGTTTAAGAGTATTTCATGCTCAAAGTTCTGCCAAGAACATGTACCCGACTTGACTTGTTTCTTTTAAATCCAAGTCCATGCTTGATCTCGTGCCTTGAAACTTTTATTGTACATGCTACTTGATGTTAAGAATCTGATGATTCCATTTTCCCTAATTTCTATCAAGTAATCTTTTCCAATTAAATCATTTTTCATCACTGTGTATGATTTTTGGTTCATCGTGAAGAACCTGTTAATAGCATGCTTAGATCATGTTGAAAGCCTAATTACTCTTCACTATTGATACTTCTACATGTCTAGTTTCGTGTAAATTTGATTCTGTGATTTTTTGTCAAGTATATGATTTTATACGAAATTTAAAAGACCTATGTGTGAAGTCCTTGGAGGACTGGACCGCAACCCAATGTGACCCAATTCACCATTTGGGCTTGGTCGGAACCTCTTAGAACGTGACGGTTCGACTGGTCGTGTTCTCATCCTGGTCGCGACACCGGCGCACATCGCGTTCTGAATGCGACAGCCTGACACGTCGTGTTTTCCCTTTCTTGTACTGGCTACCCTGAACGCAACAGACCCAGACGTCGCATTTATGGACCGATCGCGACAGATCACCCCATCATGTTTTGGCGCATCAATCAATTTATCTGAACTGTTTCCACTGGATGTGACAGACCTACCCGTCGCGATTTGAACGCGATAGGGACCTATGTCGCGATTCTATGTGTGTCCAAAAAACCCTAATTTGCATGTAAACCATGATAATCATGTTTTACAATCATGATTTAACCTCTGTTATGAACAGTAACGTCAAATTAACATATTTTTGATAATATTCATGTGATTTATTTAATTAAAAGATGTGTGCACAACTCTAACATGCTAGCTTGATTTTCTCTCACATGCACACACCAAACGTGAATTTTTGTCATGAGACCTTACAAAAATTTGCTCAATAATATATCTGATAATTAAGTGCAATTATTCATGTAAATTTTCTTATTATTTTAAATGGACTTGTCATCATTTTATTCGTCGATTTGATACCATTATCGCATCCCTCTACCTCGAGCACTCAAGGCGAGACGGATAAACGTTTCTATACACACTTTATCTTGGCTTGGACGACCTCTCCATTGGGAATACTCCTAACTGGACCAGAAACTCCTTGTCAAGGCCTCCATAAGACTCCTTGGCTTTGGAGGACGTCCATTGCCAACGAGCAGGTTGTACCATCAATACCCATTTTACCCTTAGGGATCAGCATGATCGAACGGCCTTAGATTTTCTCTCTTACCTTGAGATCACGCTGGACCTCTGGCCTGTGTTCCTAGTACAGCTATTGGGTGGTTAGTGACTTCCACCAGACTGCCAGCACATGATCGTGTGTGTTTGCAACTATTACTATCGCATGTTTATCGTTGTTTTACGAATATGACCCTTACTCTTATCTACGTTCTCTATTCCCTTATATGTTCACGTTCAATCTATACTCTCATCTATTATTCAATTACTCTAATCTATTCTTGGTACTCTATTTGGCCATCTATTGATTGTCTAAGATAAAACATGATCAATGCCAGGCAACATTATAAGGGCCCGATCTGGTCCTGGGAGGTGCGCCCGAAAAGTGCGTGCCCATGGGAGTTTCAATGATCAGGGTGTATGGCATAACATCCAAGTACTATACTATCGAGATTAATCTATGACAATCAATACAAGTACTATGTTCTCGCGGTTGAAAGAATATCAACCAACATGCTATCGTGACTAGTGCACTATTGTGCAACTTGACGTGCTATCTCATTATATGGCCAATCTTTTATCATGCTAGTTGTGCTATTTTCTTGTGAAAAGTACTATAGTTCTCTTGCTATCATGTGACATTACTCTCGAGACTATACTTGGTCGTTACCTCTAGTGATCCTGCTTTACAAGACATTAATCACTTAAAGCATGCATGTTTGCATGAGATATTAAGTCCTATTGGGCGATTATTGCTCATCCTGCGCTATTTATTTCATGTGTTTCAGGTGAGTCTGATGAGGACTACCACACATACGAGGATGGGGATGAGTAAGAGCAAGAGTGACCAATCGTTTCATCAATCAATCATCTTAGTAGATAGTTTGGTAGTTAGTACGTTGTTTTTATTTGAATAAAGTACCCTGGGCCCATAGTTTTGGCTCTGAATTAAAGAATGTAATAGAACTTAGTGGAAGTTATTAATAATATTGATTCATTTGGTATTATTTCCAATGTGTAATAGTTTGATGTCTATTTCTCACTCTATACTATTTATTGCTCTGATATTCCACATCGGGGCGTTAAAATAAAGGAACGGGTATATCACTGAAAGAGAAATTTAAGAAAATGAGACCTCTGGCTTTTACCGAGACTAGTCAACCTAAAGAGGTGGAAGGTTGGATCAGGGAAGTGGAAAAGATCCTCAAGGCTATTAGATGTGTAGAGGAGGATAAGGTGACCTTGACCACCTACATGCTTCAAGATAGGGCAAATGATTGGCGGCAATGCATGATGAGAAATACCTTCAGAGGTCGGACTGATGATATTCATTGAGAGGAGTTTTTGCAAGCATTCTATGAGAAATATACCCCTTAGCACATCAAAGATAAGAAAGAGCTAGAGTTTTTACAGCTGGAGCAGAAATGTTTGAGTGTATCTGAATATGAACCTATGTTCACCCGCTTGGAGAAATATGCACACCACATATGCAGTGATGAAGTCAGAAGAATGAAGAAATTTGTTAGGGGTTTGAAGCCTGGGGTGCACAGTAGAGTGGCACCAATGGACCCTCAGACTATGACTACTGCTTTGAGGGCAGCCTTTTATAGTCGAAGCAGAATATGAGGAGTTTGTTAAGGATAAAGGTGCCAGACTTGAGAAGAAGAGAAGCTTGCCTAAGGAAGACAAGGAGGAGGGGAATAAGAAGCCTTTCACGGGACACCCTGAAGAAGAAGGCAGTAAGAGATGGCCGGTTTGTGCTCAATGCGACATAAGACACGCAGGGACTGAGTGCTAGAAGACCGCTGGAAGATGCTTTGGTTGTGTCCAAATAGGACACATGATTAAGGACTGCCCTCAGCCTCAACAGCAGCAAGCCCCAAAGCAACAACCCCGAGGGCAGGCTAGAGTTTTTGCCTTAACCAAAGAAGAAGCAAGGGAATCACCTACTGTGGCCGAAGGTACTCTTCTAACTGAGGGACTACATGTTAGAATTTTATTTAATCCGAGGGCCACTCATTCTTTTATATCTCACAAATTTTCCAACTTGTTGAATAAGGAAATAGCTTTACTTGTCGAGGGTATGATTCTTGACAGTTCCGCTAGTCAGATAGATACCCTCTCCTTAGCCATTACCAGTGTGAGTATAAGGATGGAGGACCGTAAGCTTCCCATTTATGTGTGTACACTTGATAGGCCAGATGATGATCTGATCCTAGGAATGGACTAGCTAATCACCTTGCAGTACTGAGTTGTCGAAATAAGACTCTGACTTTTAAGAAACAAGGAGTTTTAGGCTTACTAGTTCTAGGCGAGATATGCACTATTGGACCAAATCAGGGAGGCCCAGTTGAAAGGCCAAATCTTGTAGGGGCTATTAAGTAAGCCAGGTTTTGTTAAGAATGGTTGGGAGTAATCAGACATCAGGGTTGGAGATGTGTGCCAAGGGAGGAACGTTGTGTATCCCCAATTGGTTAGTAAGAAATCTTGAATTTTAAGGACGAAATTAATTTTTAGGAGGGTAGAATTATAATAGTCCATTTCAACTTCGAACCCCTAGTTGCCCCTTAGCACTCTTTCAGTTATTTTAACACCTTTTTGCCTTGGATTAACCATTATCCTATGAATTAAATGGGAATGAGAGAAGTAAGATCATGTACCTTGTTAATTACCCTATCTGGGTCTTAGCTGAGTTCCCCATTGGAAATTTGTGTTTTGGTCGAAGTGGAACTTTGTATATGACGAAGTGAAGCTTCGACTGGTTAGTTTATATCGTTGTCGGTCGAAGTGCAGCTTCGTATATGACGAAGTGTAGCTTCGACCAATTCTGTTTATATCGTTGTCAATCAAAGTACAGCTTCGTATATGATGAAGTGTAGCTTCAACTGATTCTATTTATATCATGGTCGGTCGAAGTGCAGCTTCGTATATGACGAAGTGAAGCTTCGACTATTTCTGTTTATATCGTTGTCGGTCAAAGTGGGAACTTCATATATCAACGTCCTTTAGTCAGTAATCGATGTTTTATTGGTAATTAATGCTTAATTGGTAATCGATGTTTTATTGGTAATCGATGTTTAATTAGTAATCAATGTTAGTTGGTAATTGATGTTCTAGTTAGCAAAATAGCAACCGATGTCTCAGTCATTAATTGATGCCTTGGTCAACAATCGTTATTCCTTCTGTCCTCTTAGCGAACCAGAATTTAGTATAATCTTGTAGTACTGGTGCTTTTGTTAGATTGATGGAATGACCATCATCACCTGACTCTTTTGGCCTACCAACTTTCTGGCATGGATCCCTATGCCTGTCTGTATACTTCATACTTTTCTGCAAATCGCACTGCTGGTCATGTGAAGAACCTTCCAATCATACTGCCATCAGTCTCATCTACTGGATTTGTATCTTCTGGTATGCATGTTGGCCAAGTGTCTAGACTCCCCTTGTTGGTGTTGCCCCACCTTAAAATTAACCGTTATATAGCCTTGGTGGCCACTCCCAATGGATTTTTTCTATCTTCTGCTGCTGGGAAACTGAAGGCTTGAGCTTGGAGCTGTAGCCGCTTCCTGGTAGACTTGGCCTTCCTGTTCTCTGTGGACTCTCTGCTAGTTTTCCCCACACTAAGGTAGGAATAACCAATCCCTCCTTTGATCCCTTTAGGAGTCATCCTTCAACTCCTCAGTACTGTGCCATTTATGAGTCTGCATGTTTGATTCAGAAATTTGATTCGAACCCTTTTGGGGTAACTTTTAAGAATCCTATGTCTAATTGTCTTGGCAACGGACTTTGATCCTTCTCTCTGGGGTGGTTAAAAATCCTGATGGTTGGCATCATGAATGAGGGGTCAGCTGTGACGACGGTTTCATCCACAATTTAAACGTGGGTAGTTAGGCTCACTAAGTTGGGCAAATTTGAGTATGTATGTATATGTAGCATCCTGTTTCGCCAGGTGGTTAGTTATATGTTATGCATCCCCTGAGAGCTTTGTTGATGCCATTTGCAAGATTTTGAATCTCTGCCAAGCAATCATGTCTTTGAAATATGATTCATGCATATCTATAAACATGCAATCTGTTAAGTCTTCCATGCTATGTACTTTTTTTGTAACTCCTATGCTTTTGCAACCTCATAACTATACTTTATTCCTTGCTCATATGCTTTTCATTTCGCTGGTTTGCCTACTAGGTTCCTTTGGAACTCATGCCTTCATTGACACCATTTTAGATTCTTTTTCATGATGCAGTCCTCTCTCCAAGCCAACCCTTGCTGCACTCATGCTTCAAGCTGGGCGACTTCTAGGGCTTTAAAAAGTTGTTTAAGCTGTGGCTGTACCCTTTTTGTATCCAGACTTTCTGGCCTATAATCTTGAACATACTATGATATTGTATATATGTTTAAGTAGTACTTTGCACTAGTGTTTGATGTTGTAACTGAGCTTTGTATATTTAATATTTCTACCACGCGTAGTACTTGTGTTTGGTCTGCTAATATATATTGCATGCATCACAGAAGGCCTTCCCATAATGATATGTAAGATGCTTCCGTTTGGTTAGTGTGTGTGTCGCCTCTTCACCGACTGGGAGGGGTGACATGGCACTACAATGTGTGACCCTCTAGGCCCATATGGTAATTTAGTTTTCAGCCCATTAAGTTAAGAACTCCCTTTTAACTTAATTATCATAGTCTATTATCTCATAATGGGCTTTCCAATGATGAGAAGCACCAAGCACTGCTTCGTGATCCCAAAAGACATAAATGATATGCAACCCATCATGGGACCTTTCCGTCCACAGATTACGCATAGCTATAGATCCTCATTCATACAATGTCTCAAGTCAAAATAGGATATGCTCATACTATCAAACCAATATGTTCGACTTAATGGAACCATGTACTCGTAATTATTAGATTCTCCAGAAAACTCCTTTTTATGGTGAACTCCCATACCTTAGCTAGGGATTTTTTAGTGCAAATCCATAGGGCATTCTCTCTCTAAATTCTTACGAAGAGTTAATGATCCCATGTTGTTCATGCAATGGCCTTCAGGAGATTTCCATTGAGTTCGAATAACTAACTGCATAGAACCTCAAATTTGGGGTTCATGAGTTAGCAATAAAAAACTCAATGGTCCGAAAACAAGACATCTTTGGTAACTCAGGTCAAGGAACCCACCATGTTGCTGAGACTGAAGAATGTCCTCATTGACAACTAGTATGATTACCATTAAGTGATTTTGGGTTGGGTAAGTTTAGTGAACACATTCATATGATGAGCACCTGCATATGTACCTTCATGTTACCACATTGATGACTAATGAGATTAGTCATACTTGCCCAATGAGTAGGTATCAAGTGCAATAGTCTATCTGGATTTTCGATGTCCCATCTCGAAGATCTCATGACTAGGAACATTTAGAATACATGTGTTTTGATCTTGTTATCATAATCTCATTATGATTCAATCATCATATCATGTGTTCAAGGACTTCACCACATCACGTGATAAACACACATAAAGTAATAAGATGCAATGTAGAAATGTCAGTATTATTATTTATAAGAATGAGATAATACAATAAATTATGCCATCACATCTCATGTGATTGGCTTACAAGGCATACATCTCTTTCATAGTCACCACCAACACTATTGAAATAAGTCCCAAGAGAGACTTTATCTCTACCTCTCGGTTATGCCTTGGATAGTGAGCTCGATTTTGGTACGAGAAGACAACTACATATAGTGATCGATCTACCATCAACAAAGTGCTCTTGGAAGTAGAGAGAAAGTACCTTACAACCGACAAGATCTATTAGCATTGATCACCTCAGCAAAATGTCTCCAAACCTATGTCTAGGTTCACTGCATCATAGTCCTTACTGACAAACCTTTGAGGTAGATCCTAGTATACCTCGAGGCATCTGACTGATTTATTAAGTGGGCTGTGGCTTTGGGGGCATTCGATATTTCCTATCAACCCCAAACTGCTATCAACGGTCAAACTGTAACGACCCTCTTTATACCAGTATAATTATACCAATCCACGTCGATATAAAGTGTGTCGTCATAGTGGGACATGTACCCAACACGACAAAGTAGGTAGAGATGTACACAAATATAAACAAATATATAGTAGAAATAAAGGTAATTCTTATTCCATCATCACCACACACATCCCACAGTCTATATAGTAGCAAAATAAATATACCAAAGTTCTCAAATAACCAAGTCCATATTACAATAACATCTCATGTATTAAGTAAAAAGAAAAGCACAAGCTAACGCAATGGCTCTTTAAGCCACAACTACTCCTCACGCTCGAAGTAGCTTCTCGCTATCTCCTCCTCAAACTCTGGAATACCTATCTCACCTATATGTTAAAGCAAGAATGAGTCTACGCAATAGACTCAGAAACAACCCATTGGCCACATCCATACACTTATCACATACACTCTACTATGTAAACTATCACATGATTCACATGCTTATTAGCAAGTACTATGTAAACATGCTTAATCACACAAACTGCACATGGATTTCCTACAACACATTGTGGTTAACATAACTTTAAAATATGACATATTTCCACATATTCATGTAATAAAAAATAGAGCACATACCTACTCATGATACTAACATGATATCTTTCTCATCTAATGCATTCATATACCACAATACTTACTCTTTGCTTACTGTTTTAGCATGAACATAACACATACACATGGTTTCACAATCTTTCACATTGGATCACATTAACACATCACTTTCACACGATCACATTGAACATTCACACTTGTTTTCATATTGTTTCACATATTTTACCGTGACACATAGCCCAAACCACCATAAAGAATGACACTATCACACACATATCACATACCCGTCACCTAGCACACAGTGATGAATCTGTTGGATCTCTTATTTTGATGATAGTCAAATATGATTCATTAATACTTTGAAATCATGCTTACATTTTTCTCTCACAATGTTTCCTTCATTTACAGCTCAAGAAATGGTCTGTGGTGTCGACACAGCTCAACTGTGTGTCGACACTAGTGCACTGTCCCAGAACAAAGTCATCAGTAAGCACCCAGTGGTGTTGACACAGTCTAGTTGTATGTCGACATTGGTTCCAGATTCCAGGAGATTGTTTTTGTGATATTTAGGACAGGGTGTCGACACATAGGTAAGGTGTGTCGACACAGTCAATCTATTTTTTTCTCTCTCTTTTCTATCTAATCAATAGGGATGCATGGAAGCTTTGGGAAAGGCTTTTGGGCGGGAACTTTTATGCCCACAGACCCAAGATACTTTGTGGACCCATGGGGCTATAAATACCCCTTATCTACTTGGCTTTAAAGAGAGATCGAGTCACACTTCTGTTCTTCCAAGACTCTAGAGAATTCCAGCCAATTCCTGAGGAAGGCTCCAACCTGGAGAATTGCTCCCAGATCTGAAGGAACAAGAGGTTTGTATACCTTAGATGATCCAATTGAAGGAGAATTTTGATCCATCTGAGTCTTCTTCCTGGAGCTGAAGTAGAAGAACTGATCCCCATTCCCGAAGTAGAAATAGGGATCTTCGAACCAGTCCTCTTCAATTTGGAATTCAATTACTCTGACTGGTTTCTCATTTCAATTTCACTCTATACTGTGTGTTTTTGTGAAAATGGTGCAATCCTTGTGCCCAATTTCACGTGTGTGTGATTGAACCTGAGATTTCTATATCTCAGAGTGTGTGTGTGTTCCTTTGTGACTTTTCTGAACTGGCAAGATAAGCCACACTTGTGTGTGTGTGTGTGGATGGTGGATGTAGGATACACTGTTGTGTAATCTGAACCACCCTAAATCTTTGTGTCATTGCAGTTTGCTTGTCTCTTGCGTTAGATGCTTGATAGGTTCGACAAAATTTCATCATCTAACTTGTCTAATTTGTTTAGAATTGTCATTAACACTCAGATTTCACACTCAATTAAGTTTCTCTAAGTTTCTGTTGGAGTGGTTTTTAAAATTTGGAGAAATCTATTCAACCCCCCCCCCCTTCTAGATTTCTAGTAGCAGTTTTTCCGCAACATTTCATTTGGTATCAGAGTGGGTTCTCATTACAAGTTTTTGATCTAACGATCAAGAGTTTATTGCTATGGAGAATGTTAGGGGATTTATTGCTGAAGGTCATTCAATCTCTAGGCCTCCTTTTTCTCGATGGATCTGACTATGCTTATTGGAAAAATAGGATGCAAGTATTCCTTAGAGCACAGAATTATGAGCTCTGGAAGATTGTTGACAAGGGACCAAATGAACTTCCTGAGGATGAAAGTCCATGGACCAAGGACCAGATCAACAAGTCCACACTCAGCTGGAGTGCCATGAACATGATGCAATCCAGAGTGTCCTCATGTAAGTCTGCCAAGGAGATGTAAGAATAAACTCCAACTCATTTATGAGGGAACTTCTGAGGTAAGAGAGACCAAGGCAAGTATTCTAGTCTCAGAATATGAAATGTTCATAATGAAGAGTGATGAAACTATTTCTGAGATGTTTGCTAGATTCATGCTTTTAGTAAATGGTCTTAGAAGTCTAGGAAAGGACTATTCAAATAGTGACCTTGTTAGGAAAGTCCTTAGATCACTTCCATCAGCTTGGCACACAAAGGCTACTGTAATTGAGGATTCTAAAAATCTGTCAACCATGCAATTGGATGAGTTAATAGGTTCACTCATGACATATGAAATTAACTTGAAAAGAAATGCTTCTTTGAACACATCTAAGAAACCTATTGCTCTAAAAGCTTCATCTAGCTCAAAAATTGTTACTGATCAATCTGATGAAAATGATGATTCTTCTGATGAAGAGAATGATGAAGAACTAGCCTTATTGACAAGGCAGTTCAAAAAGTTCTTAAGAAAGAAAGGAAAAGGTAAGTTCAAGCCCTTCATCAGAAAGGATATTTCAAGGAAAATGATTTCAATAAAAAATTGGAAACCACTAAAAAGACTGACATTATTTGTTATGAATGCAGGAAACCAGGACACATGAGAGGAGAGTGTCCTGATCTAAAGAAGAAGCTGAAAAATCAGATATTCAAGAAGACAAGAGCAATGTTAGCTACATGGAGTGATGAGGATGAAGAAGACCAAGGAGAAAGTAGCTCAGATGAGGAAGGTGACATGTCTTATGGCTAGGCATGAAGAAAATACTGAGGTAAGTCCTTCCTTTGAAGATTTTACAACTGATGACTGGGAGGAAGCCTATGTTGTGTTATTTGAAAAATTGTGTGAATTAAAATCTGAAAATAAGACATTGAAAAGAAAAATGAATAGCATGGTGCAAAGTCCTCAAGAATCTGAGCAATTAAAATTGTTGACTGATGAAATCAATAATCTAAAAAGGAGAAAGAATGTGTGGATGAACAAATTGATGAAATCAAGGAGAGATGTCAATCAATTGAAAAAGAAAAATAGATCTTGATGAATGAAAATGAAAAACTCATAAATGAAAAAGGGGTGATACAAGAGGAACTAAAAACTATTAAAAAAGAACTGGATGACAAAAAGAGACCTTGTCAAAACTTGTCAAAGGCAAGCAAAACCTAGATGCTATCTTAGGAATTCGAAAGAACACCATCAAACATGGTTTAGGTTTTCAGCCTGAAAACAAAGAAAAATTGGACAAACCTTGATAACTTCATTTGTTCAAGGTAGTACCTCTTATAGCAACTTTGAAGAGAACATCAAAGAAAAACCACAAACAAATCTAAAATCCAAAAACAAAACCCAAGTGAGACATGAAAAAGTTCAAAGCAAAAATCAACAAAAATGGAAATCAAATGATAGACCAGATTTGTATCCAAAGAACAACAAAAATTTCTCAGTTGGATATAATTTTCATACCAAAAGGAATAATGTTTTTACACCACAAAGAGTCATGATGTGCACAATATGCAAGAAATCTGGTCATACTGATGAAAAATGCAGATCAAGAACAAATTCCAAGAAAATAAAACAAATCTGGATTCCAAAACATCTTGCTGTTGAGCTGAAACAACTGATGGGACCAAAGCAATTTGGGTACCAAAATTTTTTTCTAAATCTGTTTTGCAGGAATGTCTTACAGCCCACAAGAAGGATAAGTGGTACCTTGATAGTGGCTGTTCAAGACATATGACTGGAGATAAAGGAAAATTTTCTACATTGATTGAAAAAGATGGTGGACAAGTAATTTTTGGAGGTAAGAACAAAGGTCAAATCACTGGAACAGGAAAAATTGGTAAGACTCCTTCAAGCTCCATTGAGAATGTTTTACTTGTTGAAGGTCTTGATCATAATCTCTTGAGCATAAGTCAACTATGTGACAAAGGCCTTAAGGTAATTTTTATTCTGAATCATGTGAAATTGTTGAAAAAGATTCTGGAAAAATAAAATTTCTTGGCCAAAGAATAAATAATGTTTACTTGGTTGATTTGAATGATCATCAACATGAAAATTTGTGTCTTGTTGCCAATCAGCATGATCTATTTCAACTGTGGCATAGAAGGTTAGGTCATGCTAGTGAAAATGTTTGAATAAGTTGTTAAGAAATTCTCTTGTGAATGGTTTGCCAAAAATGAAGAAAAAGAAAAATGCAATTATATGTGCTTCATGTGCCCAAGGCAAACAAACCAGGAAATCTTTCAAATCTGTTGCACCCTTAATCACCTCCAAACCCTTTGAATTGTTGCATATGGATTTATTTGGTCCAACTAGGACACTCAGTCTTAGTGGACATAGATTTGGATTTGTGATTGTGGATGATTTTTCTAGATTCACATGGGTGTATTTTCTATCTCACAAGAGTGACACATTAGAAAACTTCAAAGAATTTGTTGATAAAATTGAAAATGCAAAAATAAATAAAATCCATTCTATCCTTACTGATCATGGTGGAGAATTTGACAATAATTTATTTTTTTATTTTTGCAGGAATAAAGGAATTGAGCATAAGTTTGCTTCTCCAAGGACTCCTGAACAAAATGGAATTGTAGAAAGGAAGAATAGGACTCTAGTTGAAATGGCAAGAACCTTGTTGATTGAAAGTGAGCTTCCAAGAAAATTCTGGGCAGAAGCTGTCAACACATCATGCTATGTCCTCAACAGGGTAATGGTAAGACCAGTCCTTAAGAAAACTTCCTATGAACTTCTGAAAGGTAAGAAACCCCACATTGCATATTTTAGAGTCTTTGGATGTAAAGTTTTCATTCACAATAATGACAAACATGATCTTGATAAATTTGAAAAGAAAAGTGATGTAGGCATCTTTCTTGGATACTCTGAAAATTCAAGGTCATATAGAGTGTTTAACAATGAATCAAATAGTGTAGAGGAAACTCCTCATGTCATATTTGATGAGAATATTGAAAAATCTACTGACCTTGATTTGTGCAGGAATCAAGAAGAAGATGCTGACATTCTTATGAGAGAAAAAGATCAAACTGTGGAAAATGAAGAAGCTGTTGAACCTGAAACTGAGTCGACACCACAGGACACTGAGTCGACACCAGAGCAGGTAAGCACAGCAACAAGAGGTAATTTCAAATACTCTAAAGACCATCCACTTGAGAATGTTGTTGGAAATGTTCATGACAGAGTCCATACAAGATCTCATTTTAGAAATGTCATTGAACAAGATCATATGGCTTTTATTTCTCAAATAGAACCCAAAAATATTGAAGAAGCACGATGATTCTTGGATAGAAGCCATGCATGATGAATTGAATCAATTCAAAAGAAATAATGTTTGGAGTCTAGTTCCTAAAAATCCTGAAAACTCATAATTGGAACTAGATGGGTGTTTAGGAATAAGTTGAATGAAGAAGGAAAAGTTGTCAGAAATAAAGCAAGACTTGTTGCTAAAGGATATAATCAAGAATTTGGAGTTGACTTTGAGGAATCCTTTGCACCAGTAGCTAGATTAGAAGCAGTGAGAATTCTCTTGGCATATGCATGTTCAAAAACTTCAAATTGTTTCAAATGGATGTGAAAACTGCCTTTTTAAATGGTTATATTAAAGAAGAAATTTTTGTTGCTCAACCCCCTGCATTTGAAGATCTTGATAAACCTAACCATGTTTACAAATTGCATAAAGCTCTTTATGGTTTGAAACAGGCTCCGAGAGCATGGTATGATAGATTGAGCAATTTTCTGGTTAGTAAGAATTACTCAGAGGTAAGGTGGATCAAACTCTTTTCACAAGATCAATCCACAATCATATCATTGTAGTTCAAGTGTATGTAGATGATATCATTTTTGGATCCACTAACCCTTCACTGTGTGAAGAATTTTCTAATCTAATGCACAGTGAATTTGAAATGAGCCTAATGGGAGAATTACAATTCTTTCTTGGTTTGCAGGTCAAACAACATGAGGATGGATTCTTTATTAATCAAGCCAAATATGTCAAAGAGCTGCTCAAGAAATTTCACTTTGAACAAGCCAAACCAGCAACTACTCCCATGAGTACTAGCATCAAATTGGAAAAAGATGAAAAAGGTAAATTGGTTGATGCAAAGCAATACAGAGGTATGATTGGATCTCTTTTGTATCTTACTGCAAGTAGACCAGATATTCAATTTAGTGTATGTCTTTGTGCTAGATTTCAGTCTAGTCCAAAAGAGAGTCATTTGCTTGCAGTTAAGAGGATTTTTAGATATCTCTGTGGAACTTGTGATTTGGGTTTATGGTTTCCAATTGGATGTCTTGCTAATCTAATTTCATATTCTGATGCTGATTATGCTGGGTGTAAACTTGACAGGAAGAGTACTAGTGGATATTGTCAATTCTTAGGAAATTGCATGATAACATGGGCATCCAAAAAGCAACACTCAGTTGCACTATCTACTGCAGAAGCAGAATATGTTGCTGTAGGAAGTTGTGCAACTCAAGTGTTGTGGATTAAAAGTCAATTGCTTGACTACAACATTGATATTGGATGTTCATCTATCATGTGTGACAATACTAGTGCAATCAATCTTTCCAAGAACCCAATTCAACACTCTAGAACAAAACACATTGAAATCAGGCATCATTTTCTAAGAGATGAAGTTGCAAATAAAAGCATTGAATTAGAGTTCATCCCTACTGAAAAATAAATTGCAGATATTTTCACAAAACCTTTGGCTGAAATAGATTCACTTCCTTAAGAGAGACTTGGAATATGCAACTTGGAATAAAAAAAATGAGAACTTTGTGATTCGTTATGCTAAGATTATGAGGTATATCAAATGGTGATTAGTGGAAGAACAAGTTATGCTTGTTTGAAAGCTATCATTATGTGTTGAGGAAACTCCTCCACCTAGTACCCATGATCTAAAATGTGTAAGAATCATTCTGTTTTTTTCTTTTGTGTTGTGATTGTCATTCATGTGCTTGAAACATAATTGATCATGTATGTTTACTTGATGAATTTGACTGCCAAAAACTGAATGTTGAAGATTGACTGTTCCTAGATGATTACTTTCTAACATTGAATGTCAATTGGATGTCATTGAGTTGAATGTTGAATGGCTCATAATGCACATATTGAGGGGGAGCTTGTTACTTGAGAAACACAGGTAAGGTCTGAGAATTGAATTCAGAATTAGAACTGTTTATGAAGTCCTTTTGAGAACAAGTTGCTGGAGTTGATCAAGATAATGTTGAAGTCTGATTGAGTTGCTAAAAACTTTTGTGTGGTGAACATGTATCACACTGAACTCTATCCAATTCATGCTCATTCTTGTAATCATTATCTCTTCAATTTCAATTTCATCAAATTCACTTGATCATCTTACTCATTCTTTCACTGAAGAAGGATTTCTTTACTTGTGATGACAAATAGATGAGATCAATAACTCAGGGGAGCTAAAGAATTCATTACCATCTTTCTCTCATTAAACCAAAGTTAATTCAGTGTGTTGATGAATATCTAACACATGAAATGTTCATTCATTCTTCTGACGATCATAAGGGATGATTTCTTAAATGCTATAACATGTTCTTTCTGTTAACACTCTTTTTTTACTTTGAATTCCTCAAGTAATTTGATTTCTTTCATGGATTTTTGCTCAATTATGTATTGATTTTAAACACTTCCTTCAAGACTGATGATGTAAAGCTGTGTCAAAAGTCTCAATGTTCATTTTAAAGAAATGTTTTACAGAGCAATGGCATTGTAATCACGGGATTTGTATCCCCTTTTGAAATTGATTGTGAAGATGTAGGGATTAAGAACTGACCGTGATCGCCACCAATGCAGTCACCTCTTGATGTTCAGATGGAGGGCTGACTACCTTGGAAAGGAAATATGAAGAGGAAGGCGTACCTGATGATGCGACAGGAGGGGCGTCGCGATGCTTTAATGTGAACGCGACGTAGGCAGTGGCGCCTTCTTGATCGCGACACAGTGGTCGTCACCTTCTTCTTCAGTGGATGGAGACTTGGGTTCTTCGTCTTCCTACTCCTCAGCCAGCCGAGGGGCAAGAGCCTCACCTTGCTCTGACCTTCAAACACCTGCCAAAGTGATTCAAATAACAAAACACCCATTAGAACTCGTGTGTAGATGATCTATTCAATGAAAAGCATGGAATCATAGACTAATATGGAGGGAACTCACGAGATTGGGGCTTTTAACCCCTGTGGGTGTTAAGAATAGGTGTGTGTGTCGTCATGATCTAATTTAAACTATGAAGAAAACGAAGCTATGCATGCATGAAATCAAAGAAATAAAGAGAAGAAGGAAAGGAGATTGTGTAGCCGATGGGAAAACGCCCTGGAGGGCTCTTGCTGATCGTCTGGAGGGAGAACTCTCTTCGTGGAAGATGAAGCTCTCTTGCTCAGCGAACCAAGAATCCGGCCTTGCCCAAAAAGATGCAAAGACGAGGTACTTATGGGTGATTATTCCCAACTCGGGTCTGAGAGGAATAATGGGCAAGAGTCCGACTCTGGGTAAGTATGGCTGTGCAAGGGCTATTGGAATTCGGAAAGGGACATGTTAGGAAGGTCTGCTCCGAATTTGAGAGGATTTGGACGTGATTTGGACGTCCAAAACATGCAATTACCATCAATAGCATGGGTCCAAATTGGCTTCGGATTGAGTTTCCTGTTTAAGGCCCAGAACGCGACGGCCTTGGTGTCGCCTTCTGAATGCGACTGCTCGATATGTCGCCTTCCTCATATGGAAGGTGACTTAAGTCGTTTTGCGATTTTCTGAGGATTTAAAATGTGGAATTATGATGGCGACATAGGGGCTGTCGTTTTCAGGAAGGCGACCTAGGGCCTGTCGCCTTCTGGTCTTTTCTGCATTTCGGCATGTAATGTGTCCAATCAGCCATGCACAGCCTTCGGGATGAAATATCGGATCTTATACTCAGAGAGCTTATAGTGAAAGAGATTGATTTGACCAGGAAGAGTCCTCCAGGGCGATGAACTAATGGGAATGATGTCATGATCGGAGAAAGCCAGCTTGACGATGATGAGCCAACGTGGGGCATCAATGATATGACAAGAGATTTTGCTCGACTTATGGGTCAGAAATGGGTGTCTACAGATTGCCCCTCCTTGATGCCTGCTTTGCAAGGGAGTGGAGCGGTGATGGAGCGAAAGTGGCGTGAAACGGCGATGTAGCGGAATGAAGCGGAATGAGCTGAAAAGCGGGCATCAAGGTAAAGAGACACCCATTCTGAACGAATAAGCAGCGAGAATTATCCGGCTGACCTCGATCATGGCTGGGAACAGAGTGCGAGGATGGTTCCTATTTGGGGACGAATGAAAATCAAAAGAAAAGAAATGATCAACCTCCTGATTCAAGAGGTACCCTGGCTATCTTTAGCGTGCAGGTTTCGTTCATTAGGGGATAGGTGCTGCCCGGCGGGTCGATTCGACTCTGGCCTTCGAGCGGGTCACGACTAATGAGCGGATCGGGGATAAAGGGAATGACTGTTATAATGAATGGGGATGAGAGGAATCCTTCATAGGAACCATCACTGGCAGACTGGACCGAGCAGCAAGCTCGAGGAAGGCTTTCAAATTCGGAGTGGAATTCTTGTCTGGAAATGAGGATCTGGGTTGGGACATCATTGAGAAGCTGACTTTGACAAATCATGATTCGTGAAGCTCAAAATTCCTACATGATGCATGCTGGGCTAAAGAAAAAGGAAATCATAAAACGAATGCAAAGAAAGAGAGAAAATAACAAGTACTCAAGGATAATATTGCTAGACAATATGAGCAAGGGTCAAGACACTTCGCATCCCCGACGTGCGATAGAATCCATCGTCCCCAAGTCATATCACCCAACGGCCTATCCAGCGATTAGCAGTGTGCACTTAGATCATCCTCGTTTTTGATGAAGGGGAACTCAGATCCTGGAACACACTGGGAACCAGCCGGTCCTTGAGCCGATATAATAGTGTAGATATCATATAGTAATGCGGAGGGATTAGGGTTAGAGATACTTACCTGACTTACCGGACGGACGTCTTTTGATTTTCTGAATTTTTTGGATTTTTTATGGATTTTCCTGCATTTTCTGATTTTTTATGGATTTTCAATAATCAAAGCAATAAAGATAGACATGATACAATGCACCAAACAACGTCATCAAAGCATATGTGCAAATATCCTGAACAGTCACAGAGGAATAAGCAAGACAGCACAGACTGGTCAGAAGGCGACATAGGTCATGTCGCGACCCTTGACTGAAGAAGGCGACACGAGACCTGTCGCCACCTTGAAGGCGACGGGTCGATATGTCGCTTTCACAGGTTTCTCAACCCGAGCTCAGAACCTTTCAGCATAGGACTTGGTTTTGACTCCCACTTGGACTCTAAGTGTTCCCTACTCAAACTCCTATTCTCAATGGGTCTCCCCTACCCTTTCCTAGCAGGAATAGGAGTACTATGGCTCTATAAATAAAGGGGATGAGAGGCCAAATTCGGAGCTCTCACCTCTCTCTTCTTTTCTTCAAGCTTTGCAAGCTACCATGGCCATGAAGAGAGCTCCTCTTGATCCCATGGGTGGGGAGGCGGTTATGAGGTCCGAAGCGTGCTCGGGCGACCTTTGAAGCTCTCATGAGGATTACGGATGTTCCCAACCACTTGAGCCGGAGCGAGGAAGTGAGAGAGGTAAGTTGGTTGGTGTTTTCAATTTTCATGATTTTATGCTCCGAATTTCTTCATTAATTTTGTGTTCTTGTTCTTCCTCTTTTCTCTCTTTTCCTTTTCTTCCCTAGCTCTTCCCCGGCTCTCGCCGCTACTCTAAGCTCACTTGGATTGCCCCGATGATCAAATCTCTACCCATGTATGTCATTAGGTTCTTGAGAGAGTGGGGTTTGGGTGGGGTTTTGATAGCGGCTCACAATTACCACAAAATTTCCTTTGATTGGCATAGTATCACGGCCTTGATAGAATTATGGCACCCACAAACCCATACTTTTATTTTCCCAAATTTGAGGCGACCGTCCTTTAGAGGAGGTCGAGGCCTTCCTTGCTCTTCCCAAGACCAAACCGGGGATGAGCAAAACATAAGCTACACGGTTGAGCCCATTAACCCGAAGTTTATCCTTGGAGAGTTCATGACCGATCCGGGGATGTCTACACCATGATTAGCCCACAATTCATCCATCTAGTGCCTTTGTCTAAGTGGGTCATATCCAAGTGTAAGGACAAGAGCGTAGACCACCGTGAGATAGCCAAGGCCGTGGCCATATGCTTATGCGGGGTGGTGCTCTTCCCGTCCGGGGATCACCTCATAGACTATGCTAGCCTTAGTGCGATTAGTGGGGTATGGCGAGGACTTTCACTCTCTCACGCCATCTTGGCGTACCTTTACTCGGGTCTCACTTCGGCTTCCACGGGAGGTTTCCTTTATGGCTCTATGATCCTTCTAGAGTGTTGGTTGGGTGTGAGGATAAAATTCAAACCGGTAGACAACCCCACCACCGACAGTCGGATCTTCGGGTGCCATCCGTTGAACTTTATTGGCGGCGCGGCCAAGTTCTCCGACAAGGTTTTATGCAGGACGGCGGACAAGAAGACAAGGAGTGCATGGCGCCTCTACTTCAGTACCCTACCAGTGGAACACTTTGCTTTGGGCGTAGCGGCACTTCGCGGAGCGGAGATCCGGCTACCACTCGGACGCGGCTTGGACTTGCAATTGATAGGGAATATGGCGACCGTGCTCTACAACCCGCAGCGGTGCTACCTACAGATCGGGAAGCCGAGGACGAGAGTGCTTCCGCCATCACACTTGCCTCCCGTGAAGAAGCGACGCTTGGGGAACCCGGAGGACGAGCAGGCCGTGCGGAGCGCGCTGGCCTTGTGGAGGGCGTGCGCTACCCATGCACTCCCGCCGAGACTTGACGAGGACCGGGAAACGTACCAGGCGTACCTCTTGGAGCATGAGAAGATTCGGCCACTGAGGGGACCGTGAGCTAGAGAGATAGACTTGATTGCACTTTTGATGTTTTGATGGGACTTGGTGTGGTGAGATTGATGCTTGATGTAAGGGGAGTGAGACATGTTATTGATGTAAGCATTGGTTTATTGCAATGAGCATTGATTTTTAGGGGTTTTTGTGCACTGGTTTAAGAAGGCGACATGGGCTATGTCGCAATCAAGAAGGCGACCGGTCAACGGTCGCTACCATAAAAGTGAAGGCGACATAGGCATGGTCGCTACCTGGCAGAAGGCGACACAGATCCTGTCGCGTTCACAGGTCCCGGGCAGTTTGAATTCGGGCCGAGCGCCCTTCTTCTCCTTTCCTCCTTTCAAACCTCTCTTTCTCTTCCTTCCTTCCGGCGAACTGACCTCCCTTCCTCCCTCTTTCCTTCAACCCTCTCTCTTCTCTCCGTCAAGCCCCCCCCCCTTTCTTCCTCCTCTTCTTTCTCTCCTCCTTCCTTCTTCCTCTCCTTTGACAACCGGCGATGGAGGGCGACGGTGGTGGGCAAGGAGGTGAGGGCGGCGGTAGACGGCGGAAGAAGATGATCCGGCGAAGGCAAGCGGGTGAGGGGACGTCGACGGCGGCCCCGGATCCTCCCCGGTCGTTCCGATGGAGGAGATCATCGCGCGGCGGGGGACGAGGACGAGCCGGTCGGGCCCAAAAAGGTAGGTCCCCGAACTCTAAGCTTTGAATGTGGGATGTGGGGGGTGCGGAGCACCCATTTGTAGGGCGATTTGCCCGAGGGAACGGCCGAAAAACGGAGGAAATTCCGTCTCGGTTCGGCCCTGGTAATGCGACAGACCCCCTGTCGTATTACCAGAGCGAAGGCGACGCCCCCCATGTCGCCTTATTGAAGGCGACAGGGTGCCTGTCGCAATGAGAATCCCTGAAAGCGACGGGGGTTCTGTCGCCTTAAGAAGGCGACAGACCCCCTGTCGTCTTATCAGGACAGAGAGTGATTTGCGCACTTTCCTTCCGACTTCTGACCTTTTGGTGTTTGCTTTGCAGAGTGAGTTGCGGTCCCGGCTCGGGTGGGCAGTGATCCGAGCAATTTATGACGGCTTACCGGACTTCCAGGTACGCCGACTGGAGGGCATGGGTTTTGGGCCGTTTTTGAGGTTGGAGGAGCTAGCGCCGGATGTGGCACTCATTCAGGCGCTGAAGGAGAGATGGGACCCAGAGTGCCACGCATTCCTTTTCCCGTGGGGACACATGGTCCCTACGTTAGAGGATGTGGTGCGGATCACCGGCCTGCGCGTGGACGGCCGGGCGGTGACTGGGACCACCTATACCAGCTATCAGGAGCCGGTGGAGAGGCTACTTGGACTGGAGGTGAGGGGAGAGAGGTCCTCGCTAGTGCAGCGGACGGTGCTGCAGGCGAGTCTGGGGGTGGTGAGTGCACGCCGCCAGACGGGCGAGGGACAGGCGGAGCACATGGAGCGAATGACAGATGACGCCAGAGCGGCGATGGCGGAGGAGGAGGGAGAGGCAGCTGACAGAGACTTACGACGGTTCCTGACCCTTGTGATTGGGAAGATGATCCTGGGGACCAGAGGGGACCCAGTTGGCTGCCGGTTCCTGCCCCTGCTGGAGGATCTGTCCAGCGTGGGCAATTACGCGTGGGGTGCGGCTCTCCTGGCCCACCTCTTTGACAGCTTGGGCACCTCCAGCAGGGAGACAGGTGTCGCAGGCTTCTTCCCACTGCTACAGGTACGTTTCTACCCTCACCCTTCGCTGCCTTTCCTGCTTATCTCTATTAACTGTGGTACTGACTTGTGTTGCTCTTGCAGGTGTGGGCATACTACCACCTCCCCTCCCTGGGCCGCGGGGAGGCGGCGCTGTGCCTCTTTTGCAGCGCTGGCGATTTTGCCGAGACGAGCGGTCCCTGCGGCGTCAGGTGACCCTGATCCACGACGCCTTGGACACCATCCCGTTTGGACATGTGAGTATTTCTAGCCTTAACCCCTTCCTTTGCTTTGCTTATTTCGACAGTTGACTGACGGAGTTTTGGCTTGCAGGTACAGTGGACTCCCTACGTCGGGGAGGACGACGCCACCCAGCCGTGGGTGGAGCGGGGCCGTCCCTACTTCGGTAGGGACATTTGGCTTCACTGTTTTAACACAGTGGTCCCGCTCCACCACCGGCTAGTGGCGCGGACACTGGGACTCCACCAGGCGGTGGTGGAGTTCCCGACCCGGCAGAGGGCTTGGGAGCGGCCAGGCCGGAGCTTTCGGGGAATCCAGCAGGTCACGGACTGGACGGTCCGGGTCCGGGAGCAGCTGGATGACTGGGAGCGGCGAGGGACAGAGGTGGTCTCCGAGGCCACCAGTGACGAGGACTACTTCCGGGCCTATGCCCGGAAGTACGGGGCCCAGGTGTACAAAGGGTCCCGACGACCGGTGAGTCCTTACTGCTTTCAGTCTGCTTTGAGTTCTTAGGTGATTATGTGACTGACTTGGCCTGTGTTTGCAGCTTGACCCCGAGGGACGGATCTCCTCGCTCGAGGGCATCCTCCATTCCACTATCCAGCAGCGAGACGACCTCCAGGCGGTGGTGGACCAGCTGGTGAGTACCTCGTGCTTTACCATTCCGTTTCTAATTGTGGTTGACTGACCCTTGATGTTTCTTTTGCAGCGGGCAGAGCTGGACCGGGCGCAGCAGATGGTGGGAGGGGCTTCCTCCTCTTGAGAGGATCCCGGCCGCTCTGTCTTGGAGGGCCAGCTAGCGTCGGTGGCGGCCCGAGCGGAGGAAGCCCTCGCCCAGCTGCGGGAGCGGGTAAGTTATTTATTAGATGCCCCTAGGCTTTTGCTTCTTTTGTGATTTCTGACAAGATTTTTTCTGATATTGCAGGAGCAGGAGCTGAGGACCGCCCTGGCGCGGACGACCACGCTGGAGGCGGAGATGGCGGAGCTACGCCTACGCCCCGAGGCAGCGGAGGTGGCGCGGTGGCGCCAGGAGGCAGAGGAGGCGGCACGACTGCGCGCCGAGGCTGGGGATCTCCGCACCCAGCTGGGGGAGGAGAGGCATCGCGGCGACATGCTGCGATCCGAGATGAGGGGTCTGGAGAGGGCCCTGGCCTTGGTCGGGCGCAGCCGGTCAGCGACTAGCCGGAGCGGTATCCCGAGCGGGTCCGCTGGGCACTACCTGACAGGTTCCTCCGGACGGCGGAGGAACGAGGAGGAGGAGCGACGACGGCGCGAGAGAGCGCCAGAGGGGAGCGAGACCGGGCCGAGAGTGATGGCCCCTCCATCTCCCCGCCCGCCTGAGGGTACAGGGGAGAGTGGTTGAGGGTTTGTACCTTTTGCTCTTTCCTTTTTGACATGATGGTGTACATGATATGAATGGAATGAAACCTTTTGTGTTTTTATGGTTTGCGACTGAGTGAGAGTGACGAGTGAGATATGAGTGCCGCTTTTTTTCGTCCTGCACACTTAGACAACCACGAAACAAGTCAGATCTGTTCTTAGGCTTAGCCCCTTGCCTTAAAATGCGACGAGTGAGCGACCTTGATAATTCGTCAAGGGGCTAAGCCTTATTAAATAGGCAAAAGATGCAAAATCAAATGAAATGCATGTATGCAAACGGCTTGGAATCATTTAATGTTTTGAGATTTTTGGAATATTTGATTTTTTGGAGTTTTGGAAATATTGATTTTTTGGAGTTTTGGAATATTTGATTTTTTGAGTTTTTGGAAATATCTGATTTTTTTGGAGTTTTGGAAATATCTGATTTTTTGAGTTTTGTGAATATCTGATTTTTTGGGTTTTGGAAATATCTGATTTTTTGAGTTTTGGGAATATTTGATTTTTTGATTTTTTGAGTTTTTGTTAGCGCCTAAAGCCGGCGTTAGCCCTTCCTAAAATAAGACACGCGAGACGGAAGGTACTCGCATCTTCGGGCCACAACACTTAAACCGATTCGAGCCGCTGGTTAGGAATCTTGATCACCTCCGGTTCTCGCCACAGGGCTTTCTAAGTTAGGACGTGCGTAAGGGGTGACAACGCCTCGGAAAACCTACCCTTAGTTGATGCTGCGACTAATTAAGCCCTACCCAAGAGGTGACTCAGCCTTATAGGGAGAAACGGAAGATTATTTAAGGAAAGTCTTGTGTGGGTATAGGGATGTTGGGTTCGGCTACTTCCTACAGCATACCATTCGGAGATTGGGTCTGTTGTGGAGGGACTTTATGGTCTTTTGCTATGGACTTGCCTTGCTTTGGGGCATGCGTACGACCGGGCTCATTAGTGTCCCGCGGGGACTTTGCCACTCTTTGCCATGCCCCTATTGTATTATGGATTTTCTTTTCTTTTCGTTTCTTTGCTTCTTTGCCCTTTTGTTATTTTGACCGTCCCTGTTTGAGACTTCCTCTCGTCGGGGTATGCTGTAGGTTGACGACCTCACCCTTACGACCCTTTTGCCCCTACACTTCGACCGATTAGGAGAGAATGACCGATGCATCGCTAGAGTAGAGCCCGCATAATTGCAGCATCTACCAAGTGTAGTTATCCGGGCTTGCCGTGTGCGTGTGTGTTAATCCTAACTTAGAGCAGCCCTTGGCGATTAGAGAGGTATCTTAGACTCCCAACATGGGGCTACTCCCCGATCTAGGTGTTGTGGCCTCACACCTATAGGCCTAAGGATAGAAACGTTTGAGGTACAACCCGTTCCACGGATGTGATAATTCGACGCCCTCAGCATTGATTAAGCGATATGCATTTCCAGGGTAGACCTCCCTCACAACGTACGGACCCTCCCAGTTGGGTTGCAGTTTGGACCTAGGACCTCCGGGTTTGATAAAGATGCGTTTCAAGACCATATCACCCTCTTGGAATTTTCGTTCAATTACCTTCTTTTGAAAAGACCTTGAGATTCGCCTTTGGTAGGAAAGCACATGGTCGGCTGCCATAAGCCGCCTTTCATCTAAAAGTTCCAATTGGACTAGTAACGCCTCTCGACGTTCATCAAGATTAAGTTCCTTGTCTAGTTGGACTCTTAGTGAAGGAATTAGGATCTCATATGGAACTACCGCCTCCATCCCGTAGGTGAGAGCGTACGGGGTTTGTCCCGTGGGAGTGCGGACGGAGGTGCGGTAGGCCCATAGAGCCTCTATTAGCTTCTCTGGCCAGTCGGCGAATTTATGCGACTCACAGGTTTTCTTTAGGATTTTAAGAAGGGTTTTGTTAGTTGCTTCAGCTTGGCCATTGCCTTGTGGGTAATACGGTGATGAATGATGCAGCGTGATGTTGTATTTCTTACAGAGGTCCTGGAGCTCTTGTGCGATGAATTGCGGCCCATTGTCCGTGACGATGCTGCTTGGCACTCCGAACCGCGAGATGATGTTTCTCATGATGAAGCGGCACACCGTGGATGCTTTGATTTCTGTGAAGGCTTCAGCTTCTGCCCACTTGGTGTAATACTCAGTCGCAGTTAGGATAAATGACTTTTGTTTGGTTTGAGCATTAGAATCACCAAGAGGGCCGACAATGTCGAAAGCCCACATGGAGAATGGCCATGGTGTGGAGAGTGGGTGTAGTGAGGAGGAAGGGGCATGGATTTTATCGGCATGGAGTTGACACTTGACACACCTACGGACGTAGATGGTACAGTCTTCCTCTAGGGTTGGCCAGTAATAGCCCTGCCTAATGATCTTCTTTGCTAGCATCTGACTGTTGACGTGCCCTCCGCATTCACTAGCATGGGCCCCTTCCACCACCTTCCAAGCTTCGTCATCGGTAAGGCACCTTAAAAGGACTCCATTAAGGGCTCGCCTGTACAGAACTTCTCCGACAACTGTGTACCTTAAGGCGGCTCTTCTGATGGCCCTACGGTCTTCTGCACTTGCCCCTTCAGGATATGTTCCATCCCTGCAGTATTGCTCTATCTCAAAGTACCATGGCAGTTCCTCTTCATTCAGGATCTCCTCGAGCTCAGTTATCATGACTTGCTGCGCTCCTCTTTTCCTAGCCTTCTCTTCTAAGGTTGCCCTAAGGTCGCTAAACCAAGGGTCCTGGGTAGATGGACATCGAGACGCTGGACGATGATTGTCTCAGTCCGGCGACTCAGAGGGAAGGATAGGGATGAGGCTAGCGACGCCAGAGCGTCGGCCAGGATGTTTTGGGAACGAGGAGTGTGGATGTAGATGAGCTTACGGAACTGCCTTGCCAACAACGTGACCAGGTCTTGATATGGCTTGAGCTTCGGGTCACGAGTGCGGTAAGTTGAGAGCACCTGCCGCAGGACGAGCTGAGAGTCTCCTATAATTCTGAGGTGCGATGCCCCCAGCAGATAAGCATGCTTGAGACCAGCAAGGAGAGCCTCATACTCTGACATGTTGTTGGTAGCGGGGAAGGTGAGTTGATATGCAAAGGGGATGGTAATACCTTCCGGGGTAAGCAGCACGGCTCCAATGCCCCGTCCCTGAGAGTTGAGTGCACCATCGAAATGAAGGGACCAGAAGGGGTCTTTGATTATGACTGAGAGTTCCTCATCGGGGAATTCCTCTCGGAGGGAGTCACTGTGAGGGAGTGGGAGATGGGCTAGATGCTCGGCGATGGCATACCCCTTGACGGCCTTTTGGACCACAAAGGATATGTCAAACTGGGAGAGGAAACTCTGCCAGCGTGCCAGCCGATCAGAAAGGACGGGCTTTTCAAGAAGATAACGGAGTGGATCCATCCTTGAGATCAGCTTGACCTCGTGGGCTAGGAAGTAGTGCTTGAGCTTTTGGACTACCCACACGAGTGCGGCACAAGTTTTGTCCGCGGTGGTGAGCTTGGATTCAGCGGGGTTGAAGAGCCTAGAGAGGTAGTATGCTGCCCTTTCTTTCCCAGATTCGTCATGTTGTGCCAGGACAGCTCCTAGGGAGTCCTCAATGACTGAGAGATATAGGATTAGCGGCTTTCCGGGTACAGGAGGCTGTAAGACTGGGGGATTCATGAGATAACTTTTCAGCTCATCGAAGGCTGCTTGGCATTTGTCATTCCATTCGAATTTTGCCCCTCCTTTCAAGAGATCATAAAATGGGCGACATCTTTGCGAATGCTGGGAGATAAATCTTCTGATGAATTCCAAACGCCCGATTAGCCCTCTTAATTGTGCGATGTTCTTTGGAGGAGGCATCTCTGCTATTGCCTTGGCCTTGTTTGGATCGATCTCAATGCCCCGCTTGCTGACTATGAAACCTAACAGCTTTCCTGATGAGACCCGGAACACGCATTTTTTCGGATTCATTCTCAGCTGATACTCTCTAGACCTCTGCAACACCTTGGCTAGGATTTCGGGGTGTTCTCTCCTGGTTCTTGACTTCACCAAGATGTCATCCACGTATACCTCTACATAAACGTGCATCATATCGTGGAAGATGGCCATCATCGCCCTCTGATAAGTAGCGCCGGCATTCTTTAACCCAAACGGCATGACTACATAGCAGTATGTTCCCCAGGGCGTGGTGAAGGATGTTTTCTCTTGATCTTCAGGAGATAGACGGATTTGGTTATATCCTGAATACCCATCCATGAATGAGAGGGTCTCATACCCAGCAGTATTGTCGATTAGCACATCAAGATGAGGAAGCGGGAAGTCGTCTTTCGGACATGCCTTATTCAAATCCCTGAAGTCGATGCAGATTCTGACTTTGCCGTCTTTCTTCATGACAGGGACTATATTGGCCACCCAGTTCGGATAAAGCACTACCCTGATGAATCTAGCCTTATGGAGTTTATCTACTTCGTCCTTCATCTTCAGGGCTGTGAGTGGATGGAACCTTCTGAGTTTCTGCTTGATTGCCTTTGCCCCTTCTTTCAGTACCAGTCGGTGCTCCACTAGTGAGGGGTCTAGACCGGGCATGTCCTCGTAAGACCAGGCGAATGTATCCTTGTACTCCCTCAGGATTTGCACCAGTTCCTCTTCTTCATCAGGAGGGAGATTTGCTGAGATAATCACAATCCTGGGATCTTCTTCTGTTCCAAGGTTGACTTCCTTAGTAGATTCATCCACTGCCGTTGTAGGCTCATCGAACCTTCTTACTCCACTGGCATATTTTTCGGCAGCGTCATCTACTTCGCTATCCTCTTCATCGACTGGGTCCTCATCATTCATTATTTCGTAGACACCAAACCCGTCGTCTATGAACACCCCATCCTGCTCAAACACTTCTTCGAACACCAGCGCTTCTCTCGTGAACTCCTCTATCAATAGCAGCGCTTGACACCGCCGAGCTAGCTCTTGAAGATATCTCCGGGGAATAGCTTTTCCCCGCTGCTTCCTAGGACGGTGCTTGGAATTGGCGGATGGCGGGCTGACCTGACTCTCTATCCTAGGCCTATCTATCTTAACTCTAGACTCACCTACCCTAGACTCTCCTAAACTAGACGACTCTACAGGACTGGGGGAGGACATGGTGTCCTCGAAGAGAATGGCTCCTAATGAAGGAGCAGGAGGGGAACCCCAGTCGAGGGGTGCCCCTGATCAGAAGAGTGCAGGACGTATGCCGGCTCCTCGACCTCAACGTGCATTTGAAAGTGGACGTTTTTTTTTTGGAGATCGGAGGAGAGCATGCAACAGGAGAGGGTGACCTCGTGGTCACCTGGATCAGCTTGAAGGGCGGAGAGGACAGCGGTGGGAGCTCGGGTGTGAGGAGGCTGTGCGCCGCCGTGAGGAGCTGAGGAGTCAGCTGGATCAGCAAAGGAGGAGAGGATGGGACTAGGCTGGGAAGGAGGGAATCCAGGAGGGATGGGTGGATGGCTAGGCAGGTGCCTCTCCAGAGTTCATCAATGGTCTTCCCCTCTTCGTAGGGGATGTCCGGCTCTCCTATGTCTGAGGCATCGCTCATGAGCTGCCTTTTGGATGTGATAGCGATGGGTGGATCTAACAACTCTTCCGCAGCTGGCGGCCAGGTTCTCTCCTCTTCCCAGAACAGTCGGCTGAAGGCGATGGTGATGTCTTCTATGTCGAACCATCTATACCACTCAGCCTCTGGGTCTCCGGTCTTTCTCCTCCTGGTCGGACGGAGGGCTTCTAGGGCTCTATAGGTCAGCAACGGGGCCATGTGCCGAGAGAAGTTCCGGCCATGCACCTCGTGCTGTGAGAGTTCTGCCTCGACTACCACGGTGTTGTATCCAGGTTGGGTAGGCCCCCTGATAAAGTGACACCAGAGTGTCCAGGTGAGTGGCTCTCGGTCGGCCTTAAGAGTGGATGTGCTGGATGACCATGGTTTGGATTTCTCCCTGTACCCTAAGCCCCATCGGCTTTTCGTGACGATGTCGGGGATGGGTTTGACTATACCTTGTAGCTCTGCCCCTAGGCCCTTGCCTTCTTCATACCCCAACTTCATCATAATTTGCCACCCCTTTGTGCTTAGTGGCTCTTTTCTCTTGACCGCATTGACCCGGGCTAGGTTGACCTCTCGCTGGGACTGGAACGTGTAGCTCCAGGGGTAGTTGATGTCTAGCACTGAGACGATGGGTTTGTTGGCTGGCCACACAGCTGGGAGGTGGGTATCGTGGAGGGCATCTACGGAGTGGGTGGTGGCTATGCTCTTGACCTTGATGATTCTCCCTTGGAACGGGAACTTCAGGCATTGGTGCGCGGTAGATGGCACACCCCCGAGTGCTTCCAACCATGGACGCCCTAAAATAGCCTTGAACATGGGATCGATATCTAGGACGTAGAAGTCCACTGTGACGGCGAGGGGTCCCAGTTCGGCTTGCACAGTTACCATGCCGTGGCAGGATCTTCTGGAATTGTCGTATGCGGCAATGGTGGTGGGCGTCGGCCTCAGCATACTTTCTGACAGGTCACAGGCTCTTAGCGTACTCAGCGGGCAGACGTTTATGGATGCTCCCGTGTCGACCAGTGCCGCTCCCACTGCTATATGGTTGATGACTAAAGTGACACAGAGGGGGAGCCTCCTGGCTTCTGGGGGTGCTAATTCGCTTTCTGCAAATGTGATTGCCGGCCCGCGAGTCACCATGGCCAGGGCACTAGGTAGCTTGTCTGCCATCATGTCTTCATTCACTACCACCTTCTGCAGGAAATTCCTCAGGGCTTCCTGGTGCTCTTTAGACTTCTTTATCAACTCCAGAATGGAGATCTTGGCTGGCACGTGGTCCAGGTGCTTGAGGATGTCATAGTGGGTTCCAGGCAGTGGCTCAATCAACCCCTCATCTTGTGCTTGTTGCTGAGCTTGCTGTTGCTGTGGCGGCTGCAGGACCTGCTGGGGGTTTGTGGAAGTGGTGGTGGTGGAGATAGGTGGGTACGGGCGGCGAAAGACTCGCCCGCTCCGTAGGGTGGTCGGATTGGTAGGTGGCTGTCTAGCGGAGGATAATGTTGCGGCGGAGGGTTGGTCCGGCCCAGGTGGTGGTAGGATGATGGGTGAGGGAGCAGGTATGATAGGGGGTAAGGGATGGAGACAGGTGGAGTGAAGGTAAGATGATGGGTGGACTAGCGACTGGCGCATATGCTGAACTGGCGGGCAGTATGACGGCGTTGGCCATGGAAACTATAGGAGGGACTGATTGGGGAGCCGCGTAGGCTGGTTGTGTTGTTTGGGATTGGATAGGATATTGGTTAATGGCCATCATCTGCTGAACGTCCAGCTCATCATCGTACGTCCAGTTTGCTTGTGGAGGGGGATGGTGGACGATGGGGTTTACCTGGGCAGGTTGCTGTGGTGGTGGTGGGTTCGGAGCTGGTGGATGGTTAGGTAAGGGGTTGTGGACGATCCCGAGGTCCTGCAGTGGCTGCTGATGTTGCTGCTGTTGTTGTTGTGGAGGGGGTGGTTGGCGCTGCTGCCTTTGCTGCTGTTGTTGTCTCTGCCTTTCTTTGATGTCTCCGATCACCTGCCGGAGGGCTGTCCAATCTATCCTTTTCTGCTCATGCAAGTCATACACCAAGTCCTTGAATGTGAAGCACTGATCGATGGTATGACCAGGCTGCCTGTGGAAGACACAGTATCGGGTTTGATCCACACTTGGGTTCAGAGGCCTCTCAGGAGGGAGCCTAATGGCGTCTGTGGAGAGCAAGGCCAAGAATATGTCGGAGAGTGTCTCCGGCAATGGTGGGTAGTGAGCTCTCCTAGGGCCCATGGGACGCCTTTGTTGAGAGCCATCAGGAGGTGGTACTTGGTTGTATTGGCGCTGCTGCTGCCCTTGTGGCGGATTGGTAGGGTTCTGACCCTGGGCATTGTATTGGCGGTTTTGGCTCTGGCCGGTAGGGTTGAACGCGCTTACTTGCTCGTTCACTTGGACGCCTTCGGTGACAGGCCCCTGAGGCTTCCTTTGGAAACGAGACTTCTGGGGTTCAAACATGGAATGGATGGGAGAATCTTTGAGCTGGGTCTGGATGAACCGGGCCCGGCTGTAGAGCTGATGCATATTGGAGATGTCGTTCATCGCCAAAATGTTGCGGTAGGCAGGTGTGGCGTTGGCGATGATGATCTTCACCTTCTCCCCCTCTGGAAGGTACCCCGGAACTCTGGTGGCCATTTGCCTCCACCTATCGGCGTATGCTGAGAAATCCTCATCCGGCTTCATCTTTTCAGCTATGAGATCCGTGAGGGAATATTCAGGCCCGACCCTGTCTTGGAATTGTTCGAGGAACTTGGCCTTCACGACAGCGAAGTCCTCAGCGTCCTCAGGTAGCAGGGAGTAGAACCAATCAAGAGCATGCCCGTCCAGCGACCGGCGGAAGAGATATGCCATGAGACGGCGGTCATGCTGGTAGGGAGCGGACTCATAGATGAAGTCCTTGATATGAGTGTAAGGATTGCCTGAGCCGTTGTACTTGCGGTACTTCGGCAGCTCGGATGGAGAGGGGACCCATAGGCCATTGAAATTTGGCATATGCACATCGTGGTGCTGCCTAGGGTCGACTTGCTTACGGAGCTCTTGGAGCTCCTTCTTGATGGACGCCCACTCGGACATCATGTCCGGTGCGGCGGATGGCTGAGCGTATATGGACGAGGCACGAGAGGTAGGCCTGGCGCGTGGCTCAGGACGATGAGGGGAGTAACATGGCTGGTATGGTGGAGACCGCGGCCTCGACTCACGGGGAATATAGTGCTCAGACTCAAATGGCGTAAACCGGATGGTCCGCGGTCGGATGGGGGTGTTGTCGGCTCGTCCCATGGTGACGTGGGGGCCGGATGTAGCTGCTGCGGGGCGTGACGCGCCCGCTCTGGGTGAGGGTGAGGAAGCGGCCTTTCCTTTGAGGGCCGTCATGAGGGTCTGGATTTGGGACTGATCAAGCTGAGGAATTAGGTGCAAGAGCTGAGCGGCTTGATCGTCCGACTGAGGAGGGTGGGTGTTCCGAGACGGGCTGCCCTCGTCACGACGGCGACCCTCAGAGGTATGGACGGTAGCGACCCAAGGCCGGGTCACCTCGTCAAAGAGATCATGGGGTAGGGACTCTTCGTAATCCTGGGAATTCTGGAGGGCAGTGTCGGGATTCTCACTATTGTAGATCGGGTTCAAGAAAGACTCCATGTTTGGAAAGTGGGTGGAGAGAGATGGGGAGAGCCTTTCCAGACTTGAGAGAGGCAACCTAACCTAGACAGACTCTTAGTTTCCTAAACAAGCAATCCTATGCAGACAAAAGGAAAGAGAAAACGTCTCACCCAAAGCAAGCAGTTGGCAATGATGATGGTTACTTTTAATTGATTCGAATTTGCCTTTTAGTGATTTTGACTTTTAGCAAGTTCTCTCCAAGTGAGGAAGGGTTTCCTAAATGGGAGAAGGCTTCCAACTTCGGGTAGGACTAGGGTTCTCTCTACCTTGCCAAATGAATCTAGACTCGATCCTAGGTGGCGACGGGTACAACCAGCCCGGCGACCGTGTGGGAATCCACGGTCAGCGGGGACTTACGGAGGCCCTCGAGCGAGTGCTCTAGTCGGACACAAGGAATATGTGGCCGAGAGAGCGAGCGTCGCTGAGGAGGAAACCTATGCTACGAATATGGAGCGATGTATGCAAATCCTATGTGCACCGGAGTGCATGCAAAATTCTAACCTAGTACTAACAAAACAAGAATTAGGACTAACTGCTCTCAGAGAGGAAAGGCGACAAGGAAGATGTCGCTACCAAGATAGCGACAATCACCCTGTCGCGTTGCTTCTCGCAGTGGACAGAGGGCAATTAAGTCCTAATTATGCACGAAAAAGTCAAACAACCCTATAAAATACAAGAGTGGCAATCTCTCAAGAGCATGGAAAAGAGCATGGTATGATGAAATCTGAATGGAGTATGTGAAAGCAAACCCAAATTTGCAAGGAAACACAAAGAAACCAGAGTACTGACCTGATCGCGACAATGCCCCTGTCGCCTCCTTTAACGCGACGCAACCCTCGTCGCGTTCCTCCCAGACTTCAGCAGACTTTAAATAATGAAAAAAAGTGTATGGGTAGAGCGCGTACCTGATGGCGACGCTGCTGCTGTCGTTTTCTTTATCGCGACGATCAAAACGTCGCCGTCTCACAGCACACTGCACACAACCGGACAAGACAGGGCTTTGTACTAACCTGATTGCGACGTGTAGTGTGTCGCTACTGGATCGCGACGTCCTTATTGTCGCCTTCTTACCCAGAACCGCAGAGCACTATAAAAACTCAAAGGAAGAGAACTAAAGGAGAAAACTATGAACACACACACCCATTAGAAGGTAAGGACGGCAGGGAAAAGGAAAGCAAGCGTGATGGGCACTAGAGGTCCCACCGTGATCGCCAAAAGGTGTAATCACGGGATTTGTATCCCCTTTTGAAATTGATTGTGAAGATGTAGGGATTAAGAACTGACCGTGATCGCCACCAATGCAGTCGCCTCTTGATGTTCAGATGGAGGGCTGACTACCTTGGAAAGGAAATATGAAGAGGAAGGCGTACCTAATGATGCGACAGGAGGGGCGTCGCGATGCTTTAATGTGAACGCGACGTAGGCAGTGGCGCCTTCTTGATCGCGACACAGTGGTCGTCGCCTTCTTCTTCAGTGGATGGAGACTTGGGTTCTTCGTCTTCCTGCTCCTCAGCCGGCCGAGGGGCAAGAGCCTCACCTTGCTCTGACCTTTAAACACCTGCCAAAGTGATTCAAATAAACAAAACACCCATTAGAACTCGTGTGTAGATGATCTATTCAATGAAAAGCATGGAATCATAGACTAATATGGAGGGAACTCACGAGATTGGGGCTTTTAACCCCTGTGGGTGTTAAGAATAGGTGTGTGTGTCGTGATCTAATGTTAAACTATGAAGAAAACGAAGCTATGCATGCATGAAATCAAAGAAATAAAGAGAAGAAGGAAGAGGAGAATGTGTAGCCGATGGGAAAATGCCTGGAGGGCTCTTGCTGATCGTCTGGAGGAAGAACTCTCTTCGTGGAAGATGAAGCTCTCTTGCTCAGCGAACCAAAGAATCTGGCCTTGCCCAAAAAGATGCAGAGACGAGGTACTTATGGGTGATTATTCCCAACTCGGGTCTGAGAGGAATAATGGGCAAGAGTCCGACTCTGGGTAAGTATGGCTGTGCAAGGGCTATTGGAACTCGGAAAGGGACATGTTAGGAAGGTCTGCTCCGAATTTGAGAGGATTTGGACGTGATTTGGACGTCCAAAACATGCAATTACCATCAATAGCATGGGTCCAAATTGGCTTCGGATTGAGTTTCCTGTTTAAGGCCCAGAACGCGACGGCCTTGGTGTCGCCTTCTGAATGCGACTGCTCGATACGTCGCCTTCCTCATATGGAAGGTGATTTAAGTCGTTTTGCGATTTCTGAGGATTTAAAATGTGGAATTATGATGGCGACATAGGGGCTGTCGTTTTCAGGAAGGCGACCTAGGGCCTGTCGCCTTTGGTCTTTTCTGCATTTCGGCATGTAATGTGTCCAATCAGCCATGCACAGCCTTCGGATGAAATATCGGATCTTATACTCAGAGAGCTTATAGTGAAAGAGATTGATTTGACCAGGAAGAGTCCTCCAGGGCGATGAACTAATGGGAATGATGTCATGATCGGAGAAAGCCAGCTTGACGATGATGAGCCAACGTGGGGCATCAATGATATGACAAGAGATTTTGCTCGACTTATGGGTCAGAAATGGGTGTCTACAGGCATAACACTGAGAAACTGCACACCTTCACAAACAGTGAAGTGCCATGTATGTCATGAAGTGATGTGTTATCTCTGTTCTAAGGGTAAATAAAGACAAAATTAACTAATGTTAACTGAGTAACTGGAAATATTGGCGTCTGATAAACGTATATTTCCATGTAAAAAGGTTTTCATTCACCTCTGAGGAAGGATAATTAGTAAATTTTTAGTAACCAGGGATTCTGGTGTGTAAAACATGTTTACTTGAGTGAAAAAGATTTACTATATTTGACTGCTCATTACTTCAAAGTGAAAGAAAATATAGTCAAAGAAAAGGAACAGCTTAAACCTGAATTCACTCTTCTAAAAGTGTTCAATCTCCATATGTATTGTCTTAATCCTAAAGCAATCACATTACTTTTGGTTAAGAAAAGTGGAAAAGGTTGAAATTGACTGTATAGAATAGTTTATATCACTTAAGCAATCACTCCAATTCTTCAGAATTTCTTGGTGATCAATTTCATGTCAGATATTTTTCAGCCCACTAAATAATAAATGGGATAATGTTGAGAAAACAAAAAAAAATGGAAATGATTTCTTTAACATATTAAAAATCCCTGAATAATTGATTTCAGATATGGTTCATCATATTAAATATATCCCTTCTTCTTCATCTCTCTCAAACAAAAAAAAATGAAAATTTTGTATCTGTGAGGTCGACACATTCTCCATGTGTGTCGACACATTGACCCTGTCAGGTCGACACACTCACCTTGTGTGTCGACACCCCTGGGCTTGACAGGCAGATCATGTTTACGGTATTTGGACCGAGGGTTTATCTTAACTTCTGTCTTGAGAGAGCAAACCTCCTTTTTATATACCCTAACCCTCAAGTCGACCCTACCACTTGTTCTTTTCCCCATTTAAACTCATCCCTCCATCACACCCTTAAACGACCGATCCCCTGTCTGGCCGTTTCTTCTCTTCCAAATCTCCATTCTCACTCTCTTCTCATTCTTCCCTCTTCCATGGCTCCCAAAAACACTCCAAGAGAGGAGCCAAGACCAGGTCAACGGCAAAGGGTATCACCATTGAAGAGCCTCAACCAGAAAGAAGAAGCAAGTTCAGTTATGATCAGCCCAAGAGAAAAGGTGAGGACACTCCTTCAGGCACCCCATCTAAAAGGGGAAGAGTATCTGCTCTCAGCAAAGGCAAGTCTCCCATGTCCTCACGTTACCCTAGAAGAAAACTCATACCGGATTCTACTGAATCTTCTGGAGAATCATCTTCTAAATCTTCTGATTCTTCTGAGGACCAAGCAATCACTCCATCCCAAACTGCATTTGAAGGTCGCTCTATATTGAAACCTAGGGCTGTGAATATTCATGATGAAGCCTTGTCGACTGCTTTTCCTGAACTCATTCCCTTCTTTAAATTTCAAGGCTGGTTGAAATTCATTTCAGAATTCAGGACATTCTATCCACGGTTGGTTCAGGAATTTTACTTGAATTTGACAAATGTTGAAGAAGGTTTTAAGTCTGAGGTCAAAACTGTTAGCATTCTTTTCACACCTGAATTAGCATCAGAACTCTTTGGTATTCCTGATGATGGTGAAGACTGGAGTGAATATGAATTTGATCTTCATGAGGCCTACTCTCTACTTACTGGTCTTCCTCATGATGAAAATGATTCTAGGCAAACACATGTAACAAGATACAACACAAACACTTTTCCTCCAATTCTGAGGCTGGTTCATCACATTCTAACCACCATCATCACACCACAGGGTGGTGGCAGAAATCGATTGATAGACATTCAGAGATTTGTGTTGTATAGCATGAAGAAAAATGTGAAGATCAATTTAAACTTGATTATGACTCAGATTTTTTTTGAAACAAACAGAAAAGATTTACACAGATCCTTGCCATATGCTGCTCACCTCACAGCAGTTTTTAAACGCTTTGGAGTCTCTTTTCAAAATGAGAAGGTTCAAAAAATTCCTCAAAGCAACATTTACTGCTTACATCATGTACATAAATTCGTGAGATTTCGAATTGCGGGAGATGAGGTTCTCAGAGGTCAAGTTGTAGAGCCAGAGCCTCCTATTGACCATATTCAAGAACAAGTTCCTCCAGAAGATGCAGGACCTCATGGTGATCCAGTGGACCAGCCACAAATTGAAGTTGAGAATCCTGAAATTCCTTTTGAACCACAAACTGTGCTTCCTCCTCCTGCCTCTCCACTTCCATCAGACATACCTGTCCCTCCAACCATATTCACCCAACATCACAGCTCAGCCTCCACTTCATCTAGTGGACCTCCCATTCCACCTGAGCTATATACGTTTCTGTAAACTCAGTTTGACTCTCTCAATTCCACCATGATAGAAATGTCCAACAGATTTGAACTTCGATTTCAGAGGCTAGAAAATTCAGTGAATGGTCAGTTTGTGAGACAGCATGAAGCAGCTGAGCATGCCACTAGAAGATTCAATAGGTTGATTGGTACTTTGGGTGATGTATGTGCCCAACTTAAGGATCTCCAGGACAAGATTCAAGCAGTTCTTGATGGCATTTTACTTAACACTCAACAGGGACTAGTCAACAGTCAAGAAGCTGTATCTCAAGTCTCTAAAACAAGACTGTCCTTTGCACATTTGGTTGATGATATGGAAGGCATGAAAAACTTAATGACTCACATTGATCAAGAGATGACAGCTCTAAAGTTTGACTTTGCAAATTTCATGCACCATGGCACTGTTCCCAGCTCATCTTCCTCATCTCGTCATGCAACTAGTGTATTTCAAGAGAATATGTATGAAAATCATCAAAGGATGGAAGAGCTTTTGCACACCAGACTTTCAACAATACAAACTCAATTAAGCTCAAATCTGGCTGCTGTAGAAGCAAGATTGAAGTCCATGGAAACCATCTTATTGCCTATTCCTCCTCCTCCACCCCCTTCTGCTTGGTATCTTCTGTTTGATGATGTCAAAGGGGAGAAGGATTCATGATTTCCTTTTTGGCATCTGGGAAATGAGAAAAACTTTTGAAAATTTTGATGATAATCTTTAAACTTCTTGGGGGTAATTCATTTCATTTCTTTTGATGTGAATGCTAGAACATTTTTGCATTGCTGAATGTTTGTATGACTGATTTGTCACAAGTGAATGACATGTTTGTTTGCAAAGAAATGAAAATGTTTGGATGCTATTGATGAAAAATTGTGGATGTCATTGTTATGCCTATGACTTGCTTTGAAATTGTGAATAGGTATTTTTAAAGTCATATCTGTGAGAAAGTCAAAGTTACTTAATTGACCATAGTTGTCATCATCAAAAAGGGGGAGATTTTTGGATCTCTTATTTTGATGATAGTCAAATGTGATTCATTAATACTTTGAAATCATGCTTATCATGCTTACATTTTTCTCTCAGAATGTTTCCTTCATTTACAGCTCAAGAAATGGTATGTGGTGTCGACACAGCTCAACTATGTGTCGACACTAGTGCACTGTCCTAGAACAAAGTCATCAGTAAGCACCCAGTGCTGTCGACACAGTCTAGTTATGTGTCGACACTGATTCTAGATTCCAGAGATTGTTTTTGTGATATTTAGGACAGGGTGTCGACACATAGGTAAGGTGTGTCGACACATTTAATCTATTTTTTTCTCTCTCTTTTCTATCTAATCAACAGGGTGCGTGGAAGCTTTTGGGAAAGGCTTTTTGGGCGGGAACTTTCATGCCCACAGATCCCAAGATATTTTGTGGACCCATGGGGCTATAAATACCCCTTATCCACTTGGCTTTAAAGAGAGATCGAGTCACACTTATGTTCTTCCAATTCTCTAGAGAATTCCGGCCAATTCCTGAGGAAGGCTCCAACCTGGCGAATTGCTCCCAGATCTGAAGGAACAAGAGGTTTGTATACCTTAGATGATCCAATTGAAGGAGAATTTCGATCCATCTGAGTCTTCTTCCTGGAGCTGAAGCAGAAGAACTGATCCCCATTCCTAAGTAGAAACAGGGATCTTCGAACCAGTCCTCTTCAATTTGGAATTCAATTGCTCCGACTGGTTTCTCATTTCAATTTCTCTCTATACTGTGTGTTTTTGTGAAAATGGTGCAATCCTTGTGCCCAATTTCACGTGTGTGTGATTGAATCTGAGATTTCTATATCTCAGAGTGTGTGTGTGTGTTCCTTTGTGACTTTTCTGAACTGGCAAGATAAGCCCACTTGTGTGTGTGTGTGTGGATGGTGGATATAGGACATGTTGTTTAATCCGAACCTGTAAGCCCTCGAATTTCCGTCGTATTTTTCGTATTTATGTGTGTATATTGTGTTGAGTATGTATGTACGTATTTACGTGGATATTAAATAGTATAAATACGTGTACATGTGTTTATATTAAACGTAAATAATGTATGTATTGCATGATGATAGTGTGAATATAATACCATGTACATATTGCATGTATAGAAGCTTGGTATGCATGGTTTTCTGCATAAATTAGGGTTCTGGCCGAAGGCCCTATTGGCGTCAATCCCCAGGCCGTTGAGGTGGTGTTAGCGTCCAGCCCTGGACGCCAACCCTAATTCCGGCGTCCAGCGATATGGACGTCAACTTCTCTGGCCTGCATGCGCAGCAGAGCTGCTATCTTCTGAAACAAGGTATGGCAACCATTGGGGGATGTCCCCCAACGGCTCTGAGGGTGTCCCATCACCCTAGTGAGTGGGGGAAAGACCCTCTTTAGGTCTGAACCCGAATTGGCTCACCCCATTCTTCCCCTTCACCCTTGCAAGAGGAGAGAGGTGAGAAAGAAAAACCCTAGAGCTCTGTGAGAAAAACCCCAGTTTGAACCCCTAAAATCCGACCCTTTGAAGCTGGTTTTGGAGATCTTCTGCATCAAGGAGGGAGCTGAAGCAAAGGGGAAGGCTTCCCCATCATCCCCTCGGCGTGGAGATCAACCAGAAGCCCGGAGGAAGGCGATCTTGGAGGTGCTTCTGCAACTTCTTGGGACTGCCCAAGGAGGTCTTCACCAAGCCTCTAAATCCCTTAGAAGAATTTTTGAGAGGCAAGTGACCTATCTATGGTATCCCCGTATGAGTCTAGGAGGTTTTTATAATTTTTATGGAATTTCCCTCGAGTCCTAGACCCTCCATTTCACCCAATTTTCAGAGCTCGGGTCTGTGTTTCTGCACAGACCTGAGTAAACGGCAAGGTCCCTGGACGCCTGTGATGAGCTTGGCGTCCATCGACCATGCCGCTGACTCTGAGTCAGCGGCCAGAGACCGCCGTCTAGTTCTTCAGGACAGAACAGTGAGCTGTTCTGTCCCTCTTATACGTTAATTTCGTTATGATTTCCGTGATGAGGATATATGGTATTCCTATAAGCTATGTATTTTGTGCATTGTGGTTGTGAATGAATGTGGTGTGTTGGTGAATGTGGAAATTGGTGTCTTTAAACTTGTGGGCATAACTTGTAGATAATTCTTGCAAATTAATGTTCCATGATTAGGATTAGTTAAATGTCTTGTTTTCAGTCTATCCATGAAGAATTGTGGGACATGTATGTATGTTCTGAATTTTTGTAATTCATGCATACTTGTGGAATTGCTAGAAAGTTCGATTCGGTAAAATGAAAGCATGAAAGAAATGGTTGTGGTAACGGATTTATAGATGTATGAATTAGGATGATGTTGTATTCTGAAATCATGCATTTGTGTTTTCTGTGCAAAACAGTAAGTGGGTGAATTTCAAATGTGTTAGACCCATGTTAGTATAAGTTGTGAATAATATGCTAATTAGGTGTTTGATTTTCTGTAAATCCTATTTAGCTCAGAAAAATCTGAAAAATTGAGGGTATGATTTTGAACCTGAAAACAGCATGTGGTTAAAATTTCAGGTTATTTGGAACAGTAAATAAAAAGTTATGTGTTTTCATGTGAATTGTGAATAATTCGTACATATGATCGTAATGTGATTTTATTTTGTTTAAACCAGCATGATTGGTGTGTTTACTATGTGTTGAAACTTGAAAACTCTGTAGTACCATGTTAGGAAAACAGAGGTGTTCATGTGAGTAAGAAAGTGTGAATGAAATGAAGAGTGCCAAGTGTAAAACCATGTGTAAAACGTTAAATGTGTAAAAGTGTAAACTGTGCCAATGTGATACTGCTTCCGAGAAGGCAGTGGAGCTGTATCAGGGAAAAGTCCCCCTGAGAAAGTTCATTGTGTTAAGTGACCCTAAGGGCATTAGGGGGAAATCCTGGAGGTGGACAAGTACCACTGGTTAGGGTGGAGACTTGTTCTCCCGGTCTGCGCAGTCCAAGAGTCACCATTGCATTGCCTAGATGGTGCCTATGTGTTATGTGATGTGAATGTGTCCTTCTTTGGTGGTTTGGACTATGTGTCACGGCACTAAAATATGTGTAAAGTGTAATGTGTAAAGTGTATGTGACCATGTGTAAATGTGTAAGTGACATGTGAATGTGTATGTGTAAAGTGTAACCATGTGAAAAGAGGAAATTGTGAAAAAGGAAAATGTGAAAATCTAGATGTGCAATGTGTTATTGAAACCATGTGAGGCTAAATCTGAAACCATGTGAATTCAGAAAATGCATGTTATCCTTCTTGTGTTTATGTGTGCAAAGTGTTTAGAACCCATGATAGGGACAACAAATGAATATGTGTGCAAGATGGCATGATGGATTGTTCATATGTTATGTTCTAAGCCACATTGTAGCTTCCATGTGTAGGTTTATAGTCTTTGAACCATGTGAAATCAGCAACCTAAAGCATGTTAAAAAGTTATGTATGTACTTAAGAACATGTGGAATCCATGCTAACTATGTTCCCCGTTCATGTATGTAAATTGTCCATGTTGATAACTCTCATGTTTGGTTCTTTATAAGGTTAAAGTTCATAAGTGAATGGATTAGAGACCATGTGATAGGTGAATGTTATATTTTTGAAATCTGAAAGCATGCGTTATGTATAAAATTGTAGAACCTTCATGATAGGTTGAAAACTTAAATGGACTAGCATGCTATGTGTTGCTAATTGTATGTGCTTGTAGAAACCACTAGGACTTGTACGTGTATATCATGTATAGTGTTACTTGCTGAGTCCCTGGACTCACTCCTTGCTTCGGCGTACAGGTGTAGTTGGTGACACGACACCGTTGGAGGAGACGGTGGAGACGGACTCCGAGCGCGGAGACTAGTTACTTGGAGCTTCTTTGTGATTGTGTACTTCGTCGTATGTACTTGAACATTGTATTAGGATTATCATGAAAAGAATGTAATATGTGGACATTTGTATTTCTATTTCAGCAAATTAAATCATGTGAATTTTAGTTCCTTTCTGCAAATTGTAAACTGCATGTATGTTTAATGTGGATGATGAATGAATGGAGATAGTTCTCTTTTACTTCCGCTACTCTGTTATATATATTCGCGTGTATCTCAGCTGTTTGTATCGTTGGGTAAATGTCCCACTGTGAGGACTCTCGCTATATCGACGTGGGTCGGTATGACCGTACCGGTATACTGAGGGCCGTCACAGAGATTGGTATCAGAGCGACCGGTTGAGATTACACATGAATATAACTAAGTCATCATCCCCATTGCATGCTAAGTATGTCCACATGTGTAGAAAACACTAATAAGAAGTGAAAAATAGATAAGAAAATGGTTAGAAAACTTAGTAACCTAGCTCTAATGGTGGCTGAAATTTTATTACAGCCATGGCTTCCCGTGGACGACGTGGAGGTGCGCCAGCTCGCGACGACGAGCAGAGGCGTGAGGAGCGGGCGGAGCAGCAGGCCCCGGCCCCACAGGGTCCTGTGCTTCCCCCACCACCGCCAGTGGATTATGGAGTGTTCATGCAAGGTCTGGTGCAAGCCATGCAGACCCAGGCACACACTCAGGCAGCACTCCAGGCCCAGTTGGAGGCCCAGGTAAAATAATAAAACAACTAAGTAGTCTGCTATTTGAATTGTATGATATTGTGTTTATTGTATATTGCTTGTTGTTTAATGTAGCAGGCTCAGGCCCCAGCTCAGGACCATGGTGGACCTTCCATCATGGAGCGATTCAAGAGGATGACCCCACCCTCTTTTAAGGGGGAGAGTGATCCGCTTTTGGCAGAAAGCTGGATGAGGGAGATCGAGAAAATCTTCCGAGCTATCAGGTGTCCTGACGAGGACAAGGTGACCTTAGCCACCTACATGCTACAGGTATGCTTTAGTTTATGCTTGAATGTTGGTTGTGTTATTTGTTAGTTAGAGCTTATGAAGGTGTGTTGCAGGAGAGAGCTGATGTATGGTGGTCCTCCCTACTGCGTACGCGCTTCGAGGACGGAGCAGTAGATGTGGCGTGGGACGCGTTCGTGAGGCTCTTCCGAGCCAAGTTCGTCCCAGAGCACATCCAGGACAAGATGGAGCAAGAATTCCTTTCCCTGACGCAAGGATCAATGACCGTCCTGGAATACGAGGCAAGGTTTTCTGAACTCTCTAAATATGCACCGCACATAGTAGAGGATGAGCGCAGGAAGACCAAGAAATTCGTGATGGGTCTCAAACCATCCCTGAGGACGAGGCTCGTGGCGTTCGACCACCGCACGCTAGACGAGGCCCTCAGCGCAGCCTGCAGACAGGAGGGAGAAATGGAGCAGTATCTAGAGGAGAAGAAGGCTTCGCAGAAGAGGCCGGCAGCGACTTTCCAGCGGCAAGACAAGAGGAAGACGGTGTACCAGACACCGCAGAAACAAGTGGCAGTCAGCAACTATCAGGTACCCTCTGTACGTTCCCCCGGTGCGAAGAAGGAGTGTCCCCATTGTGGGAAGACCCATGGAGGTTCGGAGTGTTGGTTAATAGCGGGTAGATGCCTAAAGTGTGGGAGCAGCGACCACAAGATCAAGGATTGCCCGAGGCTTCAGCAGGAAGCTCAGCGAGGAGCGCCAGTACCAGCAGTAGCGGCAGCCGCGCCAGCTACAGGACGACCAGGAAGGCCTCGAGCCCCAGCTCGAGTGTTTGCTTTAGCTCGTGAGGACGCCGAGCAGGCGGAGCATGTCACCGAAGGTACAGTTTTACTTTTCGGTGTGCACGCTCGGGTTTTGTTTGATACGGGTGCTACTCACTCGTTCATTTCCGAGCGGTTCGCTAGGCAGTTAGCCCTAGAGTCAGGCATAGAGTCTGAGGAGTTAGAGGTCCCTTTGTCTGTGCACACCCCTGCGGGCACGGTATCGACTAGGAAGTGCATTCCGTCGTTACCTGTGTGCATTGAGGATAGATTCCTAGATGGGTGTTTCTTCTTGCTAAAGATGAAGGACTATGATTGTATCTTTGGTCTGGATTGGCTAGAGGAGCACTATGCGTTAGTGGATTGTCGTAGGAAGAAGATTGTTTTCCGCATTCCTGGTGAGGATGAGTTCTCTCATCCCTTGCCAAAGAACTTAGCGGGAAAGTTAGTCATCTCTGCCATGAAGGCGATGCGTATGGTGAACAAGGGTTGTGACGCATTTCTTGCCAGCGTTATGCTAGTACCCGATGCTGGTTCGTCACTGACTCTTGCAGAGATCGATGTGGTGCAGGACTTTCCAGATGTCTTTCCCGATGACTTGTCTGGATTGCCACCGGATAGGGAGATAGAGTTCACTATAGAGTTGCTTCCAGGCACCTCTCCTATCTCGAAGGCCCCATATCGGATGGCCCCTGCAGAATTAGCCGAGTTGAGGAAGCAATTGCAGGAATTGCTCGATAAGGGATTTATTCGCCCCAGTGTTTCCCCTTGGGGCGCACCTGTATTATTCGTCAAGAAGAAAGACGGGTCACTTCGGTTGTGCATCGATTATAGGAAGCTAAACCAGGTGACTGTGAAGAACAGGTATCCCTTACCTCGGATTGATGATCTGTTTGACCAGTTGCGAGAGGCATCAGTCTTTTCCAAGATTGACTTGCGATCTGGTTATCATCAGTTGAAGATTAGGAGTGAGGATGTGTCCAAGACGGCATTTAGAACCCGTTATGGACATTATGAGTTTTTGGTTCTTCCTTTCGGATTGACCAACGCCCCTGCAGCGTTCATGGATCTCATGAACCGGGTGTTTAGTCCGTATTTAGATAGCTTTGTTGTTGTGTTTATTGATGACGTGTTGGTCTATTCTCCGGATGAGGCCACACATCGTCAGCATTTGAGGTTAGTCTTAGAGGTTCTCCGTGAGCACAAACTGTATGCAAAGTACAGCAAGTGCGAGTTCTGGTTGCGCGAGGTTCACTTTCTCGGGCATGTTATCTCCGGCGCTGGTGTAGCTGTTGATCCAGCAAAGATCCAGGCAGTTATGGATTGGGATGTTCCCAAGACTCCTTCGGAGATTCGTAGTTTCCTTGGGTTAGCTGGTTACTATCGGCGATTCATTGAGGGTTTCTCATCCATCGCCGCCCCTATGACAAAGCTGACCAGAAAGGGTGAGAAGTTTGTATGGTCTGAGGCATGTGAGCGCAGCTTTCAGCTATTGAAGGCTAAGCTTACTTCTGCTCCGGTATTGGTATTGCCCAGTGGTCTAGAAGGCTTTGCCATTTATACGGATGCATCTCGGATTGGTTTAGGCTGTGTGCTCATGCAGCAAGAGAGGGTAGTAGCTTATGCTTCTCGTCAGTTGAAGGAGCATGAGAGGAACTATCCGACTCATGATTTAGAGCTAGCAGCTGTGGTTCATGCACTAAAGATCTGGAGGCACTATCTTTATGGTGTCAGATTTGAGGTGTTTACCGACCACAAGAGCTTGAGGTATCTTTTCTCCCAAAAGGAATTAAACCTGAGGCAGAGAAGATGGATTGAGTTCTTGAAGGACTATGACTTCGACCTTCAGTATCATCCTGGAAAGGCGAACGTCGTAGCGGATGCTCTTAGTAGGAAGAGGTCTTCGCTCCAGCAGGATTGGAAGATGTTGGAGGATGCAGCGTGCTCTATGACCGAGTTAGAGCCATCGTTGTGTCAGGCTTTTGTAGCTCAGCTATCCCTTAGATCCTCAGTCTTGGATGAGGTGATTGAGCAGCAGAAAGCCGATCCTAGATTGTTAGAGTTAGTGGGTAAGGCGGGCATTGCTCGTGATGAGGACGGTGTGATTAGATTTCAGCACCGCGTTTGTGTCCCCGATGTAGTAGATGTCCGTGAGCATGTGTTAGCGGAGGCTCATAGATCGCGATTCTCTATTCATCCGGGTAACACTAAGATGTATCAAGACCTGAAGAGATCATTTTGGTGGTCCGGCATGAAGAAGGATGTTGCGGATTATGTGTCTAGATGTCTAGTATGTCAGCAGGTGAAAGCCGAGCGGCAGCGACCATCCGGCCTTATGCAGAGGATGGATATCCCCGTATGGAAGTGGGAAGCTGTCACTATGGATTTCGTATCGGGTTTGCCTCGATCTAGAAGGGGCAATGACTCGATTTGGGTAGTTGTAGATAGATTCTCGAAGACTGCTCATTTCTTACCTATGAAGAAGAAGCAGTCAGTAGAGAGCTTAGCTAGATTGTATGTTAGCGGTATCGTTAGATTGCATGGTGTGCCGAAGTCGATCATTTCGGATCGAGATCCGAGATTCACTTCGAGATTGTGGAAGGGTCTTCAGGATGCGTTAGGTTCGGAGCTTAAGCTCAGTTCGGCGTTTCATCCCCAGACCGATGGACAGTCCGAGAGGACTATCCAGACGCTCGAGGATATGTTGAGAGCGTGTGTTCTGGATTGGAAGGATGATTGGGAGCGTCATTTACCTCTTGTGGAGTTCGCATACAACAACAGCTTTCATGCTAGTATTGGAATGGCTCCATTCGAGGCGTTGTATGGTAGGCCCTGCAGATCTCCTTTATGTTGGGAGGAGACTGGTGATAGGCAGTTGATCGGACCGGAGTTGGTTCAGGAAACTTCGGATAAGATTCAGCTTATCAGGAAAAGGCTTGTTGCGGCACAGGATAGGCAGAAGAGTTATGCCGACAACAGGAGAAAGGATTTGGAGTTCGAGGTTGGCGATCATGTCTTCTTGAAGATATCGCCTACTCGTGGAGTTGTCAGATTTGGCAGGCATAGCAAGCTAAGCCCTAGGTTCATTGGCCCATATGAGATTCTCAGACGTTTGGGCAACGTGGCGTACGAGCTAGCTTTACCCCCAGCTTTGGCTAGCGTTCACCCGGTATTCCACGTATCTATGCTCAGGAAGTATGTCCGAGATCCGTCTCATGTGATTAGTCATGAGCCAGTGGAGATCCAGCCAGATCTTTCGTATGTCGAGCAGCCAGTAGCCATTCTTGACCGGAAGGTTCAGCATCTCCGGAACAAGAGTATCGCGTCGGTGAAAGTTCTATGGCGGAACTTCTCGCGTGAGGAGGCTACGTGGGAGCTTGAGGATGCGATGAAGAAGAAGTATCCCCTTTTGTTTGAGTAGTGTCGTTCTAACTTCGAGGACGAAGTTTCTTTAAGGGGGAGAGGGTGTAAGACCCTCGAATTTCCGTCGTATTTTTCGTATTTATGTGTGTATATTGTGTTGAGTATGTATGTACGTATTTACGTGGATATTAAAATAGTATAAATACGTGTACATGTGTTTATATTAAACGTAAATAATGTATGTATTGCATGATGATAGTGTGAATATAATACCATGTACATATTGCATGTATAGAAGCTTGGTATGCATGGTTTTCTGCATAAATTAGGGTTCTGGCCGAAGGCCCTATTGGCGTCAATCCCCAGGCCGTTGAGGTGGTGTTAGCGTCCAGCCCTGGACGCCAACCTAACTCCGGCGTCCAGCGATATGGACGTCAACTTCTCTGGCCTGCATGCGCAGCAGAGCTGCTATCTTCTGAAACAAGGCATGGCAACCATTGGGGGATGTCCCCCAACGGCTCTGAGGGTGTCCCATCACCCTAGTGAGTGGGGGAAAGACCCTCTTTAGGTCTGAACCCGAATTGGCTCACCCCATTCTTCCCCTTCACCCTTGCAAGAGGAGAGAGGTGAGAAAGAAAAACCCTAGAGCTCTGTGAGAAAAACCCCAGTTTGAACCCCTAAAATCCGACCCTTTGAAGCTGGTTTTGGAGATCTTCTGCATCAAGGAGGGAGCTGAAGCAAAGGGGAAGGCTTCCCCATCATCCCCTCGGCGTGGAGATCAACCAGAAGCCCGGAGGAAGGCGATCTTGGAGGTGCTTCTGCAACTTCTTGGGACTGCCCAAGGAGGTCTTCACCAAGCCTCTAAATCCCTTAGAAGAATTTTTGAAAGGCAAGTGACCTATCTATGGTATCCCCGTATGAGTCTAGGAGGTTTTTATAATTTTTATGGAATTTCCCTCGAGTCCTAGACCCTCCATTTCACCCAATTTTCAGAGCTCGGGTCTGTGTTTCTGCACAGACCTGAGTAAACGGCAAGGTCCCTGGACGCCTGTGATGAGCTTGGCGTCCATCGACCATGCCGCTGACTCTGAGTCAGCGGCCAGAGACCGCCGTCTAGTTCTTCAGGACAGAACAGTGAGCTGTTCTGTCCCTCTTATACGTTAATTTCGTTATGATTTCCGTGATGAGGATATATGGTATTCCTATAAGCTATGTATTTTGTGCATTGTGGTTGTGAATGAATGTGGTGTGTTGGTGAATGTGGAAAATTGGTGTCTTTAAACTTGTGGGCATAACTTGTAGATAATTCTTGCAAATTAATGTTCCATGATTAGGATTAGTTAAATGTCTTGTTTTCAGTCTATTCATGAAGAATTGTGGGACATGTATGTATGTTCTGAATTTTTGTAATTCATGCATACTTGTGGAATTGCTAGAAAGTTCGATTCGGTAAAATGAAAGCATGAAAGAAATGGTTGTGGTAACGGATTTATAGATGTATGAATTAGGATGATGTTGTATTCTGAAATCATGCATTTGTGTTTTCTGTGCAAAACAGTAAGTGGGTGAATTTCAAATGTGTTAGACCCATGTTAGTATAAGTTGTGAATAATATGCTAATTAGGTGTTTGATTTTCTGTAAATCCTATTTAGCTCAGAAAAATCTGAAAAATTGAGGGTATGATTTTGAACCTGAAAACAGCATGTGGTTAAAATTTCAGGTTATTTGGAACAGTAAATAAAAAGTTATGTGTTTTCATGTGAATTGTGAATAATTCGTACATATGATCGTAATGTGATTTTATTTTGTTTAAACCAGCATGATTGGTGTGTTTACTATGTGTTAAATCTTGAAAACTCTGTAGTACCATGTTAGGAAAACAGAGGTGTTCATGTGAGTAAGAAAGTGTGAATGAAATGAAGAGTGCCAAGTGTAAAACCATGTGTAAAACGTTAAATGTGTAAAAGTGTAAACTGTGCCAATGTGATACTGCTTCCGAGAAGGCAGTGGAGCTGTATCAGGGAAAAGTCCCCCTGAGAAAGTTCATTGTGTTAAGTGACCCTAAGGGCATTAGGGGGAAATCCTGGAGGTGGACAAGTACCACTGGTTAGGGTGGAGACTTGTTCTCCCGGTCTGCGCAGTCCAAGAGTCACCATTGCATTGCCTAGATGGTGCCTATGTGTTATGTGATGTGAATGTGTCCTTCTTTGGTGGTTTGGACTATGTGTCACGGCACTAAAATATGTGTAAAGTGTAATGTGTAAAGTGTATGTGACCATGTGTAAATGTGTAAGTGACATGTGAATGTGTATGTGTAAAGTGTAACCATGTGAAAAGAGGAAATTGTGAAAAAGGAAAATGTGAAAATCTAGATGTGCAATGTGTTATTGAAACCATGTGAGGCTAAATCTGAAACCATGTGAATTCAGAAAATGCATGTTATCCTTCTTGTGTTTATGTGTGCAAAGTGTTTAGAACCCATGATAGGGACAACAAATGAATATGTGTGCAAGATGGCATGATGGATTGTTCATATGTTATGTTCTAAGCCACATTGTAGCTTCCATGTGTAGGTTTATAGTCTTTGAACCATGTGAAATCAGCAACCTAAAGCATGTTAAAAAGTTATGTATGTACTTAAGAACATGTGGAATCCATGCTAACTATGTTCCCCGTTCATGTATGTAAATTGTCCATGTTGATAACTCTCATGTTTGGTTCTTTATAAGGTTAAAGTTCATAAGTGAATGGATTAGAGACCATGTGATAGGTGAATGTTATATTTTTGAAATCTGAAAGCATGCGTTATGTATAAAATTGTAGAACCTTCATGATAGGTTGAAAACTTAAATGGACTAGCATGCTATGTGTTGCTAATTGTATGTGCTTGTAGAAACCACTAGGACTTGTACGTGTATATCATGTATAGTGTTACTTGCTGAGTCCCTGGACTCACTCCTTGCTTCGGCGTACAGGTGTAGTTGGTGACACGACACCGTTGGAGGAGACGGTGGAGACGGACTCCGAGCGCGGAGACTAGTTACTTGGAGCTTCTTTGTGATTGTGTACTTCGTCGTATGTACTTGAACATTGTATTAGGATTATCATGAAAAGAATGTAATATGTGGACATTTGTATTTCTATTTCAGCAAATTAAATCATGTGAATTTTAGTTCCTTTTTGCAAATTGTAAACTGCATGTATGTTTAATGTGGATGATGAATGAATGGAGATAGTTCTCTTTTACTTCCGCTACTCTGTTATATATATTCGCGTGTATCTCAGCTGTTTGTATCGTTGGGTAAATGTCCCACTGTGAGGACTCTCGCTATATCGACGTGGGTCGGTATGACCGTACCGGTATAATGAGGGCCGTCACAGAACCACCCTAAATCTTTGTGTCATTGTGGTTTTTGTCTCTTGTGTTAGATGCTTGATAGGTTCGTCAAATTTTCATCATCTAACTTGTAATTTGTTTAGAATTGTCATTAACACTCAGATTTCACACTCAATTAAGTTTCTCTAAGTTTCTGTGGAGTGGTTTTTAAAATTTGGAGAAATCTATTCAACCCCCCCCCCCTTCTAGATTTCTAGTAGCAGTTTTTCCGCAACATTTCAGAATCTTGGTAAACTACACAGAACCGGGAAAAGCACTCTCCACCCTAACCAGTGGTACTTGTCCGCCTCCAAGATTTCATCATGATGCCCACAGGATATCACATACACATTGAACATTCCCATAGGGATTTTTCTACAGTACAGATCCACAGCCTTCTATGGTAGCAGTGTCATAATCAGCACATTAATCACTTTATCACATTAACCATTTGTTTAACACATCATTCTCATGCACTTTATGACATATTCACATACTTGACATAACACACATTTTAGGTTATATAAATAATCCTTACTATCTAACAGTGCTAAAACATGCTTAACAGAACCTAATCATGGTACAAATCACAAGGAAATCATCACTTTTAACTAATCATGCTTAGCATCGTCATTATGGCCTCATAAGTGGAAACAGTCGTTCTAAATATCAAAAAACTTTTTACCACAGATCATATATAAGGAACATATCATATGTCTAATTTTTCAGAATTTTTGGAACATTGTATCTATTTTTAACCTTTATAAAATGTTTAAGGTAATTAACATGATCATTCACTAAAAATAAGTTTAATAAGGAAATGATAAATCTAACTATCTAAAAACATGTTTATAGGATCCCTAAATCCAAGAAAAATTACTGAGACATAGATTCATGTCCTACCTAATTTTCCCAAATTAAACCTATCATAACATACATATTTACCATCAACAGAAATCCAAATAAATTGCAGAAGTAATAGAAAATATCAAAATTTCATAAACTACTCCTCAGTATGAACCTATTATGACAAAAAACCTAAAATCTAATCATGCACTCAAAATCCCCAAAAAATCACATCACATGCTTTTAAAATAATTTTCTGGAAACCAAAGAACTTAACGGCAAGGGCATTGCCGTCAAGGGTGGTTGGTGGCAATGTCGCTTGCCATCAAACTAGGAACTTGGTGGCAATGTCGCTTGCCATCAAACTAGGAACTTGGTGGCAATGTATATTGTCAACAACCTCCTATCTGTAGAAAGTGCAGACCGAAACTAAAGAAAAAGAAAATTTGGGGGTTCAGGACACGATACAAAATTCGATAAAAATCATAAAACCCCAAGTAATAGGTACAGAGATGAAACCCCTAAGTTACTTGCCGCTGAAAAACTCCCTGAAGATCGAATTTAAATGATGAAGCCCTCCTCGACCAAGCTAAAGAGATACTATTCTTCGGCTTTATGATTCGACCTCCACGCCTTTGTAGACGATCTTCCTACGAACTAGGAGCCTTCTCACATCCTGTTGAGCCTTCCTCTTGCCCAAGAATGCTGATGTAGCTTTGTTTTCACTAGATTGATCACCAAAGTCTCTCTCTCTCTCTCTCTCTCTCTCTCTCTCTCTCTCTCTCTCTCTCTCTCTCTCTCTCTCTCTCTCTCTCTCTCTCTCTCTCTCTCTCTCTCTCTCGAACAACCAATAAAACCCTAAGTGAGTAAAAGTTCCCCCTTTACAGAGACGAGCAATATTTATTGGGATTTGGGTTGTGCTCATGGTAGGAAAGGGAAACCTGAACCCATTCGACTTTCTAAGTCTGTCCACGAAGAAATCGGAGTTCGATCAGAAAAGAAAATCAAAACACACACAGAGATGTAGATGGCAATGTTGTTGTCATCAACTCCAAGTTGACGGCAATCGACTATGCTGTTAATCTCCCAATGCCCAAAATCTAAAAAAAAACCATGAATGACATCATAGTATGTCATTAAATGATGGTTAAGAACACACCAATCTGCCGTCAAGAACAGTTGGTGGCACCGTTTGTTGCCGCTAAGATAAGTTTTAGCTAGAAGCATAAACACACATACAACAATTATAAATGCACAAAAAATCTATGGCCTTACACAAACCCTTGCTGACTTCATTGCCCAGTATATTTCCCTACTAGAATAGCCTCCAGTAGCTAGGGGTGTTCATGGTTTGGTTTGGTTTGGTTTGTAAAAGATTTTTAAGAAACTAAACCAAACTAATTTCGGACCCAACCCGAATCAAACCAAACCAAAATAAATTTGGTTTGGTTCGGTTTAACTTGAAAATAAATGGGCCTTTAGATTCTCTTAGTCTTAAATAAGATTTTAATCACTTGTTTCTCTAATAATTCACTATCAAATAAGATTTGAAATGAAGTATTTAATGTTGATGACCATATTATCCTCCATAATATGTATTTTTACGTAAATATATTGAATAAACTTGATAGATATATACAAATTAAGACTTATTATTGTAATTCGATTTAATCGGTTTGGTTTGGTTTGGTTTATAGAGTTTAGAAACCGAACCAAACCGAATTTTCTTTTTCAGTTTGGTTTGTAACCAAACAAATTTTTTTTCATGTTCAAACCAAACCAAACCGAATCGCTCGGATCGGTTTGGTTTTTCGGTTTGAACCGAATAGTGAACACCCCTACTAGTAGCATTCAAAAAACCCACCTGGGAGCTCTTCATCCTTGGTTCATCTTGCTCAGTTGATGGTGGCACAGGAGTTATTATATGCTATCTTGAAGGGATTGACTTGTAGTATGCATTGGAGTTCAAGTTCGCTGCCTCCAAGAATGCATTTGAGTATGAAACACTTATCTTGGGAGCACATATGACAAAATAGCTCAGAGCAGGAAGGGTGAAAACCTTCACCGATTACCAATTGGTAGCAAGTCAACTCAATGGAGGATATGAGTCCCAAGAGCTACAGATGATCAAGTACCTCCAGCTGGCTCAAAACTTGGCACAAAGGTTTTAGAGCTTCGAGGTAATTCAAATAGCCTAGGAGTCCAACTCTTGAGCTAATGCCTTATGTCACCTTACCTTGTCCTCAAGTCTCTTAATCTATCCTCCTGGAGTAGTTGGAGCATCCAAGCACCAAAGTGGAGCATGTGGAAGCTATTGAGGAGCTAAAAGATGATTGGCAGATCCCTACATCAGCTGTCTAAAAGATGGACTATCTCCTTTCAACCCTCAGGACTCCGAACGACTTAAATATCAAGCTTGAATATTCATCATCCTTAATGGTCAGCTATATAGGAGGTCCTTCATCATGCCACTCATAAAGTGCCTCTGACCTCTCGAAGCCATACAAGCCATCGAAGAAGTCAATGAAGAGATATACAGTGCTTATCAAGGTGGAAGATTAGTGGCAAGAATTCTACTGCGGCAAGGATATTGGTGGCCATCACTTCAACATGATTGCTCAGACTATATCCATAAGTGTGATCGTTGCCAGAGATATGACCATCTCATCCATTAGACCACCACAATTCTTACATCTCTTTCCAAGCCATATCCATTCACCCGATAGGAAATCTACATCTTTGGGACATTTTCACTAGCTCAAGTGTAAAAGAGGTTTATCATTGTAACTGTCGACTACATCACTAAGTGGATTAAGATAGAGCTGACTGCCAAAAATTACTGACAAAGTAATCTTGATGTTTGTTTGGCAGTCAGTCATATGCCACTTCATCATTCCCTAGATAATAGTGAGCAATAATGGTCGACAGTTCAACTGCTCCTACTTTAAGAAAAAGTGTGTCAACCTAGTCAGTCGCAACCACTTTACCTCGATAGCTCACCCTCAAGCCAACGATTTGGTCGATAATGTTAATAAAACTCTTCTCAAAGGGTTAAGACAAAGTACGAAAATACTAAGGGAAGTTGGCTAGAGGAATTGCCAAGCGTACTATAGGCTTATAGTACCATAGTGAGGGCTTTAGTAGGAGAAACATTATTTCAGCTGATCTATGGTGTTGAAGTTGTTATCTCACTTGAAGTTGGGCGCTTCTCCCTTCGAGTAATCAACTACCAACTAGAAGCCAACAATCATGCCTTCTGGGAAAACTAGATCTAGTTGAAGAAACCCGAGAAGCCACACAACATACCTATGGCAAAGTACCAAAGATATATGACCCGATACTATGACACCCATGTTAAGGACATGTGATTCCTTCTCGAAGACATGGTCCTAAGGAAGGCCAAAGTCTCTTGACCACTCGAAGCAGCGTAGAAGTTGGTTGTTAACTTGGAGGGCCATATTAAGTGGTTGAGGTCTACAATAAAGGAGCATATGGACTAGCTACGCTCGACAGCAGACCCATTCTAAGCACTTGGAATATCGAAGCTCTCTGAAGATTCTATCAGTAATGTAAGCATGACACAGTACACATTGCACATTTTATAGCCAAAAGGTGTTCCATTTCGATATGAAGGAAAGTTTATACATTCAAAAAGAAATGAAATCCACAAAGCAAAAGGTCAAACTACATCTGTAGGATGCTAGGTTTCCAGGGCCAACAACGTAACTCCCTCAGTGAGTGGCACAATAGTGTAACACTTCGAAAATTTAATTGATCAAAAAATTAAAGAAATAGTAAATATTGTTAATGTATTGGGTAAAAGTGTTCAAATAAAAAATAAAATAAAATATGGTTAGATTTCCAATAAGTGGAACCAACTATTTAGTATTGTTTGGGCCAAACAAACTCTTATTGGACTAAATAACAAAACAAAAAGGCATTAAATCCCCAAAATTTGTAGGTTTAATTTATTAATTAAAATTTTATAGATAAATCAAAAAATTGTCAATTTAAGAATTCAAAACTGGTTAAAAAGGTATGCACCATTATCGCATATGTATCAATGTATCTAAAACTTTTGTAAAAATAATAATACTTTAAATAATATTTTGTAATGACCCATCAAGAAATTTGGGCCAAGAAAAATCATTTAGACCAAGTATAAGAATTATTGTGACTTATTATTGTAATTAAGGAATAAGTCGGAGAACCCATTATCATGTGTACAAAAGTGAATCATAAATTAAAATAAACATATGGGTACACTCCAAACAATGTATGTTGACAGCCCATCATGGGATTTGGAGCAATGAACAACTTTTGGCCCATGAATAAATTCAAGTAAGAAAATATCATGAAACTCATAGGTTTAATTAGGCTTGAATTAGAAAGACCAATTAGGGCTAAAAACTAGTTTAATGGACTCCTAAAACTACCCAAATTCGTGCACAACTATAAAAGGAGGTTTCCTAATAGATTTCCCACTCATATTGGGATGTGAATCCTCAAATGGAGGAAGGGATTACCCAAACTCGGAATTCCCCAATTTCTAGTTACATTAGGACTCCAAACAACCTTAAATATATAAATACTCTCTCTTCTCTAAACTTCTTGGGGACAAGTTTACCATATGTTGGGGACGTGAGGAGGCTAGCAAGGGCACCAGAGGAGGAGGAATTCATCCCCAACCTAAGGCTTCTTCCTCAACTTGTGCTCTGTACAATCTGTGCAGAATACTTCCCTTAGGAGCGATCAAAGGTTGGTGATAGCGGGCTCAAACTTAACATGGCATATACCATCTAAAAGCTCTTCAATTCATTTGCCCCTAATTTTCCCAATTTTCATTGGTTATGTTAGAGTAATAAGTGTTTTCGCATTGTCGTGCAGTTTTAGGGCTTTTTTTGTTAATCTCATGATTCATGTATCCCTAGGTCAAATCAAGTGAAACCAAAGCCATAGAGTTCTTCCTCTCCAAGTTTCCAACAAGTTTTATGTTGAGCATTTGTCTAAAAACCCCTAGAACCTTAAGTTTCGAGGCAAAACACAAGATCGTGCAACCTAGTCTGCGATCTGTCTATCCGTTTGAATCGCGACCAGTCTAGTGGTAGCGATTTAGTGACTTAAATGGCGACGACTGAATCTGTTGTGAATTTGACATATTTTTTATGATTTCTAGTTGACCAAACATGACTTATATGTTTACCCTAACCCCCATATGCTTTGTTTTGCATGCTATTTCAGTTTTCACCCATTTGTGAACCGCGACGACCCAACCCATCGCGATTTTTAGTCGGAACCACTTTACGTCCCATAAAACCATATTTTCTGTATAAACCATGGAAATCCATGATGACTAAACCCGTCGCGATTTCTAAAACCTACCTGAGACTTTTTCAGTCAGTCTAGGTCATATGTCTTGCATGTTATGATTACTAGCAAGTATTGTTCAGTTTGTCAAGTGGCTTAAAAGTTAACAATCCATGTAAAATGTATAATAACATAAAATTCTATTCTAATTGTTCCTAATGAATTGCTTGATTCCATCTATCGTGTGATTGCTATATTCTACCTTCATGATCTAGCTTGATATTAACCTGGAAGTATATCGCCTTAAAAATGCAAAAATCATGTTATCGAAATCTGGGTTGTTTCCATGTCATGCGTTCATATTATTGCTTTCCTCTATGTTTTAAACCGATGAATTGTGGATCTTGAGACATGTTCTACACTACATGATTGCACAATAGGCATCCCTTTTCTTAGGGGATTAGAAACTCTCTATTGGACATTCCGTTCTGGTAGATTAGGGACCTTTTCACTAAGACCTCCGTAAATCTCCGTACTCTGTGGATTCCCTCATGGAGACCAAGTTGGTTGTACTATTAAAGTTCCCAGGAGATAGAAAGCACTTCTGTTCTCATCTACTTCTCGTGAGAGTGCTTTTGATACATGGAAACCAAGCCACTAAGTGTAATGATTGAACGAATAAAATTAAACCGTTATGCTGCCGAACTTTACTCTAGATCATGTTCACTTGCCTTGCTCCTTATATCATTGACATGATCTTTACTACATGACTGTCTATTGCTTGGAAATCATATTGGCCATAAATTAAATGGAATTACCAAAAATTATTGGAACTTCGGTTCATGACTGATGCCTATGCATATAAGGGCCCAGTCTGGTCCTAGGAGGAGCATCCGAAATACTTATAATTGCGAGAGTATATGATCCAATGAGGTGTCTATCAATCACTTAAATGAGTGCAAGGTTGATCTGGGTAATTTCCACATTGTTATTGAATGATTGAATGATTGATAGATTGATTGAATTGTTATAAGTGAAATGGCCAAATCTATTGTACATGTCATCGTTATTGAATCCAATATGTCATTGTCTATTGGAATTCTATAGAATTCAAATTGTGCTATTCACTGTAAATGCTATAGATTATTAAATCTCTTCTATTTGACAAATGATCGTGCTTCCATCCATCCCATTGTTAATCATTCCTTCTCACATGATAAATGTCATTGGACTTTGATTAGTGAATTGTTCTCGTACATGTTATACCTTAATTTGGAAGTTGTTCCGTATCGTTATCATGATCATCTTACCATGAGTATGCATGTTAGTATCTTGCCTAATAAATTGTTAATTCACGTAAAGCATGCCTGCACCATGAGATATAAATCCTACAATGTGTTAGTGTGCTCACACCTGCTTCTTGCACTATTTCAGGTGATGATATGAGTAGATAGAGAATGATGGGGTTGGGGAAGAGTGAAGAGCTTCTCTGAGTGTATCCGTCAACTTAGCACATCAATCATCAAGTTTAGAGTCACAAGAGTCTGTAATAGTTAGATATTTCTCGAATGTACTTGAATTTCAATAGTGGGCCCTATGATTGGCTCTGATGATGAAAGGTTGTAAGTTAGTTTTATGGGAAATGAAATAAAGAATTGTTTAGGTGGCACAATTATTGTCTCAAGTCTTTCGATATATTTAGTTGTCGCTCTGAATTACTCGACTATTGATACTTGTACTTGTATCACTCACGCTCTCGATATTTAATTTTGCTGCTAAATTTTGGGGCGTGACAATAGTCTCGGTAGATTGGTAGGTTCCTTCAACGGGCACTGAACCCACCTGCATGGGAATTGTCTTAGCTTCAAGGCCCTCCAGGGCTGCTACTACAATTAGGTCTGTCTCAATCAGGGTCAGAGTAATCGAGACTAGAGCATTTCCTACCACCCCAGTTTTAAAATCTAGAGATGGAGCTGCCAACACTTCTTCCACTTCCGTTGGTGCTCCTCCCACCTCAAGATCAGGGGTCTCGAGAACATCATTCTTAGAGGCATACTCCTTCTCACCCTGCTAAATCTAATCCAAGACTGTTCCACCGATCAACTCCCATGCTCGTAGTGTTGCTTGGTCAAACCCTTAGTCAAACCTATAGGCCCCTAGAGTATAGCTAATACTATGCTACTCTATAGCAACGTTGACCTGTAGTTGGAAGAACTCTCTCAAGGCTTAAAAGGCTCAACCGCCTTGGATCCTGCTACCTCCTACTCAAGAGGTGATTTTTCCTTGGCCCATGCTAACTCTTAGGCAGCCTACTTCATCCGTTCTTTCTCCAGGTGGTGAGAAGCTCTATCACTGTGCTGCACCACTCAATCAAGCTAAGCCTTTATGTCAGCAACCATACTTGCCGACTCACAAGCCACCCAATGGAGCTCTTCGCTCTCATGCCATGGCAGTCCACCTTCTCCTGGACATGGACCAATTTACTTACAAGCCTCACCTACTTCATATCTGTTTCATGACATGCCTCAGTTGCATTGCATTTGCGGTGGAGCATCTTGAGTGCTAACACTATCGCCCTCAACATTGCCTGTCACGTCCCGAGAGTTATGCAGCGGATATTAATAATGCGGAATAATTCAAGTCGATATCCTGAGACGTGAACAGTCGGAAAATAAGTCTCTAGCTAGCACGCACTAAATGTGTATCAACACACATCATAATAGGGTCCAAATATTGAACTCAACTAATCTTGTATTCAAATCTCAACTCATTGTATTGCAAATAGAAACTAATACAGGACTAAGACTCAATAAAAAGGAAAAATACATTTTATTCCTCACTTCCTACTACATGAATTTAATGCTCAAAGCAAACTAACTATAACTAGACTCATAGTTGGAACGCTCATCACTCGGACACATTCCCATCCTCGACTTGCTCTTCCTCTTGAACTTCATAGTGACGTAGATTTGTAGAAGTAGGGGATGAGCAAACTAGCCCAGTAGGATTTATATCTCAATGTGCGAGCAATGATATAAGTGATTAACAGTTTAGAAATAGGTAAGCACGATGATTGTCATGATATGCATGTACGAATAAAACTCGTTAAAAACATGATACATGAAACAAGCTAGATAGAGTGATCGTGATAGAACAAGATCTAGAAGGATATAACAAGATAGAACTAGCAATAGATCACTTTGTACAAGCACGCAAGGTTTCACTTGATGTTAGTAGCTTTCAAGAATGCAAGATATCACTAATTGCAATAAATGTAGGATGGCCATATTACGCAAGCAAGCAAGCACGCATGAGCACGATCATGTAACACTAATCAGGCACGTAGACATTAATGTACACCAAGAAAAGATCCATCAAGAATGTACACCAAGACACATGTATGTGGTTATTGTATCTATCATTCAACAATCAAGCAAGACTCCTAGCGCAGATGCAACGCCAGTAATCATTATACCCCATGGTTAACAGTATATTTATGACTCTCCGTCATTGGGGCTAGACTAGAGCCCTTGGACACTCGCCGTGCCCAGTCAGCATCTCACGTAAAATTTTAAATGTAGATACCCACAGTCATTAATAATGGCCAATGAGAGTTTCAATAAGTAAGCATGTGTAATGCCATGTTCATGATGATGATGGGAACAAATAATAAGTAATTGAACATGATTTCATGAGAACAATGGTCAAGAGATAAATTTGGCAGCATAACAGTACGATTTATACTTTAGTTCAATCTTTACGTTAATGGCTTTAGTCTAGATTGTAAATCACACCCACGAGAACAAGAAGAGAAAGGAAGTGCACGCTAACTTCTGGATACTTCAGTGGTACAACCTGCTCATCGGCCATGTGGGAATCCATGGTTAGAGGAGACTTACGGAGGTCTTAGAGAAAAGGTCACTAGTCTACTGATTCGGAATGACCGGTAGAGAGCTTCCAAATCCCCAAGAAAGGGCTACCTAGATGTGCAAGTGTGTAGTGATGTACGCGTCTCAATTCACGGTCTCAAACTCGTGGAAAACACTTAACATGATGGCATGCAATGGACAACGCATTTAACTACACATGGGTTTATAAGATTTTAAGATAATAATTATCATTTAAATCAAGCTAGAATGGTAACAAGAGTAAATCACAAGTTTCCTGAATGATCATATCATTAAGAAAGCAATTAGAATAATATTCATATAATTAAGGCTTTTTAAATGGGTTAATCACTTTTAGGCCATTAAATAAACCATCATGCAATGATCAGACCTAAGACATGTGAATTACATGCTAAATATCATATTTAAACAGACCTCAGGTATAGCAGTAAGTTTTGTAAAAGAAATAGGTGGGGTTTTATGAAAAATCCTGAGGTCGCGACCGACCCTTGTAAGGATCACGACGAGGTCAGATCAGAACATGACAGTGCCTTGTAAGGAACGCGACAGGCTTGTCTGATCAGGCAGGTAGTTCGCGACAGGTTCATATGAAGAAGGCAACAAGGGTATGTGCAGAATGCGACAAGGGGGTCAGAACAGGCAGTGAGATAGCGACGGGGAGCTCGTCGCATTCAGAACGCGACAGCTTTGCGGTCATGACAAGACCTCAGAATGCGTCCTATCGGGCCGTCGCGTTCACAGGGTCTGCGCCTGAATCCGACAGAGAAAGAACATGTTCTTGGATTGTGGTCCAGAACTGCCTTATATTGACACAGGGTGCTTCAAAAATAGAGAACAAATGGTACAGTGCATGAAAAATAACGAAAGTAGTTTTAAACCAACCTAGACATAAGGGTGCTTCCAGTAAATCATAATTAGAAAACAAGGATGGTTTCAATAGGCTTTAATCAAGTCAAACACAAATGTAAAAGCCAAGTGCAACCTGAAAACGTAGTTTCATACAGTGACCCTCTTATCATGCTTATAACTCTCTAACTATTGACATTTAGACAAAATGTTCAACACAAGACATGACTAGGACAACTATTAGAAAAACATTCATGTTGTGGGTTTACTCTAATTTGGTCTTGAATCACATGCAACATATAAAGAACGGGAAAATCCCTAACAGTGCGCGACTTTGGAAAAACGCTTATAATTCAAAATCTACTCATTGAAATTCGATGAAACCAGTGGGAAACGAAATTTAACTTGATGCTCTACACATTGGTATAGGATATGTTAAGGTTTTCCCCAAGAAAACCTACCTTCTGGGTTAAAGAAGTCTCATTTTTCCAGAAAACTTGTGTTCAGACCACTTGGAGGAAAACGATTAATACTCTGCGTATACTGCATGGAATTTGGGCATTCCACTTGGGTTAGAACGTATACTTGACCCTATTTCTAGGGGTATAGGCCTTGTAAGGTTTGGTTATGGTTTGACTCACCTTTGGTCGACTTCAAGTGGACAGTTTGTGCAGGTCGCAGCAGACGAGAAGGGGAAGAAGAATGGCCTGGTGTGGACGATTTCCTACTCCCCAGCAGCCAAGAACTCCCCCACACGACCCCAAAAAGATGTAAACTCATCCCCAAGGGTTTGGTGAAGAGTATTTAACCATCCATGGTGTTTAGGAGTCCTATTGTAACTAGGAAAGAAGAGTTGCGATTTTGACATATTAGTTTCCTAATTTGAGAATCTCTTCCTCCATTATAGTGTATGAGGCTTTAGGAAACCTCCCCTCATAGTTAAGCACGAATTTGGGTTGCCAAGAATGCATATTCTCATCCCAATTCAACTCTAATTGCCTCTTTCTAATTTCAGCTTATTTAAGCTACGAATTTCCATGTATTTTCTTGCTTCACTTGATTTTTGGGTCATATGTGGTCCATTGGCCCAATTAAGATATTGGGTCATTAATATATAATGTTGGAAGTCTTTCCAACACTTTTATTTAATTTTTGGTTGCGTCGTGTTTCTGTGTTAACGGTTTTCCGACTTGTTTCCTAATTTGGATAATCAGCCACAATAACTCTTAAAGCTAGCCCAAATGATTTTTATTGAACCAAATTTCATCATGGGTCATTAGAGAATATTATTTTAAGTCCATATATGATTTTTATTTAATTTTCTGACTCATCCAAGTACGTGTGATAATGATTTTCCGACTTATTCATGAATTACAATAATACGTCGTGAAACACTTTAAACTTGGCTAATCCGATTTTTCTTGGCACAACTTTCTTTGTGAAACTTTTAGTAAAAATGTTTGGGGTTGATTTATAATTTTTACAAATTTTTTCGATGTGTTTTAGCACCTACGATAGAGGTACGTATGTTTTAAATAATCTGATATTATGGAAATTATTTATTTCCATTTATTCAGACTTTTACTTATTAAATTTTCCGGGGTGCTACATTGCCTGCATATTGTGGACCCCTAACTAGTGATCTCGTAGGCTGACTCTTCTCCTTCTTCACACTAGGGAGGGAAATCACCTGGCAAAACTCCACTACCATCGATGCCTCATTAAGGTTAGCATCGATGGGGAAAATGCAAGTAACCCTCCCTTCATCTTCTGTCACTATGCAGGTTGCCAAGCTAGGGGCCTGAGGAGGATTGCTGTTGGAAGATGCCATTAGAGTTGTGGTTGGCTCTGTCCCATGAGTCAGTGTGTAACACCCTATATATGAATATGTTAAATGGACTAAATCAGCAAACTACCAACAACTCGGACTAGTCATTTTCAAAGCTCGAGTAGGAAAAGAACTCTGAAGTTAAGCGTGCTCAATTGGGAGTAGTCCCAGGATGGGTGACCTTCCTGGGAAGTCTACCATCTAACATGGTTGTTGGGCCAGTTTGTTGGTTGGGTCGTCACAAATGGTATCAGAGCCTTACCCAGCCGGAAGTGTAGGAACTAAGTGCCACATAGGGCAAAGTGCTACGCTATGGGAGCCACCTCTTAAGGCCATAATGACAAAGTGCTACATAGTGGGAGCCACCTCTTGAGCCTGTGGGGGCCACCTCTAGAGGCCATAATGGCGCAAAGTGCTACACAGTGGGAGCTACCTCTTGAGCCTGTGGGGGCCACCTCTAGAATCCTGCCTGCCTGGGGTTTGATTATGTGCTATATGTGAGCAGCGACGAGGACGTCGCTTATATAAAAGGGGTAGATTGTAACACCCTATATATGAATATGTTAAATGGATTAAATCAGAAAACTATCAACAACTCGGACTAGTCATTTTCAGAGCTCGAGTAGGAAAAGAATTCTGAAGTTAAGCGTGCTCAGTTGGGAGTAGTCCCAGGATGGGTGACCTTCCTGGGAAGTCTACCATCTAGCACGGTTGTTGGGCCAGTTTGTTGGTTGGGTCGTCACAAATGGTATCAGAGCCTTACCTAGCCAGAAGTGCAGGAACTAAGTGCCACACAGGGCAAAGTGCTACGTTATGGGAGCCACCTCTAGAGGCCATAATGGCACAAAGTGCTACATAGTGGGAGCCACCTCTTGAGCCTGTGGGGGCCACCTCTAGAATCCTACCTGCCTGGGGTTTGATTGTGTGCTATATGTGAGCAGCGACAAGGACGTCCCTTATATAAAGGGGTAGATTGTAACACCCTATATATGAATATGTTAAATGGACTAAATCATCAAACTACCAACAACTCGGACTAGTCATTTTCAGAGCTCGAGTAGGAAAAGAACTCTGAAGTTAAGCGTGATCAGTTGGGAGTAGTCCCAGGATGGGTGACCTTCCTAGGAAGTCTATCATCTAGCACGGTTGTTGGGCCAGTTTGTTGGTTGGGTCATCACAAATGGTATCAGAGCCTTACCCAGCCAGAAGTGCAAGAACTAAGTGTCACACAGGGCAAAGTGCTACGCTATGGGAGCCACCTCTTAAGGCCATAATGGCGCAAAGTGCTACATAGTGGGAGCCACCTCTTGAGCCTGTGGGGGCCACCTCTAGAATCCTGCCTGCCTGGGGTTTGATTGTGCTATATGTGAGCAGCAACGATGACGTCGCTTATATAAAAGGGGTAGATTGTAACACCCTATATATGAATATGTTAAATAGACTAAATCAGCAAACTACCAACAACTTGGACTAGTCATTTTCAGAGTTCGAGTAGGAAAAGAACTCTAAAGTTAAGCGTGCTCAGTTGGGAGTAGTCCCAAGATGGGTGATCTTCCCGGGAAGTCTACCATCTAGCACGGTTGTTGGGCCAGTTTGTTGGTTGGGTTGTCACACAGTGACACACTTTTCGATGGTGGTGAAGCCCCTGTCGACTCCAATGATGGCACAGGGGACTGACTACCTTCTTGGTAGGATGTAGGTTAAGAAGGCTAGAGCTGGTAGCTCCTTTTTGTTTGCCTTGGCTCCTATTAGTCTCTATTTCTTGAGACAGCAACCTCGTACTGGGTAGCCCAGTAGGAGCTGGCCTAGATGCCTCAAAGGCTAGCTCCTTTTCATTCTCCATGGCCCTCCTCAAAGATCATTGCATAAAGGGAAATGATACATTTTGATGTCATCAAAAGCCTTCAAGTCACTAGAAATCACCTTGGCTTTACTTGGGTTTATAAAGCATCGAGGTGCATCTACCCAAGATATGACTCGATGTTAATGACTATCTTGAAAGATTAATCTAGGGAATTGCAACAGTCCTAAATTTAGCTTGAGATCTGTAAGAGCATCCTTAAACCTCTTGCAGTATCCTCGAGTGACCATCTCATCTGCATCATAAGGCTGGCTTAGTGAGAGGCTAATCTCTACCTTAAAGCCAACTTCACTCAAGGCCGCATCGAGAATGCGTCAGAGATGAAAAGTTGGGAGCAACCAAAAAGTGCCACTCGGGGTTCTTGGTGTCCCAAGATACCAGAAAAATTGAGCCTTCCATCCTTCGTGAGAGGAATCTCAAGGAGAAAGCTTTAGGAAAGAGCTACCTTTGTGGGCCTTAAGGAAATAGAAGCTATCACCGACAATGTGATGCTCCTTTAACTCAAAAAAAATGCAAAAGAGATTCATACTATAAGAGATCCCAACCATATTACAGGCAACAGGAAAAGCAAAGACAAATATAAAAGAGTTGGGCACCAGTTGAATAGACACCAACATGTAAAAGTTTAAGAGATTGGAAACAAAAGGATGAATGGGGATATGGAACCCTGATTTTAGTGCAAACCAATACAAGCAAATCTTCTTGGGTCAGCAAGCAATACTTAGCTTGTCAGCATAAGGAACAGAAAATATATATATATTGGGAAGGAACCTGATAATGAAAGGTAAGATCCTCCACCTCCATCTCACCATGTTGTTATACACCTCGTAGCCTAATGGGATAGGAGGAGTCTCAGTCTTTTTTCTTGCACTGCCCTTGGAGCACCTCCTTCGTCAGCCATAGGAGCAGAAGAATTAGAGCCTACAGAGGAAGAGGAAGAACCTAAAGTTCTAGGAGAATTTGGAGAATTAAGAATAGAATGCACTATGCCCATCATAAGGTAGACTCACTAGATTAAAAGGTGAACACATAGAAGCAAGCACTCGTCACACCTTGACTTGCCAGAAGAGAAAGCTGAGGACACCAGAGGATGAAAACTTAGGGTCAGGAGAGGAACGCAGAGAAACCAATGTGAGAAGCTTCACCCCTTAGACTATTGGAGATGCATATATGAGCAATAAAATAAGTTCAAATTCCCACCCTCTCGAAAATCAAAGGGGCCTATGCAGAGATCAAGAAGATGCAATGATAGCAACCCAAAAGATGCAATTATGGCATTAGAGCTCTGAGAAATGTGAGAGGATGCCAAGATCCATGAGGCGAACAATCAGATGAATCATCTTTGAGAAACATGCAATAGATGTCACTTCTATACTAAAGCAGACCTATAATGGTGTCTCGCGAATGCCAAAATCTCTCAAAAGTTGCAAAGTGACAAATCAACAAACCGCCATAGTGTAGGCCATTAAGTGATGTGATGATTGAAAATCCCACTCACTTACCGCGTAAACCAGAGACATACTCCTCCACCTAAGTTTTTTAGCTTACAGGGGGGGAGCGGGGAGTGGAGAGGGATAATCTTGGCCTTCTAGCACAAATCATAAAGCACAATTACTACACTGTGTTACTTAGTTAGCAAGCCCAAAAAGGGGGTGAATGGGTTGCTTTGACAATTACTGCAGATCAAAAATAAATCTTAAACATGATTATTAGTGTTAGTTAATTACGAAAATACGTACACAAGCAAGCACACACATGCACAAGATTTTTATCCTGGTTCGGCATTGAGATACACCTCAGTCATATGTCCAGTCCCTAAGAACATTTGTGATTTCACTAATCCAAAGTACAGTCCCCCCAATGGACTTACAACACCCATATCCCAGCTGATCTTCCCTTCTACATAAGGGGAACACTAAGTACAGTCCCTTAGTTGGACAAACCACCTAGCACACCACTGGTCCTCCCTTCTACACAAGGGGAACAACACCTGCACAACAAGCATTCTCTTCAACTGAAGATGCACAACCTATATCTCGAAGAGATGTCTAAGGGTTCCTAGACCAAGCTCAAGAAACATAATGAATAGGCTTGATCCAAGACAATGTCTAAGAGGAACAAAGATTACGAGTATTATACTCTTAGACAAAAACCAAACTCTCTTTCAGAAAAGGGCACAATATGAACGTAGAGAAAGAGGAGAAATGGAGCGCTAAAGAGTCTTTGGCATTGAGTTGCTTCTTCACTCAAGAGTTTGAAATGCTTGTGTTAAAGCTTCTATGAAAAGAATCGGATCAAGAAAGCTATCTGCAAAAGTTCTACTTAGAGTTCCGCAGGCTTCATCTTTTATAGGCTTTATGGAAGATATCCGTTTGAAGGATCCGTTGAGTCTTAATCTTCAGCCCATGAAGTTTCCAAGGTGTTGGTTGTGTCTAACGTATGCTTCATGTGAGTACCAGATATCTGCAACATTTAATGCATAGAAGGAGGTGTTAGGTAAGAGAGATCATACATCAGTCAACACCCATACCTCTTCTGTAGAAGTCCCCAATTCTGACTAACAACATGCTATTCTAAATAGTTCTCTTTGTATCTGTCAAGAAAGAAAGGACCTTTAAACAATATGCACAAGGTAAGAGTGTATAGCCTAGGTCCGAAAAGTATTACCTGATGATCAGTTCATCCCCATATAATTTTGTTTATTATATGCCTATTTTAGTGATTAACAAAACTTTAATAAAGTACTGTCTAACAAGTTTCCTGAAGCTTAGTCACAGGAAATAAATCAGGCAAATTCAAGCAAAACCTATAAGTATTCTTACACTGTAGCATTTAAAGTTTAGAGCATGTAATTTTTCTAAGTACACATTGACTTCCTAAGTTTCATATCGACTTCATTAGAATCATAATGATTTCTATACTATTATCGATTTTAGATTAACAAAGATTTCATAAGTATCACATCGATTTCAGTTTTATAACCATTTGTTAAGTGAGAACAATGATTTGATCTCACAATGATTTGTTAAGTGAGAACAACGATTTGATCTCACAACGATTTGTTAAGTAAGAAACAACAATTTGGTTCTCACAATGATTTGTTAAGTGAGAAACAACGATTTGGTTCTCACAACGATTTGTTAAGTGACAAACAACGATTTGGTCTCACAACGATTTGATATGTTACATAACGACTTGGTCGCCGTAACGATTCGATAAGTTACATAACGACTTAGTCGTCGTAACGATTCGATAAGTTACATAACGACTTGGTCGTCGTAACTATTAGATAAAGCAAACAATGATTTGGTCACTGCATCGATTGATAAGTAGAACAACGATTTGTGTCCACAACGATTTGTGTCCACAACGATTTGTGTCCACAACGACTTGCTTATAACGATTTGCTTATAACGATTTAACCACAACGACTTGTGTTTACATCGATTTGCTTATGTTTGTATCTGTACAACGATTTGCTTATATGTGTACAACGATTTGTATTCACATCGATTTGCTTCTACTATAAGAACAATTCGCTTGCTTTTGCAACGATTTCATTAGTGGAACAATGTCTCATGGACACATCGATTTCTCTATCTTAGATTTAATGAATATATCTATTATTCTCATGATATTCAAATATATATTTTCAAATATTACGAAAGTCAAAGTCTTCCCGCGCACATCTCTAATATCCTTGCATTTATTATGAATGTTCACATCATCTGCTCGTTGCCTTCTATTCTTATGTTTTTATAAGAAACACTTTTCAGAAAGCAGAATGACATTTCTATTTTGGTGAATAGTCTTACTACATGAATTCTAACGTTGACTGACAGCAAGAGACAGCATAGTTGTCTATGCCTTGGCATTTAATGTGTGCAGGTCTCTGCTAGTACCATGTCATACAACGTTGGACAAAATAGAAGCTGAAGGATATCAAGATGGATCTTCTCCTTGTGTGCATGGAGTTTAAAGTATTAAACGACTGCAAGCACACCTGTCGTACTCGACGAACCATGCAGTCTAACGAGCATCCAACCTAGAGACAACGGACACTTCAATAGATATATTTTTCAAAGAGAAGGATATATATAGAAGACTGATGACTCTGTAAAGAACTATCCCTTAGAACTTTTGGAGCTTTCATCTTACAACCTGCGAGCATCAGAAAGAAGAGCTCTGAGTTTCACTCCCTAGATTGTTGTAGCTCTTGCTCTCCATTTTTTATTGTTTTTAGCATTTGAAGAGCTAGTGTGTTCTGAGAGATTTTCTGATTGTAGATCTTTCTCTCTCAGTCACTGCCTCAGATCGAGCATTTGTTGTAAGCTTGGTCTAGGGGCATTTTGCCTTTATTCACACTTGTGGTAAAATTCCTCTTCGGGTTGGGAAGAGAAGACCTGTTGTGAACAGGTGGTTTGTGTTCCCTTCAGTAAAGAAGGAAGACCTGTGCATTAGGGTGTTTGTATTCCTCTTCGGGGTTAGAAGAGAAGGCCAGCTGTGGCTGGATGTGTAAGGGTCCTTAAGGGAGACAGTACCCTTGGTAGTGAAAGCCCAAGTTGTTGCTTAGGGACTGGACGTAGGACTCCCTGGTATAGGAGGGCCGAACCAGGATAAAAATCTCCTATTTCATGTGTCTTGTTTTTGTGCGTTTGTTTGTCTTCATTTATCTAACACTAACTATTCTCTTTAGTGTTTTTTTGTTAAGCGTTTTTTGTTAAAAGTCTTAATTGAAAAGAATTTTTGAATCCCATTTACCCCCCGGCCTCTGGGCTTGCTAGCTGGGCAAGAAGTGGTATCATAGCCAAGTCTCTTCAATAAAGAAGATCTCACGATCTAAAGAGCAAAGATAAATGACAGCTCAAGGGTATGCAGAAGGCCAGTCAATTAACAGACCACCTTTGTTCGATGGTGAAGACTACAACTACTGGAAGACCAGAATGGAGTTTTTCCTTCAAGGTCTCAATTTTCAAATCTGGTCAATCATAGAAGAAGGAGATTTAGTAGTTCTCAACAATAGAGATAATTGAACAGAAGATGACAAGAAGAAAATATCCTTAAATTGTAAAGCAAAAAGCATCTTGTGCTGTGCGCTAAGCAAGAAGGAGTTCAATAGGATTTCAGCCTGCAAATCCGCTATGTAAATGTGGGAAAAGTTGAGAATCACATATGAAGACACAGACAAAGTAAAGGAAACCAGAATAGATATTCTAGTAACTCAATATGAACGATTTCAGATGTAGTCAGGAGAATCAATCACTCAGATGTACAGTAGATTTACAGACATTACAAATGGTCTGGCTGGTCTTGGAAAGCAATATGAAATGGGGGATATGATAAGAAAAATCCTAAGATCCCTACCAGCCTCGTGGACTTCAAAGGTGACAGCCATAGAAGAGGCAAATGACTTGAGAAGGATGTCGTTGAAAAAGCTTGTTGGGTCACTCATGGCCCACGAGATCAACATGGAAAGGTTAGGAGAGTCCTCCAGTAGAAAGAAGCATAGCAATGCACTAAAAGTCACAGAAGGTAGCACCGAAGAAAAATCAGAAGATGAAGTAGCAGCAAGGATAGAAAAGATGAAGAAGCTCTTCTATCCAGAAGACTGCAATGAATATTGGCAAAGAAAAAATATCAATCTGGAAGAAGGCATTTTAAGAAAGGAAAAGATCTCAGAAAATCTGAAGGAAAAGAGCTCAAAAAGTCAGAACCCATATGCTACGAATATAAGAAGCCTTGACACATCAAGGTCAAGAGTCCAAAGCTGAAGAAGACCGAGTTTAGAAAGAAGGACAATGCAAAGAAATTCAGAAATACAAGAAGAAGGCCATGGCAGCAGCATGGGACAATGACAGTGACTCAGACAGTGAGTCAAGCTCGAGTGAAGAAGAAGAAGAAAAGGCCAACCTGGCCTTCATGGCAAACATCGACGACAAGGTAACCTCTGACTCATCATTTACTTCATGCAATGAGTCTGATTCTGACAGTTTAGAAGATGCCTTCAATGAACTATATAGTAAATATAAAGAAGTATGTAAAGTACTAAAAACCAATAAGAAAAATCATGCTTGTTTAGAAAACACCAACTCAGACCTAAAATCTGAAAATGAGCAATTAGAGAAGCAACTTTCTGAACTAAAAAGGAGAAATGAATTGCTATGTGAAGATCTGAAAAATAAAAATGAACAGATAGCAAGTCTAGAAAAACAAGAAACTCTAGATGAACTTAAAAAGGAAATGGACACATTAACTAAGGAAAACGAATATCTAATTAATACCATTGAAAAGTTTACAAATGGAAAATCAACCTTAATACTCAAAGGAGCTAGAAGATCAGGTAAGAAGAAACATGGTTTAGGATATGTCTCACCTGATAATGAAGAAACAATAGTCCATCCTAAGGTCTATCTAACTCCAAAATTTGTAGCTGAACAAGATACTAAATATAAATCAAACTTTAAATATATCTCAACTGAAAAGGTAAGTAAAATATCTTGTTGTAGTCACTGTAACAGATTAGGTCATACCAAAATAACTTGTCCCACTAAACACCTAAAATGGATACTTAAAAGAAAAAGTAAGGAAACTAGCCAGCAAGGACCCAAAGAAACTTGGGTACCTAAATCTTAGTGTTTTTATTGCTGGGAAGCCTTAGAGCATCAAAGTGGTATCTGGACAGTGGGTGCTCAAGGCACATAACAGGCAACAGGAAGTTATTTTCACACCTTGAAGATGAAGAAGGCACAGTAACTTATGGGGATAATGGAAAGGTGTAGTGATCGACTGTGGATCAGTTGGTAGTCATGGTAAAATCCTCATTGAAGATGTTTTATGCATACAAGGGCTCAAGCATAACCTAATCAGCATCAGCCAGCTATGTGATAAAGGGCATCAAATACAGTTTCAAGAGTCAAAGTGCGTAATCATGAAACATGGTGCAACAGTGTTTGAAGCCTGTAAATAAAAGAATTTGTATGTGCTTCACTTGGAAGAATTAAAGGATCAGGAAGTTTGTCTTGCAGCAAGTAAAGATCAGTCAGTTGAACTTTGGCACAAGCATTTAGGCCACTGCAGTTTGGATGGAATCAAAAAATTGGTCAAAAGGAATCTAGTAGATGGTCTGCCTAAGATAAGCTCAAGAGTAAAAGGTGTGTGCGAACCTTGTGCAAAAGGGAAGCATACGAAATCATCCTTCAAGTCAAAAACTATTGTATCCATTTCAAAACCATTGAAACTATTACATATGGATTTATTTGGGCCAATGAGAACAACCAGTTTATGAGGAAAGAATTTTAGATTCGTGATTGTAGATGATTTTTCCATATTTACTTAGGTATCATTTTTGGAACATAAGGATGATACCTTCGACAGCTTTGTTAACTTCAGTAAGAAAGTTAGAAAGACAAGAAGTTCAGCATAATAAGTATTCAATCTGATCATGGAGGAGAGTTTCAGAATGATAAGTTTGCAGATTTTTATAATGATCAAGGAATAGAGCATAACTTCTCAGCACCAAGAACACCTCAACAAAATGGAGTAGCTGAGAGGAAGAATAAGACTTTATTAGATATGGCCAGAACAATGCTGTCAGAGTATAACCTTCCAAGATACTTCTGGGCTGAAGCCATCAACATAGCGTGCTACATAATCAATAGAGTGATGATCAGGCCAATCCTGAAGAAAACGACATATGAACTGTAGAAGGAAAAGAAGCCAAAAGTCAGTCATTTCAAAACATTCAGATGTTCATGCTTCATCCACAATAACGGTAAGAGAGATATTGGTAAGCTGGACTCAAAATCTGATGTAGGTATATTTATGGGGTATGCTTCTAAACCAAAAGGCTATAGGGTATTTAATAAACAAAGTTTATTAATTGAGCAAACTGTATATGTTATTTTGATGAAACTAACCCTTCCTTGAGAAAGGAAGTAGACACTGATGATGATGCAGAAAATTTAGCCAGGAAATTGAAGGATACATCTCTCAAAGATAAAGAGGATCCACCCTTGGAAGAACTACAGAAAAAACTATCTCATGATGATCTTCCAAAGGAATGGAGATACAAGAAGGATCACCCATTGGATAACATCATTGGAGATCCATCGGTTGGGGTAAGAACTAGAGGTAATATAATTCCTTGTGATTACCTAGCCTTTGTATCTCAAATAGAGCCTAAGACAGTCAATGAAGCACTGTCTGATGAATCTTAGATACTAGCCATGCAAGATGAACTTAATCAGTTCAAAAGAAACCAAGTTTGGTCCCTTGTTCCGAGACCATCAGATCATCTTGTGATTGGCACCAAATGGGTGTTTAGGAACAAATTGGATGAAGCTGGTGTGACCACTAGAAACAAGGCTAGACTGGTTGCTCAAGGCTATCCTAAGAGGAAGGCATAGATTTCGTTGAAACCTATACACCAGTGGCTAGACTAGAGGCAATTAGAATTTTACTTGCTTATGCATCTGCATTAGATTTAAAGCTTTTTCAAATAGATGTTAAATCTGCATTTTTAAATGGTTTCATAAAGGAGGAAGTCTATGTAGAACAACCTTCTGGTTTTGATGATGTGGATTTTCCAAATCATGTCTTTAAATTGCATAAAGCATTGTATGGTTTAAAGCAAGCACCTAGAGCATGGTATGAAAGGCTCAGTGCATTTTTATTAAATCATGGTTTTATCAGAGGACAGGTAGATAAGACTTTATTTATTAAATCAAAAGTCAAAAATATATTGCTTGTGCAAATTTATGTAGATGATATAATATTCGGATCTACTGATGAATCTCTTTGCAAGTATTTTGAAAAGCTTATGCAGGGAGAATTCGAAATGAGCATGATGGGGGAGCTCAACTACTTCCTTGGACTTCAAATCAAACAAGGCAAAGAAGGCACACACATATGTCAAGCCAAATACATCAAGGAGTTATTAAAGAAATTTGGATTTGAAAATGCAAAACCACTATCTACATCAATGAGCACATCAACAAGACTAGACAGTGATAAAGACGGTAAGAAAGTAGACCAAAAGGTCTACAGAGGTATGATAGGTTCATTACTTTATTTAACTACGAGTCGACCAGATATTTTATTTAGTGTATGCATGTGTGCTAGATATCAGGCTGATCCTAAGGAATCTCACTTAATATCTGTCAAAAGATTTTTAGATATTTAGCCAAAATCATGATCTAGGTTTATGGTATCCAAAGTCATGTGAAATTAATTTACTTGGATATTCTGATGTTGACTATGCTGGATGCTAGGTAGATAGAAAAAGCACCACTGGCTGTTGTCAATTCCTTGCAGGATGTCTGATCTCATGGTCCTCAAAGAAACAAAATTCAGTAGCTCTATCAACAGCTGAAGCTGAGTACGTGGCTGCTGGAAGTTGTTGCACTCAACTTCTATGGATTAAACAACAGCTTGAGGATTATGGACTGCACATCAAGACAATCCCTTTGCTATGCGACAACACCAGTGCAATAAATCTCACCAAAAATCTAGTTCAGCACTCAAGGACAAAGCATATAGAGGTTAGATATCATTTTATTAGAGATCATGTAGCTAATGGAAATATAAATATTTCATTTATAGATACATTGAATCAGTTAGCAGATATCTTTACAAAGGCCTTACCCGAAGAGAGATTTACGTCTCTTAGAAGGGAGCTAGGCATGTGTAATTTGTAATAGATCTTTCTACATTTGACTGAAATAATAATATCTTCAGAATAATGATTATTATCTCCCCTGGAATCAAGAAAATCTCTTTATTGCTTGCGTCATAACTAGCCTTGACGGTTCGCTATTTTAAAGACTTTTTCTATTGCGAAATCGTCCTCTTTTGTCGTTTTCTACATTTACTGCGTCGTCCCTTCAGAAGCAACTTTACCTTTTGCTTTTTATCCCGAAATCTATACCATATTGATTCACCTCCCACTCTCATCTCTTTCGACTAGCCTGGAACGATAAACCCTATCGACTCCGGCATCTTCCTTGTGTGATTTCGAAAAAATCTCTGTGTTCGCGCCAAAATTTCTTGAGGGTTACTATTTCACTCCTTCCCACGATCATCTAGAATCCTTCCCCGTTCAATTCCATGGCGGTTTTTGGGGTGTTCGGCACTGTTGGCGGTTACAGCACCACGTTCCTCTCAGTAGAGCAGAAAGAGCAGTTTGTAGCAGTGAAGTCGACGCTTTGTGGCAACAAGGCAGTGGACGTGGCTGATTTGGAAAAGAATGGAATGCACAGTGTAGTGGCAGCTATGCAGAGGATGAAGTGGTCAAAGATCGCAACTATTTCTGAAGTAAGTTATCCGGATTTAGTGAAAGCATTCTATGTGTGTTTGAAATCTGAAGAAGATGGGTCCTTGGCCTCCACAGTCAAAGGTACCCCCATTCATATTACACATGACTTGCTGGCTATAGTGTTGATATCCATGCCAAAGGATTAGGGATTATCGGTACTGAGTACAAGTTGAAAGATGGGAAGATCGACATCAACCAATTAAGTGCTTTCAATCGAATTTTACATTTAATAGTTTGCCAGATTTTGATTCCAAGAAGCGCAACTTTCTCCTCATGCACCAAGGCAGATTCAGATATGATGTTCTGGGCCATCCAGAACCAAGATATTAATATGGTAGAGGTAATTATCGAGAGGATGAAGTCTGCATCTGCAGTGATATGGGACAAGAAGAACAAGCTCAAAGTGTCCCTTCCTATGCTCGTCTATTAACTAAGATTTTCCAACACTTTAACATCAGATTAACTGGTGAAGTGTCAGAGAAGATGGGACAAGCTATTAGGAGAAGAAATTTGAAGAAAAGTGGTTTCTCTTTGGTAGCTGGGGTATGGACCAAAACCTTAGTAGCTGAAGGTAAGGCCATCATTGGAGAAGCCCAAGAAGTCCAAGTCCCTGAAGCAGAAAAAGAAGCAGCTCAGGCAGTGGCAGCAGCAATGCGTTCAGATGTCCAAGAACAGTAAGAGGAAGTTAGGGCAGAGTTGCCAGAAGCCCATCAAGAGCAAGAAGAAGCAGCAGCGGATGTCAGAGTTGAAGATTTTGTAGTCAATGAAAGCAGAATAGAGGATATACCTCCAGAGCACATTGAGCCCGTTGGGAAATCATCAGAGGTTGTTACTCCCTCCTCTCGTGTAGCTTCTGTGCTTAGAGATGTGCTGGAATCAATTACCAGCACTCAGGGGGAGCAACAAGCTGTTCAAATTGAAGAAGCTCCCATTCAGGGGGAGCAAGAGTTATTGGCTTCAGATATCCAGATGGTAGATGCTCCCGTTGAGGGGGAGCATGGAGTTGAGAAGGAAGCAGAAAATCAAGGGGTGCACACAGCTAGTGCCCCTGTTGAACAGTTTGAGGAAGGTGTTGTGGAAAGCACCTCAGATGAAGAAGAGGTTTATGTTGATCATGTGGAGCGCGCTGCTAGGGCTTCTGATAAAAGCGAAAGTGTAGCTCTTGAGATTCCTCCCCTCACAAGGAAGCCCCACAAGAAGCTAAAGCAGAAGAAGCTAAAAATCAACATGAAGCCGATTATTGATAGATTGGATGCTCAAGGTCAAATTCTCTGCTCTGTCCAATCTGATATAGCTTCTATTTTCATCAGTCAGAGCACTTCAACAAAAGAAATGGAAATGGTTTGAAATGCAGTTAGATGGGTGAGAAGTGAGCTGAGTAACATAAAGGATTCAATAGCTACTCTCTCAGATCTTTTGAGGGCGCAATCCACTCCTGCCCCTCCTGCTTCTTCTCCTACAGTTCCTGCCAGTAGTTCTGGGCCATCAGGGCCAGTTGATGTTGAGCAGTATGGGCCTTCAGGGCCAAGGGTTGAAGAAGCAGAGGCAGTTGGGCCATCAGGGCCAAAGATTGGTGAAGATTCTAGGCAGGTTAAGCTAGATCAGGCAGCATCAGGGCCATCAGGGCGGTCGGATAAGCAATCAGATCTTCCAAGGCCAGTAGTGGATGAGTCTGGGCCATCAGGGCCGGTGGAATCAGTGGCTAAGCCAATAAGAGCTGAAGAACAGGCTATAGCCCCAGAGCCTCTTTCTTCCCTTCGTTAAACTCCAGCCCCTCCTTCTCCACTCTCCTCCACCACTGCTCCTCCTGCTCCTGCCACCTTCAAACAACCTATTCCTAAACCCATTTCTTCACCTACCACATTTCTTGCCACCTCCTCACCATCTCCTCCTTCCTCCACACATATTCCTCCTCCTTCTTCGTCCAGTGAGGCACTTCCAGCTTCATCATCAGCTGGAGCTTCCTCCTCTGGTCCCTTTTCAGATGGACTATCCACTATACCTCCTCCCAACTCTCAGTCATTTTTTCATCCTCCTACTTCTCCATCTTTTGTTACTTATATTCCTGAAGTACCCAACTTGAGGGTCCTTTCTTCATAAATTCGAAGATGAGCTGGAAATAGCTTTAATTCGCTCAGTCCTGGAAGTTGGTTCTCATGTCCACAGGACTGACTCTTCTAGTCCTATTTCTAGAACCTAAATTCCCTCCTCTTTGGTTCTCCCTCACTGTTGAAAATCGAAGGAGACCAATCTATTGTGAATATCTCCAAAAGTGCACCTTTGCTATTTTTTTGGTCTTCCCCATCTCAATCTCACCAACCACCTCCAAATCGTTCTTCCTTATTGCCATATCTCAAAAGCAGATCAGTCCAAAATCTTCCAAATGACTGAATGCAAATCTGAAGATCAGTGGGCTCGGAGCCACAAGTCTTTGTACAACAAATTTCTTCGAGCTCAGTCAGCCAGATTCCCTCCCAGGGATCATCCACTCACTCTCTCTGAGTGGTTTGAGATTCACCACAAGAATACCTGGGGGCCCTTCATTCAAAAAGAAGTCAAACTCATCCGGTACTTCCAGCTATTTAATGATTATCAGTATCTACACCATTTGCCTGAAGTCCAAGTGGGGCAGTTCCGGGGAACCATTGCCCTGCTAATAGTTGAGCAGCCTGTAAAATATACTTTCAAAGTGGATTTTGCCACTCTGCAGATACCTAAGCCTGTATACCTCCCAAAATTGCACTCTTTGGTCATGGACTCTTCAGTGGGTTCTATTATCTTTGAGAGGTTTGCACGAGTCATGGGTAGAATCTCAGCTCAGCAGGGCCGTCTTCCTTCCTTCCAGCGGTTTCTCTTTCGAGAATATCATCGGGGCTTTATCAAGTCTGAAGTTCTTGCCCCATTATTATTTGAATGTGAAAGGCTTTCTCCCACTGATTGGGAAAAGTATTAAAATCAATCAGCCCCTCAGTTGGAGGCCCTGAACAGTTCATTGTTTAAGGAAGGCAAACCTCTTCTCTCTGCTGAAGCCTTTTTGGATACAAACTCCATTCATCTAGTTCAAGAGCCATTTGCTAAATGGGTCGAGAGGTACAAAGTCTTCATTTCTTTGAAAAAGGAGCTGTCGGAAAATCAGAACTTCTATCCCATTTGCATGGATCAGTTTCTCCAGTATGTCAGCTTTGGCTCCCTCCACACCTTCATGATGTCTCTTGGCCAGGATGCATATGGTCCCTTCATTTCAGCACAGAGGAAGCTGCAGATCCAGAGGATGGCTCCTGTCATGGGACCTTCATATTCAATGGAGTATGGAGCATTTCAGTCTTATTTTGAAGAGCAGGATCGCAAGGCTTGGCCAATTATAACCCGACATGCCTCTTTTTTGTCTCCTGCCTTCTATCTTCCTATACCCTCCAAGGAGTAATATAAATGCTTTCCTTTGCTCCCATTTATCTTTCTTCTCTTCTTTGTCTCATTGCGTTAATTTTTGCTTAATGATAAAAAGGGGAGAAAAATAACTATTCTGAAATATATTCTCAAATTTCTTCCACAAATTTATTTACATTTATTTCAAAACTTTCTATACTCATGTTATGTTTTGTCAACACCAAAAGGGGGAGATTGGTAATCAGCTCATCCCCATATAATTTTATTTATTATATGCCTATTTTGGTGATTAACAAAACTTTAATAAAGTATTGTCTAACAAGTTCTCCTAAAGCTTAGTCACAGGAAATAAATTAGGCAAATTCAAGCAAAACTTGTAAATATTCTTACATTGTAGCATTTAAAGTTTAGAGCATGTAATTTTTCTAAGTACACATCGACTTCCTAAGTTTCATATCGACTTCATTAGAATCATAATGATTTCTATACTATTATCGATTTCAGTTTCACAAGGATTTCATAAGTATCACATCGATTTCAGTTTTATAACCATTTGTTAAGTGAGAACAACGATTTGTTAAGTGAGAACAACGATTTGATCTCACAACGATTTGTTAAGTGAGAAACAACGATTTAGTTCTTACAATGATTTGTTAAGTGAGAAACAATGATTTGGTTCTCACAACGATTTGTTAAGTGAGACACAACGATTTGGTCTCACAACGATTTGATATGTTACATAACGACTTGCTCGCCGTAACGATTCAATAAGTTACATAACGACTTGGTCGCCGTAACGATTCGATAAGTTACATAACGACCTAGTCGCCGTAACGATTCGATAAAGCAAACAACGATTTGATCACTGCATCAATTTGATAAGTAGCCACAACGACTTGTGTTCACATCGATTTGCTTATGTTTGAACAACGATTTGTTTGTATCTGTACAACGATTTGCTTATATGTGTACAATGATTTGTATTCACATCGATTTGCTTCTACTATAAGAACGATTCGCTTTCTCTTGCAACGATTTCATTAGTGGAACAGTGTCTCATGGACACATCGATTTCTCTATCATAGATTTAATGAATATATCTATTATTCTCATGATATTCAAATATATATTTTCAAATATTGTGAAAGTCAAAGTCTTCCCGCGCACATCTCTTATATCCTTGCATTTATTATGAATGTTCACATCATCTGCTCGTTGCCTTCTATTCTTATGTTTATATAAGAACACTTTCAGAAAGCAGAATGACATTTCTATTTTGGTGAATAGTCTTACTACATGAATTCTAACGTTGACTGACAGCAAGAGACAGCATAGCTATCCATGCCTTGGCATTTAATGTGTGCAGGTCTCTGCCAGTACCATGTCATACAACGTTGGACAAAATAGAAGCTGAAGGATATCAAGATGGATCTTCTCCTTGCATGTATGGAGCGTAAAGTATTAAACGACTGCAAGCACACATGTCGTACTCGACGAACCATGCAGTCTAACGAGCATCCAACCTAGAGACAACGGACACTTCAACGGATATATTTTTCAAAGAGAAGGATATATAGAAGACTGATGACTCCGTAAAGAACTATCCCTTAGAACTTTTGGAGCTTTCACCTTACAACCTGTGAGCATCAGAAAGAAGAGCTCTTAGTTTCACTCCCTAGATTGTTGTAGCCCTTGCTCTCCATTTTTCATTATTTTTAGCATTTGGAGAGCTAGTGTGTTCTGAGAGATTTTCTGATTGTATATCTTTCTCTCTCAGTCACTGCCTTAGATCAAGCATTTGTTGTAAGCTTGGTCTAGGGGCATTTTGCCTTTATTCACACTTGTGGTAAATTCCTCTTCGGGCTATGAAGAGAAGACCTGTTGTGAACAGGTGGTTTGTGTTCCCTTCGGTAAAGAAGGAAGACCTGTGCATCAAGGTGTTTGTATTCCTCTTCGAGATTAGAAGAGAAGGCCAGCTGCGGCTAGATGTGTAAGGGTCCTTAAGGGGGACAGTACCCTTGGTAGTGAAAGCCCAAGTTGTTGTTTGGGGACTGGACGTAGGACTCCCTGGTATAAGAGGTTCGAACCAGAATAAAATCTCCTATTGCATGTGTGATTGTTTTTGTGCGTTTGTTTGTCTTCATTCATCTAACACTAACATTCTCTTTAGTGTTTTTTGTTAAGCATTTTTTGTTAACATGTCTTAATTGAAAAGAATTTTTGAATCCCATTCACCCCCCCCCCCCCTCTGGGCTTGCTAGCTGGGCAACATTACCTGTTGCATTTAATGTTGGAGACTTTTAGATACGTAGGATATATTGTGTGAAACACATAAACCAAATTTGAAATAAAGTAAGTTTGCGCACCAAAGATGTTTTGCTGGATAATCGATGCAGCCATGGAGATAAGCGAATTATATTGAAATCACTCTTCAGTAATTGGTATGAATAAAGTGTTTGTATACTAATCAGAATTAGTTTAGTCACTAATCGGAAGTACATAAATCAAGTGTTCATTAATCGGAATGCTTATAACACTAGTCGATAGGTGAATAACACTAATCAGAAGGCAAGTGTTCATTAATTGGAATGCTCATAACACTAATCGGAATTGATCAGGCCACTTGTTCACCAATTGGAACAACAATAACGATAATCAGTATGGTGTTCACCAATCAGAACATAAATAAAACTAATCAGTATGTTGTTCACCAAATGGAAGGTGATGTTCACCAATCAGAATGGTATTTTCCAATTGGAACGTTTTAAGTTAGTCAGTAATCGGTGCAAGGGAAAGTTTTGTTCAGTAATCGATGCGAGTGTTTTGTAATCGGAACAAGCATAACACTAATTTGAACAAGTGTTTCTTATATAATCAGAATGAAACTTGTCTTCATTAATCGGTATAAGACTTCTTCACTAATCGATATAAGGTTTCTTCAGTAATCGATATAAACTTCTTTTTGCTCTCTAATCGGTGAAATCTTTCTTCTCTAATCAGAAGAATATTTAACATCAATTGATGCACATTTATTCAGTAATTGATATATATTTGTTCAAGAATCGATACACAGTTTGTTCAGGAATCGATAGAACATTTTAACTTCAATCCATATGAATCTTGGTCTATAATCGATATAGACTTAGAAAAATATTATAAAGAATTTGAGACTGAGTTTTGAAGTACCTACACTGATGATCCTTAGAGTGATTGCTTTACCTTTATTTCTTATTGATAGAGACTTAATGAAAAATATATGTTAATCACATAAAACCAGAGTTTTGTTATCACCAAAATTTATATAGAAAGGAGACAAAAGTCAACACACTAAACCCAATAGGTGAAAGCCTAGTTATCAAATAGGATCCACCATGAAGACCACGAATACCCGATCTATTGTCCAAAAGATGGGCCCCTTATCTCGGCAATATAACTAGAAGGAAAGGCCTCGGGCAATGGTGAGAGACTCCCAAGATAACTCCTTGGCATGTGCTAAAATATAAAGCTAGTTCGGCCCACATTTCACCTGTTAACACGACAAACCCTTATCCTAGCACCTGGCCTTGAGCTTGGTTAACTCAATAGAGCCCTTGGCTCAGTGGAAGTGTAGTAGTCATCACTCCAGCATGACAGTCAATAAATCCCTAATAGAAGATCAACTATCCAGAAGAAGTGAAGCCTCAATAGAGTACGTGGGGTACCCCTGATTGGAGCCCCTATCTGCATGATCCTCATATTAAGGGGCCTAGGAGTTACTCCTATGACCAGGACTTTAATTACCTCCCATGTTGTGAGGAACTATCTAGGGAGGTGCAGTCTATCTCTTTAAAAGTCAGAAGAACCTCGTCCCCTAAGATAGCAGATATTCTGCACTCAAACTAGTGAAGAGTGGTCTTGAACCTTCTCATTCCCTTGTTTATGGTTTTGCTATTACTGACTTAGGTATCAAAGAGTATCCATTAGGAACCCCATCCCAAGACTCTTGATCTTTTATTCATCTTTGTAGATCTTTCTTGTGGGGAATGAAGAGTGTCACCAAAATTTTTCTATCCCACCACCATCTTATGGTCTATAATAAAGTTCGAGATCTAGCATCTTCAAATGTTATTTTTTTTTATTTAAAAATGGCTCAAGTTACAAATGAATATTTTTTCTGGACTGGAAACCCCTGACCACCCCCACCATCCCCCCCCCCCCCCTTCGCACCCAATGTCCATCATACCTATAGGTAGGGGACTCAAATGTTGTTGCTAATCTGTTAATGGGGATAGAGTTTGCATTTATCTCAATTCTAGTTTTCAACTTTTAGAGTGAGTAATATACGTTGATTGATGGAACACGATGTATATGGTTGCACGAATTGGTTTATTACTGGTCGGTATGAGTGGCCACATGTTTCAAGAAATCCGAGTGGGGTAATGATACGGCTAAGTATAGTCTAGTACCACATCATGGAATCCAATGTTAATATAGGAAGCATTGAAATCATTTCTCCCTTATGAATATTATAACATATATTTTTTACGCGTTAAAGAAGAAATGATGCTACATATGAAAGTTCTATATAATAGGACACCACCCACATCAAGCAAGAGCTCTACTTCATTCCCCGATACTGAGCAGAGTTGTCGTGGTATGGTAGGTATATAATTGGCTTTATATCGTGGGTCGCTCGTCAGTAGTGTTCAGTGGATTAAACTTTGGGAAACTCTTGTTGTAAACCGCCACGGTGGCGGTTTGCAATAAACTCAGCCCCCCATTGGGTGGGGGGGGGTGATGTCATTGGGGGTGGACTTACCCCTGGGGTTGTGCCCACCCCCAATGGGGTCTTTAGTTTGCTGCAAACCCCTCTTTGGAGTTTGCACCAAGCTGTTCTCTTAAACTTTAGGACAACAGTGAGAGCGTTGAAGAACTGACTGAGTCTAAATGATCCAATAGTTTACAGCAGTGTTAGAGAGCAAAGTGAGAGTGTTGAGGGTGGGTGCACCACTGAAGCGCTTTCCCCGCGTGGCGTGTGGGCCGACTTATGGTGGTCAGCTTTGGCAAGAGTGTGCCCCCTCTTGCAAAAAAGGCATTTCTCCACATAGAATAAACTAATTTTACCGTAGTTCATCAATCTATGTCCATGGTTGCGCAAAGCCTGTCTACATTATGGAATTACAAAGTAGAAGAGAGATCAACCTTTCTATTTTGGGGAGATTAAAGTGACTCAAGTTCAAACAATATGACTATAAGAACCCTAAATGGGTCTAGCTAAATGGGTCAAGAACAGATCAATATATATCAGCGGCCGGAGAACATATTCAAACAAGTGTTACCAGACAAAACAAAAAAAAATGCGAACATGGAACTCTTCTTAACGTTCATCCGAGTAACTAAACATGTATAGAAGCTACCAATTCTTAACAGAGTTTGGCAGATGCAAGATATTGAGTGCCATAATCTTTTCCTTTTCTATCTTTCTGCCGCAGTGCAGAACAACCTGCGCAGGCGTTGCCCTCCAACATGAACAAAAAGCCAGGGGCGCCCAGTCTTCTTTTCTATGGCAATTCCACAAACATGTGACAGGCATTTGCACGCACCCGTGCAGCTGCGCGGCCACACCCTCGCAAGCAAGTGAGCTCACATGCGCGCGTGTATATGGGCCAGTCCAGTGGCCCATTACACAACGTGAATGGCGCGGCATCCGAGTTAGCTAGGTGATGATGGGCCCGGGTTGGTCTCTGGGCCTGCTAATGGGCCCGGAAAGCCACGTCCCCAGTCTGGATGAGGCCCGTCTTCGGTCCTCGTTGCGAGTTCTTTGCGAAGCAGCATCAACTGTGGGTGAAGAAGGTCTCTTTCTACGTAGGTTAAGACGATGAAGGACCCAAACGGTGTTAACATATGTACCTCAAGAATTCCATTAGTTCATATGTCGCTGTGCCATTTGAACTCTTTTGGGCAGCCGCCTCAGGTTCCATTGCTTTCCTTTTTTTGTCTATAAACAAATACAAATGTTGTAAAAAATATCAATGGTAAATATTGTAAACATATCATTGCAGTTGGCTTTCGTTAGACAAAAATAAGACTCCACATAGATTCATTTTTTTGCTGCTAATTCAATATATCTTGGCAAAAAAAATATTCATATCCTTGAGAACGATGAATTCGTGGTTTTTAACCATGGTCAAAGTTGACATTTTGCTTGGTTACACTAACGCATGACTAAATAGATGTGGGGTGTCACCACATGATGTCCAAAGCACATATTTGCAACAATTTTGGTTTATCAGCGGTATTTTTAACAATATTTTATTAGTAAGGATGAAACATTTGCAATTTATATTTATACACAAAAAAGCCCTCTTGTTTTAATCACCTTTGTTTCGTTATGAACAAGTAATTGTGCCTTGAGCTTAGAAGTAAGAGTCGGATGTTTATTACCTTCTCATTTGTCCAAGACCACAGTTCCTGTATACCTGTGGGACTGATAGAAGTTTCCCACTCCGAGGGCCCACACCTAATAAAAATTAGGTTTCACTGTAATTTAAAGAAGTAATATTTATTATAAGATAAATTTTATTTAAAAAATGATGCTAATTATAAGGAAATAATATCATACATTGAGAGGGTTTGATAAGACTTTTCTACCTTTCTCTCTCTTTTATGAGCGTACGACGTTGCTGTCTTACAACCAACATCGACTTTGTTATAAAAATAATGTTTGAATAAGTATTTCCGTATAATGGATGTTGCTCTTAATATAATTTTGATTAAACATCATCATGAACTCTTGAAAGTTTAACCATAAATATGAGGCAAATGTATGACATTAGAACATACATCTTATAAGATTTCTGTCATACATATTTATGCGCCTACGCTGGCACTGCCCCGTGTCCTGTTGTTGGACCACATGCAACAGGACGTTGGTCGATGGGGCAACGTCAGCGCGAGTAGGGCTGTTCATGGTTCGGTTCGGTCCGATTTGGACATTTTTTTGTTCAAACCGGACTGAACCGAAATAATGTTCGAACCGAACCGAACCGAATCGGTTCGATTCGGTTTGAACCGAAAAAAAAAAAAAACACAAAGAAACAACGGATGGGCAGTCCTGGGAATCGAACCCAGGACCACCCCATGGAACATGAAAGCGCTAGCCCACTGGGCTAGGCTTTCTTTTGTGATATTATATATTATTTAAATATATTTAATATATATATCGGTTCATTCGGTTCCCTGTGTGAAACCGAACTGAACTGTCACATTGTTCAACCCGAACCGAACCGAACCGAACCGAACCGGTCGTTCGGTTCGGTTTTTCGGGTTGAACCGAAAAATGAACACCCCTAAGCGCGAGCGCCCAGGTTTTAAAATTTTCCCATCTATATTATACTACTAAAACAGAAGTCTTTATTTTCCCACGTGGCATGCTGAGAAATTTTCTATTTTAAATGATTTTTTATCTCTCCTAAAAATCCTCCATGCAGTAACTTGCGATCATGTCGCTCCAGTTCTCGAAGAAGTTGAAGGGGCCGCCGCACGCGACGTCGCTCTGCCTTCTACGCCTCCTCCTTTTCTTCTTCTTCTTATTTGTTTCTCTCCGATCTCTGACAAATCCATCGTCAACACCTCTACACAGCAAACCCGATTGCAGCATTCTGGTGAGCAGATTCCACGGACTATGCCAGCCAGACGCCCCTCCATGTCGCGACGGCCCACGGGCACCTTGAGGCCGCGCACTTCTGCCTATCGCTACAGACGCTGCCATCCTCCTCCTCCGGCAGCTGCGACCCTGACCGTGTGGACGCCAAGGGGTGGACCCCATTGCACCACGCCGCCACCGACGGGCATCTGGGGCTGGCGCAACTGCTGTTGGGGTGCTTCTCCTACGCCACCAAGTATGACTTCACCGCCGACTCGAGGAAGACGCCCTTCGAGACTGGCAGTGAACGCCGCTTGCGACCACAACAACTCTCGCCCCCTCCTCGCCCTCCTTCGGCTGGACGACCTACTCCACCGCGTGGTCGTGCTGGGCGACGCTGGTGGGGTGAGGAGCTGCCTGGCCCGCGGCGCCACGGTCGATTGCAGGGACCAGGATGGATGGACGCCACTGCATAGGGCGACGTTTAAGGGGCCTGCGGAGGTGGCAGAGATCTTGATCGAGCATGGGGCGTCGCTGCACAGGGCGGTTCCATCGTCCCTACCATTCCACACTACCGCGCACAAAGTAGCTGCACTATTGCGGTTACTGTAGCGCAACAGTAGGTTACGGTTTGTTTGTTTTTTTTCCTAATTTTAAAATTTTATTTTAAAATCTGATTTTGTAAGATGACATTTTTTAATTTATAGTTTTTTTAAAATATATAAAAATTGTTATTAAAAAATTATGCATACTAATGTGCGTCGGGTCGGGGATCCGATTAGTGACCTGTTGCTCGCCGAACACATTATTACGTCATTGACCATTATAGAGAGATGTGATGTAGTGATACTCTAATTTATTAATCTATATATGTTTTGTTCTCTCTCTTCCCAATTTCTCAAATTTTATTCATTTTATAACTAATAATTTTATTACATCAAATTACGTTCTTATATGTTCTTCAACCTACGATAGATAGAATGTTATATTTTTTATATATTATATTTTTTATGTCAATACTCTTCTATTATTATTAATAATGACGGTACTAAATCAAATTTTATAACTTATATTTTTATTTCAACTTAATATATGTTTGAAAAATAACTATATATCGCACGGTTGTCCAACTAATATATATGAGAGAGACTTTGTGCACTTGTGCAAAGTACACAAGTACAAGTCACATAGACATTTTGCCCATGTGATATCATGTACATGAATTTTTTACCCATGTGACACCATAAAAGTTGGTGTCACATAGATAAAAAATCCATATACATTACACTTGTACACTTTACACAAGTGCAATAAATTTTTCTCAATATATATATATATATATAACAAGTGTGTCACCTCATGTCACTGCCTTGATAGAGGCAGGTCCCATCGATCCCATCCCCAGAGGTGCCAGCGGGAACAAATAGTACGTGCTTTTTAACCGATGGGAACTTCTCTCTGTCGGCAAACGTGATGTCCGATGTGTCTTGTTAACAATAGAGAAGGGTTTTATGGATTCTTACCCCATCATCATATAATAATGTGGAGTCTAGCCAGGAACTGAAATCTCCAGTCCATTATAGTAAGAGAAAAGTTTATTACATTAACTTTAATAATGCCAACTCTAAATCCACTTCGAGTTGATCCGTGTCATGCGGTTCATTATGCCGCGTAGTGTCATTTTAATTTTAACCTAGTTTTTTAGACCTTAATTTTTATTTGAACACTCAAAATTTTCTATTTTAATACAATGAGCCTGAGCCGACTTAGTTGTCAAAATAGAAATTTAAATGTCAAAATAAAAATTTGATAGTTAAACTCCAACATAAAAAAAGAATGCGATGCAATGTAGCGCGGTGAACCGTGTGAGATAGATCAATATATTTCTCCAAGTGTATTTAAAATTAATATTATTGCACCGAGCAGGGGCGGACCCACGTTAACGGTGGGGGTGGCCATGCCCCCCCCCCTCCCACCATTTTGGCTCTCTTTAATTTGATCTGTACAATAAATCTTTCACTTATAATAAATAAGAGTGTAGTTACCATTACCGAGAGCTAATCCAAGATTTGATCTGTCTCCGGCAAGAACATTGTCCATGATCTGAGGAATTGTGAGTGGATGGGCAAGAAAGGAACTTTAAGAAGGGAGTCTCCAACTCTTAAGAAGAAAATTCACTGGTGTCTTTATTACTTTTGAGAGAAAGACTTTGTACACTTTCAAAAGTGCACAAAGTACAAGTCACATGAGTTTTTTGCCCATGTGGCATCATGCACATGGACAAAAAACTCATGTGGCACCAAACAGTTGGTGCCACATAGATTTTTTGCCCATGTGACTTACATTTTGTGCACTTTTAAAAGTGCACAAAATCTTTCTCTACTTTTGAACACTCGCCTTTTAGTCATTATCTTTAGTAACAACCCATCACTTTGGACTTGGAGTCCATGCTCACAAAAATGGGCATCGTAGGAACACCTGACCAACAGTTTTTGAATATTTAATTTGGGTCGTCGTCCATACCCATCTAGAATTTATTTGGTTGGTCGTAAAATATATTTATAGATAAAAATTTAAATACAATATTAAAAAAATAAAAAAAATCATCCATTTGGTATCTACATAAATATTTTTTTTGAAAAAAATTGGTGTTACTTTTCCAATAAATTATTTTCAAATTATTTTTTAAAAATATTTAAAAATTTTCCAACACAACGGTTGCAAACTCAGGTGGTGTTTCGTAAACCTTAATGGATATCTATTATCTTGTGAATGTCTATTATCTCGAGGTCGATGGCGTCGGTGGTTGAGTGTCGGATGTTAGTCGCTGGTGATTACGGGCTGCCATCGTTGCCGTTGAGTGTTTTTTTTTTTTTTTGTCAAAAGCCCTAGAGGGCCAATTATTATACTTCAAAGCTCAGAGAAAGTTGCATGCTACAATACCGAAATAAAGAAGGAGATAACTAGAACTCCATAGAAGATCTGTCCCAGGAATGGGTACGCCGAAGGACTGTCCGAGGTCGCAGTCCTGGTCTTCGAGAGCAACGCTCCGTGATTTCTTCTTCAGAATCCATTCCAACTACCTCCAAACCAAATTTAAAATCAGGCATGATATATTTTCAGCTCTGGCAAGCTCGGCCACAGAAGTAAATTTTGACCTCCAATCTGTGATTATATTCCCCGGAGCTGTATCAGGCGTAGTAATCTCCTCTAATTGCCGCACCGGGCTAGGGGAACGTTCTCTAGTAATTGGTAAAGAGATCCTAACACCCCTTTATGAGAAGGACGAGAAATAGTTTTTCGACGTCCAGAGGAAGAACTGCTAGGAGGGGTGTTGGAGCAGTCACTGTGAACCCGCTCAGCTGGAACAATTGGGGACTTAGGAGTCTGACGAACTACTTGTGCAAATGTTAGGGGGGTAGCTACCTTAGCTGTAGTTTGAGTCTCAGTTGTAGCTTCATCAGTGCTCCCAACAGGAAAAGATACTACTTGCACATTCTGCGCCACTTGCACCTGTGCAAAAGTTGGAAGAGAAGACGCCTTGCTAATTAACACATCCTCACGGCCAGGAGAATCTCCCATAGAACTTTGATGTTGTATAGACTCCTTAGAAGCTTTAAAATTAACACATGTTGCCGTTGAGTGTTGGGCGTAAGGCGCTGGGAGCCAATCATTGTCAGCTGTCGTGATTGCTACTATAGGTTGTCGAGATCCAGATGTCAACCGTCGGGCGTTGGGCGGCCGGCACCAGCCGTTTGTTGCCGTCAGACGTCATCAGCCGCCAGCCAATCATCGCTAGCCAGCACCACAACCACCTATTGTCATCGATTGTCGTTGACCACAGGGCTTCAAGTGTCAACCGTAAGACACCGAACCCTGGCCATCGGGGGCCGACTCCTGGGCATCGGGCGAAGGGCCACTGGATGCCGAGCACTGGGCCCCAGATGTTGAGTGTCAGTTGCCGAACGTTAGATGTTGAGCATCGGACACTAATAATAAGAGTACAAACTATAGTCTTGCTTATGAAAATTCTACATTAAAAAGAAATTGAGAAAAATGATTTACAAGGTCTCATCAAAGATGCCAAAATCTATGAATTTTAGGTAAAAAAATTTCATATATTAACTTTTTAAGAATACTAAATAAATCATTGTATAAAATTTTCTCTCAAAACGTCTTCTTACGTAAGATTTTACGTTGAATAGAAATGAATTGAAAAAGTTTTTCAAGGAAAAATATTTACAAAAAAATAAAAAAATATAATTATTTGTTTGGTATCCACTTAAATTAATTTTCTGAAAAGACTTCTAGTTGTTTGTTTTCTAGTAAATTCTTTTTCAAAAATAATTTTTAAAAATTAAAAATATATAAATGCTCTAGGCGTCGATCGCTTGGAGCCAACCATTGACAACTAGCTATTGGGCACTCGGGACCACCGGCCGCAAGGCTCCAAGCATCGACCGCCAGGCATTGGCCGCCATCAGCTATTGATCACCGGTCGTTGGACGTCAGCCATCAGTCACTGGCCACCAATTTGTCGAGCGATGATCGTCACGGGCCAAGTGCTGGCCACTGAGGGACGATCGCCGACCACCTGGTGCTGGTCGCCAGTCGTCGATCGCAGACCGTCGGCCTTCGGGAGTCGACTGTTGGTCACTGACAACAGAACATCCGGTGTCGGGAGCTGATCGTCGATTGTTGGCCACCGGCCAACAGATGTTGGTCACCGTTGGTCACCGACTGCTATTACCACCCGCCTGGTTCCAGGCGTCGGACGCTGACCATTGAGCACCAAGTTTCCATCGCTAGTTGTCGAGTGCCAACCGTCAGGCGTCGATTGTTGGTCATCAATTGGTGTCACCAATCCCTTGCCATTGACTGTTGGGTGTCAGTCAATGACTGTCGATTGTCGATTGTGAGCCACCGAGCGCTGGAACGAGAGTAGCATGAAAATCCTATGTGAAAATAAAACGAAGAAAATGGTTTACGTGGTCTCGTCAAAGATGCCACAATCTATGAATTTGAGATATATGATTTTCATAAATTAATTTTCGAGGGATATCAAATAAATCATTGTACCAAACTTTTCTTGCAACGGTTTAGTCGAGCCCTAAGCCCGAACCAAAAGGTTCTTGAAACCAACGCAAGGCAGCACTTACTTGGAGCCTAGTTTAGGCCGTGCACCCTACTCGCCATATCTTTAACCAAAAATTAAGACCACATTTGGTATTTGGATAGATCGAGATCTTCAAAATTTGAGGTTATCTCCACTCTATTTTCGATCTATCCAAATACCAAACATAACCGAAAAGAATATTGCCACGTTTTGCTAACAAGAATATGGACGTGTTGAACTCTCGAACTTTAAAAAGGGTTAGATAAATAAATAAAATTAATATTTGTCGTACGTGCAAAATCATAATAATATGATATTAATCTACATAGGATGACACTACATGAAATATGACAAAGTATCAAATCTCATTTATTTTCTTAATAAAACAATTCTTGTGTCATATTTTGCACCTAACTCTAAGTAAATAAGGGGTGTTGAAATATCAACTTGACATCTTTTGACATGTATAACAAGTAATATCACACTTAACTAGTTATTCGGATCCAATTAGGGTCCATTTGGTTGCGTGTAAAATATTTTTATTGGAAATAGTTTTTCATGGAATAATTTTTAAATGAAAATAAAAATTTTAATTATCTATTTAGTTCTTAGGTAAATATTTTAACTAGTTATTTGTGTAAATAGAAGATTAAAAAAATTGTGAAAAGTCCACTGCATTAAATGTAAACTTTTATTAGAGAGTTTCATTGGGGCACATGGGATATTATGGTCCACTCCAATGAGAGAGGACCACATACCCCTAGTGCATTATTCATCAAAAAAAATATTTATTTTATTTTATTTATTTTTATATTTAAAAAAAATAAAAAAAACTAGTGGAAAATAAATAACTTTGATAAAGACAATTTAAATTAGGAGAAATAAAATAAAAACATAACTTGAATGAATAGTGTTCTACGAATATTTTAATAAAAAATAAAAAATTAAAATAACAAATAAAAAATAATTAGATTTGACAAAGATGACTTAAATGAAGGGAAAAAAATAAAAAAATAACATAAATGAATAGTTCTAACAAGGTTGGCACTGTTGTTTGATTACAAGGAGAAGATGAAGACGCCGTACATGGGGAAAATGGCCACCGAAATTTTACCTCTGATGCCAAAATCTGAAATATTTAGGATGAGATTTTACAGATTTTACTTTTCAAAGAAATCAAATGATTAAAAAATGAAGTTTTCTTTGAAAAGATTTTATGGGTAGAGTTTTACGGGTTAACAAACAGGATGCATGCATTAATTAAGACGCACTTCTATTACGTCCATTCACTACAAGAAAAGCGGAAATAGCGACCGACAGGTTCGGTCGCTATTCGGTCTTTCTTCGGTCGCTGTACCGATCGGCGACCGACTAACCACCGAAGTGAGACCGATCAAATCGGTCGTTATATATCGGTCGCTATACAGCGACCGATTGATATCGGTCGCAAAATCTGTCTCTGATAGTGACCGAAATATATCGGTCGCAAAGTTCGTCGCAAATAGAGACCGCCCTTTTCGGTCGCAGATTGGTCGCCCACAGCGACCGATAGTTGGTCGCTGTTACGGTCGCTAACAGCGACCGATATTGCGACCGAAAAGGGCGGGGGAAAATAGGGCGGGGGAAAATTGGTCGCGGGGGAAAATAGGGCTACAGAGACCGATTTTGCGACCGACATAAGTTCCGTCTCAAAATCGGTCTCTTAAATGCGACCGACAGTATCCGTCGCTAGTCGGTCGCTTACAGAGACTGAATTTGCGACCGATAAAATCGGTCGCAAATTCGGTCTCTATATCCGCTTTTTCTTGTAGTGATTAACCAAATTGCACATTCAAATTAATTGTGCTCACCTTTTTTTTTTTTTGGAGGGGGGGGGTTGTAGGATAATGGTTTTCAGTTTTCACAATTCAGGTTGCTCACTTGAAACATATGCACACACGTCGAAAGAAGTTGAAGGCTTTTATACTTTCTCTGTTTTTTTTTCTCGTCTTTGATGGAGACTTGTCTTTTAGTACATTAGCTTATTACATTCTTCCTTCCTTTTGACCTCAGTGGGATTTAAGCATGAAATCTCACAATTTTGGTGTGCATGATGGTTTTTTTTTATTTGGAGAAGGCGTATGATCGAGTACCGAGATACTTAATTTGGTGGGCATTAACAAAGAAGGGAGTCTCTCAAGGATATGTTGACTTGATTCAGGACATGTACGAGGGTGCTACTACTAGTGTGAGAACTATTGCCGGAGAGACCCGTGAATTTTCGGTCACTATAGGTTTGCATCAAGGTTCTGCCCTAAGTCCATATCTCTTTGCTCTGGTTATAGATGAGGTGACAAAACATTTGCATGATGATATCCCTTGGTGTATGCTATTTGCAGATGATATTGTCTTAATTGATGAGAGTATTGATGGTTTAAATATTAAGTTAGAAAGTTGGAGACATACTTTGGAGTCTAAAGGTTTTAAAATTAGTAGGAATAAGTCTGAATTTATGCACTGTAATTATAGTAATCAAAGGGTTCCTCAAGGAGATGTTGTTCAAATTGATGGTCAAGATATTTCTAAGAGTAGTAGCTTTCGATACTTGAGATCTATCATCCAAGAGAATGAGGAGATTTATGACGATGCGGCACATAGGATTAAGGCAGGTTGGGTAAAGTGGAGAAGTGAATCAGGAGTCCTTTGCGATCGTCGTATACCAATGAAACTTAAAGGAAAGTTTTATAGAACGGCAGTGAGGTCTGCATTATTATATGGCACAGAGTGTTGGGCAGTGCGAAAAGAACACGTAAACAAAATATGTGTAGCAGAGATGAGGATGCTGAGATGGATGTATAGTAAGACTAAGAAAGATAAGATTAGGAATGAGCGCTTCCGTGAGGATCTGGGAATAGCTCCAATTGATAGAAAAATGAGAGAAAATAAACTTAGGTGGTTTGGACACATGTACCGTCGCCCTAACTCGGCGCCGGTTAAAAGATGTGACCAAATTTTAGTGGATGCTAGTAAAAGAGTTAGGGGAAGATCTAAAATGAGATGGTGCGATGTTATCAAGAAAAATTTAGACTTTTTGAGTTTAAATACGACTATAGCACTTGATAGAAATCTTTGGCGAAAAAAGATTCATATAGCCGACCCCAAATAATGGGATAAGGCTCTGATGATGATGATGATGATGAAAGACCTAACTATCGAACTCAGAGTGGGATCGTGATAAGATATGACTGTCTTTTTTTTTTTTAATGAAACAAAGAGAACATATAGTTGTGTTGCCAGGCAGTGCAGACAACAGGCTGAACCGCCATGGGCAGCAAGTACAACTTAACAAGTAGGAACGTGTTCCACGATTTAAGATGAGAGCATCTTTCTAGGACACCTGGATCGATGGCAAAAGCATCGCACGGGGAGCTACGTTAGATTGCCAAAATCTGGAGGCTGATAAAAAAGCTGCAAACCAGGCTAATTCAAACAATCTTTTTATGTCATCAAATGGTGATAGTAGAGAAGTATTGTACGAAAAGAACAAACTTCCCAGCGAAAGCACACTTGGGTCATCGGTTTCTCTACGGTTCCCACTGCCTCTGCTTCTACCCAAGAATTAAACGTGCTTTGGATGCCTGCAGAGACTGCTGCCTCGGAGGAACTGAAGAACCCCTTTTTTTTTCTTTTTTTTCTGTCTGGCGTATTTAAATCATCGGTTGGGATGCCAAGCCGAATCCAAAGTTTATTAACTTGATGGAATAAATGAAAAGAAGTGAATTGTTTTCTCCGCAATCACATGAAGGCGTTTTATCTGGCTATTTTAATCATCGATTAGCATAGCACGGCTCCAACCAACCCAAGAAGGGATTAATGCTGACACAGCGAACTAAGCTTTTCTAAAGACAAGACAAAACACAGCACGCGACAGGCTCAAAGGACTGCTTACTTAAAAAGAGCACCTGCCTACCAATGGTAATTAAGGTGGTGTTTGATAACACTTAATTAAATGTCTAAAGTCTAATTTTTATCTATTATCTAAATTTTTAATTTAATAAGTACTTAAAATATATTAGACTTCTATTAAGAGTTGTTTGATAACAACTTAAATGACATCTGAATTATTGATATCAAGCAGCCGGGGTTTGCTTTCTTTCCCAAACACTGGAGTTCTGTGTTCTTCTCGGACGACCTCACACGCCCAGACTCCAGAGGCTGGAGTTGAACAGGCCCATCACGTCCGGCCAGCCCCTCCTCCTTTCGCCGCTGCCGCCGCCCTGCTGCTGAGCCACCGCCATCATCTCCGTCCAAGCGGGGAGGGAGGAGGGGAGAGGAGAGGGAAACATCTCCCTCCCAAATCCAATCTCTTCGCTCCCTTTCTTGCCTCCTCCTTCCCACTAGAGTTTCAAATCGCCATCTCTCCCTCCATCCCCTTCGTCCGGATCCCTAGCCTAACAACCCTCACTAATTCCCTTCTCCTATCGGGGCACTCCCAGCGAGAGCAGGAGGGGGGCATCTCCTCTTCTCTCCGTCCTCATCTGCTCGGCACTGCCCGACGATTAGAGGCCTCGCGGGTGCCCCCCTAGATGCCAGTCCAAGCCCTCCATGAAAACCGATGTCGAGTCTCTCCCCCCTCCGGCTCCGAATCCGACCCCCCGCTCCTGCAGCTGCCGGCGCTGCTCAGCCGCGGCCGCCTGGTAGAAAGGTCCGTGAAGTGGAGGGTGGACAAGGCGGGGGAGGGCGCGGAGGATGGGGGAGGATGTGGGATGTATGCAGATTGGGCGGCCCGGGTGGACGTGGAGGTTGAGGCGGCGGCACTGCGGGAGGCGCTGGCCGGACACCAACAGACCGTGGCGGAGCTACCTTCCACTCCGGCAGAAACCCCAACCGGAGAAGCGGAGGACGAGGGGAGGCGCTTGGCAGCGTAGACGCCGCGGCGCCCGGTGAGGATCTGGTGTCGATCGAAGATCTGGAGGAACCCAGCCATGCACCCGCCCATCTGCCGCTCCATCTGTGCCTCTAGGCTCCGATCATTGCCGCCTTCCGGCAGCATCACCCCCGGCTTCATGGCCGCTCCCCGCGAGTTCACAGACCTCTCTCTCCTCTTCCTCTCTCTCTCTCTCCTGCTCTTTCTTCCGCTTTCTCACTCCAGATTTGTGATGGGAGGTCTTGATCTGAACAATAAAAAGTGCTCTACCCTTCACTTTTTTTTAAGAGGTAGTTTAAGATACTAGATATGTTTTCAGATATTTATTAAGAAATTTTACCAAACAGTCTAAAAATGTAATGTCTAATCGTTTCATACAATAGACATGTATTAAAGGTTACCAAACAAACTCTAAATCTTGTCTAGAGAAAAGACCATGACGAATTATAAGCCCATCAGGGAACGAGGAGAACCAATACCCCTCAAGTCTCACCACACGTCCTTGCATCCACAGACACAAGTGCACAAAAATGGATAGGATATTAGCAAAAATGACCTTCCTGCATGCATAATTTACATAAAAGCACAATGGGGTACCTATTAATCAAACCAACTGCTTTACATGCATATAAGGGACGGGGGCATTAACTTCGAAAGTTGTATTTTTGAACTTATGTTTATCCAAAAGAGATATCTCTATACTTATATTACACAACTAGGCTAGATTTTGCACTAGAATATGATATATTTGGAATACTGTTTTGGAAAAATTAATTAACAGTTTCTGACTATAACATATGATGTTTTTTCTGTAATAGAATTTAACATATACAGTAACAGAAGATAACACTTACTGTAATGAGTTATAGTTCTATCAACGATTAGAAAATAAGTTAAATATTTGACAAAGACTTCTAATTAATTTACTTTACTATTTTAAATACCTTTATATAATGAGGTCATATATTAATATAGTATCCATATAATTATCTACATAAGAGGGTTGATTTTACAAACATAACAAAACAAATCCTTGGCAGCACCGTGGCACACCATTCGGAAAGCATAATAATCCTAGCAACCCAGCAAGTACACCAAATCAGGGTTTATCATATCGCACCATATCAGTGCAATACGGTTGTGTCGGATAGTATTTGAAGGTTTGTAGCACCAGACACAGTTGACACAACACATCGGCAAGAGAGGAAGCGGGGTAGCAAAGAGGGAAGAAAGGGGGAGCCGAGAAGGACTGCTTTGGTCAAGAGGGTGGTGTGCCGAGGGGGGGGGGAGTAGGGGGGGAGTAGTAGAGGGGGGAGGACCAAGGGGGTTATGGGGCAGGGGGGCACAATGTATGCCGAAAGGGGAAGGGGGGTGTGCCGACGCATGGAGGGGGAAGCGGGGGTAGGGGGCGCTAGGACAAGGAAGAAGGGGGTGCATGACGATGGGGGGGTGGCCTAGAGGGGGGGGGGGAAGACCTAGAGCAAGAGGGGATGCACAAAGAGGGAGGGGATCGAAGGGGTGTGGGGTAGATGAACAAGAAGGGGGGGAGGATTGGAGGGAGAGGGGGCCAACAGATGAGGGAAGGGGTTGAGGGGGGGGGAGGATTGGAGGGGGAGGGGGGCCAACAGACGAGGGAAGGGGTGCAGGGAAGATGAAGGGTGGGGAGGGGGCGTGGTCAGTGCGGTACAATATAGTATGTGTCATACCACAAAAAGTTCAGCACGGCCAATCCAAATGGCACAACTTAACCTTGCACCAAATGCGTATCCTTCTTACAGATAAAAGTATGTCTAGCACCTGTATTTACATTAGCATCTAATTAGAGGTTCTAAGTTCAGTTGACATTAATTGATATAAGCATTGAAAACGAATGCCCACTGGGAACATACTTTCATGTTAAAACTGAAAGCAGAAGAATACTAAGAATAGCTTCCAAGCGGCCATTAAGTGCCACTAACCCATCATCAAAAAGTTATCCGTTCTGCATTAGAACTACAAAATTGCAAACAAGGTTTACTAGTTGCAATGATCAAACAAATCAAATTTTAGCCACTGACATAGGAAGCTGTAAATGTTAGTTATTTAAGGCCTTCGGAAAACTCAACATTAGGGGGGGGGAGGGGGAGGAGGAGGAGAGCAATAGGTCACGCCCAGGAAGGACGACGGCAGCTGTAAATACAAAAATACAAACATTAAAATTAAAAGTTACAGTTTTTAGGACAAAAATACACATTGTCAGGTTTCTCATCAACTCAGAAAGCCACACTGACCATCCCAAGCAAGCAAATCCCAACTCATGGATGACAACAAGCTGTTGAAGCCCAAAAGAAGAAAAAAGGGAGGGAGGGGGGGGGGACAAGCAAGTCGGGTTTTAGGTAGGCACACACACTAAAACACTGAGGCTGGCCTCTCGGCACCATAATAAGCATTGTTCTCCTTCTCCAAGTCTCTCAGCAAATTTTTGTCCTGTCTAGTGACTTGGTGTGAGAGCTTTGAAGGAGCTTTGAAATCTGAACTAGCACAACTCCTGGATTCCATATTAGTAGATGTCATCTTCCTGCAAGACTGGAAGTCACCACTTGACTGTTTGATCAAGTTAGATCTGTGAAAGCTATTGCCTTTCTGCTTTGCCCGGATTGATTCTGTTAAGCTCATGTAGTTTGGCCTGCTGTTGTTGCTCTCCTCAGTCATTTCGGATGCAGATGCAATGTGGGTTGTCCCAGATATGGGTGTGGAAGCACACAGAGAAGAAGAAGAGGCCGAACTTTCATCGTATCGGCAATCAGAGCTAGGTGAGGAAGTCGAACGAACTCCACATCGGGCAGAAGTCACAGCTGATGGAGGCCTAGCAGATATTCTTGTAGTGACATTGTTCCTCTTAATGCTAACAAAACCCCTGCTCCAGAGGTCTAGATCTTTCTCCATGTTCATCTCCACATCTCTTTGAGGGTTTTGTGCGAGCGGCATGAGGTTCTTCACATTTTCTTGAAAATTGGGGCTCAGAAGCATCGGAACGTATTTGCTGTTCCATTAATCTGCTCTCCCAAGGCTTTGCAGCCATCCAACGTTCTAGCCAGCTCCACCGCCAGCTGGTTTTATCAACTTGCTGATTCTTAAGGGACACCACCGATGGGTTGGAGCTTGATCTCCATTGCTGTAAGTAGCAAATTGACATAATATTATCAGCGAGAAAGGAATTCCACAATACACTCAGTAATTAAACTTGAAAGGTAAAGATTTCATCATAAACAACTATACAGTTGGGTTTTCTAATCCAAGAGAAACCTGCTGCTGAGAGTAAGCAAATGCTCTCTCCCTCTTGATAGCGCCTTCCTGTCTCATCTGGAGCTTTGCCCTGATTTCCTCTAATGTCCCTGGCTATCACACCACCCATCCTGCAAGACCATTCAATGTTCAAAGAGCTAGCATTAAAATTTCAGAAAGCATTACAAGGAAGCACATGCCATGCATCTAAAGCATCACTGACCCATGACCCTTAATATCAAATGCCCACTACTAGTGTTACATCATGGGTTGTTTTAGGTTTGCCATTTATTCATGTACAAAAAACATACTGCCCACTGTTTCACAAAGCAAGCCACCATCCAGATGCAGGAAAAAGTAACTAAATGTTGCAGGAAACATGGGTGTCACCTCGGCCTCCTTGAGCAAATCCACCTTGTTGCGGTGCATCTCCAGCAACTTCTGCACTGCCTGCCCCTCGGTGGACATCCGGACACGGTGAGCCCTGACCGCGCTTGGACACGCACAAGCGCCTGCATGCATCGCAGAGTGATGGCCGCCTGCTTTCTCACCTGGCGGCCCCTGACTATGGCCTGGAGCCTCACCACACCTTTCAGGGCTCTCAATGCTCTTCTAGCCTGGGCATCCACAGCAAAATCAAAACGAAACATGAAAAGGTTAGAAACATATAAGCGTCGAACACCAGATGAGGAAAATTGAGATCCAACCGACGACCATGAGGTAGGAAAGAAAACAATATTTCTAAACTTTTTCCCTTGTGATGGTTGGCACAATCTTATTTTCAAGAGATAAAACGGGGAGGAACAGAAGAAAAACGAACGCGGAAGAACAAATATTGGCATTTCTCCGGTTTTGGAGACAGATCTGAGCTTGGTGGAAGAAAATATTGAATCTAAAACCTTCTTCTTTTGATGAGTGCGGAAGAGATTTGTATGATACCAGGAAGCCGCGGAAGGCGGTCTGGATGCGGATGGCTGCCCACTCCTGCCGGACCATCATGAAATCCCTGGGCGGGGCCCTGACCACCGTAGCGACTGCGGTTGTAAAAGCGTCCGCAACGGACGAGGTATCGGAGGTCTCGGACGCCGACTTGTGGCTCCCCTTGAATCCCTTCCACCCAAAGCCATGCTCTCCCGAGGAGCTCCGCCACAGTTTCTTCCATTTCCTTACCCTGCCGGTGCCGCCGACGTTGCCGTTACCTATCTTCTCCTACAGAAGAGAAAGCAGAGGAGCAAGATGCCCAGAAGAGATAAGGTAGACAGTTTTCCAAAAAGGTCGGAGCTTGAAACAGAAAGTAACAGAAACGGAAAACCCCATGCTTTGTTTGAGAGAGAGAACACATACCTGGTCGTCTTTCTCGGATTTCTTCAGGCCGACCAACGCTCTTATCCATTTCCCCGATCCGCCCATGCTGCTTGCTTACTCGATGATCAACAGGAAACGATTTCAGTCGAGAAAGAGAAGGAAGAAGAAGAACAAGCAGCAGCAGCAGCAGAAGTGGAGGAAGACGCGGAGGAAAACCGGGATGCAGCAGACCAAAAGATGCCTGCGAGAGAAAGCCCGAAATGGGGCAAAAGGAGACGGTTCTTGCTCAGAGGAGGAACAGTAGACAGACCCACCCAGCCAGAGGGGCCCCAAATCTAGAGAGGCTCTTCGCTTTCTGTGGAAGGAAAAGACCCTAGAAGAGGAAGCACAAAGATTTAGGAAAAGGGCTGCAACTGGGAAAAGAGAGAGAGAGATGGGTAGTGTTTAGTTGTTGCAGATATGGGGGAGACGAACGGGAGAGAGCGGTTTCGTTAACGGTGGATTTAGGGTGGTGGAGAGAGTGGGGGTGGTGGGGGTGCGCGCCGTGCGAGGAACGGAGGGCCCACCCATCCCCCAAGAACTGATCCACCTGTACTGCAGGTTGGGGGCCCTGCGGGTAGCCGTTTGAGTTTTGAAATTTGAAGCGAGGGGAAGGGAGGGAGGAAGGGGACGAAAGTAGGGGGGTGCCCGGACCCCACGCGAACCAAAGGAAAAAGTTCGATATGGGTATCCTCTTAGCTTTGTCGGGAGTCGTGTCCTCCTCCGTCCCTTTGTTTGGTTCCTTTCTACGTCCCCACCCGACTACTTCTCTTTGATGGTCTCGCATTTGGTTGGAGAACAAAGTGATTTCGGATTACCGTATCTTGTTGTCTTCAAGGTTCATGTGATTGCAACAATATTTAGGGGAGTTAATCGGTGTAATTGCATAGAAATGAGGAGATGGGGTTTCCATGACAGCCTTTTGGGTCATGATTAGTTTAACAAATGAAACATGTCATAAATTCCACTTCGGTGGAAGTAAGTACTAGTGTCTTCACCCATTATATAATGCGTTAACAAAGTTGAATTTTATATGAGAGATTGCGTTGGTGAGAGTTTTTTTTTTTTCCCCTTCCCATTGTTTGGTTGGAAACCACTAGTTACACCCATAAAAGAACTGTTTGACCAACGCAACTCTGCTTTCGCTAATAAATTTTCTTACAGAATACTCCACCTTCTAATAATGTTAAAACAATCACTGCATGCGTCGTCGCTATTGGGGCAGACTGGCGACTTCTACCGGGGACGCAGACTGTGGCGGATCTGTACCCCTTCCGAGACAGCGGGGCCCAGCCCACTAATGGCCCAACTAGAGCAGCTCCGCCGGTGCACCAATCACATCGCTGGTTTCAAGACGCCGGCCTCGGGTTCCCCCTGACAGCAAAGGCGGGGGACAGAGAGAACACGCGCGTCAGACAGAACCCCCCCGGAGCGTTAATGGGCTCAGGAGTCGGATCTGACAGCTTCCAAAAAAATTAAACAATAAAACGGGACGGATCTCTGGCCTGATAAGCGTCCTACGCGGTTGGAATCCCCGCCACCACGCCGCCCCTTTCCTCGGTCCATCCGCCGAGTCCACCCGAAAAATCTCCTACCATTTAGGCCAGAGCTAGCTAGACCCCCTCTACCCCGGATATTTGCCCATTATTCTTATTGGATCGGGTTTTCTCTGGACCCGATTAGCAAACCGGTGTATTATGATACGGGCTAACGGATAACCGTTTGGCAACCTGGCGACCCGTCATAATTGAGTAAGGAAAGCACCTGCAGTTATGTGTGTTTGGGGTGTGGTTGGTGATGGCTAGCTAGCTAAGTTGTGGATCCGTTAATCTGAGATGCTTGACTAGGGATAAAAATTTTCGGGTAGGCTCCGAAGTTTGGGGCTCTCGACTTCGAATGCGACAATGTGAGCCAAGGAGCAGGAACAGGTACAGCAAAACGAGAGAGAGAGTTGGGACATGGCCCCCCAACCGTGCTGCAAAATCTTTCACCGAGTTAACGCCACACAAGTGGTCTCGCATGCTTTTTAAATGGGAGGTCCGGTCGAATTGAATTGTTTTGAGCACAGGCCCTCTCACATTAAATTTAAGAGTTTTCTTTTGCAGGGAGACCAAAGACATGAAGTTTTCCCAATCTGTGTACATTAATAGGGTGTTTGGGAGTAATTTTTAAAAAGAAACTATTTCTATCTAAAAAATTATGTTGAATTTGTTTTTAATTTTAAATTTAAAATTATGACAATCTGATGTTAACTGTTTGGTGAAAACATCAAAATTTTTAAAAATTATGTTAATATGTTTGGGGCGGCAGGTGGTGTTCTGCACGAAGGGGGGGGGGCGCGGAGAAGGTAGGGGCGTGTGGGGCTGGGGGGGGGGGGTGCAGGGGAGGGCGGGTGGGGCTGGGCAGAGGGCGGCGAGGGATGGGTGAGGGCGGGGGCGGAAGGGGGGGGTGTTCCGGGGCGGGGGGGGGGGGGGGGGGGTAGGGGCGCAGGGGAGGGTCGGTGCGGCTGGGCGGAGGGCGGGGGCGGGAGGGGGGGGGTTCCGGGGGGGCGGGGGGGGGGGGGGGGGGTGCACAGGGGAGGGTCGGTGCGGCTGGGCGGAGGGGGGGGCGGGAGGGGGGGGTTTGGGGCGGGGCGGGGGGGGGGGGGGGGGCACAGGGGAGGGCCGGTGGGGCTGGGCAGAGGGCGGGGGCGGGAGGAGGGGTACTGGGGCAGGGGGTGGGGGCGGAGGGGTGGGGGTGCAGGGGAGGGCCGGTGGGGCTGGGCGGAGGGCGGGGGTGGGAGGGGGGGTTCGGGGCGGTGGGGGGTTGGGGGCACAGGGGAGGGCCTGTGGGGGACGGCGGAGGGCGGGGGAGGGGGGTGGGTTGCTGCTGGGTGGTGTGGGGGGGGGGGGGGGGGAGGGCGCATGGGTCTGTGGAGGGGAGGGGGGGTGGGCAGGGGTGTGGGGTGGGTGGGGGGGAGGGCGCAGGGGTGTTTGGGGGGGGGTGGGGTGGGGTTGGGGGGGGGGGGGGGCGCAGGGGTCTGTGGGGGGGGGGGGTGGGCAGGGGTCTGGGGGGGGGGTGCTGCTGGGGGGTGGGGGGGGGGGGGCGCAAGGGTGTTGGGGGGGTGGGGAGGGGAGGAGGAGGTGGGGTTGGGGGGGGGGAGAGAAGGAGAGGAACTAGTGTTCCTAAAATAAAAACAGGGTCAGACTTGTTTTTTTTTTCTAGAGAGATTTACATAGGAAAAAAAAATTGTTCTAAAAAAAAAAATTGCTTGCCAAACGTGTCTTCATCTCTGTCTTCTCTTTTTAAAATTTAGAGAAAAAACAGGTAAAAAACTGCAACCAAACACCCTATAAGAACAATAATTTGATAGGCGTGGTCCAAATCCTGGTTTCAATTCTTTCAACCCACCACCATCGAGTACGCCATTCGATCTCCAAATGAAGAATCTCCCCCAAAAGAAGCGAGAATCTTGGAAATCTTGCCTTTTTCTTAGGATTCCATCACAATGAAAAGCTGCTTTAGGATTGCCTTTGTCCTTTTGCCGTATGCCTTTATTTCGAACGAAATTATTTTTCTCCAGAATTCACAATTATTTATGTCGTTGAAGTGGACATAAAACGCAATTCGTAAAGAACAAAAAAAAAATCTAAGAAGGTTGCTGTCGTGTGAAGAGCGAGCCGCGTGGAATTTGTCCTTCTGTTAGAAAACTAGTCTATTATATTGAGTTTGAAAATTCTTTGTAAATCTACTTCTCACGATATTTAAATTTGTGATCTCACCCCAATGTGTATAAAAGACTAACCACTAAATCACTCTTCGGTGTAGAGCAAGGGTGAAACTTAATGCTAAACTTTGCCAACATTGAAAAAGGGAAACCACATCGACCAAGGTCGTGGGAAGGTTCTTTGATAATTAAGTCAAATTGAGAACAAAATAATTAGGATTGTGGAGGAGATTAGGTGCGTAGGATAAGATTAACCTACTGTTGGTAGGTAAACACATGAGATGAATTGTTGCAAACATAAATGTTTGTTATATTACCCTATAAAATCTATCGATAAAAATCCTTAAAATTGTAAGATAAATACTCAGTGCGCATCAATGATGTGCACCAAGAGGTACATCTACAAACATATCCAATGGGTGAGTGACTTTTGAAAGATGGCAAGAAAGTGACATATAAAGAAGGATAGAGAAGCATTGAATGGTGAGACGCCTCTCTCCGGCCGGGAGGAATAGTTGTATGTTACAGATTGGAGGAAAGACCTCCTTGCCCTCTATGGCCATGGGTAGGTGTAGTTTCTCACCATTCCTTGGATCGTAGTCCGTAGAGGAGCTGCACATGGCAGAAGAAAACCTAGTGGGCTTGGGTGTGTTGCATACCTAGAGAAATGCTGCATTATTTGCAACTCCATCAAACTTCTTTACAGTGAGTCACGATGCAGACCTACAGCTCTTCAAAGTCAGTGGTATTTGGACTGGAGAATGATTTAAAGCATGGAAGAATGTGAGGATATTGATGGTCTAGAGTTAATGCTGCTCCTTTTTGACGCCGTAAAAGCACCCTTTCATCTCTTTAGAAAAAAAAAAAAATATTTTGAAAGAAGCATAAAGTTGCACATAGAATGTTGGAGTATTATAAATGCAGTAGAACATAAAAGTGGCTGCCATCCTCCCCTCTTGAGTTAGGCTTGCCAACAGGTCGGAGTCAGAATCGGAAATGAGTAATTCTACTTCCACTTCCTATAAGAAATTTCATAATAAAAAATAGAAACAAAAGTGTTTCTCTTCTGCATCTATTTCCACTTTGAGTCGGAAAAAGGGAAACAAAATGGAAACTTCAGATGCAACAATATTATATAATTAGAATAAATTTAAAAGTATATTGATTATTAAATTTATGAATAGTTTTAAATGTAAATTTAATAATATCTTCTACCATATATTCTCCATCACGTACAATTATAATGACTTTTACTAAATGAAGTATGATAAGATCAACTTAGTATGGTATAAAATCATATATTTATATATAATAGTTGAGTAAGAGATAGTCGACATATGTAGGTTTGAAGACTGTTAGAGAAAAAGGCTAACATATATGATGGAATTAGGTAGTGACCACTAGCCAATAATTGGGATAATGATAGATGACATTTGCATATAGATTGGAGGTGAGGGACAATGAGTTAAAAATTTAAGAGCCACAACTTCGAGGTTGAGGAGTTTTTATTATTAAAATTATATAGTGTATATTAAAAAGTTATCAAAATAGAAATGAAGAAGCGGATGCGGAATTAGGTGTTTCCGCTTCTTCATCCTATAAGAAATCAGTTATCCATTTTCGCTTCCGCTAAGTTATTGGAAAGTTCTTTTTGGAGCTCTGCATCCTATAAAAATGCGAAAATGGGTCGGTTAAACGGAAATCGGAGATTCGTTGGCAGCCCTATCTAGAGTAGTATGTCAATGTTCTGAGCTGAAGTCACAACTACACATGTGAGGGAAAGAGTACATATGTTAGGAACTTTTAGTATATGTTTATGAAGAAATTGCATATGTTATGAAATATTTGTATTATTGCATATAAACATTTTTGTTTCTATATAGATGTTTGCATTGCATATATGTGGACATGCAATTTATAGAACAATCTAACTAATACCATATTTGTGTTACTCTTAGATGTAAGTGATAATATTATGTCAGATACTTTTTTATTGAAGACCCTAATAAAAGAATCATCATCAAGTGTGAGAGCTTGTAATTGGTTATGACAATGTGATAGTATTGAATTCAACCATGTTAACAATGTCATGACAATCTATACAATACCTATGCGAGGAATGCAAGGTTCAACATAAGTGTTATTGCAAGTAAATGTAATGATAAAAAGTGTGTTTATTGACATTTTGGTTGTTGGAGGAACGAAAAATCAAGGATGAAGGCTGAAGCAACAAAACACAAAACAAAATGCTGATTTGATTGGGATGCTGATCAGCCCTAAATGACCGTAGTGGTGAGAGTGACATGGCGAATTGATGGAATCAAAATCGGATTCTCAATTTGAGCTCGGTGCTCAAAGAACCTATCTTCAAATTGACTTAGTGTAAATAAAAGAAAATACTAAATCGATGGTCCAAAATGTGAAATACCATTCCGATTGACATGTCGATCGGTCCTACATGACCGAGGTGGTAAGAGTGACATGTGAGAATTGACGGCACCTAAATCGGATTCCCAGTTTGAGCTTGGCACTCAAAGAACCAATCTTTGAATTAACTTAGTGTAAAGAAAAAGATAATATCAAGTCAGGAGTCAAAAATGTGAAATACTCGTCTGATCGATGTGTCGATCGGTCCTACACGACCGAGGTGGTGAGGGGTGACATGTAAGAATTGACGACATCTAAATTGGATTCCTAGTTTGAGCTCGACACTTAAAGAACTAATCTCTGGATTGACTGTGTAAAGAAAGGAAAATACCATGTCAATAGTCTAAACTGTGAAATATCAATTTAATCGACATGATGGTTGGTCCTATATGATCGGGGGTGAGAGTGGCATGCAAAAATTGACAGAATCTAAATAGGATTTTCGGTTTGAGCTCGACACTTAAAGAACCAATCCCCAAATTGACTTAGTGTAAAGAAAGTAAAATATCAAGTTGATGGTCCAAAATGTGAAATATCAATTTGATCGGCATGCCGAATGGTCCTACATGACCGAGGTGGGGAGAGTGATATGTGAGAATTGATAGAATCCAAATAAGATTCCGGGTTTGAGCTCGGTGCTCAAAGAATCAATCTTCAAATTAACTTAGTGTAAAGAAAGGAAAATACAAAGTCGAGAGTCCAAAATGTGAAATACTTGTTGGATTAGTGTACGGATTGGTCCTACATAACCGGGGCAGTGAGAGTGACATATGAGAATTGATGAAATCTAAATTGGATTCCTAGTATGAGTTTGATGCTCAAAGAATCAATCTCCGAATTGACTTAGAGTAAAGAAAGAAACTATACAATCGAAGGCCAAAATGTGAAATACCTATCTAATTGGTCCTACATGACAGAGGTGGTGAGAGTGAATGTTTATAGCTTCTTTCAAATTTATAAAACAAATAAATTTTATAGTTTTAAAATGAAATTTTATTCATGTATCTAACTTTATTTTTTGTCATATAGGGTTTTCCAATGCGTGGTAAGGATGGACGATGTGGAAGACCTCTCTTGATATTTTTATTATGAAATTTTGATATATTGTTATTAAAATTAAATTTTATATAGATATTTGTTAATGTTGTTGACGTTTGTTGTGTTATTTCTTGGTGTCTATGAGGATATTTTTTGTTTTTAATAGGTGTTAAAATGTTTTGTCAAATTACAAATTGAAAAAAATAAAAAACAACATTTTGGACACATTTATCGATGGTTTTCGCTATCAATAAATGATGCTAGCAATTTGCCGAAGGTTTTGTTTATTGAAAATTCCATCGATATTTTTTTACAAAATTTTCAAAAAATATGCTATCAGTAAATTGCCAACGATATTTATCGATGGGGGAAACTTTCAGTAAATTTGTAAAAAAAAATTGACGATTTTTTTGAGAGACAAAACCATCGATAAGTACTGATAGAATTTTCTATAGATACTATCTATTGAAAATTCTAACAGATTTGTCGACGAAAAATGTTTTCGTCGGCATTTACTGACGTCAAATTTCTTACGAACCATTTCTGTCAAAAATCCGCCGATAACACCTTTACAGAAGAATTTTTTATGGAAATAGTCCATTGGAATTCCCTCTTTTTTCTTGTGGTGACTCTTGCGGGCTAGTACCTTTGGGTGCTTCTCCCAACACTAGAAATGGCCCTATATGCACAGGCATTGGGGTATGTGTTTTCATCTAGATAAGCATATCAAATGACCAAGTGAGTTCTAAGAATAAGATGAGATTTATAGACAAGTGAGTTCTAGACCGAGTGCGTTTACAATTAGAGACATAAGGTTGATTGGAACATGTCGTACATGTTCGACATGATCCCATGGTGTGTATAGATATTTATGGTACAACCTGCTCAACGTCTTAAAGTAATTCAAGCTCATAGTTACAAAGATTTTGCGAGAGAGTTGTGGTCTAGTAGGAGATATAGTCGATGGAGAATTCTCACAATGCTAAGAGAGTGTGTTGAAACTGTTGCTCAATGTTCTAGAGGACTTCCAGAACAATGAAGCAACAAACTTCGGTGTAAAATGAAAACAAAGCATGTATGATTCAATTTAAACACCCATTCATTCCATAATTATCACGTAAATAAATTGCTTATTACTTAGCTATCAACATGGTGATAACAATATAAATTTAGCAATTTGCACGGTGTGTAATGATAGAACATGAGAGATAATCAAAGGTAAATGAAATATCATTTTTAAGAGATCATTAGATTAAATGATTATTTTTTGAAATTACAACACGAAGTTTGTTGGCCCACTTGATATGACAGCAAGACTAACTTAAAAGGGAAGGGGGGATGAATAGGTAATCTGAAAACTGAAATAAAAATCACCACTTAAAAATGTTTGATTAGTATAAATAAGTGTGAGCAATGTAAATTAAGGGCGTGGAAGCAAACAAACACAAGACACAGAGATTTATCCTGATTTGACCCTTCCAAATAGAAGTCCTACGTCCAGTTCCCAAGCAAACTCTTAGGATTTCACTAACCAAGGGTACAGTCCCCCTTAAAGACATATAACACCCAACCCCTACTAGTCTTCTTCTCTTTCCGGGCAAGAAGGCAGCCCACTTCTTTTCCAGGCTCAGAAGCAAACCTACTAGAATAAACCCCAGCGTGGTTATACCACCAGACACAAGTTGGTCTTCATTTCTTTCCAGGTAAGAAGGCAACCCACTTCTCTTATAGGTCAAGAAGCCAACCTCCTGGTACAAACCCCAATGCGGTTCTTCCCTTAGCACAAGGGAAACGCTTACACACTAAGCCTTCTCTTCCAATCAAAGAGGAACACTTCTAAACACAGAAGCTAGGACATGAAGCCCCTAGATCAAGATCAAGATAAACAATGAAATGTTTGATCTGAGACTGAGCCTAAGAAGGAAAGAGTTCACAGTAAAAGACTGACTAACCCCCAACTCTCTCTCACAAATACACAAAGACACACAGAGAGAGAATGAGGAAGAAGGAAGTCAACTTGAATGGGCTCGAGCTCTTCCTGTAAGGCCCTCGAACTTTGTTCTCATTATTTGGATTTTGTCATATTATACTTATTACTTTTGTGTATATTATTATGTGCATATATGTATATATGTATATACTTGTTATTTTGTACATATTATCCTTATTTAAATTTGTGTATATTATATTTAAACGATGTTGTACATATTGTATGTGTTTATGGTGTGTAAGTATGTAAATAGATATTTCTGTGTTCTGGCCGAAATCCCACTTAACGTCAATATCCCTTGACGTTAAGGGCATGTTGACGACAAACAGTGTGCCGTTTATTTCATGTCGACGTCCAGATCGATGGACGCTAATTTCATGTAAACGGCAGCAAAGTGGCCATCTACTTCTCCGTTTCTGTTGCAATTTCAGATCTGGAAACGGCTGCGTTTTCCCTGGTTCTGGATTAGGAAACTACCCTCCAATGGTAGGATCCCAACCTTAATGCGTATCCCGACGCCTTAATCCTATAAAACACCCAGATTTGGGCGAGGTTAGGTCTTTCAGCTTTTGAAGAAACCTAGGGTTTGCTGTGGAGAAAACCAAACTTCGTGCAACTTGATCCAACGATTGGGGAGTTCTCCTGGTGATCTTCTTCGACTGGGAGGTACTCTTGACATTGAGGAAGCTTCCCCGACCCCGGTGATCGATCTACATCGACAGAAAGACCAGATCTGGGTGGAGATTTGTGCCTCTTCTGGCTTGGCCGAGGAGAGCTTCAGCGACTAAATTAAACCATTAGACAATTTTTCACAGGCAAGTAATCGAGGAATTTCTTCCTTGCACATGTCCTTTAGGTCCTAGGATTTTTTGTGGATTTTTCTTCGTGTCCTGAAACCTCAAATTCTCCTTGTGTATTGTGTTCAGTCTGCACTTCTGCAGATAGGAACTTGACGGAAAGCTTGCGGCCGTCAAGATCTTGAGTTGGCAGCAACATCGTGTGTCGTTAACCCCGGTTGCCGGCAACCCCTTTGCCACCAAGTTCGTCTGTTTTTCAGAGAACCTTGATTTTCATGTCTGTGTGATGAAATTTGGATTTTGGAGGACTATACATACTGTGAAAATTATATGTGGTCCAGTACAGTCAGTAGGTCATATCATGAGGATTTGGCAATTTCCGAGCATGATAAAAATTAGGGTAATTTTTGTAATTAGAAAATAAGCATGATCTACCTGTGTAAATTCTAAATAAATTGATCCATTGCAAATTAGGGTTTCAAAAATTGTATATGATCTTATGTTGACTGTTTTCAGGTTTAGGAACTGTTAGAACCGACTGTATTGATGTGAACCTTGTTTTAATGAATTTCTTGATAAATCTGCATGAGATATGTTTTAATTGTTAAAATTAGTTAACTATTCCAAAAAATCTGAAAATTTAGGTATGAGATATAAAACCTGTGTGATACCAGTGATAAAAATTTCATGCTGTTGTGACAACAGTAGGTACTATTATTAGTTTATCAAGGGTAATCGACCATGATGAGCATATTTAACTTTGATCATGTGAAATTCAATGTTTAGCAACATGATTAGGACTCTGTTGTGATTAATTATCATTGTGAAATAGTATGGTTAAGTTCTGTAACTGATCCATGAATATATGTAAATGAGTTAAAGTTGTAAGGAAATCTTGGATGCGCAAACGCAGCGGAAAATGAAATTTTAAAATGATTTCCTTTGCGGATCGGTTATGGGATTGCAAGAACTCGATCTGATCTAGGAGAAGAACATGTTCTTTTCACCTTGCAGAGATTTGGGATCTCCAACGACCGGTGCAGATGTTCCTCGGGATCGTCCTAGCCGCGCAATCGCCCGGCCTCTAGCGGTATCCACACGAGCAACGTAGATAGGGACACCCTCTGTACTCCACAGCTATCCTCCACCCTTGTAGTCTCCCCTTTGTCCTCTTCTCTTCACAAGAGAGAGACAAGAGAGATAGAAGAGAGAAGATGGAGATGTGAGAGAGAAAAGAGAGAAGGTAGAAGAGAGAGGAAATGGGAGGCGGCCAAAGCTTGGCTTGGCCGCCCCCTCTCTCCACCTCCCTTTTAAAAGGATTAAAAAACCCTAAATTTAATTAATTAATCCCATTCAAAATGGGATTAATATTAAACCTCTATAAATATCTCATATTTATATTGATGTCCCTATCTTTTGAATTGCTCTTTTGTGTGTGACCCTCTAGGCCCAATATCATTCTGGTAGTAAGCCCAAATAATATTAGAACCCTTTCCAATATTATTAGAACTCTTCTAACTTGAATTAACTTTTAATTCATATAAATTAATTATCTCATAATTAATTTATCTTTGGCTCACAGATCATGGAACGTACCAAGCAACACGCCACGACCCCCAGATGATACAGGGGATTCTTAATCCATTGGAACCTTTTAGTCAACAGTTGCCGTGCAACTATAATCCCTCATTCAAACAATACCCCTAATCACATTTGGAGTACGGCCATGCTGTCAGACTCCTACTTTTGTGATTAGATAGTTCATATCCAACAATTAAACTAGAAACTCTTTTCTAATTAATTGTGTGACCCTGGCCAGGGATTTGTCTCGGATATGATTCTATAGGGCATTCTCTCTCTGTTGATACTGAGAGTGAATGATCCCTTTTTAACACTCACCAGTCTTCGCACGTTTCATGACACACCTAATTATCTGACTGTACTAGATTCACATACAGTGAATCTATAAGTCAAACATCAAAGTATGCCAATCCCTGTACAAGACATCTATGGTGTCTCAGGTCTAAGGATCAGTTGTACTACTGTGACATAGAGTCTCTTGACTGACAGTCAAATATCATCACCGTCCAGAAACTCAATATCGGATCAGTTCAGTGAACTCATTCTCTAATGAGCACCTGCATACTCACCTTAGTGTCTCCACACAAATGACTGTGAGACCAGTCAGCTTCATCATATGAACAGGTGTAGTGTGCACTGGTCTAACTGGTCCACTTGATGTCCCACTCAAGTGTCCTATGACCAGGAACATTTAGAACTTGTGTTTATAAATATCAGATCTCACTATCATAATCTCATTATGATTCTGACATTAATTGCACAAATTCATGGACTTCATTATGCGATAAAATATAAAACATAATGAACGAAAATGCCAATAATTCGAATGAGATAATTTAAGAAAAGTTCCATTACATAAATGTAATTGGCTTGTAGGGCATACAATTCTTTCAATCTCCCACTTGCACTAAAGCCAATCACCTACATGTCTGATCCCCATCATAGACCGGTGACGCTCAAATATAATTTGAGACAAAGGCTTTGTGAGTGGATCTGCAATGTTATCAACTGATGGAACTCTTTCCACCACCACATCTCCTCGAGCAATGATTTCTCTTATCAGGTGAAAGCGCCGCAGAATGTGCTTCGATTTCTGATGAGACCTTGGCTCCTTCGCCTGAGCAATGGCCCCATTATTATCACAAAACATGGGGATAGGACCAGAGATGTCGGGGATGACTCCAAGATCTGCGATGAACTTTTTCATCCAGACTGCCTCCTTAGCAGCTTCAGAAGCCGCAATGTACTCCGCCTCAGTGGTTGAATCAGCAGTAGTTTCCTGCTTGGAACTCTTCCAACTTACTGCCCCACCATTCAGAATAAACACGTACCCTGAATTGGACTTGCTGTCATCAACATCAGATTGAAAACTTGAATCAGTGTAACCCTCAAGTTTCAATCCATTTCCTCCATAGACTATGAAAAGATCCTTAGTTCTTCTTAAGTACTTAAGAATACATTTCACAGCCTTCCAGTGCTCTTCGCCTGGATCTGCCTGATACCTGCTCGTAACACTTAGAGCATGTGCTATATCAGGCCTTGTACATAGCATTGCATACATGATAGAGCCTATGGCAGATGCATATGGTACTCTACTCATGTTCTCTCTTTCTTGGGGAGTCTTAGGAGACATCGCCTTAGAGAGATAAACTCCATGTCTTATTGGTATAAGACCCCTCTTGGAGTTTTCCATGCCAAATCTTTTGACAATGGTGTCTATGTACATAGATTGGGACAAGCCTAACATCCTTTTAGATCTATCTCTATAGATCTTTATACCTAGTATATAGGATGCTTCACCCAAATCTTTCATGGAGAAATTCTTTGACAGCCAAGCTTTGACAGAAGATAACATACCTACATCATTCCCAATGAGTAGTATGTCATCCACATACAAAATCAGAAAAGTGATGGCACTCCCACTAACCTTCTTGTACACACATGGTTCATCTTCATTCTGAATGAAGTTGTAAGATTTGACTGCCTCATCAAATCTTTTGTTCCAACTGCGGGAAGCCTGCTTAAGTCCATAAATGGACCGTTGAAGCTTACATACTTTGCCTGGATGCTCTTTTGATGTGAATCCTTCAGGTTGTATCATATACACTTCTTCCTCTAATTGTCCATTGAGGAATGCTGTCTTCACATCCATATGCCAGATCTCATAATCATGATAGGCAGCAATGGCAAATAGAATTCTGATGGATTTTACCATGGCTACAGGAGAAAAGGTTTCGTCATAGTCAACTCCTTGTCTTTGACGATATCCTTTTGCCACCAGCCTAGCCTTATAGGTGTCAACCTTTCCATCTGCTCCAATTTTCTTTTTAAAAATCCACTTGCATCCAATGGGTACAATACCCTCAGGTGGATCCACCAAGTTCCAAACTTGGTTAGAATACATGGAGTCCATTTCAGAATTCATAGCTTCTAACCACTTCCCAGAGTCAATACTAGTTATTGCCTCTTCATAGGTCTTAGGATCCTCATCCACATTGTAGTGTACATTATGTCCCGTTTCAATATGTCCTACATATCTTTTGGGCAATATATGTACCCTACTTGACCTACGAACATTTTGTGTGTCAGGTTCTTGAACAGGTTCCTTAGGCATTGATGCGCTAATTTGTGGTTCAAGAACTTCTTCTAAATCTACCTTATTCCCACTGCTTCCATCAAGGATGTACTCCCTTTCTAGGAATACAGCACGCTTAGCGACAAATACCTTTTGATCGCTAGGATGGTAGAAATAGTATCCATAAGTTTCCTTAGGATACCCCACAAATCTGCACCTTTCAGTCTTGGACTCTAATTTGTCCGGATTATGCCTTTTTACATGGGCGTGGCAACCCCAAACCTTAACATGCTTAAGGTCAGGCTTTCTTCCTTTCCATATCTCATATGGAGTGGAAGATATTGATTTTGATGGAACCCTGTTCAATAGGTAAGCAGCAGTCTCTAAGGCATAGCCCCAGAGTGATGTGGGCAACTCAGCAAAAGACATCATAGACCGTACCATATCCAATAAAGTACGGTTCCTCCTTTCAGAGACACCATTCAATTGTGGTGTGTAAGGAGGTGTCCATTGGGATACAATCCCATTATCTTTAAGGAATTGAGTAAATTCTGTACTTAAGTATTCTCCTCCACGATCAGATCGAAGAGTTTTAATACTCTTCCAGTCTGTTTTCCACTTCATTCTTGTACTCTTTAAATTTCTCAAAAGCTTCGGATTTGTACTTCATTAAGTACACATATCCAAATCTTGAAAAATCATCAGTAAAAGTAATGAAGTAGATATATCCACCTTTGGCATGTATGGACATAGGCCCACATACATCAGTATGTATAAGTTCTAACAACTCTTTGGCTCTCTCTCCATGTCTTGTAAATGGGGAATTGGTCATTTTACCCATGAGGCATGACTCACAAATTGCATATGATTCATAATCAAATGGGTCTAAATACCCACCTTTATGCATTTTGTTGATTCTTTCCTCACTAATATGACCCAGCCTACAATGCCAAAGATAAGCTTGATTTAAACCTTCTCTATTCCTTTTGTCAACTTTGTTCACATTAAGGACATGTGGAGCATTATCTAAAATAAACAATCCATTTGCTAATGTTCCATTGGCAAACCATTCACCATTCAAAAACAAAGAGCAACCATTGTTCTCAAAGTTAACTGAATATCCAACTCTATTTAAACTAGAAATAGAGATAATATTCTTAATTATTGAAGGAACATAATAGCAATTGTCTAAAATTAAAATAGCTCCAGAGGGCATCTTGAGATTTGCAGTTCCCACAGCAATAGCAGCAACCTTTGCACCATTCCCGAGCTGTAGGTGAACCTCTCCCTTGTCCAGTCGCCTATGCCTTGCCAGCACCTGCAATGAATTGCAGATATGAGATGCACATCCAGTATCCAATACCCAAGATGTAGATCTTTTAACTGACAAGTTAAGGTCTATCATAAACAAACCTGAAGCTTCTGCAAGCTTCTCTTTTGCTTTCTCTGCAAGATATATCTTACAGTTTCTTTTCCAGTGCCCATCCTTACCGCAGTGGAAGCACTGTCCTTTGTCCTTCTTGGCTTCTACTTTCTTGGCAACCTTTGCCTCAGTCTTGAAACCCTTGCCTTTACCGACCTTCCTTTTCTTGAAGGCTTGAGTAGCCTTTCTTTTCTTGTTGGTCTTACCAACCAAAAGGATTGCGGGCTTTTCCTTCTTTATTGCATCCTCAGCAGTCTTCAACATATTAAGGAGTTCAGCCAGTGACACCTCAATTTTATTCATGTTGAAGTTAAGGATGAATTGAGAGAAAGAATCTGGGAGAGATTGGAGGATGAGATCAATGCTGAGTTCATTATCCATAATGAAGCCCAAGTCAGCTAACTTCTCAATCCACTCGATCATCTTCAGAACATGATTCTGAATAGATGATCCTTCAGCCATCCTAGCTCGGAACAAATTCCGCGATATCTCATATCGTTGTGTTCTAGTTTGCTCCTCAAACAACTCTTGTAAGTGGAGCAAAATGGCTTTAGCATCCATCTTTTCATGCTGCCTTTGCAACTCATTGCTCATAGAGGCTAGCATGTAGCATTGGACGAGAGTGGCATCTTCCTCATATTTTTGATAAGCTATAATTTCTCCCTCATCAGCACCGTCACCTGGTGTGGTAACTGCCGGTTTATCAAGGACATACACGATTTTCTCAGCAGTGAGAACTATTCTCAAGTTCCTGAGCCAATCGGCATAGTTTGGACCAGTAAGTTTATTGGCATCCAATATGCCGCGGAGTGCGTTTGAGTTGGTCATGGTAATCTACAAAAATAAATGCAAGAATAAATACATTGCAGACATTCATAATATTAAGATATGGACTTTAATCTTAACATGCTCCCACTAAATTTTATCGAATTGCATAACCCTCATTAGCAAGACGGGAAATACTTGTTATTTCCTAGTGGTTATCGGAATCCCATTAACATCATGCATGTGGCCTTGTGGTAGCACAACAAACCACATCATGTATAATAGGTAGACAACTCTTGCCAATTGTAACCTTTTACAACTCCCGATTTATTCGGCCTCCCAATCAATGTGGTCTTGTGGTAGCACAACAAACCACAAGGATTAGGTTAAGTCAATACCATCATTACATAGTGGGCATGGATTAGTAATGTCACCCTTGTGGTAGCACAACAAAGTAACATCATGCCTCCATCCCACTTATGACATCTCCATGTCGTAGATTAAAGTCTAGCTTTCTAATTAAGTTGACCTTGTGGTAGCACAACAAATCAACTCAATAGAAGAGTTGTCCTTTAAATCTATAATGATGGAAGGCCACGTGGATCATTCTTAATGTCTCACGCTTATTAACTTAATTTTAAAACTTTGAGGGATATTTTTGAAAAATTTTGGTCTCATCTAAATTATCGCGTCACACACAATAAATATTTACATATAATACATCGCATGCACATATGTACCTATTAAAAGCAGAAAGTATATATCATATATATACATATTAGTGGATGATCATGGACGTGAACTAGGGTGATCACACTAGAGCCACAAGTGGATCACAATTAGCCTATGGTGTTGTAAGCATCACATGCACACGTGGACCAATATAATTGGATCATCCTCTCGCGGGTCCAGCTTTTCCATCTTGAACGCCTTCTCGTTCTAAGTCCTCCAAAAGTACATAAATAAAATAGGCACGCAGGCCTTCAAATGTACAACAATTATCAATTAAGAAACCTTGATCTAATCAAGGGGAGGTACATTTTGAGCATTGATAGAAAATACAACCCGAAATATTAGAGAGAGGGTGAGGCTCGCAGGCCCCAATAAATACAATCATATCATACACATAGCCACAATGTTTTAATGTCCATGATCATCCACATCCATACATACATCATATGCATATATAGATATCATATAATTACTACAATTAAAATGCAATAACTATAAGAAATAACTCTTATTTCAAATTTAAAATTCAAATATTTTAACTTATTGGGTTTCCTTAATTGGTGCCATGAGATCCACAAAATGTGCTGATTCATTGCTTTCATAAAGACAATGTTTAACTTAAATGGCTCCTTAAACCAAGGGATTCCTAATTAAATGGTTTCCAAAATTTATGAGCTTTAAAACCATTTTAAAACCATAAATTTCTCAATTGAATGATTTCTAAAATCAATGACTATTTCAATTGAGGAAATCAATAGGACAGTTCTAAAATCCATCACTAAATCCTAATTTATTCACAATATAATTAGGAAATTAGAATCAGAAATCCCAAAAATAAGGAAAGGCCAGCCTGTGGGTATGCTGGTGCGCCTGTGCACAGCCCCCATGGCGCCCAGCACGGTGGCACGCGCCTGCGCGCGTGGGCGCCTGGGCGTCTGGGTGCGGGGCGCCTACGCGCCTGGGCGCCTGTGCGCGGGGCGCCTGCGCGCCCGGGCGCCTGTGCGCGGGGCGCCGGCGTCAGGCGGTGCCGGACGCATCGCGCCAGGAGGTGCGAGAGGCGGCGGCACGCGCGTGGGCGCGTGGGCGCGTGGGCGCGTGGGCGCCTGCACACGTGGGCGCCTGGGCCTGCGCGCGTGGGCGCCTGCGCGCCAGGGCGCGTGGGCGCCTGCGCGCCTGCACACGAGGGCGCCAGGGCGCCTGCGCGCCTGGGTCCCATCCAGTGCGGGACCGTCCTGAAGACACCCAAACACTGTCGCGGTGATCTCATCACCACCGGATCCGAGCTAGAAACCCAATAAACAAATAATAATGAATTTTAAACAGGATATACATAGATTCTTGCAATCTCAAAACCTGGCTCTGATACCACTGTAAGGAAATCTTGGATGCGCAAACGCAGCGGAAAATGAAATTTTAAAATGATTTCCTTTGCGGATCGGTTATGGGATTGCAAGAACTCGATCTGATCTAGGAGAAGAACATGTTCTTTTCACCTTGCGGAGATTTGGGATCTCCAACGACCGGTGCAGATGTTCCTCGGGATCGTCCTAGCCGCGCAATCGCCCGGCCTCTAGCGGTATCCACACGAGCAACGTAGATAGGGACCCTCTCGTACTCCACGCTTGCCCTCCACCCTTGTGGTCTCCCCTTTGTCCTCTTCTCTTCACAAGAGAGAGACAAGAGAGATAGAGAGAAGATGGAGATGTGAGAGAGAAAAGAGAGAAGAGAAGAGAGAGGAGATGGGAGGCGGCCAAAGCTTGGCTTGGCCGCCCCCTCTCTCCACCTCCCTTTTAAAGGATTAAAAAACCCTAAATTTAATTAATTAATCCCATTCAAAATGGGATTAATATTAAACCTCTATAAATATCTCATATTTATATTGATGTCCCTATCTTTTGAATTGCTCTTTTGTGTGTGACCCTCTAGGCCCAATATCATTCTGGTAGTAAGCCCAAATAATATTAGAACCCTTTCCAATATTATTAGAACTCTTCTAACTTGAATTAACTTTTAATTCATATAAATTAATTATCTCATAATTAATTTATCTTTGGCTCACAGATCATGGAACGTACCAAGCAACACGCCACGACCCCCAGATGATACAGGGGATTCTTAATCCATTGGAACCTTTTAGTCAACAGTTGCCGTGCAACTATAATCCCTCATTCAAACAATACCCCTAATCACATTTGGAGTACGGCCATGCTGTCAGACTCCTACTTTTGTGATTAGATAGTTCATATCCAACAATTAAACTAGAAACTCTTTTCTAATTAATTGTGTGACCCTGGCCAGGGATTTGTCTCGGATATGATTCTATAGGGCATTCTCTCTCTGTTGATACTGAGAGTGAATGATCCCTTTTTAACACTCACCAGTCTTCGCACGTTTCATGACACACCTAATTATCTGACTGTACTAGATTCACATACAGTGAATCTATAAGTCAAACATCAAAGTATGCCAATCCCTGTACAAGACATCTATGGTGTCTCAGGTCTAAGGATCAGTTGTACTACTGTGACATAGAGTCTCTTGACTGACAGTCAAATATCATCACCGTCCAGAAACTCAATATCGGATCAGTTCAGTGAACTCATTCTCTAATGAGCACCTGCATACTCACCTTAGTGTCTCCACACAAATGACTGTGAGACCAGTCAGCTTCATCATATGAACAGGTGTAGTGTGCACTGGTCTAACTGGTCCACTTGATGTCCCACTCAAGTGTCCTATGACCAGGAACATTTAGAACTTGTGTTTATAAATATCAGATCTCACTATCATAATCTCATTATGATTCTGACATTAATTGCACAAATTCATGGACTTCATTATGCGATAAAATATAAAAAACATAATGAACGAAAATGCCAATAATTCGAATGAGATAATTTAAGAAAAGTTCCATTACATAAATGTAATTGGCTTGTAGGGCATACAATTCTTTCAAAAGTGTGTATGTAAGTGAATGAACATGTGAATGTGTAAAATTGTGCCGATATTGACACTGCTACTTAGAGGGCTGTGGAGCCATACTAAAGTCCCTATGAGAAGGCTCAATGTGTGTGACATCCTATGGGCATTAGGATGAATCCTAGAGGTGGACAAGTACCACTGGTTAGGGTGGAGAGGGCTTCTCCCAGTTCTGCACAGTTAACCAAGATTCATCACTGTGTTGCCTAGGTGACGGATATGTGTATGTGATGTGTGTCCTTCTTATGGTGGTTTGGACTATGTGTCACGGAAACTAAGTGTAAAAAGTGTGCAACATGTGAATGTGAAATGTGAAAATGTGCAAATGTGAAAAGTGAACATGTGGTAGTATAATGTGAATATGTTAGCATGTGTAAAGATGTGAATTCATTTAAATGTGATTAGTTATATTAAAACAGCAAGCTAAACATGTGAATAAGTGTTATAATAGCATGTGAAAATGACTAGATATCATGCTAGGTGTGTTATTTACCTTGTACATAATTCCATATTCTAAATTTGTAGAATTGTGCAATGATATGAATAGAGTTTGAAATATGAATCAAGTTACATGTTATGTGTAGAAAGCATGTGTAGGTTGTTTATGGTTACTTGTAAATTGTTATAAGCATGTACCATGTACTTTTTCCTTATTGTTAAAAGATAGTATGTGTATGTGATATGTGTAAGGGTGTATCTTGGGATTGCTTGCTGGGTCTTTTAGAAGACTCATACTTGCTTTGGCGTACAGGTGAGACAGGTGTCCCCGTTCTTGAGGAGGACATAGGGAGGAGCGACTCCGAGCGAGAGAAGTAGCTACGTTGTGGAGTGTTGCGTAGTTGTACTTTTCTTTCATTAGTATGTAACCAATGCGATTGTATATTTTATGTGGACAATGTATTTATTTGGAGTTGTAATAATGTGGACATTATTATTTCTTTTATTGCTATATAGACTGTGGATTATGTGTTGATGATGGAATGAGAATGAGAATAATTATTTATTTCCGTTGTACTCTTTTGATATTTGTGTACATCTCAATCTATCATTTAGTGTTGGGTAAATGTCCCACTGTGACGGCGTTCTTTGTACCGACGTGAATTGATATAATCGTACCGGTATAAGGAGGGTCGTTACAGAGATTGGTATCAGAGAGCCCAAGGTTGAGATTGTACATGAATATACCATCATCTTCACAATATTGCAAAGTCTTTATAGAAATTGTCCACATATGTAGAAAGTAATAATGATGAATGAAAGATAGTTAAGAAAATGGTTAGGACTAAATAACTTAGTTTCTAACTAAGGTTAATTTGTTGTACATGCTATGGCTACCATGGTAGGCATGGTGCTAAGCTCGAGCTGATTATCACAAATATCATTAATATATTCAATATCATTTTCTAACATAATTATAGTATTTCCATTGCCTGTAACTTCGTCATATTCGAAGCTTCAACTTTGTCATTCATGTTTTTATCATGTTCAGTCGAAGCTTACTTCATCATATACGAAGCTAGCTTCATCATATCCAAAGTCCACTTCATCATATCCGAAGCTGGCACTTCGTCATGCATGTTTTTGGTCATGTTCAGTTGAAATTCACTTCGTCATATACGAAGTTATATACGAAGCAAACTTCTTCATATCCGAAGCTTCAATTGGACCGACAACTTTTTCATCTGTTTTGTACAAAGTTCCATTTCATCATATCTGAAGTTACACTTCGTCATATCTGAAGTTTCACTTTGACCGATAATATTGCATTTTGGCTAGTCGAAGCTTCACTTCGACCGTTTATGTTGTTTCCTTAACCAACGATCATCTCATATCGATTGCTGAACATTTTATATCGATTGATGACCAAACTAGTCCTACTCCCACTCCCTAAAAGTCAAAGTGTGATATCGATTGCTCACCATTTCCATCAGCCGAAGTCTTATCGATTATCACTTGCTGTATCGATTGTTGATCTTACTCCGACTTCTCTACAGTCAAAGTTTCACATCGATTGCTTTAACATTGATTGTTCTTGAACATCGATTGTTGTTAGACATCGACTGTCATTTAAACATCGTTTGGCATCATATTATCTATTGCTATTTTAGATATATTATTTTCAGATACCTTGATAATTATCTATGCAATAATCATATTAATTGAGGTTGTCATTAAATTATATTGACTGCCCTTATGATTAATCTTTGTTATGAAAAAATCTTGGCACGCACTATCTTTCAAACTATTTTTAAAGATGTGCAATTCAAATCTCCCGCCGTTTGTTAAATATTTCACATACAAATTCAAAGATGTCTTTCATACGTATAACCTGTTGCTGGATATAGCTCCCATGCAATATGACTTTTTGACTGACTGTCTTTTTCTTGATGAGTCTTCTAATACTTTACATGTAAATAGAAAGGAAGATATCTTTTTTGAAAACACATCTTCTCATGTAAATATTCTAAGATATCTGTCTGTGGTTTGATTAGTCATGGGACACAACTCCCTTGCAGAGAGTGACTTACGGTTTGCCAATTTTATAACAAGTCTTCTTATGCTTTATATGGTGACAGAATGGATATATCTATTTTTGTATAACATCTGTCTTGCATTTAATGTTTGCAAATTCACTTCTACTCATTGTCAACATATTGAACATGCTGTTGGCATCCTTGGAATTGCACACTAGCTGGAACTGTAAGACCCGCCTCCTGGGCCCTTTGGCCCTGTCCTCAGGGTCGCGGCAGGCCCCCTAGTCGCAACATGGTCATGCTAGGGGAGCCCATCGTGACATGGTTGTGTTGCAGCACACCTAGCCGTCGCGACATGGGCGCGCCGGGGGTGGGCGTCGTGTTCTTGTGCGGCGTCTGGAGGCGTCGCGACTACTTTTCTGACAGACGTGACCGGTGTCCTTTCTGTCAGAATGGCTTTGTCGGGTGTCAAGCGCGTGCAGTGTTGACGCGACCTGGTCAGCTGTCGCGTTTGCTTTTCCCAGTCTTTGAGGTTTGACCGCTTTTGGGGTCGCACCGGGGTAGGCAGTTGCGACAGTGTCGCGACGCCTTGGGGGCGTCGCGACAAGGTGGCTATTGCGTCGGGCCGACCCGTCGCGTTCTGGGGGCCGTCAGTTTAAAACCGTGCGTCGTGCCCCATTCTCCCCCTCTTGCCCTCTCACTTCTCCTTCTTCCCTCTTCTTCCCCTCTCGAGCTCTCTTGCGTTTTCTCAGTGGTTCTTCGTGCTCGAGGTGTTCGTGCTGAGGTGTGTCGCCCTGTTCGTGCAGCGGGCGTGTTCGTGTTGCTTGGAGCGAGGAGGAGGTGGTCATTCCTACGTGAAGGCCCCAACGGGTCGGCTCTACACATGGAGGTAGGGACTCTTGATCCTCTCATCCTAAGCATGCTCCCTTCCCCCCTAGAGATCATGTTTTCCCTGTGGTTTAGGACGTGGGAGTGTGAGGAATCCATGCTCGTGGTTGAGTGAGGTTTTCCATCAAGCGTAGATTCTTCTAAATCTATGTTTGTGGGGTCTTGAGGGTGGATTGCATGATTTACAACTTTCATACATGTCGAGCATTCTCCCCTCCCCCTGTGGAACGTTTATTTCGTGTTTTGGGGTGGTTCCCGAGAGGGCTGTTTTGGAACCCCCCTCGGCTGAAGACGCGACCACTATAGAGGTCGTGATCCTATCATGACGGCCTGGCCGGTCGTGACATGATTGCGACGCTCTTGGGCATCACGGCCTGGTCACGAAGGCTTTGGCTGCCGCGACAGTGTCACAACAGCGGCGGGCGTCGTGACAAGGTCGCGACGGCCTGATGCATCGCGACTACAGCAGAGAGACAGGTTATGGTCTTGCAAAGTCCTGTGTTTTGTGGAGTCTTCGCCATTTCCGCTTTACTGTACCCATGGCACTTGTGCTAGTTCCCTCGTACGGTCCTACACTAGTCGTTCGCCCAGTGCTCGGCCCTGAGGGCTTGTCCCATAAGAGAGGTTGTTACCGTTGCCTGGGACCCCCATCCTCGTGCGCCTTAGAGGGAGCGTTTGGGGCGACGAGCGTACCCGAGTCACGGACTCTGGACTTGAGGGGAAAATAGTGGTTAGGACCGCGGCGTCGAGTCATTTGCAGAGCTCTCTTGGTTAGGCCTGGGACACCAAGGATGGCCAAAGTTCTACCCGGTGCAGGCTAGCCAGTCCTTTTCTCACTGCCTCGCTCTTTGCGGCCCCGGAACCGCTTAGAGAGGCCAGGCGTGGGACCATAGTTCGGCCAGACTACGGTGGTTATTGTGGTGTTACTTTGTGTCTTGCCTCACTCTGATGAGACGTGAGGGTTGGACCTGGGTCGAGGATCAGACGTCAGTGGGCGCACCTAACCGTTGACTTGTGGTAGTGTTTTCAGTAGCTAGTGTTCCTTGTCCAGGCGGAGTTCCTCTGTCTGTGTTTACTAGCCGTGTGGTGGTCACGATGAGCAGTCGTACGGAGTTTCCGACCGTATTGTACTTCTGTACCGCGCTATTGTAGCTTCGCTTCCGCACTTCCGTCGCAGGTAGAAGATATAAACTGCTGTTATTTAATTGTTATATTATTCTTCTGCCTGTTAGAGCCAGTAGGAGATTAGTAGTCCCTACTGAACTTCTATTGTGAAGCTCATCCCTCCTTTTCCTAGGTGAGACTTCTCAGCAGCGGCAGGGCGCGCGCCGGGCGGAGGAGACGGGGAGGTAGTCGTGGTCCCTATAGCTAGCAGTGGCCTTCTCCTTCTCAGTGTACATCACCCTCGAAGTATGCCCTAAGGGATTTGTTATTCCTACCTTTACTTGTACTAGCGTGCATGTGTTGGGACTGTACTTAGAGTGGTACGCGGCAGTCTCGCTCTCTTTTCTATTTCCGCGCGTGCGCTTCTAGTTTAGCAGTTGACGTTTACTTCTATTACATATCCTGTTAGATTTATATTATAGCCCTTCCGGTTCTCCGGATCCGTGGGCGGCGACCGCAAAAATCGGGTCCTCGGCATGGGCCGAGGGTCGGGTTCTCGGGGTCGTTATAGGAACATCTTCCTCCATTCCAAGTAGTCAGTAGGCATAAGAAGAAAGTTGTTAGACAAAAGAGAAAGAGAGCTGAAGAAGAAGAGAGCCAAGAAATTTCAATGGCCATCTATCAACGGATCTCTTCTAGCTGCTCCATAAAAGGAGGAAGCAAAAGCAGAAGAAGGAAAATAAGAGAGAAAAACGTGAAGATCATTCAAGGAGTGTACATCCAGTGAGCATCGAACTCCATACACACTCAAAGTAAGAAAGGAAGAGCTCGAGCTCATTCAAGCTGAAGCATTCAAGCTGATTTCCTTCTTCCTCATTCTCTCTTTGTGTGTCTTAGTGTATTTGTGAGAGAGAGTTGAGGGTTAGCCTAAGAAGAGTCTTTTACTGTGAACTCTTTCCTTCTTAGGCTCAGTCTCAGATGAAGTATTTTATTATTTATCTTGAGCTTGATCTAGGGGCTTTAGGTCCTAGCATCTGTGTTCAAAAGTGTTTCTCTTCGGTCAGAAGAGAAGGCTTGTTGTGCAAGCATTCCTCTTATGTTAAGGGAAGATCCACACAGGGGTTTGTACCAGGACGTTGGCTTCTTAACTGTAAAAGAAGGGGGTTGCCTTCTTACCCAGAAAAAGAGAAGAAGACCAGCTTGTGTCTGATGGTGTAACTGCGCTAGGGTTTGTTCAGCAAGTTTGCTTCAGAGCCTAGAAAGAAATGGGCTGCCTTCTTGCCCAGAAAGAGAAGAAGAACAGCAGGGGTTGAATGTTGTATGTCCTTAAACGGGACTGTACCCTTGGTTAGTGAAATCCCAAAAGTTTGCTTGGAGACTAGATGTAGGACTTCCATTTGGAATGGCCGAACTAGGATAAATCTCTGTGTCTTGTGTGTGTTTGCTTTCACGTCTTTAATTTACATTGCACACGCTTATTTATACTAACCAAACATTTTCAAGTGGTGATTTTTGTTTTAGTTTTCAAATTACCTATTCACCTCCCCCCCTTTCTAGGTTAGTCTTGCTGCCATATCAAGTGGGCCAACAATGTCCACTGTTAACACGTTTAATTTTTTTTATAGTAATTAACAATATAAAATCATGATTTGAAACACTATTTATAGGTGAAATAAGGCTTTTCTAATCGACTGACTGAATGGGGTCAGGGCATAGCCCTGCATTTAGAAGCTGGTCTAACTTGTAGTACCCCGAAAAATCTATTAATTTAAAAATTTACGATATATCAAAATTTTATCAATTAATAAAAATAAACTAGTTAAAAAGATACACATCGTTTGCATGGGTAAAAACTCATACAAAAATTTCATAAAATAATAATTATACTTAAATAATTTCTTTAATGATCTATCAAGAAATTTGGGTATAGAAAAATCATTGGACCTAGTAATAATTTATGCGAATTATTGTCGTAAGTAAAGAATAAGTCAAAAACCCATTATTATATGAGCAAGGTGGGTTATAAATTAAAATAAACACATGAATAGACTTTAAATAATATGGGATGAAGCCCTTATGATAATTGACCTACTAAGGACAATTTTGGCCCATGAATATATTCTTTAATAAGAAGATAAATAAAACTCATTAAGTAAATGGGTTGTACAATTAAGCCTACGTAAGTTATTGGGCCCAAAAGCAGGATCCTAAAGGTTAGGAATATTAGGATCAAAATAGATTAAATTAAAATGAAGTAAGAAACCAATTGAATAATATGTTAAATAGCTTTAAAATAGAAAAGGGTGGATAAATTATGATAAATAAAAATTAAATGAAACCCATTAAGCAAAATTAGTAATGAGTTTATTAATGGTTCTAACATGGATTGTTGGGCCCTAATATGAAGAGCCCATATGAGATGGGAGTTATAAGTGAAATTCGTATTAAATATAATAATAATTAGAAAAAGGGTTAAGATAAATAATAACTGACATATAATATCTCTAACAAGAGTCCTAGACTTACCCTAACTATTACCCACGAAGTAGATCTCTCCCCAAGCCAATTAGTGGATAAATGCTAGATAAGAGGAGATCAACGTGGAAATTTGGAGTTAATTAATAAATAAATTAAATAGGGTAAGATAAATACTAAAAAGTGTTATAAATATCCTAAAAGAGTCTAATCCTATCCTAAACTATTACCCATGAATTAGACTTCTCCCAAGCCTATTGGTAGATAAAGGCAAGAATTGGGTGACAATGTGGAAAATTAAGAGTTTGAAAGGAAAGAGGAGTTTTAAGAAAGGATGACTCTTACACTAGCTAAAACACCTCTATTCGTGCCTACCAAGCCCCACTCGTTGTTGAGCTCTGGAGCACGAGGAAAGGAGGCTAAGGACGAGGAGCAAGGAGAAGAAGGAGGCTTGGAGCAAGATAACTTGGAAATTCGTCACCCCCCAACCCTAGGATCTTTACAGCACAAAATGATAGGCAATCTCTCAAGCCAAATTCGTGTAAAATTACCCTAGGAAGACTTCATGATCCCGTGTAAAGTCCTCTAGTTTTGCTCTATTTTGATCTCGCATGAGGGAGAATTAAATCTTTGAATCCTGTCTTATCCATGTACTTGAACCTTCATGTTTGCTTTCAAACTTCGTGCATACATGATCCCCTGCCATGAGGAAATTCTCATAATTACTATGTTGTTAGCTTTCAAATGCACCTGGTTTCCCTAATTTCATCATGTATCCATGCTAATTAATTCATTGAACCTTGACTATGCATGTTTAGGTCACTGAAATGTAACCTAATCAAAGCATGCCTAAAACTTGTTTATTTTCAATTAATAGTACTTGTTGATAGATCTATGTGTCTACTTTCGTTTAAAACTAGTTCATGATTTTTGGATCATCGTGCGATTTTATATTGAATTTAGAATACTCTGATCTAGGGGTGAACACGGTTCGGTTCGGTTTGGTTTGGCTGATTTTTTTGTCAACCGAACCGAACCAAATCCAAGGTCAAACCCGAACCGAACGAAACGGTTTGGTTTGGTTTAAACCAAAATCTAATTCTTATTATTTTTTTACAAAGCTGCGCACCTGTCCTGATGGTTAAAGCACTAATCTTCATGTAGGAGATATGGTGTTCGAAACTGAGTTTTGACATGTTTTATAGAAATAACAGTTTTGAGTGTCCGTTTGCAAGCGCCCAGTTTCGAACCCAGGGCATTGAACGCCATGCAAGACTGCGCTAACCAACTGTCCTATATCATATTTGGGTTTTTTTTGTACATGTTATATATATATTCGGTTTATTCGGTTTCAGAAAATCAAACCGGACTGAACTATGTGGGGGTCCAAATCGAACCGAATCGAACCGAACTGGTCGGTTCGGTTCGATTTTTCGGTTTGAACCGAATTATGAACATCCATATCTGTATCAAGAAGGATAACTCTGGAAAAAAATAAAAAGGGCCGGACCCCTTTCTGATATCGTGGCGGCCCGACCCGCCGCGATACCAGGAGGGCGCGCCGGCTCACAGGTCGTGTTAGAAATGTAGCGGCCTATGCCGCTGCGATTTCCAGCTTGAATCGGGCCAGGCGGCCGGTTCAACTGCTGCGCCTGGGCCGCCCATTGCGACCTGAGTCGTGACGGCAAACCCCCGTTGCGTTTTTCATGCTGTCGTGCCCATTCACCCCGTCGCATCTTTATCACGGCAGGTAACCCCGTCACCATTTTGAAATTCCTGCCATAACTTAAATTTATGCATATACCCTGCTGTATAGGCTATATACCCTTTATTTAGCCATGATTAAACCTTGTTATAGTTAATTCGACCTGGTAAATTAATAAATGGCAAAATACATAAATTTAATATTTAAAAGCCATTAGCACGATTGATCATATTTCATGATTTCTTTACACTTACACACACATAACATTAGTGTTTGCATTTGACCCCAATAAATTTCATAGTGTATCTAGTAATTTAGCAAAATAAATGACTAAATTCCTTATTTAATTAATACAATTATTTTCATTTATACACACATTTTTGAACAACCGTACCATTTTCCCTCGGCCTTCGAGCACTCGAGACACGACAGATTAGTTTTTACACTTTGTTTAACATGGACCACCTCTCCATCGGGAATACTCTCGACTGGGCCAGGGACTCTTGTCAAGACCTCCGTAAGTCTTCTTGGCTTTGGTGCCGTCCATTGCTGACGAGTAGCTGTACCTCAAAACCCATTACACCTTAGGGATCAGTACGATCCATGGCCTTAGTGTGTCTCTTTATCTTGTGATCACGCCAGACCATCTAGCCTGTGTTCATAGTACGGCTAGTGGGTGGTGGTGACTTCTACCAGACTGCCGGCTCACCAGGGTGTGCCGTGCAACTGTGACTATCGTTGTTTCTCATGTTTTACGATATTGTCCCTATCTCGTCTACTATCTATATCCTCTCATTGTTCACGTTCTCTCTACACTCTTATCTATCTCGTCTAGTACTCTCATCTCTGCTTGGTACTATATTGGCCATACAATGATTGTCTAAGTTACAAAAACGTACTATATGCCAAAGCAATAGGGCCAGTCTGGTCCTGGGGAGCTCCTGAAGAGGGCCATTCTTGCAAGGGTTACATGATCAGGATGTGTACAGCATGCATCCAGTGCCATTTAATACAATCACAATTTAATTTATGACAATCAATATATCAATCCCTATGCTATCGTTCTCTGGGTTGACAAGATGCTCGACAGAGGTGCTATCTCTACTAGTGCACAGTGGTGCAACCAATACACTATTTCATTTCATGGCCAATCTTTTATCATACTAGTTTTGCAATACATCGTTTGGAAGTTTTAACGTTCTCTTGCCATCATGTCTATACTCTCTTGGCTATATTTGATATTCTCTTTAGTTATCCTGCCTTATAAGACATTAATTATTAAAGCAAGCTTGTTTTCATGAGATATTAAGTCCTACTGAGCGTTATCGCTCACTCTACGCTATTGTTGTATGTGTTTCAGGAAGTCGGATGAGACCATACACTCACCAAAGGGAATGGACTGGAGTGAAGAGGGACCAGGAGTCATAGTGATGAAGTGTCCTTAGTACCTTGGAGATAGTTAGATATTTGCTTAGTTTACTTTCCAAAGTAATGATGTTATTAAGCCCATGTTTTGGCTAGAATAGTGGTTGTAAGAGAGTTGATTATCAATAAAATAAAGGGTTTATTGCAATTATTGATCATTTAGATGCTCTGATATTTGCGACTATATGTGCATTTACTTCCATACACGTCGTCATGCCTCCCTAATTTATTCCGCTACTAAACTAGCGGGGCAGACAGTTGGTATCAGAGCCTAGGATGTCCTTATTAGATATTTTAAGTCTAGGATGTTTAGGTGAACTGCCCTGACACGTGTCTAAGTTAACCACCTACCTATGTGAGGATGGGTAGAACCATGGTTAAGATCTTAATACATTATCTATATATCTGTGTATCAAATAAATAGTACTTTAGCATCCTAATGACAGCTTATTCTTGAAGGAACTCATAAATGGACGCCAAACATACGTCACTGCAAGACGAATAAGGTTAACTCAAGAGCTAGCTCGGGCATGTCGGAAAGCCGCCAACTGATGGAAGGAGTCTTAAGGACGACCAAGAAGATTAGAAAAGTGACCAAAAAGAACAAGAAGGAAGACACAACAGGGAAAGAGGAAGACAAAACAAAAAGAAGGACGTAGTAAAGACTTTTACAAGATCGTCTGCCGTCATTGTAGCAAGCCAGGCCATATATCCAATGAATGTTGCAAAAAATGGGTGCATGTTTACGATGTGGCAGTATGGAGCATCGGATACAAGATTGTCCCTCCCAAAGGAAATACTACTAGTACTAAAGCTCTCAACCCTATGACAACTGAGAAACAACCGAAAATGGCCAGAGAAAAGTAAAGGATGAGAAGAAGGACGGGCAATTAGCCTTTAGTCCCCGAAGTACAATGCGAGCACTGTGATAAGATGGGCCACATATCAAATGATTGCTGGAGGAAGCAAGGAAGCTGTTTGCGATGTGGCGACCCACCCATTGGATTAGCAGATGCCCACAAATAAAGGACCAACGTCATGAGGATCAAGACAACAAGCTTACACTAGAATTTTGGCACGATACTCCCTAAAGAACATATTGGGAATCGTGGAGGTAACTCTGAACTTACGACGATAATTCCTTTAAGCATGTAGTGATGATTTACTTACGAAGTAGTCATGGAATTTGGGGACCAAATTCTTTTTATGAGGGGGAGGATGTAGTACCCTGGAAAATCCGTTAATTAAAAAATTTACAATAAATCGAAATTTATCAATTAATAAAAATAACTAGTTAAAAAGATACGCAGTCGTTATTGCATGCGTAAAAACTCATACAAAAATTCATTAAAAAATAATTATACCCTAAATAATGTTCTCTAATGACCCATCCAAGAAATTTGAATATAGAAAAATCATTTGGACCTAGTTTAAGAATTTATGCGCCTTATTGTCGTAATTAAAGAATAAGTCGAAAAATCCATTATTATATGAGCAAGGTGGGTTATAAATTAAAATAAACACATGAATAGACTTTAAATAATATGAGATGATAGCCCATTATGATAATTGACTAATGGACCATTTTGGCCTATGAATATATTCTTTAATAAGAAGATAAAATAAATCATTAAGAAATGGGTTGTACAATTAAGCCACGTAAGTTATTGGGCCCAAAAGCAGGATCCTAAAGGTTAGGAATATTAGGATCAAAAAATATAAATTAAATGAAGTAAGAAACCAATTGAATAAATATGTTAAATAGCTTTAAAAATAGAATGAAGGGTGGATAAATTGTGATAAATAAAAATTAACTGAAAACCATAAGGAAAATTAGTAATGAGTTTTTAATGGTCCTAACATGGATTGTTGGGCCTAATATGAAGAGCCCATCATGAGATGGGAGTAATTAAGTGACATTCGTATTCAATATAATAATAATTAGAAAAAGCGTTAAGATAAATAATAAATGACATATATATAGAATATCCCTAAAAAGAGTCTTAAACTTACCCTACCTATTACCCACGAAATTAGATCTCTCCCCAAATCAATTAGGGATAAATGCTAGATAAGGGGGATCAATGTGAAAATTCGGAGTTAATAATAAATAAATTAAATAAGCGTTAGATAAATATTAAAAAATGTATAAATATCTGAAAAGAGTCTAATCCTATCCTAAACTATTACCACAATTTAGACTTCTCCCAAGCCTATTAGGTAGATAAAAGGCAAGAAATTGGGTGATAAATGTGGCAATTAAGAGTTTGAAAGGAAAGAGGAGTTTTAAGAAATGAGGACCCTTACACTAGCTAAAACACCTCTAATTCGTGCCTACCAAGCCCCACTTCATTGTTGGAGCTCTGGAGCATGAGGAAAGGAGGCTAAGGACGAGGAGCAAGGAGAAGAAGGAGGCTTGGAGCAAGAAGAACTTAGAAATTCGTCACCCCCAAACCCTATGATCTTACAGCGCAAAAAGGTAGGCAATCTCTCAAGGCAATTCGTGTAAAAATTTCTTAGGAAGAATTATGATCTCATGTAAAAGCCTCTAGTTTCGCTCTATTTCGATCTCCCATGAGGGAGAATTAAATCTTTGAATCCCTGTCTTATCCATGTACCCGACCTTCATGTTTGCTTTCAAACTCGTGCATACATGATCCATGCCATGAGGAAATTCTCATAATTACTATATCATGTTAGCTTTCAAACGCCTCTGGTTCCCTAATTTTCATTATGTATCCATCGCTAATTAATTCGTTGAACCTGACTGCACATGTTTAGGTCACTGAAATGTAACCTAATAAAGCATGCCTAAAACGTTGTCTATTTTTAAATAATAGTACTGTTGATAGATCTACTTTCGTTTAAAACTAGTTTCATGATTTTTGGATCATCGTGCGATTTTATATTGAATTTAGAAGTACTCTATATCAAGAAGGATCAACTCTAGAAAAAAATAAAAAGGGCCGGACCCCTTTCTGATATCGCGGCAGCCCGACCCGCCGCGATACCAGGAGGGTCGCGGCTAGCTCACAGGTCGCGTTAGAAATGCGGCGGCCTATGCCGCCACGATTTCCAGCTTGAACCGGACCAGGCCAGGCCGGTTCAGCTATTGCGCCTGGGCCGCCCGTCGCGACCTGAGTCGCGACGGCAACCCCCATCGCGTTTTTCACGCTGTCGCACCCATTCACCCGGTCGAGTCTTTATCAAGGTGGGTAACCCCGTCGCCACTTTGAAATTCCTACTGAATTAAATTTATGCATATACCCTACTGTATAGGCTATATACCCCTTATTTAGCCATGATTAAACCTTGTTATAGTTAATTCAACCTGGTAAATTAATAAATGGCAATAATTACATAAATTTAATTATTTAAAAGCCATTAGCACGATATATATTCTCATGATTTCTTTACACTTACACACACATAACATTAGTGTTTGCCATTTGACCCCAATAAATTATTCAATAGTGTATCTGGTAATTTAGCGAAATAAATGACTAAATTTCCTTATTTAATTAAATACAATTATTTTCATTTTATACGCGTGTTTTGAACACCGTTACCATTTTCCCTCGGCCTTCGAGCACTCGAGACACGACAGATTAGTTTTTACACACTTTCTCTTGACATGGACCACCTCTCCATCGGGAATACCCTCGACTGGGCCAAGGACTCCTTGTCAAGACCTCCGTAAGTCTTCTTGACTTTGGCGTATGTCCATTGCCGATGAGCTAGTTGTACCTCAAAACCCATTACACCTTAGGGATCAGTACGATCCATGGCCTTAGTGTGTTCTCTCCTTTTCTTGTGATCACGCCGAACCATCTAGCCTGTGTTCATAGTACGGTTAGTGGGCGGTGGTGACTTCTACCAGTCTGCCGGCTCACCAGGGTGTGCTGTGAAACTATGACTATCGTTGTTTCTCGTGTTTTTACAATATTGTCCCTATCTCGTCTACTATCTATATCCTCTCATCTGTTCACGTTCTCTCTACACTCTTATCTATCTCGTCTAGTACTCTCATCTCTTCTTGGTACTCTATTTGGCCATACAATTGATTGTCTAAATTAACAAACAAGTACTATATGCCAAAGCAATAGGGCCCAGTCTGGTCCTGGGGGAAGCGCCCAAAGAGTGCCATTTCCTTGCAAGGGTTACATGATCAGGATCTGTACGGCATGCATCCAGTGCCATTTAATAACAATCACAATTTAATTTATGACAATCAATATATCAATCACTATGCTATCGTTCTCTGGGTTGACAAGGTGCTTGACCAGAGGTGCTATCTCTACTAGTGCACAGTGGTGCAACCATATACACTATTTCATTTCATGGCCAATCTTTTATCATACTAGTTTTGCAATACTTCATTTAGAAGTTTTAACGTTCTCTTGCCATCATGTTCTATTACTCTCTTGGCTATATTTGATTATTCTTTTTAGTTATCCTGCCTATAAGACATTAATTATTTAAAGCAAGCTTGTTTTCATGAGATATTAAGCCCTACTGAGCGTAGGTCGGGATGTCGAAAGGTGCGAGTTGAGTGATGTAGCGGGGCTTAAGGCCATTTAGAAAGCGTTTAGCCTTCATCCTTTCATTGTTCACCAGATGTATAGCATAGCGTGCCATTTTATAGAACTGGGCTTCATATTCGGCCACAGTCAAGCTCCGCTGTTTAAGAGCAGCGAATTCCGCAGCCTTCTTTTCTTAAACATGCTCGGAGAAGTATTTGGAGTTGAATGCTTCTTTAAACTCATTCCAGGTGAATGGCCCATTATCTATAGTAGCTTCCACTAACTCCTACCAGGTGCGGGCGTCCTTCTCCAGTTGGAACGTGGTAAGTAGCAACTTGTCCCCCGCTGCACATTGCATGACACGAAAAATTCTTTCCGTCTCTTGGAGCCAGTGCTCAGCTTCATCTGGATCCGTGGATCTGCTGAATCTAGGTGGGTTCAGACTTCTGAAGTTGCGATGCAGGTCGATTGCACCACGATTGCCACCTCCTTGAGTGGCTTGCACAATGGCGCATGTCAGTTCTTGAATGGTTTGTTGCATGCCCCTCATTTGAGCACGTTCGGCAGTCATCTTGATTGCTTAGTTCCTACAAAATAACTTCTTGTCATGATATCGATGTGGAATTTAATTTGTGCATGTGTGAGTTTATTTTAACTAGTTACCCTTGGCTCTAACCACAACTCACATGGGTAGGATAATTGACTCTAGTCGAGGTAGGTTAACCTAGATCATCCTGTACTAAGAATAACCTAGGCTCTGATACAACAAAACTGTCACGTCCCAACGTGGAATATCGGAACGCGAGACAGTTGCAAGAAAGGGTATAGAGCGAGTACTAGACATCAATCCATTACACAATGAATAATACTAAAGAGAATTCATTTCATTAATATCTTTCCAATGTCTAGTTACAACCACTAATATCAGAGCCAATCTATGGGGCCCGATTACATTGGAATAAAGCAAAAGACTAAACTTCAAACCTAACTACTACAACGTTAAACATAGGAATAGGACACTAGGGTACTCATGACATCACTCCAGGTCGTTCCCATCCTCTTGAGTGTATGGTTCATCCTCGGTCTCACTTGAGAACACAATGACAAATAACGCAGGGTGAGCGAACATCGCCCAGTAGGACTTAAATCTCAGGCTCAAGCAGGCTTTAAGTAATTAATGCATTAAAGGCAGAGTAACTAATGACAGAATGGAAGAGAGTGTCAAGTAAAAATATAGCAGGACAGTACGTGAACGAAATAGCAAGACTTTCCAAATATAGACTTTCCAAGAATAGCACAAGTGTCGGGAATAGCACAATAATAGAAAGATAGCACAATGTCAAGTATAGCAAGATGGCCATAGTATAGATAGCACAACGAGTATAGCATAGCACAACGAGTATAGCATAGCACTTGTTGTCAATGGACAATGAGAGAACATAACACTTTTGATTGTCATTTAGATAGTCAAGAGAGATAGCACTTTGTTGTCAATGGACAACGAGAGAACATAGCACTTTTGATTGTCATTTAGATAGTCAAGATAGATAGCACTTGAGTGTAATGCCAAACACTCTGATCATTTAACTCCCATGGGCACTAGCACTTTCGGGCGCACATCCCAGGACCAGATCGGGCCCTTTATATATTGCCAGGCATTAGTTATATTGTTTATCTTTAGACAATCAGTCAATGGCCAATATAGAGTACCAAGAAGTAGATGAGAGCACTAGATGAATAGACGAGATAGTAGAGTGAATGTGAATAGATGAGCGAGTAGAGTATAGATGAGAGTTAGTGGACCTTGCACATGAAACGTCGAGTAACGAGCGATAGTAACCGTTGCACAACACGCGCACATGGTGTTGGCAGTCAGGCGGAACTCACGACCTTCCACTGGCCATGTTAAGCACAAGTCCAGAGGTCCGGCGTGATTCAAGACGAGAGGGAATTTCTAATAGCCGTTTGGATCATATGATCCCTAAAGGGTATCACAGGTGTTAGGGTACAACCGGCTCGTCGACCATGTGGGAATCCATGGACAGAGGAGACTTACGGAGGCCTTGAACAAAGACTTACTAGTCCGGCAGAAGGAGTATCCGACGGAGAGTTCGTCCAAGTCAAGAGAGAGTGTATATAGAAACAAGTGCTCGACGTTCTAGAGGAGTTCTAGAACAGTGGAGCGTCGATATCGGTATTCCCAAAACATCGCGAGAAACGATAGACAAGTATAGGGTAATTTAATTACATAAATTACCAATGTATTATGAAATAGTTTCATGCCAAATTATGCCATAATTGGATGGTTCAAAGTGTGTGTAAGTGTCATGAAATTTTAGATAGAAAAGATCATGTGCATGTATTTTAATCATACATAAATTTAATTTATAACAAGATTTATTTTCGGGATGTATGACTGTTAAACAAGAGTACAAACACTGTAGGTAATCAAGCATTGCTGAGACAGGGGGTTTCTTGCAAAAAGAACCAGATCGCGACGTACCCTGGTGAGGGTCGCGACGGGGTCAACTGAGATCGCGACGGGTGCTTGTACGGGTCGCGACAGGCTTAGTCAGGTCGGGCAGCAGATCGTGACGATAGGCCTGTCGCGATCAGATCGCGACAGAGGTCACTGTCGCGACAGACCTTGTGAACGCGGCCTATCGGCTGTCGCGTTCACAGGGTCTGCGCCCGAGTCTGACAAGGAAAGGACTTTACATTGGATTGCGGGCTAGAACTTACCCTATTTGACACAAGGTGGTTCAGAAATCACAACTAATTGTATAGTCAACAAAAAATTGTGAAACCAGTTGCAAAACGACCTAGACATGCATGGGTACTTACAATAAATAGGAATTGGAAAACATCAGGGTTTAGACATGTTGTAAACACGGGTATTCATGATGAACATGAAACAGTACATAGTTGAGATCAACGATTAAATTCGCAAGATAGGATGAATCAAATTTAGGGCTTTTAGGGGCAAAAGATGCCTAACATGCATCAGTTCCTACAGTAAAAATCTCGTGGCATGGGGTTGAGTATACAAGGAGATCAAGAATTAAGAAGAGGGTTCGGGGTCATGTAAGTTGCAGAACATGAAAAATCAAGAACGAAAGATATGCTCGATGGAAAATTATGAAACCAAAGGGCTTTTGTTTCTGATAGACGAGACATCCTACAGAAAAAGTTTCATGGTTTATGCTTGTGAGAATGCCTACCTTTGATCGTTTTCCTCTTCTAGGGTTAAGACTTGAAGAACTCGGGGAAGAACTTGAGAGATCCTTCCTCTCCACGAATTCTCCTCCTCTTGGCCTCTCCTCTGGTCCAGGAACCTCTTGGCACGAGCTAGGGCCGGCCATGAGGGTTTAAGAGAAGTATTTAAGCTTCTCCCTATTCCCTTTCCTAGTTTAAGCCTAACTCCTATTCTGAATTTCCTATTTCCTCTCCCCTTTTAAGCAAGAGATCTCCTATTTGGGTTGGGAGAGAGGGAATTTCGTGGCCAATCAATTGGGGTAGGTTTAGGAATCCAATCCTAATTCAAACTAGCTATTTAATGCATTAAATATCTCTTTTCTATTTTAGTAATATTTTAGTTACGAATTTTGGGTATTTCTCTATTATTCCCCTTCTTAAAATTTCTATTTTAGCCCACTCATTTCTAATGGGTCAATATAGCAAAGCCCATTACTCCTTTCTTTTAATGGGTTTTATTTAATTCTCTCTTATTTGATTTCCTAGTTGATTTAATACATCTTCCTTTTATTTGATTTTCTAATTAAATAATATAAATATTTAATTTAATTTTTCCCCATAAATTTAGGGTTGCTACATCCTCCCCCTCTTAAAAAGAATTTGGTCCCCAATTCATGTGATCATTCAGGAGAGAATGTCTTACCGAAAAGAGCGGGGTAGTTGTCTGATGATTCCTTCCGGTTCCCAGGTTGCCTCTTCCACTCCACGATTATTCCATAGGACCTTAACCACATGGATGGGACAGTTCCTGAGTTGTTGTATCTTCCGTTCCAATATCTTGACTGGCTTCTCTTCGTACGTCACATCTTTGTTCAATATCAACTTCTCGTGGCGAATGATGTGTGGGGTCGTACACATATTTCCTAAGCATGGAAACATGGAACACATTGTGTACACATGACAAATCGGTGGCAACGCCAGCCGGTATGCAACCTCACCAACCCTTTCGAGTACTTCAAAAGGACCGATGAATCTAGGGCTGAGCTCCCTTTACACCAAATCTTTGGATGCCACGAGTAGGTGACACTTTTAGGAACACATGATCACCCACTTGAAATTCCAGATCTCGCCTTCTTTTGTCGGCGTAGCTCTTCTGTCTGGATTGGGCAATCTTGAGCCGGTCTCTGATTACCTGAATGTCCTTAGTTGTCCGTTGCACCATGTCTGGGCCTAGCCATTTCTGTTCTCCAACCTCATTCCAGCATGCAGGGGATCTGCAATTCCTTCCGTAGAGTGCTTCGAACGGTGCCATCTTGATACTCGCCTGGTAACTGTTGTTATAGGCGAACTCAATAAGAGGTAGGTGCTCATTCCAATAACCTTGAAAATCTATAGTGCAAGCTCTCAACATGTCTTCCACTATTTGGTTGGTTCTTTCAGTTTGCCCATCGGTTTGTGGATGGAATGCGGTACTAAAGTTGAGTTTAGTACCCAGTGCACCTTGCAGTCCTTTCCAAAAATGAGATGTGAATCTCGGATCTCGATCCGAAACAATAGATGATGGAATGCCATGTAGTCTTACAATCTCCTTGACGTATAAGGCAGCTAGTACCTCTACTGACCATTTACTCTTATAGGCAGAAAGTGGGCGGATTTGGTTAGTCGGTCCACAATGACCCATATGGCGTCGAGTCCACCACGAGTCTTGGGTAAACCATGATGAAGTCCATGCCGATACTTTCCCATTTCCATTCGGAATATCAAGCGGTCTGAGTACACCAGCAGGGCGCAGGTGTTCCGCTTTTACTTGTTGGCAAGTAAGGCAGTGAGCGGCATGTTCAGCTACCTCTCTTTTCATGTTCGGCCACCAAAACGTTCTTTTCATATCTTGATACATTTGGTACCTCCTGGATAATAGTATACCTTGTCTTGTGAGCTTCATCCATTAGTCTTCTCTTTAGTTCTTCATTGTCGGGAACACATGTCCTTCCTTGAAAGACAAGCCTTCCGTCTTCAGTCATTGCAAAGTCCGGTCTTTCAGTTAGAGTTTCTTTGACGCGAACTAAGAATGGATCATCGTCTTGTTGAGCTTTGATCTCCTCTAGCAGATCAGATTGAATCTTGATATTGGCAACCAAGACTCGATCATCTCTATGTTCGTATTTAAGTCTAACCTTGCGAATTGTTCTAGTAGTTGCATCTCGCCAAGGACTAGACTTGAGACAAATGCCATTGGCTTCCTACTAAGAGCATCAGCCACGGCATTTCCCTTGCCTGGGTGGTATTGGATGTGGAAGTCGAAATCTTTCAAGTATTCCAGCCATCTCCTTTGTCTCATGTTGAGTTCCTTCTGAGAGAATAAATACTTCAGACTTTTATGGTCTGAGTAGACAGTGAATTGCTCGCCATATAGATAGTGTCTCCAAATCTTCAAGGCGAAGACCACGGCAGCCAGCTCGAGATCATGTACAGGGTAGTTGACTTCATGTGTCTTCAGTTGTCTTGAAGAATAGGCGATGACCTTCTCCTTTTGCATGAGTACACAACCTAGCCCGATTCTTGAGGCATCGGTGTAGACAGAGAAACCTTCTCCCTCTATTGGCAGAGCGAGAACAGGTGCTGAGGTAAGACAGTCTTTGAGGGTTTGGAAACTTTTCTCACACTCTTTACTCCAGGAGTATGGATTCTCCTTTCGTGTCAGACGCGTGAGAGGAACAATGATCCTTGAGAAGTCCTTGATGAACCGCCTGTAGTAGCCAGCCAGTCCTAGGAAGCTTCTTATCTCGGTGACATTAGTTGGTCTCTCCCAGTTGAGTACAACTTCGACTTTGGAGGGATCAACAGAGATGCCGTCCTTTGAGATGACATGGCCCAAGAAGGATACTTCTTCGAGCCAGAATTCACACTTGCTAAGCTTTGCATACAGCTTGTTGTCTCACAAAACTTGTAGTGTTGTCTTCAGGTGTTCTTCATGCTCTTCCTTGGTCTTGGAGTATGAGGATGTCGTCGATAAAGACGACCACGAACTTGTCGAGGTATGGCCGATATATGCTGTTCATGAGTTGCATAAAGGCTGCAGGAGCATTGGTTAGACCAAAAGGCATAACGACGAATTCATAATGTCCATACCTGCTCCTGAAAGCCGTTTTGAAAATATCGTCCTCCTTGATCCTCATTTGGTGGTAGCCAGATCGAAGATCGATCTTGGAGAAATATTGAGCTCCCGATATTTGGTCGAACAGTTCATCGACTCTGGGCAAAGGGTACTTGTTCTTGATGGTGAGTGATTGAGTTGTCGATAGTCGATGCACAGCCTCATCGATCCATCTTTCTTTTTTACGAATAGCACAGGTGCTCCCCATGGGGAAGTACTTGGTCTGATGAACCCTTTCTAGTAGCTCCATCAGTTGCGCCTTCAATTCCTTCAGCTCGGCAGGTGACATCCGGTATGGTTGACGCGATACCGGTGCGGCTCCAGGAATCAGCTCAATGGCGAAGTTGACATCTCGTTCAGGGGGAATCCCTGGCAGGTCTTCGGGGAATACATCTGGGTAGTCCTGTATGTCTTCTATTTGGAACCCTTCTTTTCTACTACTACGGCTGCTAGGAAAGCAGCACAACCTTTCTCATCATGTTGTGGGCTTTATGGCGGAGACTAGAGATATCGTCTCTTATGTCTAATCTCAGAGAATGCCATTTAGGAAAGTCACTAAAGGTAACCTTCCCTTTCTTACAGTCGACACTTTCCCCATATGCGGACAACCAGTCGGCTCCCAAAATTACATCATAGCCTTCCATGGACATACACACCAGGTCGGCTTTTAGGTTATGGTCTCCGATCATTACATCGGCAGAGGGAAAGTATTTGTTCAATTTCTCCTTTTCCCTAGTGGCGTTGTGACAGAGAACTCACAACCATGGATATAGGTTTAGCATTCACAGTATCAGCAAAGTTTTGAGATATAAATGAATGAGTGGCTCCAGTATCAAATAAAACAAATGCTGATAATGAGAAAACTTGAAGGGTACCTTCTACCACGCCACCCTCCATAGCAGGTTCCTCATCATGTAGGGCTTGCAGTCGGCCCTGTTTCTTAGGCGCATTAGGGCGCCTTTCATTCTCTTTCAGTAGCGGGCACTCAGGGATGCGGTGCTCGCGACTTCCGCAGCGCAGACGCACCGACTTTCCTCCAGCATTCATCAGCTGTGTGACCAGGCTTGTCACAGTGTTTGCAGTGGATCTTTGTTGGAGGGTTGGGTACGAAAACCTTGGGTTTCCTTTCTTGGCTAGATCCCTCCGTGATGTTGAAGGGATGCTTCTTGCTGTTGGTAGGCTTAGCATATGACTGACCTGAGGTCACTTCCTTCTTAACGAACTTCCCTTTTATACGGTCGGTGAAGTCTGTAGCATCTTCTAGCAGCTGAGCCCACTTCACCATCTCGGCGTAGGTCGGGATGTCGAAAGGTGCGAGTTGAGTGATGTAGTGGGGCTTAAGGCCGTTTAGAAAGCGCTTAGCCTTCATCCTTTCAGTGTTCACCAGATGTACAGCATAGCGTGCCAATCTAGAGAACTAGGCTTCATATTCGGCCACAGTCAAGCTCCGCTGTTTAAGAGCAGTGAATTCCGCAGCCTTCCTTTCTTGAACACGCTCGGAGAAGTATTTGGAGTTGAATGCTTCTTTAAACTCGTTCCAGGTGAATGGCCCATTCTCTCTAGTAGCTTCCACTAACTCCCACCAGGTGCGGGCGTCCTTCTCCAGTTAGAACGTGGCAAGTAGCAGCTTGTCCCCCGCTGCACATTGCATGACACGAAAAATTCTTTCCGTCTCTTGGAGCCAGTGCTCAGCTTCATCTGGATCCGTGGATCTGCTGAACCTAGGTGGGTTCAGACTTCTGAAGTTGCGATGCAGGTCGCCTGCACCACGATTGCCACCTCCTTGAGTGCTTGCACAATGGCGCGTGTCAGTTCTTGGATGGTTTGTTGCATGCCCTCATTTGAGCACGTTCGGCAGTCATCTTGATTGCTTAGTTCCTACAAAATAACTTCTTGTCATGATATCGATGTGGAATTTAATTTGTGCATGTGTGAGTTTATTTTAACTAGTTATCCTTGGCTCTAACCACAACTCACATGGGTATGATAATTGACTCTAGTCGAGGCAGGTTAACCTAGATCATCCTGTACTAAGAATAACCTAGGCTCTGATACCACAAAACTGTCACGCCCCGACGCGGAATATCGGAACGCGAGGCAGTTGCAAGAAAAGGGTATAGAGCGAGTACTAGACATCAATCCATTACACAATGAATAATACTAAAGCGAATTCATTTCATTAATATCTTTCCAATGTCTAGTTACAACCACTAATATCATAGCCAATCTATGGGGCCCAATTACATTGGAATAAAGCAAAAGACTAAACTTCAACCTAACTACTACAACGCTAAACATAGCAATAGGACACTAGGGTACTCATGACATCACTCCAGGTCGTTCCCGTCCTCTTGAGTGTATGGTTCATCCTCGTCTCACCTGAGAACACAATGACAAATAACGCAGGTGAGCGAACATCGCCCAGTAGGACTTAAATCTCAGGCTCAAGTAGGCTTTAAGTAATTAATGCATTAAAGGCAGAGTAACTAATGACAGAACGGAAAAGAGTATCAAGTAAAAATATAGCAGGACAGTATGTGAACGAATTAGCAAGACTTTCCAAATATAGACTTTCCAAGAATAGCACAAGTGTCGGGATAGCACAATAATAGCAAGATAGCACAATGTCAAGTATAGCAAGATGGCCATAGTACAGATAGCACAACGAGTATAGCATAGCACTTTGTTGTCAATGGACAACAAGAGAACATAGCACTTTTGATTGTCATTTAGATAGTCAAGAGAGATAGCACTTTGTTGTCAATGGACAACGAGAGAACATAACACTTTTGATTGTCATTTAGATAGTCAAGATAGATAGCACTTGAGTGTAATGCCAAACACTCTGATCATTTAACTCCCATGGGCACTAGCACTTTCGGGCGCACATCCCAGGACCAGATCGGGTCCTTTATATATTGCCAGACATTAGTTATATTGTTTATCTTTAGACAATCAGTCAATGGCCAATATAGAGTACCAAGAAGTAGATGAGAGCACTAGATGAATAGACGAGATAGTAGAGTGAACGTGAATAGATGAGCGAGTAGAGTATAGATGAGAGTTAGTGGACCTTGCACATGAAACGTCGAGTAACGAGCGATAGTAACCGTTGCACAACACGCGCACATGGTGTTGGCAGTCAGGCGGAACTCACGACCCTTCCGCTGGCCATGTTAAGCACAAGTCCAGAGGTCCGGCGTGATTCAAGATGAGAGTGAATTTCTAATAGCCGTTTGGATCATATAGATCCCTAAAGGGTATCACAGGTGTTACGGTACAATCGGCTCGTCGACCATGTGGGAATCCATGGACAGAGGAGACTTACGGAGGCCTTGAACAAAGACTTACTAGTCCAGCAGAAGGAGTATCCGATAGAGTTCGTCCAAGTCAAGAGAGAGTGTATATAGAAACAAGTGCTCGACGTTCTAGAGGAGTTCTAGAACAGTGGAGCGTCGATATCGGTATTCCAAAAACATCGCGGAAACGATAGACAAGTATAGGGTAATTTAATTACATAAATTACCAGATGTATTATGAAATAGTTTCATGCCAAATTATGCCATAATTGGATGGTTCAAAGTGTGTGTAAGTGTCATGAATTTTAGATAGAAAAGATCATGTGCATGTATTTTAATCATACATAAATATTTAATTTATAACAAGAGTTATTTTCGGGATGTATGACTGTTAAACAAGAGTACAAACACTGTAGGTAATCAGGCATTGCTGAGATAGGGGGTTTCTTGCAAAAAGAACTCAGATCACGACGTACCCTAGTGAGGGTCGCGACGGGGTCAACTGAGATCGCAACGGGTGCTTGTACGGGTCGCGACAGGCTTAGTCAGGTCGGGCAGCAGATCGCGACGACAGGCCTGTCGCGATCAGATCGCGACAGAGGTCACTGTCGCGACAGACCTTGTGAACGCAGCTTATCGGGCTATCGCGTTCACAGGGTCTGCGCCCGAGTCCGACAGGGAAAGGACTTTACATTGGATTGCAGGCCAGAACTTACCCTATTTGACATAGGGTGGTTCAGAAAATCACAACTAATTGTATAGTCAACGAAAAAATGTGAAACTTGTTGCAAAACACCTAGACATGCATGGGTACTTACAATAAATAGGAATTGGAAAACATCAGGGTTTAGACATGTTGTAAACATGGGTATTCATGATGAACATGAAACAGTACATAGTTGAGATCAACGATTAAATTCACAAGATAGGATGAATCAAATTTAGGGCTTTTAGGGGCAAAAGATGCCTAACATGCATTAGTTTCTACAGTAAAAATCTCGTGGCATGGGGTTGAGTATACAAGGAGATCAAGAATTAAGAAGAGGGTTCGGGGTCATGTAAGTTGCAGAACATGAAAAATCAAGAACGAAAGATATGCTCAATGGAAAATTATGAAACCAAAGGGATTTTGTTCCTGATAGATGAGACATCCTATAGAAAAAGTCTCATGGTTTATGCTTGTGAGAATGCCTACTTTTGATCGTTTTCCTCTTCTAGGGTTAAGACTTGAAGAACTCGGGGAAGAACTTGAGAGATCCTTCCTCTCCACGAATTCTCCTCCTCTTGGCCTCTCCTCCTGGTCCAGAAACCTCTTGGCACGAGCTAGGGCCGGCCATGAGGGTTTAAGAGAAGTATTTAAACTTCTCCCTATTCCCTTTCCTAGTTTAAGCCTAACTCCTATTAAATTCCGAATTTCCTATTTTCCTCTCCCCTTTTTAAGCAAGAGATCTCCTATTTGGGTTGGGAGAGAGGGAATTTTGTGGCCAATCAATTGGGGTAGGTTTAGGACTCCAATCCTAATTCAAACTAGCTATTTAATGCATTAAATATCTCTTTTCTATTTTAGTAATATTTTAGTTACGAATTTTGGGTATTTCTCTATTATTCCCCTTCTTAAAATTCTATTTTAGCCTACTCATTTCTAATGGGTCAATATAGCAAAGCCCATTACTCCTTTTCTTTTAATGGGTTTTATTTAATCCTCTCTTATTTGATTTCCTAGTTAATTTAATACATCTTCTTTTTATTTGATTTTCTAATTAAATAATATAAATTTAATTTAATTTTCCCCATAAATTTAGGGTTGCTACAATGACCCTACACTCACCAATGGGAATGGATTGGAGTGAAGAGTGACCAGGAGTCATAGCGATGAAGTGTCCTTAGTACCTTGGAGATTAGTTAGATATTTGCTTAGTTATCCTTTCCAAATGTAATGATGTTATTAAGCCCTATGTTTTAGCTTAGAATTAGTGGTTGTAATAGCTAGTTGATTTATCAATAAAATAAAGGGTTTATTGCAATTATTGATCATTTAGATGCTCTGATATTGCGACTGTATGTGCAATTTACGTTACCATACACGTTGTTCATGCCTTAGTGATTTATTCCACTGCTAAATTTGCGGGGCATGACATAACTCTCCACCGCTTTCAGTTAAGTGAAGCTGGGGGATCTGTTGGGCGCATCTTGAATGAGAAGTATCGTACGACCATATTGAGGGGGCAATCTATAGGGTCAGTGCATTCTCTACAATGCATTCTCTACATAGATAACCCAAGATGACATCTGTGCAATATAAAGCATGAAAAATCATCAAACCAATTTTAAAACCATATGCTAGCATGCTCATGAATGTATAGAAACAAGAAGTTTGAATTGAACAAGATTTGAGATAAAGAATAAGTGATCAGATGCATGAGTAAACATGAACTTTAGAGGCAAAATACATTTCATATGGACTAAAGAAATTGGGGAAAACATGGGGATTATATTTTTTACAAAAAGATCACCTATAAGAGTGTTTAATTAGATTTTGCCCAAGAGAATATCTACTTTGAGCAAATTTGGGACTTTTGGACAAGAATGAGATGAACTTTACTTCTAGGGTTCTTCTCCATGAATTTCTCCGCCTCCAACCTTCCTTTTACATCCAGAAGATCCTCCAAACAACAATAGGATCAGTTATGAGGGTAAGTTGGGTTTATTTATAAGGATTGGTGTTAAGGAGTCATACTGGGACTCAAACTTCATTATTTCAGATTTTCTTAGATTTATTCCTTTAATCTGAGCTATCCTGTAACGACTCCGAGAACCCGACCCTCGGCCCAAGCCGAGGACCCGATTTTCGCTGTCGCCGCCCACGGATCCGGGGACCCGGAAGGGCTATAACACAAGTCTAACAGAATATGTAAAGGAAATAAACATCAATAGCTAACTAGGAGCACACACGCGGAAGTAGAAAGAAGAGCGAGACCACTGCGTATCGCTCTAGGTATAGTCCCAACACACACACAACTAGTACAAGTAAATATGGGGGAAGAACAAGTCCCTTAGGGGCATACCCTGAGGGTAACGTACAACTGAAAGGGGGAACCACTTCTAGCTATGGGGACGATGACTACCACCCCGTCTCCTCCACCCGACGCGCGCCCTGCTGCTGTTGAGAAGTCTCACCTGGAAAAAGGAAGGGATGAGCTTCACAACAGAAGGTCAATAGGGACTACCAATCTCCTACTGGCTCTAACAGGCAGAAGAACATATATATATATATTTATAATTAATTAAATAACAATAGTTATATCTTCTGCCTATGAAGGAAAGAGTGGAAGCAAGCTACTAACTAACGCGGTACGGAAGGACACCACAGTCGAAAACTCCGTACAACTGCACGTCGTGACCACCACACGGATGGCAAACACAGGCAGAGTGAACCTGCCTGGACAAGAGACACTAGCTATGGAAAACACTACCACTAGTCAACCGGTCAGGTGCGTCCACTGACGTCTTATCCTTGACCCAGGTCCAAACCTCCACGTCTCATCAAAGTGAGGCAAGAACACAAAGTAGCACAATTGTAACCGCCGTAGTCTGGCGGACTACGGTCCCATGTCTGGCCTCTCTAAGTGGTTCTGGGGCCGCAAAGAGTGAGGCAGTGAGAAAAGGACTGGCTGGCCTGCGTCGGGAAGGACTCCAAACGCCCTCGACGTCCCAGACCAACCACGAGAGCTCTGCAAACAACTCAACGCCGCTGTCCTAACCACTGTTTTCCCCTTTGCTCCAGAGTCCGCGACTCGAGCACGCCCGCCACCCGGAGTACTCCCTCAACAGGCGCGCGGGGATGGGGGTCCAAGGCAACGGTAACAACCTCTCTCACAGGACAAGCCCTCAAGTGCCGAGCACCAGGTGACCGACTAGTGTAGGACCGTACTAGGGAACTAGGACTGGTGCCACGGGTATAGTAAGAAGCAGAAACAATGAAGACTCCACAGAAAATGGAACTCCGCAAGACTTACATGTCTCTGCTGTTGTTGTAACGCATCGGGCCGTCGCGACAGTGTCACGACGGCCAGGGCTGTTGCGACACTGTCGCGACGGACTAACCTGCCGTGACAAGGTCGTGACATAATAGAGCATCGTGATGATGTCGCGGCGGCCTAGCCGGTCGCGACATCATCGTGACCTCAATATAGGTCGCGTTCTCAGCCTAGGGGCGTCCCGGTACAATCCTCCCAAGGACCGCCCCAAAACTGGTACAAACCACGCCAATAGGGGGAGGGGAGCATGGGAAACACTATGAGAACCTCTAATCAAGCCAAACCACCCTCAAAACCCCATAAAACATGGATTACAACGAATCTACGCTCGATGGAATCCTCACTCAACACGAGCATGATTCTCACACCCCCACGACCCCAAATCATGGAGAAACCACATTCTCAAGGGGAAAGGGAGCATGCTAGGATGAGAGGAGTCAAGGGTCCCTACCTTGAGGAGTAGAGCCGACCCGTTGGGGTCTTCACATCGCAATGGCCACCTCCTCCTCGCTCCAAGCTCCACGATCACGCCACCTGCATGAACGGGGCATCACCTCCACCACGAGCACCTCAAGGATGCCGAGAAACCACCGGAGAAGAGAGAGCTCGGAGGAGGAAGAAGAAGAAGGAAGGGGAGGAAGTAAAGGGAGAGAGGGGGAAATGGGGCGCCGGCCTTGGTTTTAAACCGATGGGCCCCAAGATGCGACGGGTCGATCCGGCGTGACAACAAGCATGTCGTGACCCCCCTAGGTATCGCAACCATGTCACGACAGCCACCCCTGGCACGACACCAAAAGGCAGTCAAACCTCGAAGACCGGGAAACAAGAACGCAACGGCTGACCAAGTCGCGTCAACGTTGTACACACCTGACACCCGACAAGGCCGTTCTGATAGATAGGACAGTGGTCAAGTCGGTCATAAAAGCAGTCGCGAGGCCTTCAGACATCGTGACAAGAACACGATGCCCACCTCTGTCGCGACCAGAACGCAACGGCCAGGTGTGTTGCCACACGAACCCTGTCCCGATGGGCTCCCCCGTCGCGACCCTGAGGATAGGGCTAAGGGCCCATAAGGGTCGGGTCTTACATCCTACCCCCCTTAAAGAAATTTGTCCTCGAAATTAGGGAGAAACTCAGTTTCAACAGGAAGCAACGTAAAAGGGAAAACAACGTACTGATCAATCAAACAATACAGGAACTGCTCTCTCATCTCACCCTCATGCTCCCACGTGGCCTCGCCACCAACGCGGTTCTCCCAGAAAACTTTGACCAGCGGAATCTGCTTTTTGTGCAGCTGCTGCACTCTACGGTCCACAACTCTGACTGGGTACTCTGGCACTAACAAGTCCGGCGCCATCTCAAGCTGCGAGTAATCCAACATGTGCGACAGATCTGCATCGTACCTCCTGAGCTGCAACATGTGAAAAACCTCGTGCACCCCTGCCAACTCTTCCAGAAAACGCAATCTGTACGGGACCTTGCCGATCCTCTCTGTGATAGGGAAAGGCCCAATATATGTGGGACTGAGCTTTCCCTTCCTACCAAATCTCATAACACCATTGGTCGGCGAAACCCATAAAAACACATGGTCATCCATGCTGAACTGCAACGGCCTTGTATGGAGATCTGCATAGCTCTTCTGTCTGCTCTGCACTGTCTGAAGCCTCTGCCTGACTAAATTGATTGTGTCCGCACACTGCTGCACCATCTTTGGTCCCAAAAGTTGCCTCTCACCGACCTCGAACTAGTGAAGTGGTGTCCTGTATGGCCAACCATACAAAACCTCATATGGTGCCATTCCAATTCTCGAGTGATAACTGTTGTTGTATGCAAACTCTACCATCGGAAGGTGGGACTCCCAGGTGCCACTCTAGTCCAAACAACACGCTCTCAGCATATCCTCCAAAGTCTAAATAGTCCTCTCTAACTGCCCATCTGACTGCGGGTGATATGCTAAACTCAGTCTCAACTCTGTACCAAGAGCTCTCTGCAAACTATGCCAAAATCCAGAAGTGAACCTCGGATCTCTGTCGGAAACAATCGAAACTGGGGTTCCGTGCAACGGAACAACTCGGTCCACATATAGTCTGGCGAGCGTATTCACTGACCAAGACATCCTGACTGGAAGAAAGTGCACTGACTTGGTCAACCGATCACAATCACCCAGATACCATCATGCCTCTGCGGAGTACGGGGCAAACCAACCACGAAGTCTATGGTGATGTCGCCCTACTTCCACTCCGGAATAGGTAACGACTGCAGCTCACCACCTGGACGTTGATGCTCAGCCTTCACCTGCTGACAGGTAAGGCAACAAGCGACAAACTCTTCCATGCCCCTCTTCATCCCTGGCCACCAGAAGAACCTTCTCTAGTTTTGATACATCTTGGTGGAACCAAGATGAACAGCATACCTCGATCGATGTGCCTCTAACAATAGCGCCTGGCGCGCATCACAGGGAACATACAATCTGTCTCTGGACCTGACCTCGCTGTCCTCGTCCAGCTCAACATCTGACATCTACAAAATATCTGCCAACTCTGAGTTTGTCTGTTGTGTTTCCAACACCTGACGGTACACTGACGGACTAACTGACAAACTAGTGATCATTGCACGGTCTCTGCGCCTCGAAAGGTAGAAAACTCCCTGAGATAAGACCTCAAACAGTCTCCGCTATCTAACAATCAACGAACTCAAGCAAACATGCCTGCTCAAAGCATCCACCACGACGTTAGCCCTTCCCGAGTGATAGGAGAGGGTAAGGTCATAATCCTTCAAGTACTCTATCCATCTGCACTGCCTCAAGTTCAAATCCTTTTGACTGAAGATATTCTACAAACTCTGATGGTCAGTGAAGATCTCGAACGCCTCGCCATACAAATAGTGCCTCCACAACTTCAGAGCGAACACCACTGCTGCCAGCTCTAAGTCGTGGGTAGGGTAGTTCTCTTCATGCTTCTTCAACTGCCGAGAAGCATAGGCAATGACCCCACCATGCTGCATCAGTACTGCATCCAAACCTGACCTTGACGCATCGGTGTAGACCACAAAACCTCCGCTACCTGACAGCAAGACCAACACTGGTGCTGAAGTCAACCTTGTCTTCAGCTCCTGGAAACTCCGCTCGCAGTCCTCAGTCGAAACAAATCTGGCCTCAAGTCTGGTCAATCTAGTCAACGGCTCTGCAATCTTGGAAAAATCCTGGATGAACCTCCTGTAATAGCCTTCCAAACCCAAAAAGCTGCGAACCTTTGACACTGAAGTGGGCTGCTCCCAAGACAACACTGCCTCAACCTTGGCAGGGTCCACTGCCACACCAGAACCTGAGATCACGTGCCCGAGAAAGTGCACCTCCCTCAGCCAAAATTCGCACTTGTCGAACTTGGCATAAAGTTGGTGACTCCGCAGTGTCTCTAGAACGATCATCAGATGCTCCTCGTGCTCCTCCTCCGATGCCGAGTAGACCAAAATGTCATCTACAAAGATGACCACAAACCTATCTAGGTACTCACTGAACACCCTATGCATCAAATCCATAAAAACTACAGGTGCGTTCGTGAGCCCAAACGGCATCACGACGAACTCAAAGTGACCATACCTTGAACGGAAGGCTGTCATGCCAATATCTGACTCTCTGATCCTCAACTGGTAGTAGCCTGATCTCAAGTCAATCTTCAAAAACACCCTAGCTGACTGCAACTGATCAAACAAGTCATTGATCCTCATGGATACTTGTTCTCCACTGTTACCTAGTTCAACTGCCTATAATCGATGCACAATCTCAATCTTCCATCCTTCTTCCTTACGAACAGCACTGCGCTCCCTACGAGAATGACTCAGATTGATGAAACTTAGCTCGAGCAACTCCTGCAACTGGCACTTCAGCTCGTGCAACTCAGCCGGAGCCATCCGGTAAGGTGCCTTAGATAAAGGCATCGTACCAGGCAAAAGCTCAATGGAGAACTCTACCTCCCGCTCAGGTGGTAACCCAGGTAGATCCTCTGAAAAAACATCAGAGAACTCACAAATAATAGGCACATCAAAAATCGACGACCCGCTAGGCTTCAAGGAACAACAGAAGCAAGATATGCTACACAACCATCGCGGATTAAACGACGAGCTCTACAGAAGGAAATGAAAGGTCGATGGGTGGACCAGATACCTCGGAAGCGAGAACAGGTGCTCCAGGTATCTCGAACCAAATGGTCTTCCACTGACAATCCACCACAGCTGAGTGAGCCTCCAACCAGTCCATGCCTAGGATGACGTCAAAGTCACGAAGTTGCAATGCGTATAACTTGGCCGACAACTGTTGTCCCTAGACCTCAACTCTGACACCCTCCAGATAACCGAAAGAATGCATGTAATCACCGGACGGGAGATTGACCATCATATCACACTACCTCTCAGGGGTGTGATGAACTAGAGACTCGTAAAACTCCTCAGAAGCAAAACAAAGGGAAGCACCGGGATCAACCAAAACACGAGCAGCTCTACCAAGGATAGTCAAGGTACCTATAACCAGGTTCGACGCCTCGGCCTGCTCCCTGGTAAGAGCCATCACACAACCACGTCTACGCCCACGCTGCGGTACCTGCTGGGGCTACTGCTGCTGTGGTGGTTGCTGGGGCTGCGGAAATTGTTGTTGCTGCTGGTATGGCTGGAATTGCTGAGGCTGTTGATGCTACTGAAACTACTGAGGTTGTAAATGATACTGCCCCTACTGCTACTGACGAGGTGTCGGCTGCTGAGGAGGGAACTGGTACTGTAGTAGCTGTTGTGTGTACTGCACTGGTTGCTACACTACCTGTTGGACTTACCCCATCGGGCAATCCCTCCTGAAGTGGCCCGGCAAACCATAAGTGTAACAGATTGCCTAATGCCTACCCTGCTCAGCTCCCTGCTGGACTGACTGCTCCGCAAACCTCGACTGACGCTTCTGCTGCCGACTTCATCCACCTCCGCGAGTAGTCATCTGCCTGAACATCGAGCACAGACCAGAACTACCCGAACTGCCCGAGCCCGAAGAAGAAGAAGTCGCACTACCATGAGTACCTGCGGGACACTGGTACGGAGAGGACCTAGAAGAGGATCCTCCCTACTACTGCTGCTACTGAGGCTGCCAGGTCTCTCTCTCCAAGGCGGTGGCCTTAGCCACGACCTCTCCCAAGGTGGCACACATATGAGCAGTCACGCCCCACCTCAAATCTGGCCTCAGTCTTGCAATAAACCTCTTTGCACAAGCCTGCTCGCTGTTGGCAACATGGGGAACATGACTCAGCAACCGAACGAACCTCTGATGGTATTGAGTAACTATCAGATCACCTTGAACCACTCGTGAAACTGATCTCGTTTCTCACGTCGAGCATAGTCAGGAACCCCCAAAAATCGTTGCCACATGATCTGATCTAAATGCTTCCCTGGAAAGTGGGTCTGCCTCTGAACTCTCCACCACTCATGGGCTGGTCCCTTGAGCTGATACACTGCCAGTCTGACCTGGTCCTCCTCGGCGCACTCCATAGTCTCGAACGTGCGCTCCAACTCATGCGTCCAGCTCTCTGCCTTGTTGGATCACACTCACCGAAGAACATCGATGGTCGGAGACGCAAGAACCTCTCCAAGTGGGCAGTCCTATCCTTAGTGATAGCCGTCCTCCTCCGACCGGCCTGGGTACTCCCAGTACCCGACGCCTGCTGAACTGCTGGCTGCTCCACCTGCAGATCTGCCTGCTGCTCTGGTACTACTGGGGGAGGTACTAGAGGCTGACCTCTCGCTGCTACCTGCCAAGGCTGCCACCCTCCCTGGTACAAGGTCCTAAAGAACTGTTCGGGCAAAGGAAACCAATCTGCATACTGTTGTGGCTGAGGCTGGTACCACTGCCACTACTGCCTGTCTGCTGCTGCTCCTGCCGCTGCTCCCTGAGGCTGTACACAGACTCCTCCGCTGACACATCCTCCTAGATCTGCCCCTGTGCAGACATATCTGACTCATCCTGCTGCTCCATCAGCTCTCTCGCCTGCCTATGCCTGCGCGGAGCCATTTCCTGCACGGCACACAACCAACAAAGGTAATAATACCAACTCGGACGGCTAGCAGTGTACTTGTACTACTATTGGACTTTCTGTTGTAGTTTAAATCCTCTACAAGTTCTATCAGACTCTCGCTCTGATACCAACTGTAACGACCCCGAGAACCAGACCCTTGGCCCAAGCTGAGGACCCGATTTTATCGGTCGCCGCCCATGGATCTGGGGACCTGGAAGGGCTATAACACAAGTCTAATAGAATATGTAAAGGAAATAAACATCAACTACTAACTAGGAGCACACATGCGGAAGCAGAAAGAAGAGCGAGACTGCTGTGTATCGCTCTAGTATAGTCCCAACACACACTAGTACAAGTAAATATGGGGAAGAACAAGTCCCTTAGGGGCATACCCCAGGGTGACGTACAACTGAAAGGGGGAACCATTGCTAGCTACAGGGACGACGACTACCGCCCCGTCTCCTCCGCCCGGTGTGCGCCCTGCCGTTACTGAGAAGTCTCACTTGGAAAAAGGAAGGGATGATCTTCAGAACAGAAGCTCAGTAGGGACTACCAATCTCCTACTGGCTCTAACAGGCAGAAGAACATATATATACAATTAATTAAATAACAACAGTTATATCTTCTACCAACGAAGGAAAGAGCAGAATCAAGCTACTAACTAATGCGGTACGGAAGGACACCACGGTCGGAAACTCTGTACGACTGCACGTCGTGACTACCATACGACTGGCAACACAGGTAGAGTGAACCCTTCCTGGACAAGGGACACTAGCTATGGAAAACACTACCACTAGTCAACCAGTCAGTGCGTCCACTGACGCCTTATCCTCAACCCAGGTCCAAACCTCCACGTCTCGTCAGAGTGAGGCAGGAACACAAAGTAGTACAACAGTAACCACCATAGTCTGGTCGGACTACGGTCCCACGCCTGTCCTCTCTAAGCAGTTCTGGGGCTGCAAAGAGCGAGGCAGTGGGAAAAGGGTTGGTTGGCCTGTGCCGGGAAGGACTCCAAATGACCTCGGCATCCCAGACCAACCACGTCTGCAAACGACTCAACGCCGCTGTCCTAACAACCGTTTTCCCCTCCGCTCCAGAGTTCGCGACTCAAGCACGCCCGCCGCCCGAGTACTCCCTGAACAGGCACGCGGGGACGGGGGTCCCAGGCAATGGTAACAACCTCTCTCACAGGACAAGCCCTCAAGTGCCGAGCACCGGGCGAATGACTAGTATAGGACCGTACTAGGGAACTAGCACTAGTGCCACGGGTACAGTAAGAAGAGGAAACAACGAAGACTCCACAGAAAATGGAACTCCAAAAGACTTACCTGTCTCTGCTGTTGTCACAATGCATCGGGCCGTCGCATCACTGTCACGACGGACTAACCTACCACGACAAGGTCGCGACACAATAGAGCGTCGCGATGAAGTCGTGGCGGCCTAGCCAGTCGCGACATCATCGCGACCTCTATACAGGTCACATTCTTAGCCGAGGGGCGTCTCGGTACAGTCCTCCCAAGGACCGCCCCAAAACTAGTACAAACCACGCCAATAGGAGGAGGGGAGCATGGGAAACACTATGAGAACCTCTAATCAAGCCAAACCACCCTCAAAACCCCATAAAACATGGATTACAACGAATCTACGCTCGATGGAATCCTCACTCAACACGAGCATGATTCTCACACCCCCACGACCCCAAATCACGGAGAAACCACATTCTCAAGGGGAAAGGGAGCATGCTAGGATGAGTGGAGTCAAGGGTCCCTACCTCGAGGAGTAGAGCCGACCCATTGGGGCCTTCACGTCGCAATGGCCACCTCCTCCTCGCTCCAAGCTCCAAAATCACGCCGCCTGCATGAACAGGGTGCCACCTCCCACCACGAGCACCTCAAGGACGTCGAGAAACCACTGGAGAAGAGAGAGCTCAGAGGAGGAAGAAGAAGAAGGAAGGGGAGGAAGGAAAGGGAGAGAGGGGGAGGGGGAAATGAGGCGCCTACCTCGGTTTTAAACCGATGGGCCCCAAGACACGACGGGTCGACCCGGCGTGACAACGAGCATGTCACGACAGCCACCCCTGGCGCGACACCAAAAGGCGGTCAAACCTCGAAGACCTGGAAATAAGAACGCGACTGCTAACCAGGTTGTGTCAACGTTGTACGCACTTGACACCCGACAAGGCCCTTCTGACAGACAAGACAATGGTCAAGTCGGTCAGAAAAGCAGTCGCGACGCCTTCAGACATCGCGACAAGAATGCGACGCCGACCCCCGTCGTGACCAGAACACGACGGCCAGGTGTGTCGCCACATGAACCCTGTCGCGACGGGCTCCCCCGTCGCCACCTTGAGGACAGGGCCAAGGGCCCATGAGGGCCGGGTCTTACATTTCCAACTCCAATTAGAGTTGGACTCTTATGGGAGATGTAGTTCCTAAGTTTGAGTGTGATTGGACATGAATTTAAATAATTATCAAGTGTATTTAAACTAATTTAGCCCACTTTATTTAATGGATATTGGGTATTATGAATTTAATAATAATATCATATTTTACTATTATTTATGCCCTCTTCTGGCCTATTAATTCCTTTATGACCAATATTTAAGCCCATTACCATATTTTACTTATTGGGTATAATTTATTCTTTTAATATTTTAATTTATTTATTTAATAAATCAGGGTTACTACATATTTCCCTGATATGGGTAGAGATGATCTCCTCCAGCACATCCATTGGAACATGTTGGGTATGCATCACTTCGTGCAAGATGGCAAAAAGGGTCCTAGACATCAAATCCTTGTAGCATTTTCAGATTGCCATCCTATGCATGTCCTTCCCATATGTGTCTATAGAGCACTAGCACCTTACATATCTTCCACTCCCTGCATTGAATATATAGGAAAAAACAAATTAAGTATAAGAATATTGAGTGAAATTGTAAAATATGAACAGAGCACGTGATTTTGTCCCCATTATCAAAATATAAACAAAATATGAACATATTAATTGCTTGAATTTGACTTTGGGATAATGACCATCTAGAAGAAGGAAAAGAGTTTCCCAGCATCCCCATCTCTATAAATCCAAAATATATTTTAGAAAAAGATTGCAGTAACTCTAATTTTTTAAATATCGATCAATGTTATTAAATTAAGAAAAATAGAATTTAATTGAATAAATATGATATAGATTTAAATTAGAATAAAGAGGGAAATAATTGAATAAGGGAATTAAAATAAAACTCATTAAGCTAAATTAGTAGATGGGTTATATTAATGGTCCACACAAGAAGTAATGAGCCAAAAATCCAAGAGCCCATCTTTGGATGGGAGGTAATTAAGCTAAATTCATACTTTAAATAATAATAATTAGAAAAGGGTTAAGATAACTACTAATTAACCCATAATTATCCTAAAAAAGGAGTCATCATCCCATCCTAACCCATTACCCACGAAATTAGACCTCTCATCTATCATATTAGGTGGATAAAAGCAAGAAAATAGGGAGATAAACATGAAAATTCGTAGCTAAGAGAGAAGGAAGAGTTGGAAGAGAGAGGGACTCTTAAACAACATAATAGACCTCTAATTCTTGTCTACCAAGTCTCATTTCGTTGTTGGAGCTCCGATGAGGCAAGGAGGCTGAGGACGAGGAGAGCAAGGAGGAAGGCTTGGAGGATAAGGATTTCATCTTCTACATCGTCCAAAACCCTAGGTTTTCATTACCACGTGAAAAGTAGGCAATCTCTCAAGCTTAACCTAATTAACTCGACCCTAAGTAGACCTTGATCCCCTCTATCTAAGCCCTATGATTGCCCTAATTTTGTTGCTCCATGAGAGAGTATAAATACTCTAATCTCTGTCATCATCATGTACCCGAACCATCTTGTTTGACTTCAATCCATGTATATACTCAATACATGCCTTGCAATTTTATCATACATACTGCATGATGTTAGCCTTCGAATGATCCTATGTCCCCCAATTTCATCATGCATCCTATGCGAATTAAATTATTTTCCATGACTACGCATATTTTAGGTTACCGAAATGTAACCTAATTAAAGCATGCCCAATACTTGTTTATTTTCTAATTCCTCATGCATGTTGATACACATACATGTCTACTTTCATTCAAAACTTGTTTCATGATTTTTGGATGTTCCTACGATTTTATATGGAATTTTAAATGACCCTGTATCATGCATGGAAGGATGACCCAACCTAAAAAGGGTCATTTTTCCCCTTTTCTGGTCCGGGCCGCCCTTCTGAAATCGCGACGGCCCGACCCGTCGCGATTTCAGAGGGTCGGGACTAGCCAGACCATCGCATCATAACGCGACGGCCCGCGCCGTCGCGGTTTCCTCTCGGCTCACACCAGCTCGGCCCGGTTCAGCAGACACGACCGGACTGCCCGTCGCGACATGAAACGCGATGGAGACCCCCGTTGCGATTCAAATTGTCGCCAAAAACTCTTATTTGCTTATATACCCCTACTATTTACACCATTGACCCTTGTTAAACTTAATGAAGCACTGTTATGCATAGTAATGATCTGAATATTTATATTTTGTAATAATTACATAAACTCAATTAAATACAACCCATGTGCACAATTTTTCATGCTCTCATGATTTAATTACACTTGCACACACTTAACATAAATGTTTGCCATTAGACCTTATTAAATTACTCAATAATGTATCTGGTAATTAAGTTTAATTATTCACTTAATTTCTCAATTATTTAAATGATACTTGTCTTCGTTTTATTCGCGTGAATTGTACACCGTTATCGCGTCCCTCTGCCATCGAGCACTCGAGGCAAGACAGACAACGTTTCGTTACACACTTTTTCTTGGCATGGACCACCTCTCCATTGAGAATACTCCTGACTGGACTAGAGACTCCTTGTCAAGGCCTCCGTAAGTCTCCTTGGTTTTGGCGGACGTCCATTGCCGACGAGCTGGTTGTACCCTTAAAACCCGTTACACCCTTAGGGATCGGCACGATCCAAACGGCCTTAGTGTGTTTCCTTCTTATCTTAGGATCACACCCGACCATCTGGTTAGTGTTCATAGCACGGCTAGTGGGCGGTTGTGACTTCTACCACACTGTCGGCACACGACTGGAGTGCTGGGCAACTTTGACTGTCGTCTGTTTATCATCGTTTTATGATTACGTCCTGTTCTCATCTACTATCTCTATCCTCTCATCTGTTCACTTTCTCTCTACACTCTTGTGTATTCATCTATTACTCTCTAATCTTGGTGCTCTATTGGCCATCCTTTTGATTGTCTATAATAATAACATAACTTATGCCGTGCAATAGGGCCCGATCTTGTCCTGGGAGGTGTAGACACCGCCGAGAGATGACATGTAGCCCACAAAGAGGGATATTGGGGTGAGATGGATCGTGATCGCCAGGTATGCAAAGCTACCGAATGGAGAAATGCACGCGCGGAAGGGGTGCGGGTGGAAGAAGTGATGCGTGGTGCGTGGTGCACGAAAGGCACAAAAGAAATGAGTGATCACAGGGAATACCTTCTGGGGCATGGGGAGATTGCGCGGGGGTGTGGGTTCCTCTCCTCTACGAGCACGGCCGGCCGTGGTAGAGGGTATTTTGCTGTGTTGATTACCATGCAAAAAATAAAGAATAAGGAGAAGAGAGGATTAGCCGAATGTGCAGTATCGAATCCCAAATAATGAAATGAAATAAATGATATGGGGAAGAACACACCTTGGTGGTGGCTTTTAAACCCCTAAAGATAGGGGGTTGTGTGTGTGCATGCATGTGTGTGTATATAAAAAAGGGTATAATGGAGCCACGTGGGGCCCGGAGGGAGATAATAACAAAGAGAAAGAGAAAGGGGAGGGGGTGCTTCCCCAAATGGTGGATGGCGCTGCGGCGCTGCCGATTGGCGGACAGAGAGGAGGAAGGAGCTTCCTCCTGCCTTGCTCCGGTTCGCGTGAGGAAGACGACGGGGCGCCGGCTCCGAGCTCCGAGGAAGAGGGACGTAGCTTGCGTGGACCCCCCTAGCGAGATAGGAATACGGAAGGGCTTCGCCGCTCTGAGTTGGACCCCCCTAGCAAGGCGGGAATCCGGTAGGGCTTCGCCGCTTTCTTCGATCCCCCAAACAACTGACCCTCAAATCTGTATTTATAGGCACACAGACTTGAATCGCATCGGCTACAGCGGACACGTCTCTGATTGGAGACGCGTCCGCCATGGCCACCGCGATTAAGAAGTGCCGCATTTCCCGCTTGATTTAACCATTGTAGGGTACGAGCTATGGTTCCAGAGTCGCATCGGGACAGCGCGCCGCGATAATGAAATGCGTCGACCAACCCCGTCGCGATTCCATTTTGGCACGTGGGCTCATAAATGCGACCGCTTCTAGGTCAAGGGTATAGGCCTAATCGCGGCGGGCCAGGCGGACGCGATTCAGAGATTCCTCGGGATTTGAGTTACGGGCACTTGAGTGCGACGACTTTTGGAGCTTAGGGCCAAATCGCGTCGGCACGGTCCGACGCGTCTTGGATTTAAAACGCATCGGGATGGCAGGATAGGATAGAGCATTTATGAATTTTATTTATAAAAAATCCTACCAAACCGACATTAGAATCACGGCGCTCACAGCGGACGCATTCATAACTGGCATTGGGCATTTTTTATAAATAAAATAGGTAAATTCCTTGTCGCGTAGCACAAGACCGCCGCGTTAAGGACCCTTTGGCCTTGTCGAGTCCAAGGTGCCCATTGCGATAATAGAATCGCGTCTGCCTAGCCAGATGCGTTTCAGCTACCTTCATAAATGCGTCCCGCAGGCCCGTCGCAACTTCGTGAACGCTCCCCAAAGCTCCGTCGCGACTTGAAAACATTGCCCATGACCTCCAGCGAGCCTTGGAATGTGGGGAAGCATCGGGGAGGATGGGTGAGATCCCAAATATTGGGAAACTACTTTGCAAGGCAATATGAGGGCCATTTGTGGCATTATGGCGCAACATGTAATTTGCCCGCAGTGAAGTCAAATCGCGTGTCTACAGTTGCCACGCCTTGGCGTCTACTTTGCAGGGAAGCGAAGCGGAGGGACACGAAGCAGAGTGTAATGGAGTGAAGGGAATGAAGCGGATGTAGTGGAGTGAAATGGAGTGAAAGAAATGAAGTGTAGCAAAGTGGAGTGAAGTGGAGCGGACTGAAAAGTAGACGCCAAGGTGAAAAAATAGACATGCGTAATCGTTGGTGATTGCCACCTGATGAGAGTCTTTCACCACACCCAAGGAAGTCACCACCAGAGAAGAAGACCTAATGAAATAATGTTGGATTTGGAAGGAAGAAAGTGTGCGCACGAGGGCACGACTGGAGGTGTGTACGTGGTACACGAAGGAAAGGTGCTACGTGGGGCACAAAGGAGAGATCTGTAGGAATCGATCAAAGCGCAGCGGAAAGCATGATTCCCTCATGTTGATATCGTTGCCGGCAGTCGGAATCGAACAAAAACGGAGAACCCACACAGGAAGATCCGATCTTTACCTTTGCGGGGTTGCGAAACTCCCAAACCCGGGGAGGTGGTAGCGCTGGAGGCGCTGGTGCTTCAAGCCGTTCAGGTGTCCGGCCTCTAGACGTATCCACGCGAACTCCATACGCAGACGGGATCTCCTCGGTCTCCACGTGTCTCCCGGATCTCAGCTCCACCATGTGCCAGGAGAGAGAAGAGGTGGGGCGCCCTAGGAGAGAGGAGGAGCGGCCAGAGAGAAGACCTGAGCTTGGACCAGGGTTTAACCTCCACGTGTATATATAGACTCTACGATTTTTCACAAAAACTCAGTTAATGTCTATATCGTCATCCTGCCCAGTCTGCTCGGAACTCTATTGCGTGTGACCCTCTAGGCTCAAGTGCTAGTCCAGTTTTCAGCCATTAAGCCAATAACTCTTTATTGACTTACTGTAATTAATTAATATCTCATATTAATTAATTACACAATCAATTATCGTCTCACGATAATTGACCGGGCTTCCAATCAAGTTGGGTGCCAAGCAACACCACTTGATCCTGGAAAGCATTGGGGTTCAGCAACCCATTCAAGGAACCTTTTGTGTCAACAGATGCCACGTGACTATAATCCTTCGCTCGTACAATGCTCCCGAGTGCAATTAGGGTATGGTCCACTGTCAAACCCTAAATACGCGCACTCACTTGGATTAGATGCCGCATAACATATCAGAAAACTCCTTTTCTGATAAGTAGTCATGCCCTAGCCAGGGACTATCAGGCATCTTTCCCTAGAGCATTCACTCTCTTTATTACCGAGAGCAAGCGATCCTATGTTAACCACACAATCACCTTCGAAGGTATTCTGCTAGATCTGAACACTTAACTGATTAAGACCCATGGCTAGAGATCTATAAGTTAAGGCAAATCTAGAAGTCCACCGACAAGGTGTCCTTGGTGTCTCAGGTCTAAGGACCAATCACGCCACTATGATAATGAATCTAGCTGGTTGACAGTTAGGTAACATTACCATCCTGCAATTCATAACAGATCAGTTCAGTGAACTCATTCTCCAATGAGCACCTACAAATTCACCTTAGTGTCTTCACACAAGTGACTATGAGACCAGTCACCCTCATCATATGAGCAGGTGCAACCTGTACTAGTCTAACCAGATATTCGATGTCCTTCTCGAATATCCTCCGACTAGGAACATTAAGATATACGCTTAAAGGATATTAATCCCATTGTTATGATCCATCATAATTAGTATCCATTGTGCATATTCATGGACTTCATAAAGAAACGTAAACGAATTACACATAATGAATATAAAAGCCTTATTATTATTATTAAAGAACAAGATTGTACAAGTTATGATTGGCTTGAGGACACCCATAACTAACAATCTCCCACTTGACTAAAGCCAATCACCTTTATGTCTTAAACCTATAGACTCTAGGTGCGCGTAAACACAATTTGAGTCAGAGGCTTCGTCAGTGGATCTGCAATATTGTCAACTGAAGGAACTCTTTCCACTAGTACATCTCCTCTAGTGATAATCTCCCTGATCAGGTGAAATCACCTCAGAATGTGCTTCGACTACTGATGAGACCGCGGCTCTTTCGCTTGCGCAATGGCCCCATTGTTGTCACACAGTAATGGGATCGGATCAGAGTCACCCGCACCACACCAAGGTCGTGATGAATTTTTTCATCCACACTGCCTCCTTGGCGGCTTCAGCTGCAACAATGTACTCAGCTTCTGTCGTCGAGTCTGCAGTGTTTCTTGCTTGAACTCTTCCAGCTCACTACACCTCCATTTAAGGTGAACACAAACCTAGATGTAGACTTGCTATCATTTGGATCTGACTGGAAACTCGAGTCAGTATATGCCCGAAGTTTCAAGTCCCCTCCTCCATAACCAGAAATATATCCTTAGTCCTTCTCAAGTACTTAAGATACATTTCACTACCATCCAGTGTGTTTCACCTGGATTTGCCTGATATCTGCTCGTAACACCTAGAGCAAATGCTACATCAGGCCTTGTATATAGCATGGCATACATGATAGACCCTATAGCCGAGGCATAGGGGACTCTATCCATGACTGCCCTCTCTTCAGGAGTCTTAGGAGACTGCTCCTTAGAGAGATTAATTCCATGTCTCATTGGTATGAGACCTCTCTTGGAATTTTCCATGCCAAACCTTTTGACAATGGTATCTATGTGCATGGATGGGTCAAGCCAAGCATCCTCTTAGATCTATCTCTATAGATACGTATTCCTAATACGTAGGATGCTTCTCCCAAATCCTTCATGGATAAGTTCTTTGACAACCAACCTTACTGATGATAACATCCCTACATCATTCCCAATGAGCAAGATGTCATCAACGTAAAATATGAGAAAGTGATAGCACTCCCACTGATTTTCTTATATACACATGGTTCATCTTCATTCTTAATGAAGTCATAAGATTTTATAGCCTCATCAAATCTTATGTTCCAACTACGAGAAGCTTGCTTCAATCCATAGATGGACCTTTGAAGCTTGCATACTTTATTTGGACACTCTTTGGATGTAAAACCCTCAGGCTGTATCATATACACTACTTCCTCAATGTTTCCATTGAGGAAAGCAGTTTTTACATCCATCTTCCAGATCTCATAATCAAAGTATGCAGCAGTGGTGAGAAAATTCTGATCGACTTTATCATGGCAACTGGTGAGAAAGTTGTCATAGTCAATTCCTTGCCTTTGACGATACCCCTTTGCCACCAACCTTGCCTTATAAGTGTCGATCTGTCCATCTACATCGATCTTTCTCTTAAAGATCCACTTGCACCCAATAGGTACAATACCTTCAGGCAAGTCTACCAAGTTCCAAACTTGGTTGGTGTACATGGACTGCATCTCAGAATTCATGGCATCTCGCCATTTCCCTGACTGAGGACTATCAATAGCCTCTTGGTAGGTCTTTGGATCATCATCCTCATTATAAGACATGCCTTCACTGATATGTCCAACATATCTTTTAGGTTGTCTAGGTACTCTACCAGACCTACGCTGAATGTGTTATATTCTTGAACAGGTTCCGAACCGATGTTTCAACTGGTGGACTTTGCACAGTTTGTGGATCTAGAACCTCTTCTAGATCTACCTTACTCCCCTGTCCTTCTGGGTAAGGTACTCCTCTTCCCAGAAGACAGCTCTCCTGGCGACAAACCTCTTTGTTCACCAGGATGGTAAAAGTAGTACCCAAACGTTTCTTTTGGGTATCCAACAAACCTGCACTTATCGGTTCTGGATTCCAGTTTATCTGGGTCGTCTCTTCACATGGGCAGGACAGCCCCAGATTTTAACATGTTTAAATCAGGCTTTTACCCCTTTCATATCTCATATGGCGTAGAAGACACAGATTTACTGGAACCCTGTTCAGTAGATATGCGCTCTCTAGCGCATATCCCCATAGGGAAACTGGTAACTGTGAACGGCTCATCATGGATCGTACCATGTCTAACAAGGTGCGATTGCTCCTTTCCGATACACCATTCATCTGTGGTGTATAGGGAGGAGTCCATTGAGAAAGGATACCATTGTCCTTTAAGAATTATGTGAACTCTGTACTCAAGTATTCACCTCCTCGGTCTGACCGTAGGATTTTAATGCTTTTCTAGTTTGCTTCTCAACTTCATTCTTAAATTCTTAGAACTTCTCAATACTTCAGACTTTGTACTTCATTAAGTAAACAAATCCAAACCTTGAGTAGTCATCCGTGAATGTAATGAAGTATGAGTAGCCACTCTTGGCTTGGGTAGACATTGGACCACATACATCCGAGTGTATTAGTTCCAATATGTCCTTGGCCCTATCTCCACGTCCACTAAATGGAGATTTGGTCAATTTACCCATTAAACAGGATTCGCAAGTTGCTATGATTCATAATCAAATGGATCCAAGTATCCACTCTTATGCAACTTTTGAAGCCTATTCTCGCCAATGTGACCAAGCCTACAATGCCATAAGTAGGCAGTGTTCACACTATTCTTACTTCTCTTAGGAAACATCAACATGGAGATTTTCATAAGAACCATCAAGCAGATACAAACCATTCACCAAATATGCTAAGCAACTAGTTTATTTCTCAAATAAACTGAAGAACTATTGTTCTCAATGGTAAACTTGTATCCAATTCTGTCTAAACAAGAAACAGAAATAATGTTCTTAATGATACTAGGCACAAAGTAGCAATCATCTAATAAAGTAAATCTCTTGAGGGTAACTTGAGCTTCACTATCCCCATAGTGTGTGCACCAACACTTGCGCCGTTTCCAAGCCTCAAGTTCACCTCGCCCTTGCTCAGCTTCCTTCGACTTGTCAGCACCTCACATCATTGCAGACATGAGAAGCACATCCAGTGTCTAAAACCAAGATGTAGAATCTCTAATAGACAAGTAAAGATCTATCATATAGATACCTGAAGCTTCGCCAAGCTTCTGCTTCTCCTGAGCCTTCGTTGCAAGGTAGTCCTTGCAATTTCTTTTTCAGTGCCTTCTTCTTGCAGTGGAAGCACTCGCCCTTTTCTTCTCCTTTGCTTATGTCCTTCTTTTGCTTCTTCTTGGACTGCTTCTTTGCATTGCCTTTCTTAAGCTTGCACTGCTCTCCTCTTCTTGTTGGACTTTCCAACATGAGAACAGTGGGCTTTTCCTTCTTAAGGTTGCCCTCAGCAGTCTTCAGTATGTTGAGCATCTCAGCTAAACTCACCTCAATCTTGTTCATTGTAAAGTTTACAATGAAATGGGAATATGATCTGGAAGTGACTAGAGAATGAGGTCCGTGCTCAGTTCCTTGCCAATAGAAAAACTAAGCCCCTCGAGCCTCTCAATCCACTCTATCATCTTTAGCACAAGAGTCTGTACTGAAGACCCCTCTGCCATGCGAGCTCTGAACAGGGCCTTGGATATCTCATATCTCTCTACCCTGCTCTACTCTTCAAAGAGCTCCTGCAAGTGCTGCATGATGGATCTAGCATCCATATTCTCATGCTGCCTTTGCAACTCATTGCTCATTGAGGCAATCATGTAGCATGGGCCAGAGTGGAATCCTCCTTCCACTTCGCAAATTCAAGTGTTTCCCGTTCAGGTGCATCTAGAGGTGGTTCAACGGGGATCTCACCTTCCAGGGCATAGGCAATGCGCTCAGACCTGGGACAATCTTCAGGTTCCTGAGCAATCCGAGTAGTTTGGGCCTGTCAATTTTTTGGCATCCAGTATGCCACGGAGTGGGTTACTTGACGACATTTTTTCCTATAAAGGAAATGTAAACACAATTAGCAGATAATCATAATAATAATTAAATCTAGATTAGGCTTTAATCAAGATCAGCTCCCACTATTTTTCGACAGACTGTATGACCCTCAGATATACAGAATGGGAGACTCCGACAGTCTCCTAGTGGGGATCGGAATCTTACAGACTCATAGCATGACCTTGTGGATAGCACAACAAATCATACTATGATCTGAAAGCGGTCAACTCTTGACACTTGTAACTCTTGCAATTGTAGACACACAGAATTTTCCCACCGCGGGCAAGTTTTCAAGTTGCACTGTAACGCCCAAAATGACCCACTTTTTGCCCTGCAAGAGTATTTTTCACAATCTTTCTGGATCTCGCCCATTCTTCCTCGGTGCTTCCCCAGGGGGGTCTGGTCGCGAATCGACCTGCGCGGTCAGGTCGCAGGGGTCCAGGGGCAGCGCCCCCGGAAGGAAAATTTAAATCACGTCCGCCACAGTGGACGCCTTTCTAGAACCGCCTTTCAAATCGCATCCGCCACAGTGGACGCCTTTCTTGAACCGCCTTGTTATTCGCATCCAACTTCCCCGCCGCGTATTTGAACCACCTTGTTATTCGCATCCAGCGCCCCCGCCGTGATTCAGTGTCTGACAGCCGTCTGACAGCGCGTCGTGTAATCATGACTAAATCCCTGAATCGCGTCCGTGTCAGATGACGCGATTCAGAGATGTCAAATCCGAGCGTCCCGTCGGCTGACAGTGCGCAGGGGAGTCGGTTGCCTCGAACCATGCAAGTCTTAATCGCGTCCGGTCATCCCGCCACGATTCAATTCGCGACAGCTTGGCCCGACGCGTATCAGAGGCGGTGCAACCATGCCCGCGCCTATCAAACCGACCTTCTTAATCGCAGCCGGCAGAGTCGAGGCGATTTACCAACTTTAATTGCGGCGGCTGTCCTAGACGCGATTTTGCCCCAGAGCCTAAAACTCAGCCAGAAGCCTTCTTCGGCCATTCAAGAGGAAGAAAAGAAGGGGAGGAAAGGGGGATTTCATTTTGGGTTGGCCGAGAGTTTTTAGAGAGAGAGAGAGGCTTTTAGAGACAGAAAGAGAGATTTTAGAGAGAGAGAGGGAGGGAAACTCTCTCGCGGCGGAGCTCTGCAGTTCCTCGCCGTTCGGAGCCCCCCGTCCTCGTCTCGGCCCGACGCCGCCATCATCCACGCCTTCACGCACATCTCTCGGAGGCGGATCGTCGTCTCCTCCTCTCGTTGTCTCTCCACAGTGCCGTCACGCCGTCCGGCCACCTTGGGGCAGCACCCGCTTTTCCTTCTCTCCGGACCCCACGTGGTCCTTTTGATTTTCATTTGGGCCCTACGTTGCCCTTTTCCTTTTCATTTTACACATCATGCATGCACGCACCACTTTCCAGTTTTAGGGGTTTAAAGACCACCCAAAAGATGTGTCCGTTCCCTTTTTTTTTTTTCCTATTTATGTTATTTTATTCCATTATATTCATTTACTACACATCGGGCCGGCCGGTGGAAGGAGGAGGAAAGAACCCCCCCCACATCCCGCGCGATCCACGGGTGAAAGGTACACATCCCTTCTCTCCCGTTCTTTACGCCCCACGCGGCGTTCTTTGGCGCCCTCGGCGTCGGGCGATCACGGTTTGTCTTTATTGCTTTTATGGTCTTTTAATCGCCCGAAGGTCACTGTTTGTTTTATCGCCTTTTTTTCACGTGTATCCGTACACGTCGTTGGTGATGGACTGTTTTTCGTCCTCCCCGTAAAACGGGAGCGGAAAATAGAATCTACAACTTGGCGATCACGGTGGGACGCTCTTTATTTTAGCTCGGGTACCTCATTTTGGCACCCACGAGTGCCACTTTGTTTTTTTGCCCCACGTGGCGTTTTTCTTTTACTATTTTTACCATGTTTTACTTATTTAAATCCATGTTTAGTTAAGTTGATTAGAAGAGTAGATTAGTGTTTAGGTTTTTCATTCCCTTTTTAGTGTTGCATGCATGCTATACATTTCATTCTGTGAAAATTTTTCGTGTTCTTGGTTACTGGCGTGAATCGCGGCGGGGACAGTCGCCGCCATTTGCGCGTTTTTGTATTTTTTTTTCCTGGGGGAGTTGCTAGATTTAATCGCGTCGGGGACAGCCGACGCATTCTTGTCCAGTCTTTTTATATTTCTGAAATTTTTCGGGGAAGGGTTTTCTGAGGTGATTCGCGTCCGACACAGTCGACGCGATTTAGTGCATGCTTGATTGGCGGCGGCTATACTGGACGCCATTTTGAAATAGAGTCAGGAGGGAGTCGCCTCGGCTCTTACAACTTTTGCGACCTGTCAGATCCGCGACAGACAGAACGGACGCGATTTTGAATCCGCGCCCACTGCGTTGGACGCGATTTTCATCCTGTTTCAGAAGACTCATTCAGCTGCCTTTCTTTATATTTGCGGACATTTTGCATCGGTCGGGGAACCTCCTTCCCTCATATTCTTAGGCTCCACATACCCATTCCGGTGAGGGCAAACTCTCCATTGGGCATTCCGTCCCTTTGGACCAGTGAACCTTCTCCCGGAACCCCGTAAGACTTCGTATCCCGTGGATTCCCTCACGGCAGACCGAGCAGGCAGTACGTCTACCGGTGACCCGGGTTAGATATCCATTTGTTGCGCGGTGAGACTGTGATTCTAGTTATACACCGAAGTACTCTTCATTTACCCAGCTAGAATCTCATCTGGAGAGACACACATGCCTGAATCTATTTAATTAATTGTGTCAACTCCTAAAACAAGCGTGAAGCATTACAACATTGTTTTGAACCGCATTGGTTGAATAATCTTTGTTTAACTTGTCTGCTTGCTTGTTAAGATGGACCAGTATAATCATGATGATCCTAACAATATGGACTATGAGGATTACGTCCAGTTTTTATCATCTCAATCCCATGTCCGTCCATCTTGCCACCGTGAGGGACGACCGTCTACTTCCTACGGTCATGTGTGCACACCACGCTGATCATCATGATGTCCCTTCACATCCACCGATCACACCCGACAAGAGCCTACCCCGACCAGGGATCCTACAGTGCAGAATGTCCTTAATGCACTGGATCAACTCACACCTCAACAAATCCATATGATACAGACTTTAGTTGAGGGTGGGGCACCTTCCCCGATTCCTCCTCCTTCTCCTAGGCAGCCGCCTAAGTATATATCCGGCGACTCCGCCACTTGCTCTTGTATATCCTTCTCACCCCGGCACCCCGGCCACTCGCACGTCCGTGCTCCGGTCGTACAGACCGTCCCTCACAGGCCCAGCAGCCCCTCACTTCTCCAGAACATGCTCTTCTCCGGAGATTGAACACTCTGGAGAATCAAATCAATGAATTTTCAAATTCCAAGGGTAAACCCCATTGCCGCCATGCTGTCTCTCCCAAAAATTTACGTTCCTCCTTCGGAGATGCCGCCGTACCGACTGTACAATGGCACGGGTAATCCCTACATTCACGTCAAAGAATTCCTTATGAGTCATCGTGCTGGCAACGTGACCCCCTCACATTGGCATTTTTATTTAGAAAATCTCTTGACAGCCCTGCACTCGAATGGATCTACTCCCTAGAGCCAAGCGGGCAGGAGACTTCCGCTTATTCATAACAAATTCCTTTAGAAATACAAAGATCGCGTCAGCCCCTATCTCTCTATCACGGACTTAGCATCCGTGATGATGGACGCTAATGAGGACTTTGTACTCTTTGCTGACCGTTGGAGGTCCATGGCCCTGCGCCTACGTATGAGCTCTCGGAGTCAGAGCAAGTCAGATCATTATTTCTAATTCGACTCCGAAGTTCAAGCATATTTTGTCCATGAATTATATTACTTCCATGGAAGAGCTCTACGACCGGGACACTACATTCAGACCCATCTGATGGACTCCCCGGTCACATAACTTTTTCATTATCCAGAGCAGAACGAATCAGTGGACGCCATCCACTATCCACTCACCATTACACAACATCCACATCATATATGCCACCGCATAATACTCCCATTTACCACGATATGCCTCCACCCAGGCGTCCACTGATTCGTCCTCCTCGGACAATCAACCTCCAACAGGGCCCTACGATGCCCCGATTTATCAAGAAGCTCCGGTGCCCTACGTTGCACCTGCTCCGGCTCCCATGCCGACACCACCGCCCCCACAGCCATCTCCTCCACTACCATCACAGCCTGTTGCTCGGGTCGAGGTTGCCAGCCGCCAACCACCTCGCGAAACCACTTGGCGCTACAATGATGAACCTCCCTAGGTCATCTACCTACGTCAACCACCTACACTTCCACCCACCTCATTAAACCCTCCATCATTACACCCATAATGGGCACCAGTCATTCCATCTCCCACACCGCCAACACCCTTGGCAACCACACCCGAGCAACCCCTTGCTGTCATACCCATCACGCCGCCACCGGCCATACAGCCTCCCATCACGCCACTACTGGCGTTACCATCTACCACTACAACCACTCCATCCACCCCCACTCCCATTCGCCGGAGCAAGGATAAATCTTTAAGGAGCAAGAAGCGTCAGCAGCAAAAGAAGGAAGTCCCGGGACTGGGCATGCTTTTTGAATTTCACGATTTTATCCCCCGCATGCCGGTCATCATTCGCATACCAGCATATTTTCCCAGCGGCAGTCCTCTCTGCCAATCATTCTAGTCCCGGGACCGGGCGTGTTTTCTAAACATCATGATCACATTTCCTGCATGCCGGTCATTGTCATATACCGGGCATTTGTACTGAGCGAAGTCCTTCCTTCCAATTTCGACCTTCAAGAGGCTCTCTTTTAAAAATATGCCAATCATTCAAGTTTCCAGCCAACGCCGATTTCGAGTACTCATAGGAATCTCTCCTCCAGGCTCTCATGACCCGCATACTATCATTGTGAATCTTCCCACTCCAATCAAGGGTCAACCATCCAGATTGTGCTTACGCACGCCAGAGCCAAATCTTTGGCATAATCCATGCTCAAGGGGTCGTGCCCCTCTCCATCTCAAACGCCATACAATCCCTGGGCACGGTCCCCTCGTTGTTGTTTCCAAATCACACAGTGGAACCCCCCACGTTTTCAAGTATCATTTCAAGAGAGTTATCACTCACGCTCGAAACTCCAATGGAAGTCAATGCTTCATTATTGTTACCTCAACCTTGCGGTGGGATTCCCCACTCCTTCATTTAACTACCTTTCAAGGGAGTTACCACTGTTGAACCTTTCCACTCCAGTGAGGCCACACCTATGCAGATTGTGCTCACGCACTCCGAAGCCAACCATTGGCCAAATCAATCATCTACAGGGGCATGCCCCCTCTTTTGTCACATTCTATATCATCGCTGGGCACCGTCCCCTTTATTGTTGCTTCTAAGTTTACCGGTGTCACTCCCACCTTTTCATTGAATTTTATTCTAAGGGAGTTATCACTGTTTATTGAATTTCCGTCAGAAGTCAACAATTTCCTTTAATCTTTGAGAGCCGTTCAGTCTCTGCGAGAAGAGCACGTCCATCTCCCACTGGGCAAGATTTGTGAGGAGATACTTGAGGGTCCCGCTGACCCCCAAGTCAAATCGAATCGCCGCGCACGGCAACAGGCAGGGGACCTTCACCCCCCTCTTTTTTTGAATCTTCTTCTATTTTGCTTAGTACATACCCGTGGGTTCTCCACATCCCTCCCCACGGGAGGCTTTTTATTTTCATTTGTTTTATGATCCTTTAGTGTACACCGGGCATCACGCCCATTTTTGTCCATCCAGTGCCCCACATGGCACATCTTTTAGCACCCTACGCTGTGCACCTTCTATGTCGTCCCCTCGCGGCCTTTTTGTTTCTTCCGTCTATCCGGGCCATCCGGATTTTGTTCCTGCTTTAGGGCATCGTGCCCTTCCTTTCCTCCAAACCCCTCCGGGCCCTCCGGAGTTTTCACAGTCTTTTCCTCGTGTTTACCCCTGTGTTTTTAATCGGGTCCTTCGACCCTTCTCGCACTGTTTTCGGGGCTTTAGTCCCCACTTGTCCTTTTAAATTCAAATAAAAAATGTAAATTCGTGTAGACCCTCGAGTCTCGTCCCAACGCAAGGCATTCGTCCTTTTTATAGTCTTCGCATCTCCATTTAATCGGGTCCTTCGACCCTTCTCGCACTGTTTTCGGAGCTTTAGTCCCCACTTATGCTTTTAAATTCGAATAAAAAAATGTAAATTCGTGTAGATCCCCGGGTCTCGCCCCCAGCAGGGCATTCGTCTTTTACTTTATTGTCACCTCCATTTTTCAATCGGGTCCTTCAGCCCTTCTCGCACGTGTCCTTTTAATTTTGAATAAAGATTTTGTCAAATCCCTTAAACCTCCCGAGTCTCGCCCCCACGCAGGTCACATCCGCCCCAGCGCAGGGCATGGGCATTCGTCTTCTTTTAATCTCCAAGTTCTTGCTTTGAAAATTTTTATTTACAAAGTGTAGAGAAATCCCTAAAAAGATGAATATTTGTTTAGCATTGCCATGTTGTCCCAACATTTTTTCGTTATGATAACTCCACGCTAGGAGTCCCGCACTCTCTCCCGAGTCATTAAGGTTTGCCCTGGGCATGGACACCTACACACACTTCACGGCGCCCACAACCGTTTGCTCCCGGTTGGCACCGTCATCGTCACAGCCACGCCTGAATGGCGTTCGAAGTCTGTTTTTTCTCCTTATTCGGTAGAAGTATGGGTAGTATGGGTAGCTGGGCAGAGGGAACCTTCCTAAAGCACCCTCCTGACGCAGGGGAAGTCTTTAACAGAATGGGCAGAATCAGAATCCAATCAAATGACCAATCAAAATGAATTTCCAATGCATGTCAAGAGGGCAAAGTCCCCGCGGAGATCCAACGGACCCGGCTGTAAGCATGCAACAATCAAATCAAATAAAGTCGACAGGGCATGTCAAGAGGGCAAAGTCCCCGCGGAGATCCAAATAGACCCGTCGTACGCATGTCCCTACAATCAATGGTCATGACTCAATCACTCAAATTCCAAAATATGATTCAAAAGCCCAAGCGCTTCATGAGACTAATCCCTTCTGACGGTTGTGCCAAGGAAGGAACCCGAACCCGACTCCCAGAATATCCATATCAAGCTTGTCTCCAAGCTTCCTTTTCTTTTCCAGACATAAGTTGTCTATTTCAGGTGTGGCTTTGATGGTTACACAGTTAACCATGTGCAATCGGCTCGTGGGCACCACGTTAAACTGCACGCCCTACTCTGGGCGTTCTTTAATGACAAGGGAGGTAGCAAAGGACCCCTTCGCCGGTCAATTTTCATAATTTTCAATGCCACCACGGCATGGCAATATTCCAAAATCACAAGAAAATCAATATTTCAAAATCACAAAAATTAAATATTTTTCAAAACCAACAAAAATCAAATATTTTTCAAACTCCAACAAATCAAATATTTCCAAAATCTCAAAAAAAAATCAATATTTCCAAATCTCCAAACATATTCAAATATTTCCAAAATCTCCAAACAAATTCAAATATTTCCAAAATTCAAACAAATTCAAATATTTCCAAAATCCAAAAAAATTCAAATATTTTCAAAATCCACAAAATCTAAATATTCTCAAAACCCACAAAATTCAAATACTCTCCAAAACTCCAAAAAACCTTTGATGGTATTGCAAGGCAATCGCCTCCTGCCTGCGTCAGATCGCATCAATCCTTCCAATCATGGGTTCCTCCCATCTTGCACTTTATCTTTGGCCAAGTCCACTTATCCTCATGGTTAAAACAAACCAATTGAATGAGCCATGCTTGTTTGAGCGCTTTATCCATACTGCATGCTCCATGCTAAAATGCTATTTTCCATGATGTTTGTTTTTTCTTGGCTAACGAGTTTTGAGTGCAGGATTCGAGTTACCTCACCCGGCGTAATCAGGCTGCTGCTGCCTTCACCATCAGTTATCTGCATCTACTATATGTTATACGCTTAGACCACACCAGGGACCTTGTGGCTCTGAAGATCTGGGGTTAGAGTTCCCCTTCATCAAAAACCATGATAATCCCAGAGGATTCTTAGCCATACGGATAGGCCGCTACGCTTGGCTTGTGGGAACGACGGAACCATGCATAACCCCGGCCCTGACTCACCAGCGTGACAATATTATCCTTGGTTATTTTTTACTCCCTTTTAACCTTTTTTTCAATTTAGCCCAGCATTCATACATGCATTTTGAAGTCACGATGGAATCCACTCTTCCAGGGCAATCTGCGGGCCATCCGCGCCTAATATTTCCAGCAGCTTGAAACATTCCATTCCAAGTCGAGTATCCAACTCCCTTTGTTGTCGCCTCCGGGTAGATTTCCTTCAGAATCATTTGTTTGGACTTGTCCCTTTATCTTTTGTTTTGCTCCCAGAGATCCGTCGGGCCGGGCAACCCCCCGATGGCGCAACCTAAGGATTATGTCCTTAGGTACTTCCCCTACGTTGGAAGTTGATCTTCCGTTTTCCCAAGATCTGCCGGGCCGGACAACCCCCCGATGGCGCAACCTAAGGATTGTGTCCTTAGGTATTTCCCCTTCGTTGGAAGTTGATCTTTTCTTGTTTTTTGTGCCCACGCGCACACCTTTTTTCCTGCTTTCCTTAGTCCAAGCACTTGTTTCTTTAGGCCCTCTTCTTGTTGGTGATTTCCGAGGATGTTGGAGAAAGCCTCTCATCAGGTGGGCTGATCGCCAATTCAGCGCGTGTCTCTTTTCAACCTTGACGTCTACTTTTCAGCCCGCTCCGCTGCGCTTCACTGCGCTACGCTACATTTCTTTTCATTACGCTCCATTTCATTTCATTTCACTCCATTTCACTTCATTTCGCTCCGCTTCGTGTCCCTCCGCTCGCTCCCCTACAAAGCAGACGTCAAGGTTGGGCATCTGTAGACACGCAATTTTTTCCACCGCGGGCAAGTTTTCGAGTTGCACTGTAATGCCCAAAATGACCCACTTTTTGCCCTGCAAGAGTATTTTCACAATCTTTCTGGATCTCGCCCATTCTTCCTCGGTGCTTCCCCAGGGGGGTCTGGTCGGGTCCGGGGGCAGCGCCCCCGGAAAGAAAATTTAAATCGTGTCCGCCACAGTGGATGCCTTTCTAGAACCGCCTTTCAAATCGCGTCCGCCACAGTGGACGCCTTTCTTGAACCGCCTTGTTATTCGCGTCCAGCTTCCCTGCCGCGTATTTCAACTGCCTTGTTATTCGCGTCCAGCGCCCCCACCGCGATTCAGCGTCTGACAGCCGTCTGACAGCGCATCGTGTAATCATGACTAAATCCCTAAATCGCGTCCGTGTCAGACGACGCGATTCAGAGATGTCATTTCCGAGCGTCCCGTCGGCTGACAACGCGCAGGGGAGTCGGTTGCGTCGAACCATGCAAGTCTTAATCGCGTCCGGTCATCCCGCCGCGATTCAATTCACAGCAGCTTGGCCCGACGCGTTTCAGAGGCGGTGCAACCATGCCCGCGCCTATCAACCGACCTTCTTAATCGCGGCCGGCAGAGTCGACGCGATTTACCAGCTTTAATTACGGCGGCTGTCCTGGACGCGATTTTGCCCCAGAGCCTAAAACTCAGCCAGCAGCCTTCTTCGCCATTCAAGAGGAAGAAAAGAAGGGGAGGAAAGGGGGCTTTCATTTTAGGTTGGCCGGGAGTTTTTAGAGAGAGAGAGAGAGAGAGGCTTTTCAGAGAGAGAAAGAGAGATTTTAGAGAGAGAGAGGGAGGGAAACTCTCTCGCGGCGGAGCTCTGCAGTTCCTCGCCGTCCTGCGCCCCCCGTCCTCATCTCCGGCCCGACGCCGCCATCGTCCACACCTTCACGCACATCTCTCGGAGGCGGATCGTCGTCTCCTCCTCTCGTTGTCTCTCCACAGCGCCGTCACGCCGTCCGGCCACCTTGGGGCAGCACCCCGCTTTTCCTTCCTCCGAACCCCTCTTAGTCCTTTTCATTTTCATTTGGGCCCTACGTTGCCCCTTTTCCTTTTCATTTTACACATCATGCATGCACGCACCACTTTCCCGTTTTTGGGGGTTTAAAAGACCACCCAAAAGGTGTGTCCTTTCCCTTTTTTTTTTCCTATTTATGTTATTTTATTCCATTATATTCATTTACTACACATCGGGCTAATCCCGTTTTTTTTCCTTTTGTTGTCTTTTTGTGTCAGGTACCCCGAGCTGAATCTCCTTCGCCGGCCGACCGGTGGAAGGAGGAGGAAAGAACCCGCCCACACATCCCGCACGATCCACGGGTGAAAGGTACACATCCCTTCTCTCCCGTTCTTTACGCCCCACGCGGCGTTCTTTTGGCGCCCTCGGCGTCAGGCGATCACGGTTTGTCTTTATTGCTTTTATTGTCTTTTAATCGCCCGAAGGGCCACTGTTTGTTTTATCACCTTTTTTTCACGTGTATCCATACACGTTGTTGGTGATGGACTGTTTTTTCGTCCTCCCCGTAAAACGGGAGCGGAAATAGAATCTACAGCAATATCTGATCTTATTTTGGCCCCTGAATTTTAATGACCTTGTGGATAGCACAACAAGTCATTAAATCTAGTTTAAGCAGTACCATCATTACGTAACGAGCGTAGATTTGGATGTGGCCCTTATGGATAGCACAACAAAGCTACACCGTTCCTCTACCCCGTTTAAGGCATCACCATGCCATAGTTTTAGTTTGTCATCAGATTTGACAAGCCTTGTGGATAGCACAACAAACTTGCCCGATCTAATGGCAATCCTAAAACTATAATGATGGAGGGCCACGTAATTCATTCTAAATGATTACGCTACGGCTTAAAGTTTGAACGAGGAGGGATTTTATCATATTTAATCTTGGTCTCTATATCTGCGTGCTATTGATATATAGAATTTGGAATATCATATATATTTAATTATATATATCATAGCACATTCCACACATATCACATATATGAAGAAAAACGATGGATGATCATGGACCTTAACCTAGAGTGGCATTACCAGAGCCAGTTGGTAATCCACAAACATGGCAAACATATGGCAGCCCTGCATCATATGCTCTTGCTTGATGTAACTCTATCTCCGTGAAGGTCTTGCATGGTACTCTCTTCCATCTCCGCCAATCCGCTTCTTAAAATTACAAGTAACATTAAATTGGGCTCGCAGGCCCATAAATATACATCAGATAATAATAAGAAATCTTGAACAAGTCAAGGGGAGTACATACCAGGAGGGAGATAGAATGTACAGCCCGGATTTAATAGAGGGAGAGAGGGAGGCACGCAGTCCTCATAAATTACATCACATGCCATAAACCATAAAAATCATCACATGATATCTAGGTCCATGATCATCCATCCACACATCAACACATCACATGCATCAATAGGTAGTTATCACATAATTACTTCTGAAATAACTTTTATTTCAAAAATATAATAATTATATTTTGAAAAACTATTTAACTAAACAATTTAGCTAACATGGATAACATCTAAACAACTTTAAATAAATGCCATTCACCGTTGCTGCATGAATCCACCAAAATTTACTGTTAATTAATTTCACAAGAATCACATTCTTAAATTAATAAATATGCATTAATTAGATGAGAGGAAATAACTAAAACAATTTTAGATTTCCCTTAAACTAATTAAGCAAGGGGTCAAACATGTGAAAAATAATTTAACAGAGAGTTAAAACATTTTTAAAACTCTTAAACTAATTTTCATAATTTTTTGGTATTTTTAAGAATTTTTCTGCCTTTTAAACAATTTAAAAAACCATTTAAAAACTTAAAAAAGGGGGGGGGAATGGGCCGGTCGGATCTGGCGCGGGCCGGATCCGACCGCGGCCCGCGCGCGGTCCGCGGGGGACCCGCGCGGGGTTGACCCCTCCGCCCGAACGGAGGTGGCGTGCGGCTAGGGTGAAACCCTAGCCGCCGCCGCCCTCCGGCACAGGGCGGGCCCCGCCGGCCCCCGCACCGCCACCGGCGGCCGCGGACGGCGCCGGCGGCGTCGGAGGCCGCCTCCCATCGCCCCAAACGTCCAGAAAATCCAGAAAAACCTCAAAAATTGCAGAAAGCGCCCCTTCTTGGACTGTCCAAGAAGCATGGCGGCGACATCTTGCAGAGGGCCGTGTGACCTCTACAGAAGGCCAAACGACGCCACAAAGGGTTCTTCGTGATGCCCTTGGTACAGGTAACGATTCCCATGTACCAAACAGGAAGTGCACATCCCATGTGCAACCCAAGAACGCAGCAAACTTGGCGATTCATGCAGAACGCGAACCAACGAAAACGCATGAAATAACATTCATATGGTGCCGATTCCGACCGAGCCAAGCCAGCAACCTGGCTCTGATACCACTGTAAGGAATTGATCAGAGCGCAGCGGAAAGCGCGATTGCCTCAGGTTGATATCATTGCGGGCGGTTGGAATCGAACAAAAACGGAGAACCCGCACGAAGGAAGATCCGATCTTTACCTTTGCGGGGTTGCGAAACTCCCGAACCCGGGGAAGTGGTAGCGCTGGAGGCGCTGGTTCTTCAAGCCGTTCAGGTGTCCGGCCTCTAGACGTATCCACGCGAACTCCAGACGCAGACAGGATCTCCTCGGTCTCCACGCGTCTCCCGGATCTCAGCTCCACCATGTGCCAGGAGAGAGAAGAGGTGGGGGCGCCCTAGGAGAGAGAGGAGGAGGCGGCAAGAGAGAAGACCTAGAGCTTGGACCAGGGTTTAACTCTCCACGTGTATATATAGACTCTGTGGTTTTTCACAAAAACCCAGTTAATATCTATATCGGTCATCCTGCCCAGTCTGCTCAGAACTCTATTGCGTGTGACCCTCTAGGCCCAAGTGCTAGCCCAATTTTCAGCCCATTAAGCCCAATAACTCTTTGTTGACTTACTGCAATTAATTAATATCTCATATTAATTAATTACACAATCAATTATCATCTCACGATAATTGACTGGGCTTCTAATCAAGTTGGGTGCCAAGCAACACCACTTGATCGTGGAAAGCATTGGGGTTCAGCAACCCATTCAAGGAACCTTTTGTGTCAACAGATACCACGTGACTATAATCCTTCGCTCGTACAATGCTCCCGAGTGCACTTAGGGTATGGTCAACTGTCAACCCTAATACGCGCACTCACTTGGATTAGATGCCGCATAACAATATCAGAAAACTCCTTTTCTGATAAGTAGTCATGCCCTGGCCAGGGACTATCAGGCATCATTCCCTAGAGCATTCACTCTCTTATTACCGAGAGCGAGCGATCCCATGTTGACCACACAATCACCTTCGAAGGTATTCCGCTAGATCTGAACACTTAACTAATTAAGACCCCATGGCTAGAGATCTATAAGTTAAGGTCAAAATCTAGAAGTCCACCGACAAGGTGTCCTTGGTGTCTCAGGTCTAAGGACCAATCACGCCACTGTGACAATGAATCTAGCTGGTTGACTGTTAGGTAACATTACCATCCAGCGATTCATAACGGATCAGTTCAGTGAACTCATTCTCCAATGAGCACCTACAGATTCACCTTTGTGTCTTCACACAAGTGACTATGAGACCAGTCACCCTCATCATATGAGCAAGTGCAACCTGTACTAGTATAACCGGATATTCGATGTCCTACTCGAATATCCTCCGACTAGGAACAATTAAGAAAATACACTTAAAGGATATTAATCCCATTGTTATAATCTCATCATAATTAGTATCCATTGCGCATATTCATAGACTTCATAAAGAAACGATAAATGAATTACACATAATGAATATAAAAGCCTTATTATTATTATTAAAGACTTATTATTAAAGAACAAGATTGTACAAGTTATGATTGGCTTGAGGACACCCATAACTAACAAGATCAACTTCCAACGAAGGGGAAGTACCTAAGGACACAATCCATTAGGTTGCACCGTTGGGGTCGTCTGTCACTGCCTCAAATGGATCTGCGAGAGAGATCAACTTCCAGCGAAGGGGAAGTACCTAAGGACACGATCTGTTAGGTTGCACCATTGGGGGCATCTACCACGGCCGCAAGTGGATCTATGGGAGTAAGGATGAAATGTAGAGGGATAAATCCAAACAAAGGTTCTTAAGGAAATCATCCCGGAGGCGACAACAAAGGGAGTTGAGTATTCGACCCGGATTAGAATATTTTAATTGCATTTGGCTTTGGAGCGTAAACGACTCTCAAGTTGCATTGGAAGAGTGGTTTTCCACAGTGATTTAAATATGCATGTATGCTTGGCTAAAAGAAAAATAGGTTAAAAGGAGTAGGAAATAACCAAGGATAATATTGTTATGATGGCGTTGAGTCAAGACCGGAGTTTTATGCATGGGTCTGTCATCCTCACGTACCAAGCGTAACAGCCTATCCGTGCGGCTAAGGATCCTCTGGGATAATCATTGTTTTTGTTAAAGGGGAACTCAAATCCCAGATTCCTCAGAGCCACAAGGTCCTTGGTACGCTCTAAGGTATAATTATAGTAAATGCAGATAACTGATGGTGAAGGCAGCAGTTGCAGCTTGATGTAGCGCCAGATGAGGTAACTCGAATCCTGCACCCAAAAATCATTAGCCAGATATAACATATATCATGGAATAACATATTCATAGCAGGGAGCATGGATAAAGTAGTCAACAACATGTATTGCTCACTCAATTGCTTGTTAAAGCCATGAGGATAAGTGATCTTTTGGCCAAAGAGTTTTGGAGTTCAGGATGGGAGGAACCCATGAAGGGGAAGAATTGCATCGATCTGACGCAGACAAGAGGCAATGTGCTTGCCATGAGCAACACCATCGTGAATTTTTTTGATTTTGGGAGATATTTGAATTTTTTTTGGATTGTTTTGAAGATATTTGAATTTTTATGGATTTTGAAAATATTTGATTTTTTGTGATTTTGAAAATATTTGAATTTTTGTGATTTTTGGAAATGTTTTGATTTTTTTGTGATTTTTGGATATATTTTGATTTTTGTGGGATTTTGAAAGTATTCATCTTTTTTTTGTTTGGGTTTTGAAAACATTGCCATGCCATGGCATCATTAAGGTTATGAGAATTGACTGGTGAGCGGTCTTTGTTACCTCCCGTGTCATTAAAGAATGCCCAGAGTAAGGCGTGCATTTAAGGTGGCGCCCAGGGGCTAATTGTATGTGGTTAACAGTGCCACTATCAAAGCCACGCCCGAAAAGGCGACTGGGTCTGGCAGGGAAAAGGGAAGAAAATTTGGAGATAAGCTTTGTAAGGATGTTTGAAGAGTTGGGTTTGACTTCCTTCCTCGGCACAATCGTCAGGAGATTCAGCCTCATTTGATTATTGGGGCTTTTTAAACTTGATTAATTGATGACCATTTTGTTTGTAGGGACATGCGTACGGCTGGGTCCATTTGGATCTCCATGGGGACTTTGCCACTCTTTGCCATGCCCTATTATAGTGATTGATTGATTTTGATTTTTGCATACATACGTCCAGCTTTGTTTGGATCTTTGCGGGGACTTTGCCGCTCTTGACATGCATTTTGACTTTGATTTTTATTGGTCATTTGATTTGCCCATTTTGAGACATTCTCTTATTGCGGAGTGCTTTGGGTTGGTTGCCTTGCCCAGACTATCTCTATTACCCATATTTCGGCCGAATGAGGGGAGAAACAGAAATTTGGGCCTTTTAGGCATGGCTGCGACGGTGACGGTGTCTACTAGGACAATTGGCTTAGGGCGTTGTGAAGTGTGTGTAAAGTGCCCATGCCAAGGGCAAATCTTAATGACCCGAGAGGGAATTTTGGACTCCTCGCTCAGAGTTTTCATAAGCAAAGTGCTGCGGTAGCATGGCAATGCTGAATATTCATCTTTTTATGGGTTTTTGACACTGATAAATATAGTAAGAGTTCAGAGGATAAAGGAAGGACGAATGCCCTGCGCTGGGGTGAGACTTAGAGGTTTTGAAGAATTTACAATTTTATTCAAAAATTAAAGAGATACATGGGGACTAAAGCCCCGAAAATAGTGGAAGAAATGTCGAATGACCTGATTGAAAATGGCAAGGAGAGAATTGTGAAAAGACTTTGGAGACTCTGGCAGGGCCGGAGGTGTTTGGAGAAGAAGGAGGGTGCGGTGCCCTATAAGGGGAAAAGAATCCGGCAGGGCCGGAGAAGAGAAAGAAGAAGCAGGCCGCAGGGGCCAAATAGGGAGGTGTGTCGTGTGGGGTGTGAAAGGGAAGGGTGCCGCGTGGGGCACAAGAGAATGGAGATGTGCCGCGCGGGGCACAAGAGGATGGAGATGTGCCTCGTGGGGCACAGAAAGGAGTTGTGCCATGTGGGGCACGGAGGGGAGTTGTGCCACGTGGGCACAAAAAGGAGTTGTGCCACGTGGGGCACGGGAAGGAGATGTGCCTCGTGGGGCACTACAAGGAGTTGTGCCTCGTAGGGCACGGAAAGGAGTTGTGCCTCATGGGGCACGGAAAGGAGTTGTGCCACGTGGGGCACGGAAAGGAGTTGTGCCACGTGGGGCACGAGGGGGAAAGTAAGGATTACAAAAAGGGGCGCGATGCGCGGTGCAAGAAAATGAATCATAAAAATGATGAAAATGAAATGCCTCCCGTGGGGAGGGAATGTGGAGAATCCACAGAAAGGTGCTATGGAGCATAAAAGATGATTGGAATAAAAAAGGAGAAGGTGGCGGAGGCCCCTTGGTCTTTTGCCTTGCCCGGCATTTAGTGTTCTGCTTGGGAGTTGGCATTCTGACCCTCAGGTATTCCCTCATAAATCTGGCCCAGCGAGCGGATGGTCTTGCTCTTCTCGGAGGGGTTGAACGGCTCTCATGGATTGGAGGATTGTTGACTTCAGTCGGAGTTTCAAGCGACAATGGCAACTCCCTTGGAATATAGTTGAATGAGATAGTGGGGAGTTCCACTAGTAGAGTTTGGAAGCAACAATGAGGGGACCGTGCCCAAAGGTTGTATGGCGTTGGTTATGGGAAGGGGGACGACCCTTTGAGCAATTAATTGTGCTAAGGATTTGGCTCTGGAATGTGTAAGCGCAATCTGAATAGTTGACCCCTTCACTAGAGTGGGAAGGTTCACAACAATGGTGTGAGGGGTCACGAGAGCTTGGAGGAGAGATTCCCTATGAGTATTTTGAATTGATGTTTGTTGGCAACAGGAAGGATTGGCATATTTTTAGAGGGCCTCTTGACGGCCACAGATGGAGGGAGATTTCCGCTCGGTAAATGTGCCCGGTACGGAAACAATGATCGATATGCGAGGAATGCATTCTTGGATTTTGAATAGCATGCCTGGTCCCGAGTCTTCCTTCTTCTACTGTACTTGCTTGTTGCTCCTCAAAGGGGTGCACCCGCTCCGTTGGATGGGGGTGGAAACGGACGGAGTGGAAGGCTGTATGGCCTGTGGAGGTGTAATGGGTATGATAGGGAGGCTTTGCTCGGATTGGGCTGCCAGTGGTGTTGGCGCAACAAGGGGTGTAACGGTTGGTGTAATGATGGGTTTAATGATGGAAGGTTTAATGATAATGGATGGCAATGTAGGAGGTGTAAGTAAATGGCGTACGAACATGACCTCGGAAGGTTCACCGTCATAACACCAAGTGGTTTCGTAGATGGGTTGGGCACTGGCAACCTCGCCCCGAGCAACAGGCTATGGTGGAGGTATGGTAGCTGGAGCTGGTATGGGTGCCGGAGTAGGTGCAACGTAGGGCACAGGAGCTTCTTCATGCATGGGGGCGTTGTAGGGCCCAGTTGGAGGTTGTTGGGTCCGAGGAGGACGAATCAGTGGATGCCTGGGTGGAGGCATGTTGTGGTAGATGGGTGTTTGTGGAGGGGCATATGATGTGGATGTTGTATGGTGGTGAGGTGGATGGTTGATGGCGTCCACTGATCCGTTCTTTCTCGGATTAATTTGATTGAATAGTTCTACGATCGAGGAGTCCATTAGATGTGTCTAGATGTAACGTCCCCACTCGTAGAGCTCTTCCATCGTTTCGATTTGGTTCATGGCCAGAATGTGCTTGAACCTTGGAGCAGATTTGGAAATGATGATTTTAATTTGCTCTGACTCCGAGAGCACATATTACAGGTGGGTGGCCATTGACCTCCAACGGTCAGCAAATTGTACAAATTCCTCGTTAGCCCTCATCTTCTTGAATGCTAGATCTGTGATAGAGAGATAAGGACTAATGCGATCTTTGTACCTTTGAAGGAACTTTTTATGCAACGGGCGGAAGTCCCCTGCCTCACTTGGCTCTAAAGAGTAGAACCATTCGAGTGCAGGGCTGTCAAGAGATTTTCTAAATAAATATGCCAGGGTGATTGGGTCATGCTACCAATGGGAAGACTCATAGAGGAATTCTTTGACGTGAAGGTAGGGATTACCCGTGCCATTGTACAATCGGTACGTTGGCATCTCCGAAGGATGTATATAAATTTGAGGGAAGCCGGAATGGCAGCAACAGGGTCACCCATGGGATTGGACAACTTGTTTATTTGATTCTCCAAATAGTTCAATTTGTGGAGAAGAGCATGTTGGAGTGGAGTGGGTTGCTGCTGGGCATATGAGGGAGTACGTGGGGGTGGCCTTGAGTTAATGGGCCTTCCCAAGGGTTGGTCTGTACAGACTGAAGTATGGGAGTGCAAATGGCCAGGGGCCGAGACGGTGAAGAATGCACAGGGGTACGTGGCAAAGTCGCCGGAATATACAAAGGTGGGTGCCTGGGAAAGGGAAAGGGAGGAGGAGTCGTACCCTCAAGTAAAGATTGAATCAAGTTGAGTTGTTGAGGGGTGAGTTGATCGAGTGCATTCAGGACAGTTTGGACTTTGGAATCCTGGTGGGGGGGAAGGCTTTCACTGGGTTTTGATTGGAGCAATATGCGGAGGGACATCAAATTGGTTAGTGCGCGGTGTGCGCACATAACCATAGGAAGTAGAAGGTTGTCCCTCACGGTGGTGAAATGGATAGACATGGGACTAGAAAGATTGGTTGTCTGAATTATCCTCATAATCCACATAATTAAATACAGCATGATATTGGTCCATTTTAACAGGCAAGCAATCAAACAGGTTGAACAAAGATATAAGTCAATCAATGTGGTCCAAACAAGTTGTAATGCTTATGCTTGTTTTAGGAGTTTCACAATTAATTAATGAATTGAAGAATATTGTGACACTCCAGATGAGACCTTAGTTGGGTAGAGTATGGAACTTTGGGCACAACTAAGCTCACCTCTCACCACGCAATGGGATAGCTAAACCCGGGTCAACGGAGGGGTACAACCAGCTCGGTCCACCGTGAGGGACTCTACGGGGTACGGAGACTTATGGCGTTCCGGAAGAAGGTTTACTAGTCCAAAGGGATGGAATGCCTAATAGAGAGCTTGCCTTCACCGGAAGGGTGTGTGGAGCCTAGGATATGAGGGAAGGAGGTCCCCCGACTGATGCAAGAATGCCCTGTATGCAGCAGTTTATAGCACACCAAAAACAGAAAGGGGCGCGTTTCTGTCAGTCAGTCAAATAGCGTCCAGTACAGCGATCGCGATTTGACTGAATCACGTCTAGTCACCTGGACGTGGATCTGAAAGCCCCAGAAGGCTGCCAGAGCCGCGCCTGGTCCCTATGTATGGACTGTTCAAATAGAAACGTGTCGGCCTCCACTGCTGCGACAAGAAAACAGTGATGCGTCGGCCTTAGCTAGCGCGACACGAAGATAGTAACGCGTCGGCTTTGGCCGCTGCGATACAAAGAGGAGACACGTCCGGTTAACCAGCCGCGTTCTCAGCCAGAATCGCGTCCTTTGTATTGGACGCGATTCCAAAGGCAACCCGAGAACATCAAAAAAATAGGAAACGGACAGGAAACGGCAGGAAAGATGTATAGAAAAGAAAGAAAATTAAACACACAACATGCTTTGCAGAGTATAAAATAAAGGTAAAAGAAGGAGGGGCATGCGAGGGTGCCAAGAAGAGTGCCACGTGGGGCACGAAGGAGGGAGGGTAATCAACAAGAAAACACAAAAAGAGGTCCCACCGTGATCGCCAATTTGTAGACACCGCCGAGGGACGACGTGTAGCCCACAAAGAGGGATATTAGGGTGAGATGGATCGTGATCGCCCGGTACACGAGGGTACCGAATGGAGAAATGCATGCGCGGAAGTGGGTGCAGATGGAAGAATGATGCGTGGTGCGTGGTGCACGAAAGGCACAAAAGAAATGAGTGATCGCGGGGAATACCTTTTGGAGCGTGGGGACATTGCACGGGGGTGTGGGTTCCTCTTCCTCTACGAGCACAACCGACTGTGGTAGAGGACGTTTTCCATGTTGATGACCCTGCAAAAAATAAAGAATAAGGAGAAGAGAGGGATTAGCTGTGATACCCTAAAATTTTCATTCTTTTATATCGTGTATGTGTATTTACTTGTTGTGTGTATAGAATGTGTATTCAATTGTGCATATTACTATTTTTATACTTCTCATGAACATATACATGCACACACACACACACACACACACATATATATATATATATATATATATGATATTTTTACGTGAGAATAGGCAATTAGCTAAATTGATGTATAATGTGTATACCAAAATCTTAGGCTCATAATACTTAAAGTAATATTATGAATGTTATAATTATCTATTTCTTGCATAATTTATATAACTATGTTGTATACGTGTGTATAATTATACATATGTCAATTCAAGTGGGTGCATGTAAGAATTTGTGATTGTGGTATAAATTATTCTTAGTTAGCTTATTCTATATTACATCTTACAGATATTATGTATGTAAAATCTTAAAGTGCATATTGAACTATCTATTCCATGGATGTTGTGTATAAATATATGAAGTACATGTGTGTACATGTATTTTATCTTATGCATGTGATAATTAGCTATGTTAAGCATGTTAAATTAATTATGATGTGTAGGGTACTTAAATCATAATGTGCATGCAATATTTAGCTAATGAGGAGTACATTTCAGTCATAGGTTCATGCATGTATTATGCAATCATGTAGTGTGTAAGTATATATGCATGTATGTGTGTTATTGATGCATATTATTCTTAATGATCATTAGTGTAAGTTGTACTTAATTAAATATTGTGTAATGCATGTACTTTATGTAGTAAGAATATATGCAATTATTTTTACACATACTAGATTGTTTTGGTATATTTATACATTTAATTTTAGGTTTGGCAGAGTTTTGGCTGCACTGTGCTGTTGGCGGCCAGGACCTGGATGCCAAGGCACTGTTGGCGTCCACCCCCTGGACGCCAACCCACAGTGGGCGGCCACCCCCTTGACGTCAACCTGTCAGTTAACTACAACCGATGTTGACGTCAATATCCTCCTGCGTAATGGTTCCAGAATTGTTAATGCTCGCATTTTGGCTGGTTCCAGATTAGGAAACCCATCCTAACTCGTAGGAAAACCTACCCTAAGGCGTACCCCAACCCCCAAGCCTATAAAATACCCATCCTAGGTCGGGGAAAAGGCTTTTTAACATTTGGTGAAATCCTAGCTCCGAGATGGTGAAAAGCTGAACTTCAGAAGGCCGGATCTGTCGACTGGAGGTGTTCCCCGAGGAGCTACAACATCTGGAGGACAGCCAATACATCCAAGAAGAGATCCCAACTCCGAGGAGTCATCTACATCGACAGGAGAAGAAGATCTAAGGAGTTTCTGAGCACCTTTTTGGCAGGGCCGAGAAGGGCTTCATCGACATATTCTGATCTTTGTAGATTTTTTTAAGAGGCAAGTAAACCTAGATCTTGATCCTATACATGTCCCCTTAAGTCTTAGTATTTTTACGGATTTTTCCTCGAGTCCTGGAACCCCAATTCACCCTTGTATGAAAAGTTGTCTATATGTGCTGCTGGCACCAGGTTGACGGCAACATAGGTTGCAGTCAAGTTCTTCAGAAGAAGTAAACGGCAACATCCCTTGATGTCTACTTCTTCAGGACCTGAAAATGTACTTTTTGATTCTTTTCACGTTGTTTGAATGATTTCTGAACATAGTTACATACTGAAATTTTTATTGGTGATTGTATACAGTCATTAGGTCATATCATAAGGTTGCCTATTTTTTTTTTCTGTGAACCGTGTTAATTATGAAAATTCAATAATTGTGTCACGAGCACCATATAAGCATGTTTAAATTGTGCATAAATGGAATTGCTGTAAATTAGGGTTGCATAAATTTTACATGACAGTAGGATTACTAATATCTGATTTCTGAACTGTTAGAACATAACCATGTTCACTTGTACCCTGTCTAATGATATTTCAATGAATTGTCTGAAATCTAGATTTAATTATAGAAATTGTATTTACTATCTGAAAAAAAATCTGGAAAATTACATGTGTGATATATTTACTGTTAATGACCTGGGATAAAAATTTAGAACTAAGATGTTAACGGCAAGTATAATTATTAGTTAAACCATGGAATTTCTACATATTAGATAGGTTGATCTAATCTTGTGTAATTCGGTAAATATACATCATGTTTAGGATTGTAATGTAAGTTATTTTATTTCTAAAAATAGTAGTATCATGATTAGGCTAACTGAGACATGTGCAATTGATAATTAAGATGTGTAAAGTGATTAAGTATTATATGTAAAATATGTGAATAGTGTGTGAAAATGTGATAAAGTGAAAGTATAATGATTGGGCCAAGAATGACACTGCTACCCTAGAGGCATCGAGAGCTGTACATAGAAAAGTCCCTATGAAAAGCTCTACATTATAAAAGTTTGTCCTAAAGGCATTAGGAAAAACCTGGAGGTGGATAAGTACCACTGGATAGGGTGGAGAGGGCTTCTCCCGGTCTGCGCAGTTACCAAGATTCACCACTTCATTGCCTAGCTGGTGGGTATGTGATATGAGTTGTGTTATGAGTTATGTGTTATGCGATGAGTATGAGTATGAGATATTGTTTTGTGTCCTCTAATAGGTAGTTAGGACTATGTGTCATGGCATTTTAAGTTATTGGAATATGAGTAAAGTGTAAGATAATATGTGAATATGTTATGTGATGAATGCAAATATGTGATAAGTAAAATAAAAGAGTAGATGATATGAAGATTTTGTGAAGAGATATGTAAGGGAAAAATTAAGGTTAATGAGAATGTGATTTCATGTGAAACTAATATGATAGTGCATATGTTCACACTATCATGTATTAATATTTAAATTACAATGTCATGTTTAATATCATGTCATGTATTCATTAATCTTCTTGTAATAATGTATGTGAGTATATATATATGTGTAAACATGCGAATTATGTAACACAAAAAGATGGAAATGTGAATTTGCTAAAGGAATAAGATAAAGTGTAAATAGATCTAATTCTATGTAATTGAGTTTATTCCATGTCAAACAGCAAGTAAAATCTAGTTATGAATGTGTTAAGTATAAGGAAGAATGTTTAGATTCCATGCTAGATGTGATGAGTACTTAGTATAGAGTTCCATGTTTAAATTGTTTAGTATTGCCAATCAACTTGACTATGATCTAGACTTTACAATTCATGCTATAAAATATGAAACCATGCATATGAAATTTATTTACATTAAACCAGCAAGCAAGATGTGAAATTTAATATGAAAAGTGCATGTGAAAAATGAATAGTCATCATGTTAGGTTGTTCTTTTCTCTATGCTTAATTCTCTATTCTAATTGTAGAAATAAATCATGAAATGAATTAATGTGTGAATGAATGATTCATGTTACATGTTAGGTGTAGAGAATATGTACAAGTGTATAATATTAGTATCCATGATTTAGAATAAACATGTGATAGAACAAAGCATGTCTAAGTGATTTAGGAATGTGTTGATAGTTAAAAGTATGTTCCATTTATATTCTTGTAGTTTAAATAATCGTATGTGTTCTTTAGTGTTTAAAAGATTAATGTGAATGTGATATGTTTAAGATTAAGTCTTTGTTTTACTTGCTGAGTCTTTGGACTCACCCTTGCTTCGGCGTACAGGTGAGACAGGAGTTACTATTTTGAAAGAAGGCATAGCGAAGGTTGATCTCTTGGAGGAGTAGCTTTTGAGGAGCAAATTTTCAGTTGTACTTTTCTTTTCATAGCTTGAATAAAAATATTGTATGTACAATATTTGGACAATGTAGTTCTTTCATTATGTAATAATGTGGACATTATCGTTTTATTTCGCTATTTAGACTGTGGAATGTGTGATGGTGATGGATTAAAGTTGAATTATTTATTTTATTCCACTGTACTAAATTGCTATCTACGTACTTTTCAACCTATCAGCTAGTGTTGGGTTTTATCCCACTGTAATGACGCTCTTTATACCGATGGGAGTGGTATAATCGTACCGGTATGAGGAGGGTCGTTACATTAGCCGAATGTGCAGTATCAAATCCCAAATAAATGAAATGAAATAAATGATATGGGAAGAACACACCATGGGTGGTGGCTTTTAAACCCCTAAAGATAGGTGTGTGTGTGTGTGTGCATGCATGTGTGTGTATATAAAAAAAGGGGTATAATGGAGCCACGTGGGGCCCGGAGGGAGATGATAAACAAAGAGAAAGAGAAAGGGGAGGGGGTGCTTCCCAAAATGGTGGATGGCGTGGCGGCGCTGCCGATTGGGCGGACAAAGAGGAGGAAGGAGCTTCCTCCTGCCTTGCTCCGGTTCGTGTGAGGAAGACGATGGGGACACCGGCTCCGAGCTCCGAGGAATGGGGACGTAGCTTGGCGTGGAATGGTAGGTGCTCCATGGTCCAAAGCCGTGGCGAGAATCCGGCAGGGCTTCACCGCTCTGAGTTGGACTCCCCTAGTGAGGTGGGAATCCGGCAGGGCTTCACCACTTTCTTCGAACTCCCGAACAACTGACCCTCGGGTCTGTATTTATAGGCAACATAGACTTGAATCGGGTCGGCTACAGTAGATGCATCTCTGATTGGAGACGTGTCCGCCACAACTGTCGTGATTAAGAAGCGCCGCATTTCCCACTTGATTTGACCATTGTAGGGTACGGGCTATGGTTCAGAGTTGCATCGGGATGGCGTGCCACGATAATGAAATGCGTCGACCAACCCCACCGCGATTCCATTTTGGCTCGTGGGCTCATAAATGCGACGTCTTTCGGGTCTAGGGTACAGGCCTAATCGCGGCGGGCCAGGCGGATGTGATTCAGAGTTTCCTCAGGATTTGAGGTACATGCACTTTAGTGCGACGACTTTTGGGGCCTAGGGCCTAATCGTGTCGGCACGGTCCGACGCGTCTCGGGTTTGAAACGCGTCGGGATGACAGGACGCGATAAAGTATTTATGGATTTTATTTATAAAAAATCTTTCCAAAACCGACATTAGAATCGCGGCGCTCACAGCAGATGCATTCATAAAATGGCATTGGGTATTTTTTATAAATAAAATAGGTAAATTCCTTGTGGCGTCGCACAAGGCCGCCGCTTTAAGGACCCTTTGGCCTTGTCGCGTCCAAGGTGTCCGTCGCGATAATAGAATCATGTCCGCCTGGCCGGACGCGTTTCAGCTATCTTCATAAATGCGTCCTGCAGGCCCGTCGCGACTTCGTGAACGTGCCCCGAAGACCCGTCGTGACTTGAAAACATTGCCCATGACCTCCGGCGAGCCTTGGAAATGATGGGGAAGCACCGGGGAAGGATGGGTGAGATCCAGAAACATTGGGAAACTACTCTTGCAAGGCAATATGAGGGCCATTTGTGGCATTATGGTGCAACATGAAATTTGCCTGCGGTGGAGTCAAAATCACGTGTCTATAGGAGGAGCGCTCGAAAAGTGTCATTTGCCCATGGGAGTTAAAATGATCAGGATGTTGGCATACATCCAGTGCCATTATACTATCAAGATTTAATCTATGACAATCAATTCAAGTTCTATCATTACAAGTGCTATCGTTAGTAGTGCACTATTGTGCAACATTACGTGCTATATCATTACATGACCAATCTATCATCATCATTGTTGAGCTATTTTTCATGTACAAGTGCTATCATTCTCTTGTTGTCATTACTTTGCTCTACATGACTGTTCTCTCTAGTTATCCTACCTTTTAATACATTAATCATTTAAAGCATACTTGTCTATATGAGATATTAAGTCCTATTGGGCGATTATCGCTCATCTTGCGCTATTTGTTATATGTGTTTCAGGTGAGTCTGATGGAGATTACCACACTCACGAGGAAGGGAATGAGGAGGATGCTCAGGAGTGACCCGTTTCGACAACCACTGCTTATTAGTTAGTTAGTTAGTCGTTAGTTAGTCAATATGTAATGGTTTGGATTTGAATAAAGTACTTTGGGCCCTAGTTTTGGCTCTGATTAGTGAATGTAATAGTTAGTTGATGAATTATTAATGAAGTTGGATTTTATTTTGCGTTATTCGAATTGTGTAATGGTGAACGCTTATTTATCGCTCTGTACTATTTAATTAACTATAATTTTGCTCCGATATTCTGCGTTGGGGTGTTAGAGTTTTGTGGTATCAGAGCCTAGGTTATTCTTAAGTATAGGATGATCTAGGTTGACCTGCCTCGACTTACGAGTCTAATTCCATACCTATGTGAGAGATGGGTAGAACTATGGGTAATAAGTTAAAATAAACTCACGCACGTACAAACTTAGTACAACCTCAATATCTTACGTTAAAAAAAATTCTCTTTTGAAGGGACTTAAACAATAGCAATGGCAGTGGAGCATGCACGACTCCGTGATATGCAACAAACCATTCAGCAGCTCACTCAAGCACTACTTCAGGCTGCTGGAGCCAGCGGTAACCGAGAAGCTGGGGACTTGCACAGAAATTTCTGCAACTTGAATCTGCCTCGTTTCAGTGGGACTACTGATCCCGATGAGGCAGAAAACTGGCTAAAGGAAATTGAACGTAATTTCTGCATCATGCAATGCGCGGATGGAGACAAGATACTACTTGCAACATTTCAGTTAGAAAGGGACGCCCGTGCGTGGTAGGAGTCCCTTGAAGCAACCAGGGCTGATGCACAATTCACCTGGAACGAATTCAAGGAGCACTTTAACTCCAAGTATTTTTCTAAAAGAGTTCAAGAAAAGAAAGTCTCTGAATTTGCTGCATTAAAACAGAGGAACCTATCCATTGCTGAGTATGAAGCTCAGTTCTCCCAGTTGGCATGATATGTCAATCACCTTGTAGGCACTGAGAGAATGAAGGTGAAGCGCTTTCTTAATGGGCTCAGGCCCGCATATATCACCCAATTGGCACCCCTGGATATCCAGACCTATCCAGAAATGGTCAAGAAGGCACAGCTGCTGGAGGATGCGACCGATCTCACCGATCGCATCAAGGGTAGAATTGTCATGAAGGAATAGACATCAGGATCGACAAGCAAGCCCACCAACAGCAAGAAGAGGCTGCTAAGCATTACCGACGGGCCAAGCCAAAATTGGAAGCCCAAGGTCTTCGGCCCCACTACACCCAACAAGCCCAGATGCAAGCACTGTGACAAGCTGGGTCACACTGCCGAGGAATGCTGGTGGAAGGTAGGCGCATGCCTACGCTGCGGTAGTCGAGAGCAGCATATTCCCGACTATCCACTGCTTAAAGAGAATGAAAAGCGCCCGACTGGATAGAAGAAGTCAGGCAGACTGCAAGCCTTACAGGAAGTGGAGGCCACTGAGGAAGGTGGAGTTGTGGAAGGTACTTTACTGGTCTTTTCTCAGTCAGCATTTATTTTGTTTAATACCGGCACAACACATTCATTCATATCACAAGTATTTACTGACACATTAAATATTAAACCTGTATCTATGGGAACTGAATTACCTGTTACAACCCCACTGGGCGAGAAAGCCCAACTGAACAAATATTTTCCATTAGCTGATGTGAAGATTGGTGAACTAAATCTTAGAGCTGATCTGATCTGTATGCCCATGGAGGGCTACGATGTCATATTGGGAGTCGATTGGCTGTCCACTTATGGGGCTATTGTAGACTATAGAAGAGGAAAAATCTCCTTTAGTGAATTTCCTAAGCTGACCTTTACGAGACGTAGAACACAAGAGGCACTTGTCTCTCGTCTCTGCTATTAAGGCACAAAACATGATAAGAAAGGGCTGTGTGGCATTTCTTTCCGCCATAGTGGTTGAAAAGAAAGCATCCAAGATATCGGACATACATATAGTGCAAGAATACCTCGACGTGTTCCCCGATGAGCTTCCAAGCTTCCACTTGAACGAGATGTAAATTTCTCAATCGATCTAACTCCTAGAGCGGCACCGATGTCACGTCAGCCATATAGAATGTCGCCTGCCAAATTGAAGGAATTGAAGGAGGAATTGATGGAATTGCTGGAAATGGGTTTCATTAGACCAAGTACTTCTCCTTGGGAAGCACTCGTTCTGTTTGTCAAGAAGAAGGATGGATCCATGAGATTATGCATCGACTACAGACAGTTGAATCACCTCACTATCAAGAACAAATATCCTCTGCCTTATGTCGATAAATTGTTTGATCAAATATCAGGAGCCAAATATTTTTCTAAGATTGACCTTAGATCGGGATATCATCAGATGAGAATTAAAGATGCAGATATTTACAAGACAGCTTTCAGGAGCAGGCACGGTCATTATGAATTTGTAGTCATACCTTTTGGGCTAACCAATGCTCTTGCAGCTTTTATGCAATTGATGAACAGTATCTATCGACCATACTTTGACAAATTCGTCATGGTCTTTATTGATGCTATCTCCCATATACTCAAAGACTAAGGAAGAGCACGAGGAGCATCTGAGGATCGCTCTACAGATCTTGCGCGATAACAAACTCTACTCCAAATTGAGCATGTGTGAATTCTGGCTCGAGGAGATGCATTTCTAGGCCATGTTATATCCAAGAATGGTATCGCTGTCGATCCTTCCCAAGTAGAAGTTGTACTCAAATGGGAAAGACCGACCAATGTCACTGAGATCAGAAGCTTTCTTGGACTGGCTGGCTACTACAGATGGTTCATAAAAGACTTCTCCAAAATAGTTGTACCTCTTACTCGCCTTAAGCGAAAAGAGAACCCCTACGTCTGGAGCAAGGAGTGCAAGAAGAGCTTTCAAGCACTAAAGCAATGCTTAACCTCTGTACCTGTCCTCACATTACCAATCGAGGGCGAAGGATTCTCAGTCTACACTGATACATCTGGAATCGGTCTAGGCTGCATGTTCATACAAAATGAGAAGGTGATAGCCTATTCATCAAGACAATTGAAGCCTCATGAAGTCAATTATCCTGTCCACGACTTAGAACTAGCTGCAGTGGTATTTGCACTCAAGATATAGAGGCATTATCTGTATGGAGAACAGTTCATTATCTACTCCGACCACAAGAGCTTAAAGTACTTATTTTCCCAGAAGGAGCTCAATATGCGACAAAGGAGATGGCTGGAATATCTGAAGGACTTTGATTTCAATATCCAATACCACCCAGGTAAAGGTAATGCAGTAGCTGATGCACTCAGTAGGAAGCCAGTAGCATCCTTATCTTGTTTAGTTATGGGTGAGACGCAACTATTAGAGCAATTTGCTAGTCTGGATCTAAATATTGAGCAGAGAAGTGATCAGGTGTTAGTGGCTAACCTTAGAGCACAACCCGACATCTTTGTCAAGATCAAGAAACAGCAGGCCAATGACCCATTCTTGGTCCGAGTCAGGGAGAGCCTAGCCGACCGACCAGATTTCTCCATCACGGAGGACGGGAGGTTGTTATTTCAAGGAAGGACGTGTGCCTGATAATGAAGAGCTGAAGAGGAAGCTGATGGATGAAGCCCATAAGACCAAGTATACAATTCACCCAGGTGCAACCAAGATGTACTGAGACATGAAAATGTCATTTTGGTGGCCCAACATGAAGCATGAGGTGGCTGAGCATGCCGCGCATTGCCTCACCTATCAACATGTAAAAGCAGAACACCAACGTCCTGCGGGTGTGCTTAGACCCTTGGACATATCGGAATGAAAGTGGGAGAGCATCGGAATGGATTTCATCATGGGCTTACCCTGAACTTGTGGTGGACTGGATGCTATTTGGGTCATCGTGGACCGATTAACTAAGTCTGCACACTTCCTAGCAATCAAAAGTACCTGGAGTGTAGATGTGCTAGCTGCTCTATATGTAAAAGAGATCGTGAGATTACATGGAGTCCCCATATCCATAGTCTCAGATCGTGACCCCAGATTTACCTCTAGATTCTGGAAGGGACTTTAGACTGCACTAGGCACAAAACTTAATTTCAGTACAGCATTCCACCCACAGACAGATGGGTAGACGGAAAGAACAAATCAGATTGTGGAAGACATGTTGCGAGCCTGTGCTATAGATTTTGAAGGGTACTGGAATGAACAACTGTCTTTGATGGAATTCGCCTACAACAATAGCTACCAAGCTAGCATTAAGATGGCTCCATTTGAAGCACTGTATGGTAGAAGCTATAGATCGCCAGTCTGTTGGAATGAAGTAGGTGAGCAGCAATGGCTGGGACTAGACTAAGAATACTAGTGTGGACGTCTCGTTCCGCCTCCGTCTTCGAATGCCGACTGATGTGACCTTCTCCGACGGTGGTTCACGGACTTGCCGCTCCTTCGTTGGTGATGAATGACGGATCGGTTGACCTCGTTGACTCCTCGTTTGACCAGGTTGACCGAAGCAAAACAAGGAGAACCGGAAGGGGATGGGAGATTTCAATGTTCGCCAGGGCCTTACCTGTGCCCAAGGAGTTGTGTGATCACGCCGGAGTAGTAGCCTCGCGTCGCGGGTGATGGTGAAGCTCCAACTTCTCCTCCTTCAGCCGGCCAAAGGAAGAGAGCTCCACGGTCCTCTTCAGATCGTTCCTGCCACAGAACAAGACTCTATTAGACTTAAAATAGTGCAGCAAATATTCGAAACGAAAGGTGGAGGCCCAAAAGGAGAGTCCCGTACCGGTTGCGGACTTGAGAAGAGGGGTGGCCAAGTGTTATGACCACCCTTCTTCCCTCCGTTTTTGGTGGGAAACCCCTTTTAGGTGTGTAGGAAGGTGACCTACGTGCCTAGAGTGTGTGGGAAAGAGTGTGTGACATGCAAGTATCTAAGAGAGAATAGAGAAGGGGAGGAAGAGGGGGAGGTGATCCTCGTTGTTGTTGTTGCAAGCTCCTTCCAAAGGCTCCTTCAGCTCCTTAGAAGCCTCCTTGGACGTCCCACAGGTTGAGAGAAGAAGAGGAAGACTTGGTGAAGCTTGAGTGTGATTTTCTCTCTCCTCTCTCAAAGTTTGAGCATATGGACGTCCAGCCTCTCCCCCCTTGTTCAGAGGGACCAAGGGGGAGTTATATAGACAGTGAGCTCGGGGTTGAGAGCATTGGATGCTCAGGTGTGAAGAAACACACTTGCACATGTGGCAATTCATGTGTTTAAGCTCCAACCAATAGGGAGAGGCCAAATGGGATTTTTACTGGGTCAAGGGACTGCCAAGGTGGCCCATATACCCGTTGGGAACGGCTATGTGCGTTGCATGGCCGAGACAAGGGCGCTAGTGGGCTGGAATCTCGGGTTAGTTGCGCAGACCAGGTAAACGCTCTTGACGTCCAGGATCAGGCCGCCAACCTCATGCAGACGTCCATCGAGGTGGACGCCAACATGGGTCAACGTCCAGGGCATTGCCGCCAACCTGTAGTCGGCGGCAGTCGATGCTGCCGTCTACATGGGATCCGAGGCTGGTCAACACATGGTCAAACGAGGCTTAATGGGCCAAATAGCCTTGCGGGAAATGGGCCAAATCTCGCGTCTACAAATGCCCCTCCGAGACGTCCGGTCTTGCAAGGGAGCAGAGCGGACTGAAAGGTTGGCGTCTCGGTAAACAAAGGACGCGGAGATTTAATGGACGGACCATCTCCGAGGATAGGAGTTCTAGCAAACCAAACGAAAGAGACAAGCTAGGAACAAATGACGAATCGTCTGAGAGACAAGTGTGAATAAGAGGAGAAAGGGTGATCTACCCGTGTAACTACAACCTCAACCCAATGGTAGGGTCCCTGGCGTGGCCGTGTCGGACTTTGACTAGTTTCCGGCGTGTCTGAGTCAAAGGAGTTTGTAATATGACGGTTGAATCAGGAGGGTCTCGTAACCGGAGCCGTGGGCTCGCTGGCCTAATCAGGACGTCGGTCCCGAATTTAGGAGGTCACGAAGACAAGGAGTTGGTTGATCTCTCAAAGGATTATCAAGATTCTAACTGGAATCACATGCCTGGAAAGCCTGAAATCCGGAATTAAGCTCGCGGCTGGCGAAGGCTCAAATGAACTCAATAAGGCTGGAATGATCATTTGTTGAAAGCACGGTGGGACAAGTGGAGAATGGGGGCAACAAAAACCCGATATCAACCTGGATAGACATGAAGGACGAACCCAGTAGGCTACCCGAGCTGGGGAAACCATGGAGCAATCATATATTCGAGGAAAATCACCATTTTTTTTTGAGTGTTAGTAAGAGAATGTTAGCAGTGAAGATGCATGCTGGTGTGGGTTGCCTATCTAAAATGCAAGTTAGCACCAGAGGAAATTCTAAAGGCCATACGAATAACTGAGAGATCGCAAACCCGTCACGGTTTTTGGTGAAGGGGAACTCAGGGTTCACGGTCGCCAAGTTATTCGCCTCTGGTGGGGTCCTATGTTAGACATACCTGTAACGCTCAAGGTCGCATGAGCGTTCCGAAGTTGAAGCGCGGCTTGTGCTTAAATATCTGCAAAACAACTCGAAGCACAAGGTAATGGATAATGGCCATATAAAGAATAAGACATTTAAAAACTTTCGGTCAGTAAACGTCCACATCGATGGCCGCCAGTCATAGGGTTAACGTCCACATATGTTGCCGCTAACCTGGAACTGACGTCCACAGATCTGGACGTCTACCTGACAGCGGATCAGACCGATAATATAGGTGATGGGAGTCCATAGGGACTCTTCCATCTCCTACCTCCGTCCCTCCTGCTCCTGCTGCGAACCAGAGAGCAGAGAGACAGAAAAGCACAGCAAGATGGCCTCTTCATCGACCGGACAATCCTCAGGTGCGAATCCCAGAGTTCTGAGTGAAGTTCCGGGACACCTGAGCGCACGTCTGGCCAATGGAGAGGTAAGTGATGACTACTTCTGCTATTTCCTGGGCTGAAAACGCCCCAAACAACTTTTCTTACAGAACCCCGCCTCCCATGCAGGAAGTTCCCGCATTCCCAAGCCAAGGCCAGGTACGGGCCTTTTCCTGGCTCGTGAATCTGGTTAATGCGATAACACTGGACATGCGAGGCTTTATCGGAATGTGGCATTTGAACTTTATGGTGGTCTTGGCCAAGAATATGAAGGAGATGTGGTGGGGTTCGATGCCCTGGGGGCGCTGGTGGAGAGATGGCATCCGCACACGCACACCTTCGTGTTCCAGGGATTCGAGGCGAGCGTGCTGCTGGAAGAGGTGGAGCTGTTCTTGGGATGGCAGCGGTGTCTGGAGTATGATGCAGCGACTCCTCTCCTTCCATGGGAGGAGATCCTCGCAGACATCGTGCGAGACAAGAAGGAGGTGCTGCGGATGACGAACAAGAACGGGATCTTCCTGGACCGGCTGGCCTGGTGGTTGATCCAACATGTGAGGGAGATTGGCGGAGAGAGGGCAACCCGGGGACTGACACTCTGCCTGGCTGGTGTTTTCCTGTTCCCCACGAGTGGCGACTTCATCCTCTATGAGCATGTGGAAATTCTGTCTCTGCTGTGGCGCGGGCAGTCACTTGCCCCTGCAGTGTTGGCTCACCTGTACAGCTCGCTCACCACCATGAGCTTAGGCGGACGCACCTGCGGGAGTTTGTTTCTGCTCCAGGTATGGATGGAAGCTCATCTAAAGTTTGACTTCGCTGATGCACAACCTACCCCCTCCAGAGTTTTCCTTCGGAGTTCAGTGTATTGCAGCAGGGCATGGTACGAGCCAGAGGATGAGATCAAGTGTTTGACAGCACACTTGAAGGGCAGAGATGCATGGAGAGATCACTTAGCATATCTGGGCATGGATGAGTTCATTGTGAGGCCACTGTTTATGAGGACTATCGAGTTCAAAGCGCGGACCAGGGAGGACAGAGATCTGTGGCTAATAGGAGCAGATCAGATGGTGGTGTATCAGCCACATCGGTGCCATTGTCAGCTTGGGATTCCACGGGGAATCCCACTTCATTCAACGGTATCGATATGATTGTTACTGGAAGAAATGAGAGGATGATGAAGAAAGCGATGAAGGTTTGGAAAAGTACACAGTGAGAGGAAGTGGGATTGGCAGTGCAGGAGAAAGGGAAGAGATCTTGAAGTATGAGGAATACAATTATAGCATCCTTCCCGTTGCTTGTGGTTATTTCATGGCCCGCAGGGCAAAGTGATGTTTTCTTATTTTCAAATAAATGTAACACAATTTCAGATGAATAAGCAATAGATCTCATTTGTGTTTTCAATTGATTTGAATGGCTTGAAATGGTGTGGAATTGATCATTGAAATGAGATGGGACTGAAATGAAGCCAAAGGGTGTCAAAATGGGCCCATTGGTTCTGTGATGAGGGTTCTGTAAGCACTGAGGGCGCCAGATTGACGTCCAGATCGACGGCCGCCAGCAATAGGTAAACGTCAAGAGATGAGGCCGCGGATCATGTGACTGAATGTCGACGTCCACATAGGTAGCCGTCTAGTTTAAACTAGACGTCCACACCTTTCCGTCTACCAGACTTCGAGGTCTGACATTGAGGGGACATTGACGTCCATACCATGGCCGCTGAAGGTACGTCGGCGGCCAGAGCTTGACGCCAGATAAAGTTAAACGGCTAGAGATGGACGTTAAACCAGTAAACGCCCTTTTTTTGAACCGACGCCTTCTCCCGGCGCCATTCCATCTTCCCAAGCGCCGGGAGAAAGAAAAACCATACCCATACCTTGCTCACTGCTCGTGACAAATGAGGAGAGAGAGAAACGAACCATCACCCGGGGCCGCCGCCAAACGGAGGAGGAAGAAGAAGAGGTGGAGATGGCTAGCGGGGAAGAAGAAGAAGAAGCGGTAGAGGACGTAGCGGAGGGGGACGAGACCGAGGGAGGAGATGAGACGGAGGCGGAGGCACCTCGACGACCTCGGGTGAGTACCCCAAAAACCTGTGTGAGTGTGATTTGATTTGGTGAAAAGAAGGGGAAACAGGGAAAGGGCCGTCGGGTTGGACAGGAACTTGACGGCAACATCGGTTGCCGTCGAGTTCCTCCTGACGTCCACCCCTTGCCGTCAAGATTATCTTGACGTCAATGGGCCGGACGTCGACACAGGAACTCAACGGCCCCCGTTGACGCCTATCATGGGTAAACGGCAACCCCATTGCCGCCAACTTTGAATAAACGGCCATCGATACTGACGTTAAACTTTCTGTGTATTCTGCAGGGTAAGGGCCGAATGAGGAGCAGGGTGACCTGGGACTTGTGCTGGGCATGGTACCACGCGCTTCCAGAGGCCCAGCAGGCTCAGATAGCGAGGATGGGGTTCGGACATCTACTGTCGGTACGCCCTTTCCACTTAGACGTACCGTACTTGGAGGCGTTGAGGGAGAGATGGGAGGAGGACTGCAAGGCATTCATCATGCCTTGGGGTCACATGATACCCACATTGGAGGATGTGGCGTATCTGACGGGACTGCCGGTTCAGGGAGAGCCGGTAGTCGGATTGGAGAGGAGGGACTACTATGACGACATAGTAGAGCTACTGGGGCCAGAGTTCGTGGCTGGGAGGAGGAGACCGATCCGGAGCATCCTGCTCGGATCGTTGTCAGAGGCGGTTGGACTGAGGGGGAGGAGGAGAGGACCCCTAGAGTCACTGGATGAGTTCTATGCTGGAGTGCGGGGGGCACTTGACTTAGGAGACCGGAGCGAGGAGCGCTCGGTGCGGATTTTTGCAGCTACCTCTTCGGACGCCTGTTGTTCGCGACGCAGTCATCACAGATGAACTGCAAGTTCGTGCTGTTGCTGAGGGACTTGGCGCAGGCGGGGAGGTACGCTTGGGGTGCTGCGATGCTGGGACACCTTTTCTCTCTCCTCCCCAGCAGCTCGCAGCGCTCTCAGAGCACTGGGGGCTTCACCCCCTTCTTCAGGTACGCAATTTTTTCTTTAAAGCTCAACTTGAATTTCAATTGATTAACTGCTTGACTGACTTTCTTTCTTTCTTGCAGATCTGGGGGTACACCCGCTTCCCGATGGGGCGCGGGACACTTGTAGAGGGGCGCCAGATGATGGTGCCTCTCATGACGAGGTGGGAGGTGGCCCCGGACCCCAGGGTCACCGACAGGAGGGTAGGGGATGTGCGGGTCGCACTTGACCACTACCCGCACGATCAGGTATGAAACCCTCAACTAGCTTTTGCATTCTTTCAATTACTGCTGCATTTGATGTTACTGACCAGTGCCTTCTTTTCTTCTCAGGTGGTGTGGACCCCCTATGTGGGGGAGGCGGACGCCTCGCACCCGGCGGTGGCGGCAGGTCGCCTTTGTTCGACCGCCACCTCCTTTTACTGTGCCTCGGGACATGTGAGGTACTGTACTTGGAGTTGGTGGTACGGACCCTGGGCTGGCACCAGCCGGCCATCGAGGTGCCCTCCCTCGGGAGAGAGGGGCACTCACGCCGGCGGTTCTTTGCCGAGGACCGCGACTGGGGGGCAGACCACGGCAGCACCGTCGCGTACTGGCGCGATGGAGGAGAGACAGGTGATACGAGTGACTGACCTCCAGGACAGCTCGGCTTATATGGAGGACTACCAGGCACGATACGCCGGGCGACTCCGGCTTGACCGACGAGTGGTGAGTGAAACTCCTAACTCTAAGCCTTGGTCGGATCTGAATTTGAATTGATTCTAACCTTGAAGCATTTGGCAGATGCCGGAGTCACAGGCCATCCGCCTCTTGGAGGGGCGACTGGCCGAGCAGGAGGTGGAGCTGACGAGGCTCCGGGCCGAGGTCAGGACCCTGGTGAGTATCTTCAACCGTTGATCTTGAAATTGCCATTGATTTGATTCGATTTCTGACCAAGATTTTGTGCATGCAGAGAGGAGAGCTATTGAGGGCACAGGCGAGTCGGGATGCGGGGGCGAGCTCGTCCGCCCAGCCGGCCGGAGGGGACCTGGCGGTCCGCTTGCAGAGGGCCCTGGACCGAGCGGAGGCGAGAGTCCGGGAGCTTGAGGAGCAGGCTCGAGAGATTGGGGCTCAGGTAAGACACCAAACTAGTACTTTCTTTCAAAGTCTATTGAATGTTCTAACATGCTTGCCCTTGACATGCAGCGGCAGGGAGGAGATGTGGCTACTCTCCAGGCACAGATGGAGAGTTTGCGGCTGGAGTTGGTGAGGGTGGAGGGTCGCCTGCTCGAGGCACGGGAGCGGGAGAGGGAGGCGAGAGACCGCGAGCGAGACGCGGACAGGGCTCGGGCGGACATCGCGAGGGATTACGAGATCTTGAAGGATCGGGTCCTTCGGAGGCGCCGGAGCAGCAGAGGACAGCCCAGCAGGAGGCCCCGGCGAGGACCGCGTCGGCATTCGCCTCCCTAGATGACATCGTGTCACTAGGGGACCCCTCCGTAGTGCGAGGAGGGCTGCCGCGGCCGGAGGCTTCTACGGCTTCGAGACCCCTCTCCCAGACCGGCGTCGGGAGAGGGAAGAGGAGGAGGTGAGCAGCTCCCGTAGGCAGAGGCCTACAGAGGGGGAGCAGAGAGAGAGAGAGGAGCGAGGCTCCTAGTTTGTACCACCAGGGGTATGCCCCTGTTTATGAGATGTACATGGATTTGATCTTTATAGTGGAACCATTCGCAGACTTTTGTCACTTTTGTGCTTTCCTTTGTGCTTTGATACCTGCGTTCACAACACTTGAAGGAAAAAATGTTAGTGTAGATCTGCTTAGCCCCTTGCCTCAATGATGTACCTTTCTTGAGATCTGGTCAAGGGGCTAATATCTAATTAAAGATGTAAACACGAATTAAATGACCGATATGTACATGCATTTTTTTTTCTTGATTTTTTGTTGTTTTTGATAGGAAAATAAAGAGAATGTTAACATATATACATGGTACCACTAATTTTTTTGGGTTTTTGATTTTTGATTTTTTTTTCTTTTGAAAATAAGGGAGAAAATTTGGGAGAAAATGGGAGAAAAATGAGATATATACATCAAAAGACTCTTTTTTTTTTTTTGATTTTTGGACTCTAAGACACATATTCATCACATGTCGGGGTATAGGGTTTACACAATCCACTAAACCACAAAGGTCACGAATAAGGAGGGACGTGCATAAAATCCTTGATGTTGGACATTGCCCCTAGCCTTCTTGATGTTTTCTACTACAGAGGGTCTTATACGGCCAAATTGCCCCTAGAGGGAGAAATTGGAAGAAATGTATAGAAAATCATGTAGGACTTTGGTTCAAACTACTTTTTGTTTCCAAACCGACATCTCATATCAAGCAGACTTGGTCAACCATTGTTTTTAGGGGGAATTTTTCATTTCTTATTTTATTTCTGGGGTGGAGGCACGTACTTTTTGCTACCTCCTTGAGTTGGTCAGCCTTTTTCTGGGTACGTACTTTTTGCTACCCTTTTTTGACCTTCTGGCTTTTCTTTTCCCCATTGAGGCTTGATTTTGACATTTTGCCCCTTGCTTTTATTAGTTGCCCCTGTTTTATGGTGACCTTGTCCTTTTAAAAGAGAGTGGGTGGTCCCCTACTCGTAGTTTGTTCCGCTTTCGGACATGACCGAATGGGAAGAGAATAGGGAAAATACATTGACCGGATGAGACCGCCCGAGTGTACTAGTGATTTTCTAGCCAAAGGGCAATATCTCAACATCGTGTGGTGTGTGAATAAGTCCTACCTCACTAGTGACCAAGTGGAAAAGTAGAGAAAGTACCCACACCTTAACAAGTGATGAATGATGACTGACGGACTGACGACTGACTAAGGATAGAACTTCTTGAGGTAGACTGCATTCCAGGATGCGTTAACTCAACTCCCTCGGCATCCTACTAACCTATAAGCGTTCCCTGAGTAAACCTCTTTAACAACGAACGGACCTTCCAATTTTCTTGCAATTTGCTCCTGGGACCTGGTGCCTTTATGATTTTACGCTTAAGGACCATCTCACCCACTTCGAACTTTCTCTCAAGAACTCTTTTGGCATAAAAACGTGCAATTCTCTGACGATAGACTTGAGCATGGTCAGCCGCTATCATTCGTCTCTCATCTAAGAGTTCAAGTTGTGCCAATAAGGCTTCCCGACGTCGATCAGGATCAAGTTCGGAATCCAATTGAACTCTAAGTGAGGGGACGAAGATCTCGTATGGTAGTATCGCATCCGATCCGTATGTCAAAGCATAGGGGTTTGCCCCGTAGGAGTTCGGACCGAGGTGCGATAAGCCCAAAGAGCTTCAACCAAGCGATCTGGCCAGTCAGCATTGTTGTGAGACTTGCATGTTTTCTTTATGATTTTGATGAGAGTTTTATTAGTAGCTTCCGCTTGTCCGTTACCTTGTGGATAGTATGGTGATGAATGATGCAAATTGATACCATATTTACCACACATGTCGCGAAGCTCCTGTGAAGTGAACTGTGGTCCGTTGTCGGTGACGATGTCCCGAGGCACGCCAAACCTTGCAAGGATGTTGCGCTTGATGAACTTGACAACCGTTGATGCTTTGACTTCTATGAACGCTTCCGCTTCAGCCCACTTTGTGAAGTACTCTGTGGCGGTCAGAATGAAGGATTTCTTCCGGACTTCTCCGGTTCTATCCGCGAGAGGACCGACCACATCGAATGCCCACATGGCGAAAGGCCATGGAGCAATAAGGGGATGAAGAGAGGAAGAAGGAGCATGAATTTTATCACCGTGCAATTGGCATTTAGCACAGTGACGGACAAAATGGGTGCAATCTTCTTCCATGGTAGGCCAGTAATAGTGTCTTAGCAACTTCTGGGCAATTGCTCTACCATTGACATGGCCACCACATTCACTAGAGTGAGCAGCTTCAACAATGCTTTCAGATTCGATTTCATCGAGGCAACGGAGATAGACCCCACTGAGGGATTTCTTGTAGAGAACGCCACCTATAATCTTGTACCGTTCGGAGACACGGCGAATAGCCCGTCTATCGGCAGAAGTGGCGTAATCCGGGAAGGATCCATCTTTGAGGTAGTTCTCGATGTCAAAATACCAGGGATGGCCATCATCGAGGTCGATTTCAGGCTCTTTTGAGAGTGCATTGATTTGATAGGAGGGAGATTGAAGTTGGACAAACCAGGGATCAGCATGAGAAGGGATTCTTAGCCTTTGAACAGAGATGGTTTCGGAGGACCTTTCTAAAGGGATGGGAATGGAAGAGGCCAGAGAGGCGAGGGAATCTGCTAGGATGTTTTGGGCCCTAGGAGTGTGGACAAGGGTGAGCTTCCTAAACTGCCGGATTACCTTTGCTACCAATCTTGATATGGTTTCAACTTGGGGTCCCGGGTTTGGTACTTGCTGAGAGATTGCCGGAGTATCAACTGCGAATCTCCAATAATCCTTAATTCCTTGACTCCGAGCAACAACGCCATCTTCAACCCAACTAGGAGAGCCTCATACTCGGCCACATTGTTCGTGGCACGGAAGGTTAATTGGTAGGCGTGCGGGATGACTACCCCTTCCGGTGAGAGGAGGACTGCCCCTATTCCACTCCCTTTGGAATTTAAAGCCCCGTCGAAGTAAAGCACCCATGAAGGCTCACCATCGATGATGGCTCCTAACTCTTCATCGGGAAAGGTTTCGTCGACAGGAGAATACGAAGGTAAGGGGTGATGGGCTAGGTGCTCAGCTATGGCATGCCCCTTGATTGACTTCTGGTTGACGTAGGTGATATCAAATGATTGAGAAACTTTGCCACCGCATCAACCGCTCAGTTAGGACGGGTTCTCTAGCAAGAACCGAATTGGATCCATTCGTGCCAGAAGTTTCACTTCATGCGCCAGGAAATAGTGCTTCAACTTCTGGACCACCCAGACGACGGCTGCACATGTTCTTTCCATGGCGGTGTACCTCTTTTCAGCTTCATTGAACAATTTGGATAAGTAGTACACCGCTCTCTCCTTCTTCTCGTCGTCGTATTGGGCCAAAACTGCTCCAGTTGAATCTTCAGTAGTTGATACATAGAGCAATAAAGGCCGACCCGGGACCGGAGGAGCGAGAACAGGGGGATTGAATAGGTAACTCTTCAACTCATCAAAGGCCTTTTGACATTTATCGTTCCAATCAAATTTTGCCTCTCCTTTTAGCATCTCGTAGAAGGGCTTACAACGGATTGAATGCTGGGAAATGAATCTCCTAATGAATTGAAGTCTGCCAATCAGCCCTCTAACTTCTCTGATGCCTTAGGAGGAGGCATTTCGATTATTGCTTTGGCCTTATTGGGATCAATCTCAATCCCCCTTTTGCTAACTATGAACCCAAGCAATTTCCCCGAAGAGACTCCAAAGACACACTTCTTGGGGTTCATTTTAAGCTTATGCTCTCTAGACCGTTGGAGAACCGCCCGGAGGACGTCAGCATGGCCATGTCGAGTCTTTGATTTTACCAAGACATCGTCCACATAGACCTCCATGTGCACATGCATCATGTCATGAAAAATTGCCATCATTGCCCTTTGATATGTTGCTCCTGCGTTCTTCAATCCGAAGGGCATGACGACATAACAGTAAGTCCCCCAGGGTGTTGTGAAAGAGGTTTTCTCCTGGTCTTCCTCCGCCAGACGGATCTGGTTGTACCCCGAGAAACCATCCATGAAAGATAACATTTCAAACCCGGCAGTGTTGTCCACTAGGACATCTATGTGTGGGAGAGGGAAATCGTCCTTTGGGCAAGCACGATTAAGGTCTCGGAAATCTATACAGATCCTAACCTTACCGTCCTTCTTCATTACGGGGACGATATTAGCTACCCAATGTGGATATAGCACAACCCTGATGAATTTGGCTTTATGCAATTTGTCAATCTCCTCTTTGATCTTGAGTGCTAGCTTGGGATGTAGCCTCCTTAGCTTTTGTTTGACGGCGGTTGCATCGGCTTTTAGGACTAACGGTGTTCGACCAAAGAGGTGTCGAGTCCCGGCATGTCCTCGTAGGACCAAGCAAAACCGTCGGAGAATTCTTTAAGGATAGCTACCAACGCATGCTCTTCTTCTTCACTCAAGTTGGCACTGACTAACACTGTCTTCGGGGATTCTTTGGTGCCAAGATTGACTTCTTTAGTAGGTTCGTCTGCAGCCGTGGTGGGCTCGTCGAACTCTTGTGCCATCCACATAGGAGCTCACTGGGTCTTCCTCTTCTTCTGACCCAGATTCTCCTAACCCATCTTTCTCACTGAAATCTAGCAGATAGACTCCTAGACCGTCATCTACAGAATCACCTTCTTCAAAGTCTGTCTCCACGAGGGCAGGTTCCTCAAGAAATTCCGGGACTTGACTCAATTTGGCACACCTCTCGGCCAAGGCCATGACATACCGGGCAGGAACTTGCCTACCTTTTTCTTTGCGAATGCATGGTTGAGAGGGACCAGACTCTCCTAATCCTGACTCTAGACTGGACTCTAAGCCTGACTCTAAACCCAAATCTAAACTAGGATCTAGACTGCTATGTACAGGACAACTATGTACATGGGAAGGGGTCCCAGAGGAGTGAAAATCTAATGGGGAGAGCGTCGGCCCTTGGCCGAGCGGAAGAGATTCCAAAGAGGAAGGGTGCTCAATGGAGATCTCGCATTTCCAACTTTGATAATTGGCATTTTTTTTTGGGAATCAAGGCCAAGAACCATGAGTTGCTGACTCAAGGTGGCCTCGATTGGATGGATGAGAGATAGAGATGGAGATGGGAGAGGAGTAGATGCGGATGGAAGATTGGAAGCAGAAGGAGATGAGGGTAGAGGATGGGGAGAAGGGGAAATCGAGCCAAAGAGGAGAGGAGGCCAAATTGTCAGAAATTCCTCTATTTGGCATCCTCTTCCTCTTCTTCTTCCTCACTCTCAGAGCAAGGAATTTCTTCAATTACAGGTTCCCGGGTCCCAGCTGGGTGGCCCTGGACAAAATGTTCCTTAGGTCCAGTAAGGGGTTGGTAAGGTATGAATGGATCGGATGGACGGGGTCTGGTGGAAGCCTAGACCAGCCTTGGGTAACAACCTCCTGATTGCCTGAACGCTCTGGATCTCTCCTTTTTCATCCGTACCCAACCCGCGGCCATGAACGTAGCCAATGTTCGCCATTACTTCCCAACCTTTTCCCGGGAGACATGGAACATGAGGTTCTACAATAGACCGGGGAGATTGGCTAAGTTCAGAGGGTGTGGGGAAGTCAAAGAGAGACATGACCGGCTTCTTCCCCTTATCGGAACGAAGAGATGGGGCATCTGCTCGGTAGTGACAGCATTAAGGGTCTCCAGGATTGGAATGCTCTTGATCTTAACGACCCGCCCATTGAAGGGAATTTGAAGCACTGGTGGGCGGTGGAAGGGACCCCTAAAGTTTGCTCTAGCCACGGTCGACCGAGGATGGCCTTGTAGGTCGGGTCGACGTCGAGAACTAAGAATTCAGTGGTCATAGTAACCGGTCCTACTCCCAGCTTAAGAGCAATTTTGCCTTTGGCAACTCTTTTGGAATTGTCATAGGCGGCGATAGTGGAGCAACTCTTCTCCAGATTATTTTCCCCTAGACCCAATTGCTTAAGGGTCTTCATCGGACAGACATTGATTGATACCCCGGTGTCGATTAGAGTGGAGTCCACTGAAACCCCGTTGAGGTTAATAGTGAGACAGAGAGGAAGCGAACGACATTCGGGGGTGGCAAGATCTTTGTCCGAGAAGGAGATCGAAGGTCCTTGAGTGAGGGAAAGGATGGCATTGGTGACCCCACTAGGAGGGAGGTCATCGTTAACCATGATTTTCTGAAGAAATTGGAAGAGAGTGGATTGATGTGACGGCGACCTCCGAATCAATTCTAAAATAGACACCCTTGCGGGCGTCTTATCAAGATGTTGGAGAATATCATATTCGGTGCCAGCCGGGGGCGGAGGAACATTATCCTCCTCATCCTGGGAGGGCCGCGGAGGTAGAGGAACGATCCGGTTCCGAAGTGTGACATGGACGGCCTCCTGAGACTGAGGGCGGATAAGCTGAAGGGGTCTAGTAGATGACTCAGAGGCAGAGGGGGTGAGGATGGTAGTGTAAGCATCTTGAGGGGGGCGGATCAGCACTAAGGGTTCTCCTCAAGGATGGCATCTACCGAGATGGAGGCTCCTGAGATTCTACAGTAGGACATGGATACCACTCCTCAAAACCTTCTACTCCCCATTGTTGCTCTCTCCTCACGACCCGGGGTCCTAAATGTATCATGGTGTGGACATTCTCTTGGGCCTTGGAGGAGGAGGGATTGTTACTTTGGTGGTTGGGGAGAGGGTTGCTAAAGATGCCGAGGTCCTTTTTGGTGTACCTAGACTTGGCTATGGCCACCTTGACATCCTCCCAGTTGATTCTACCCTGGTCATTCATATCATAGACCCAGTCACGAAAGGTAAAGCAATTGGTGAAAAATGACCATGGGCTCTATGGTATGGACAATATTTGGAGGTGTCAATCCTCGGGTTGTTATTCTCCCTTTGTGGGGGGAGTTGGATGGCATCACATGACATGAGGGCGAAGAACACGTCCTCAAGAGTCTCCGGGAGGGGAGGATAGTGCGACCTTTTGGGGCCAGGTCGGGTGTAGCCGGAAGAAGGGGGAGGAACAGCAGAGTAAGGCTTGGAAGGATGTGACAGGAATTGGTGAGGATTAGAGGGAGGATTGGACGGAGGGATAGAGGATTTGTTGGGAGGCCTCAAAGGCTGGCTGCAAGCATTTACAGACTCATTGACGGTCACCCCCTCGGTGGTAGGTGCCACGGGAGCCTTGCGTGCTTTTGGCTTTCCTTCAAAGAAGTGTGGGAGAGAGGAGTCAATGATTTGATTTTCAACTACCCTAGCTCTGTTATAAAGATGTGAGAAGGAGTGGAACTCACTTAGCATTAAGACAGAACGGAGCACAGGGGTAGTGTTAGTAACCAAGAGGGTTATGGCTTGAGATTTCGGGATAGGAATGTCGGCTCTTGAAGCCATGGATCTCCATCGGTTGGCATAAGTTACAAAGTCTTCATTCGATTTCATCTTTTCTGCCATCAAGTCGGAAAGTGTGGGGACTTGAGTGGCCATGTATGAAAAGTGCGAGATGAATCGCTTGGAGACTATGTCAAAATTAACAAGGTCAGATGCGGGTAGAGAGGTAAACCACCTCAAAGCTTCCCCTTCCAATGACTGTTGGAAAAGGTGAACTAAGAGGACCCGATCATATAACCACCGATGGGAATCCATGGTGAAGCCGGCGAGATGAAATTGGGGGTCGGAGGTCCCATCATACTTGCGGTATTTTGGGGCCTTGAAATCGGGAGGAAAGTAAGGTTGGGGAGCTTGCAGTAGTTTAGTAGCGAATGAGGTTTAGAGTGGGATAAGGAATCCGCTACAAGCTTCCTAACGAGACCTTCAACCTCTGAAAGGGGAACAGATTTAGATTGAATGGGGGGTGCGACTTGGATAGGTGGCAAATAGGCGGAAGGAGGAGTGGGAATTGGAGTATGCAAAGGAGCGGGAGTGACAAGAGGAATGAGAGCAGAGACAGGAACTCGGGATGGGGTGGCTGGTTTAGGAGTGGGCCTAGATGTGGAGGCATTGAATGGGGATAAAGATGGAGTGGAAGGGGAGGTAGCTGCCCGGACAGTATGCTTTGAAAGCATAGAAATGATATCCTCGGGCGAGTACCGGGACATGAGTTTAGCAAACTCGGGTCTTCTTGACTGTCTTGATCATGAGTGGGATTGACCCTTAAACTCACTTCTTCATTATCAGCCTGAGAGGATGATTGGACTGACTCCTCAGGCTGGACATTGGTGTTAATCATACCGACCATTTCATTGATATTATCATCATATTCAAAAGCCGGTTTATTAGCCATGTCAACAGGATCCAACCAAGTGTCCATTAGCACACAACCTATGGATTTTAAAGTGGTCAAAGTTGATTAACTTTACTGTTTAGACAGAAATGTGGGTTTCTACCAAACAATGTTAGCAATCAACGTCCCAAAAATTTTAAAAATTACCAAAGTTGTGTGTTGAGTTAAGTTGATTGGTAAGACCGTCCTCTCAAAGTTCACTCGAATCCCGGTAAGTAGGTGACTAGACAAGGTAGGTAAAGGTCCTCCTGCCCCATACCGTGAGGGAATCCACGGAATTTAGGGACTTATAGAGTTTTCTTCGGAGCCAACCCGATTTACCCGAGCGGGAATCCCCGAGTAAAAGGTTGTGAACCGAAGAAGGGTGATCCTAGAAATGTGAGGGGAAGCTAGAAAAGAGGAGAAGAAGACCCCCCTGGAGACTGAGGACTGTTAATGACAAACAGTAAGCAAACAACAAATAAAAACAAGGCAAAACAAACAGAAAATAGAGAAAAAACAGGTTTCTGTAACACTAAACGGCAAGCACGTTGACGCCAAGTTTATCAGATATCTGTAGAAGGCATGATCGACTGACGCTAACATACAGTAAACGGCACCCTAGATGGACGCTAAGAAGTGTTCAACGGCAGGAAGACTGGACGTTTACCTGGGTAGGCGGCAAGATCGCTTGCCGTTTACCTGGATGCACTCAGACCGTAGTAGCACTGTTGTCCCACCGTGATCGCCAGAAAAGAGACTGTGGACGTCTCGTTCCGCCTCCGTCTTCGAATGCCGACTGATGTGACCTTCTCCGACGGTGGTTCACGGACGTGCCGCTCCTTCGTTGGTGATGAATGACGGACCGGTTGACCTCGTTGACTCCTCGTTTGACCAGGTTGACCGAAGGAAAACAAGGAGAACCGGAAGGGGATGGGAGATTTCAATGATCGCCAGAGCCTTACCTGTGCCCAAGGAGTTGTGTGATCACGCCGGAGTAGTAGCCTCGCGTCGCGGGTGATGGTGAAGCTCCAACTTCTCCTCCTTCAGCCGGCCAAAGGAAGAGAGCTCCACGGTCCTCTTCAGATCGTTCCTGCCACAGAACAAGACTCTATTAGACTTAAAATAGTGCAGCAAATATTCGAAATGAAAGGTGGAGGGCCCAAAAGGAGAGTCCCGTACCGGTTGCGGACTTGAGAAGAGGGGTGGCCAAGTGTTATGACCACCCTTCTTCCCTCCGTTTTTGGTTGGGAAACCCCTTTTTAGGTGTATAGGAAGGTGACCTACGTGCCTAGAGTGTGTGGGAAAGAGTGTGTGACATGCAAGTATCTAAGAGAGAAATAGAGAAGGGGAGGAAGAGGGGGAGGTGATCCTCGTTGTTGTTGTTGCAAGCTCCTTCCAAAGGCTCCTTCAGCTCCTTAGAAGCCTCCTTGGACGTCCCACAGGTTGAGAAGAAGAAGAGGAAGACTTGGTGAAGCTTGAGTGTGACTTTCTCTCTCCTCTCTCAAAGTTTGAGCATATGGACGTCCAACCTCTCCCCCCTTGTTCAGAGGGACCAAGGGGGAGTTATATAGACAGTGAGCTCGGGGTTGAGAGCATTGGATGCTCAAGTGTGAAGAAACACACTTGCACATGTGGCAATTCATGTGTTTAAGCTCCAACCAATAGGGAGAGGCCAAATGGGATTTTTACTGGGTCAAGGGACTGCCAAGGTGGCCCATATACCCGTTGGGAACGGCTATGTGCGTTGCATGGCCGAGACAAGGGCGCTAGTGGGCTGGAATCTCGGGTTAGTTGCGCAGACCAGGTAAACGCTCTTGACGTCCAGGGATCAGGCCGCCAACCTCATGCAGACGTCCATCGAGGTGGACGCCAACATGGGTCAAAGTCCAGGGGCATTGCCGCCAACCTGTAGTCGGCGGCAGTCGATGCTGCCGTCTACATGGGATCCGAGGCTGGTCAACACATGGTCAAACGAGGCTTAATGGGCCAAATAGCCTTGCGGGAAATGGGCCAAATCTCGCGTCTACAACTAGCAGGGATATACAAATCATCAGAGATAGAATTAAAATAGCTCAGTCCATGCAGAAGAGCTACGCTGACAAAAGAAGAAGGGATCTAGAGTTTCAAACTGGAGATCATGTGCTGCTTAAGGTACCCCCGACTAGAGGATTTCAAAGGTTTGGGATGAAAGGTAAGTTATGGCCGAGATTCATAGGTCCATTTGAAGTACTGGAAAGAGTTGGCGAGGTGGCGTATCGACTAGCACTACCTCCTAAATTTTCCACCGTACACAATGTTTTCCACGTGTCAATGCTGAGGAAGTATATGTACAACCCATCACACGTAATAAGCTATGATGATATCATTCTAAATAAAGATATGACCTATGAAGAGAAGCCAGTGAGAATCTTGGAGAAGAAGATACAACAGCTTCGGAACCGACCCATATCTGTGGTCAAGATACTCTGGAGAAATCATGAAGTTGAAGAAGCCACGTGGGAACCTGAGGCAACAATGCGACGAAATTACCCGGAGCGATTCAGTAAGTTATTCTTCCTCTTACGATCATATGAATTTGGGGACCAATTTCTTTTTAAGAGGGGAGGATGTAGCAACTCTAAATTTTTAAATATCAATCAATGTTATTAATTAAGAAAATAGAATTTAATTGAATAAATATGATAAGTAGATTTAAATTAGAATAAAGAGGGAAATAATTGAATAAAAGGGAATTAAATTAAAACCCATTAACTAAATTAGTAGATGAGTTATATTAATGGTCCACAAAAAAAGTATGGGCCAAAAAGCCAAGAGCCCATCTTTGGATGGGAGGTAATTAAGCTAAATTACACTTTAAATAATAATAATTAGAAAATGGTTAAGATAACTACTAATTAACCCATAATTATCCTAAAAAGGAGTCCTCATCCCATCCTAACCCATTACCCACGAAATTAGACGTCTCATCTATCCTATTAGGTGGATAAAAGCAAGAAACATGGGGAGATAAACATGGAAATTCATAGCTAAGAGGAGGAGGAGTTGGAAGAGAGAGGGACTCTTAAACAACCTAATAGACCTCTAATTCGTGTCTACCAAGCCTCATTTCGTTGCTGGAGCTCTGGAGAACGAGCAAGGAGGCTGAGGACGAGGAGAGCAAGGAGGAAAGGCTTGGAGGAGAAGGGATTTCATCTTCTACTTCGTCCAAAACCCTGTGTTTTCATTACCGCATGAAAAGATAGGCAATCTCTTAAGCTTAACCTAATTAAACTCGAGCCTAAGTAGACTTGATCCCCTCTATCAAGCCCTATGATTGCCTTAATTTTTGTTGCTCCATGAGAGAGTATTAAATACTCTAATCTCTATCATCATCATGTACTCGAACCATCTTGTTTGACTTCAATCCATGTATATACTCTATTACATGCCTTGCAAATTTTATCATAAATACTGCATGATGTTAGCCTTCGAATGATCCTATTTCCCCCAATTTTCATCATGCGTCCTATGCGAATTAAATCATTTTCCATGATAGTGCATGTTTTAGGTCACCGACATGTAACCTGATTAAAGCATACCCAATACTTGTTTATTTTCTAATTCCTCGTGCATGTTGATACATCTACATGTCTAATTTCATTCAAAACTTGTTTCATGATTTTTGGATGTTCCTACGATTTTATACGGAATTTTAAATGACCTTGTATCATGCATGGAAGGATGACCCAACCTGAAAAGGGCCGTTTTCCCCTTTTTTGGGTCGGGCCGCCCTTCTAAAATCGCGACGGCCCGACCCATCGCAATCTTAGAGGGTCGCGATGGCCTGCGCCGTCGTAGTTTCCTCCGGCTCACACCAGCCTGGCCCGGTTCAACAGATGGACCGGATCACCCGTCTCGACATGAAACGCGACAGGGACCCCCGTCGCGATTTCAAACTGTCACCAGAAACTCTTTTTGCTTATATACCCCTGCTATTTACACCATTTGACCCTTGTTTAAACTTAACTAAGCACTGTTATGCATAGTAATGATCTGAATATTTATATTTTGTAATAATTACATAAATTCCATTAAATAAAAGCCATGTGCACAAATTTTCATGCTCTCATGATTTAATTACACTTGCACACACTTAACATAAATGTTTGCCATTAGACCTTATTAAATTACTCAATAATATATCCAGTATTAAGTATAATTATTCACTAATTTCCCAATTATTTAAATGATACTTATCTTCATTTTATTCGCGTGAATTGTACACTATTATCGCATCCCTCTGCCATCGAGCACTTGAGGCAAGACGGACAACATTTCGTTACACACTTTTTCTTGGCATGGACCACCTCTCTGTTGGGAATACTCCTGACCGGACCAGGGACCCTTGTCAAGGTCTCTGTAAGTCTCCTTGGCTTTGGCGGATGTCCATTGCCGACGAGCTACTTGTACCCTTGAAACCCGTTACACACCTTAGGGATCGGCACGATCCAAACGGCCTTAGTGTGTTTCCTCTTATCTTGGGATCACGCCGGACCATCTGGTTATAGTGTTCATAGCACGGCTAGGGCGGTTGTGACTTCTACCAGACTGCCGACACACGACTGAGTGCTGGCAACTGTGATTGTCATCTGTTTATCGTCGTTTTACGATTACGTCCCTGTTCTCGTCTACTATTTCTATCCTCTCATATGTTCACTTTCTCTCTACACTCTCGTCTATTCGTCTATTACTCTCATCTATTTTTGGTACTCTATTTGGCCATCCATATGATTGTCTATGATAAAGAACATAACTTATGCCGTGCAATAGGGTCCGATCTGGTCCTGGGAGGAGGCCCCGAAAAGTGCCATTTGCCCATGGGAGTTAAAATGATCAGGATGTTGGCATACATCCAGTGTCATTATACTATCAAGATTTAATCTATGACAATCAATTCAAGTTCTATCATTACAAGTGTTATCGTTAGTAGTGCACTGTTGTGCAAATTACCTGCTATATCGTTACATGGCCAATCTATCATCATCATTGTTGTGCTATTTTCCGTGTACAAGTGCTATCGTTCTCTTGTTGTCATTACTTTGCTCTACATGACTATTCTCTCTAGTATCCTACCTTTTAAGACATTAATCATTTAAAGAATTCTTGTCTATATGAGATATTAAGTCCTACTGGGCGATTATCGCTCATCCTGTGCTATTTGTTATATGTGTTTCAGGTGAGTCTGATGGAGATTACCACATTCACGAGGAAGGAAATGAGGAGGATGCTCAGGAGTGACCCGTTTCGACAACCACTGCTTATTAGTTAGTTAGTTAGTCGTCAATTAGTCAATATGTAATAGTTTAGATTTGAATAAAGTACTCTGGGCCCTAGTTTTGGCTCTGATTAGTGAATGTAATAGTTAGTTGATGAATTATTAATGAAGTTGGATTTTATTTGGCGTTATTCCAATTGTGCAATGGTGAATATTTATTTATCGCTCTGTACTATTTAATTAACTGTAATTCCGCTCCGATATTCTGCGTCGAGACATTACAAAGATCATATTTGAAAGAAAAGGAATGAAAGAAAATAAAAGCATACAGAAATTCTCAAATTATTCCATTTGTGTACAAAAGAAGAATATTTCATTACTGGGAAGAAACTTAAGAAAGACATCAAAATTGAAGTTATTAAAGATTGGACACAGCAACACATTTAAAGAATCTACATTTAATACAAAAAAGATGCAAATAAAAGTGAAACAAATAATCTAACATCCTCATTAAGTGTAAAAGTGGTCCCCACACTAGAATAGAGTTAAGTAAAATTTATTTAGACCAAGAAAGTACAATTGAAAATAACATGTAAGTGACAAGACATTAAAATTGCAGAACTGAACAAAGAAGTTTTGTAACAAATGAAAATCTAAACTATTAAATCTAGGAGAGACGCTGATAATTTGGCACTAATGCAACTAACAACAGAATCCATTCATCATTCAAAAACATCTAGAAAACATATATGCCTATTTGTTCCCCTTACTGGTCATTTGATCTACAACAAAGGATCATACGAACAAAAATGGCATGAAAAAAACTCATTATTTATGTATGGATAAAGGCTAAAGCTCCCATCTAAATGAAAAAAACTTACTTGTCGTTACCCTTGGTGTCGGAACAGACAGTTGGTTCACCTGGTTGCACCCCTGTTTGCCCCTAGCTCATCATTGATAGCCCCAGAGGATGCCCTTCTTATCTATTGTTTGGTGTGGAGGAGGAGAAGAATGGTCCTACGGTGACCTACGACAGGAAGAAGAATGGTCCTACGGGTGACCTCACCGAGTCTAATCTTTCGTAGGTTGTACTCTAAGGCAATGGCACTGATAGGGTTTGCGGAAGGAAATGGTCGTGAAGGAAGAGAGAGGAGTCATAGAGAGAGAGAGAGAGGAAGAATAGAGTGAGTGTGTTGTAATCTGGGGGCATGGCAATGACGCGAAGGGTATAACTAAAAGCCATTTTAAATGCCATCATACGTAGCAGACGAATGCCCATGCACGTTTTTTATGAAATTCTATTAGAAATCCGTAGAAATAGGGACAGATTTTTTGACTGAAATATTTCGTTGGAAACACTATTTGTTCGACATATTAAACTATTTGTTTCAGAAAATACACCATTTTTTCCAATTGGTTTCCAAATTACTTCCAGCTGAAATCCATCGTAAATAGGGACAGATTTTCATATGGAAATGTTCCATCGGAAAATATTTAATATGCCATCATACCACCGAGTACATAATGCCGCTCCAACAAATATAATTTTTGACAAAACATTTTGGTCAGAAAATACCTTCAGGAATGCTATATATTTGTTCCACAAAGTACACCATTTGTTTATATGTGTACTTTTCGACGCAAGTTCAGTCTAAAATTCATCGAAAAAAGGGAAAAATTTCTAATGGAATGTTTTTGTCAAAACTGCCATTTAGATTTTCGACGCAAGTATTTTTGTCCAAATGCTATCGTAAGATGGATTTTTGGACAGATATCGATTCCGTAGGACATTCTTTGACATTAATGCATCATAATGCCTCATATGAAATGCTACTTCAATTAATATACTTTCTAACAAAATAACTTTGGTTAGAAAAAACCATCCAAAACTATATTTGTTCCACTTATTATGCTATTTGTTCTGCCAGAGACGACATTTGTTCCATTCATAAGTTATTTCTCCCAGTAGCATTCCGACACTTATTCCGTCTAACATCAGTTGGAAACAAATCTTTTATTTCACAAAACACACCATTTGTTCCTCTTCGAACGCTACTTGCTCCAATGGCATGAAGGGACGATTTTTAGACATATAGTTTCTCCATCAATTTTTTTTAACATTACTTTAATTAACATTAGTGCAAATTAATAATTTTTTCGATGACATTATCAATTAGAAACTCGTTGAAAATGATAACATATTTTCTGACGGAATTCCTTCTGTTAAATTTTTTTTCTTCTCCATCGAAAAGCCTTTAACATAAATTATGCCAATTAATAACTTTTTCGATGATATTTTTCTGTCTAAAATTGTTTGAAATAGTCATGGATTTTTTGACATATATTCTTTTTGTCGAAGAAATTTTAACATTATTCTAAATAAAATTATACTAATTAATGATTTTTTCGATGAAACACCTACTGCCCTTAGCTATGGAGACCCAGAGAGGGGGGGGGGGTGCCGTGAATAGGTCTAAAATGTGATACGTACATAGTTAATTATTTGTTAACTATAATGTCATGGTCATGTAGATTCAAGTTTAGTGGTTTTAATGTGATGTTTAGGCTAACGTCTGGCCATTGAGCCATGGTTTGGGCTTTAGTGTGTTGTGTGGGTGTTTTGGACCGGAGGTTTGGGTCCACGCAGCCCACTGGTTCTCTGTTTGAGAATGCAACGGGGGTGGGTGACCCATTCTAAATGCGACCTTCCCCTCCGTCGCGATCTCATTGCTGTCTATTATGGGTTTTTTTTTGCTTGTACAACGTGTGGTGCACGTAAGGCTACCGCATAGCATCACATTTATAAACGTGATGGCCTCCCCGAACATGTTTTGGATTCCGAAGTGTTTATCTTATGTTTGTTATCCAAACAGAGTAGGGAGCTCTATTCGGCCGAGGGAAGCTTTGTTGGAGGAGTACTTGGCAATTTTGGCTCGGGAGCTTCGGATTTGGTGGGGCTTCCACGTGAGGAGGGCGTCTGGAGCTTGTAAATGCGACCAAGCAGCCTTCTTCAGATTGGTAGGGAGATTCTTTCATTTCTTGGCATTGTTTAAATGGTTTAAAAGCATGAAAAGCATAGTATGGTGTGTGCATGAGATTTTTAGTTGAGTTAGTCGAATTGTAGAGGTTTGAATTGAATGGAAATGAGGTTTTATTGAGATTTATGGTTGAGAAATGAAGGTTTGGCGTTTTGTCTGAGAACGCGACAGGTCGGGGGGATGTGTTCAGAATGCGGCCTCCTACCCCTGACGCGTTCAATATCAGGCCGTCACGTTCTGAATGCAGCTTAGCAAGCCATCGCGTTCTTAGTGCGACCATCGACTCCATTGCATTTTGCTTCTTGAAGTGTATAGTGATGTCCTAAGCAATGTGGTCCTGTGGGGGCCTGATTTCAGTATTCTCTTGCTAGTTTAATGTGTTTAAGCAATATAAATGTTATTTATTTATGAATTCATGAAAATTGAACAGTTTGTTGATAATGAAAGCTATTGTGTATTATGAAGGTTATTTCCATGTAAGTTATGAGAATGTGGATTATAAATGAAATGTTTAAAGATTGTGAGCATGTGATTTAAAGATGTGATTCAGTAACCGGTGATGATTAGTTGTGACTTGTTGTGGTTTGCCGAGTTCAGTGGTCCGACGCTTAATCCAGAATACCTTTTCAGTCAGGTATCCCACGTTCTCTATGAGCCAGACATGTTGTGCTCGGGGTTTGTCCTAGTATTGTGTTCCATAGAGGTTTGTGTCGTCTTCTTAGACACCCTCACTTGTTTGTTGAGTAGCCCATCTGACAATGAATTGTGTTGTGGTTGACTTTCTGTTCGGTCACTTGTAATGTGCTCATAGTTGAGGGACAAACACCAGTAGACGTACTGGTCTCCAACTAGTCTTGTGTTTCCACAACCTCACTCTAAGGCACCAGAATCCTTAGAGGTGTGTCAGACGTGGGTTTCTAGCTTGTTATCTGCAGGTGGTATTGGTTGGTCTCCATAGTTGTTTGTACTTATAGAGGTGGAGCCGCAGTTGGACCTTTCGTCCGTGACTGTGAGGCTGAGAGATGTTTTCCTATGTTGGCTTGTCTGGGTCGAATACTGGCATCATGAACTAGTAGTCGTGACCAAATGTTAGCGTCTCTCCTCCGACTCTGCTTGTTGATTTACTTCATAGTGTGTGAAGTAGAATCTCGATAAGGTACCATTCGTTTGTACAGTTGGCGAGTGTTTCCTTAATTTCCTTTCAGTAGCTGACTCCCAGTGCTTGTCTGGCTTAAGTAGCTCTTAAATGATGGTTTATAGTGGAATATATTGTTATTTCTATTAATTATGGTTACCAAGAGTAGTTTGCTGCTTAGTTGTGAGTATTGTAGTTATAACGACCCGACCTCCGGGACGCTCGCCAGGGGTCCCGAGGATCGTGCCGCCACCCACGGATCCAAAGATCCAGAAGGGTTAGAAGAAATAGTCTAGTGAGATATGTACTGAATTTAATAACTATAACATATGTACAATATACAAAATATTTGTACAACGGGTCCCAAGTAAAAGCACAGGTGCAGTCCTTAAGGGGTATACCTCGAGGACTTGCAAAGCACAACTCTCAGCTCACTCGGCTACAAGAGCTCACAACGCTCGCTCTCACTGCTACTGACAACACACGGCGCCACAGCCGCCTCTGCAACCCGTCCGACACCGAGCTCCCGCGACGACGAGCCCCTAGATGAAGGAAGTAGGGGGTGAGCCTCGCGAACAAGGCCTAGTAGGGATTACTAGTCCCTCACCGGCCAGAGCAGCAGGAACTCCGAAAACAAAAAACTACCCTAGCAAGTTGTAAAGCGAGGAACACCTACAATAGGGTACTACTAAGCAGCGGAAGAGAATAGTGTAACGTCACGACCACCAACTGAGGTCGGGCCATACACACGACTCCCGCAGAAACCAACAGAGTCGAGCACAGAGCGGAAGCAACCCTCACACACCTTCCGAGACCACGAAACCAAGTGAGAACGACGTCTCACCTCAAGCATGGCCACCTTAGACCTCCAAACGGTCGAGGGCTCACAAGCAGAACCACCCGGACCTTGGACATACAACCAGGTCGGGAAACCACATACGCTGGTGCCACCACAGACTGGCACCCAAGGACGGGACCAGGGAACTGAGAGAACACCGAAGCAGAAACCACCAGAAGCAGGGGTCCGCACAAGGCCGGACCAACGACGCCCACGGAAACTAGGCACAGCCAGGCTATAACCGTCGTGCAAACTGTGGCAACGGATAACACCTAGAAACGTCGTGAGGAAATGCCGTCACAACAACACAACCAAGCCACCACCGCTAGCAGCCAAGAGGGGGACCCGTAGTCCACACGCTCTGCTCGCTAGCCTAGCTCCTGCCTCTGCCCCCGCGAAAGGGTGAGACAGAGTCGCCACAGAAACACACCATGCATGCAACACCGCATCCTGGCCAAGCTGCGGCCTCACGCCTGACCTCCCTACGCGGCTTCGGAACCAATGTAGAGCGAGGCAGTGAGACAAAAGACTGGCTAGCCAGCACCGGGTAGAACTCTGACCGTCCTCGGTGTCCCAGGCCTAGCCAAGAGAGCTCTACAAATGACTCAGCGCTACTGTCCAAACCACCATTTTCCCCTCAACTCTAGAGTCCGCCTCACTCGGCTGTCGACTTGAGTACACTCGTCGCCCCGATACCTTCCTCGAAGGCGCCTGAGGATGGAGGTCCCAGGTAACGGTAACAACCTCTCAGATCAGAGACAAGCCCTCAGGTGCCGAGCACTGGTGAACAGGCGGGGCAGCACAACAAAACCATGCCGAACTGCTGGTTTGTAACACATGACAAGCCCAGCAAGCGAGAGGCACGCACAGACCCTCAAGAGGGCCGTCGGCCAACCAAACACGTACGAAAAAGCAAGAACCTCGGAACACCACCTGCCAGCACAGGAACCCGTCACTCCGCTAATAATCGATTGACTGTCGGTCAATCGATTATTAGACAGATGCGACCCTCCTGGAACCATTTCCAGGACATGGCCACGAAGGTGTCACCTTCAGTCACTGAATGTAGGGAGGTAACCTGCCGCGTTCCCTACCAGAAGGTCCTAAGGGCAAAGCCTGCCCTGGGGCACATGCCGACACACAACTGGGCCCACGGAGGCACCTAAGGCAACACAGGTACTGTCGCGACCCCCAAGGCCGTCACGACACCATCACGACGGGGAAGGGCACCGCGATAGCCCTATCACAACCGGGCGAAGCGCCGCGACAGCAAACCCTGTCGCGACCAAGAAACGTGTCGCGACAGCGCCCTTATCCCGACCGCCAACCGCGCAGCGATAAGGTCGTGCCCGACAGGGCTGACGCCTCTTCTGATGTCGCGGTGCACCGAGCCATCGCGACATCACATCAGCAGAGAGCAGACCGACGGGATCCTTGATCCTGGGGCTGCCCACGAGCTACAAACATTCCACAGGGGGAGGGGAGCATGGGGAAAGCAGTAAATACTATCTATAAACCCCGAGGGGCTCCCAATCCACTCGGATCGAGAAGGGTTCAAGCAATCCCTACCTTTCACGAAGAACCGAACCCCAAAGAGGGCCTTCACGACAGCACGACACCTCCTCCTGGCTCCATGACGCCACTCCGCCGCTCTGCACGAGCCCGCCGGCGCCACCATGCCCCGATCGCCGGAGGGAAACCTCCCCATCGCCGGAGAGAAGGGGAAAGGGAAGAAGAGAGAGAAGGGGAAAGGGGCGCCGGCCAAGGCTTTTAGCCTTTGGCCCCCGAGACACGACGGACCGCCCCGTCGTGTTAAGCACCTTAATGCAACGGGTCAACAGACCGCGACAAGAACACGTTCCCCACGGATGCCCGACAACGTGACAGGCATACTGACACACCTGCCACTCTAACAGGCGTCAGACGACAGCACAGTGGAACACGACAACACTATCATGACCCGTTGACTGGTCGCGACAAGAACGCGATAGGCAAGCCGGGCGCGATAGCAACGCGACGCACACCTACGTCGCAAGAGGATGACTGTCGCGGCGGACATCCACGACTCAACACTAACGCGTCGCCCAACCTGGACGCGTTAGTGGCCAGTCATCCAGGACACCGGACAGAAAGCCGAGAAGCCGGGTCTTACACTAGTGATTATTTGTGTTGATTAGAAAGCATGCTTAGGTTCCAACTTTCTATGAGTTTTCTTTAAAGTGTTATATGTGAATAGATTGGTGGACTTGCGGTTATTTAGTGCTTTTCTTTTGTTACACGTGGATTATATATTGTGGTTTTGAAGAGTTTCCCTGCTGAACCTATGACTTTGTGAGGTTCACACCCTTACACCCCCTTTTAGGTGAATTAGCAGGTATGGTTTCTCGGAGGTGGACTTGTACCACCAGCAGTGGTGTGAGCTCTACTCTTGTTGTACACTTTGGGTATGCCCCAAGCTCTTGTACTTTTCTTTTGGACATGTAGTAATGTGTTGGGACAATGTAATTCTACGAATGTGTATAAGATCATGTACTTTATCATGCATCTCTATACCTATGTGATTATCTTTTATATTCTTACTAGACACGTATATATGGTATCCTTTGCGAGACTATAGTCTGTTCACGGGAGGCAAATCGGGATATGGAGCCTTCTCGAGCATAAATGTTCAGAGCCACTACAGTTGGTAAATGTGAAAAGATATTAGATTACCATGTCATAAAATATGATTTAATGTCTTCCATGGGTTTTGTATGAGTTTTTATGTATATATGTTATGTTGTAATGTGTGTAATCATCATGAAACAATGAAATTAAGAAATGATTTGATTTAGCGTGATAATCAGTGGAAAAAGAATTTTTATGAGGAAAATGTGATAAAGTATAATGATATTGTTGAGTAAATTAGTAGATTTAGCCAGATCAATTGTGTAATAGTAATTGTTCAGGTATATAAAGAGGCACTTCATGTAGGTATGGCAGTATGCTGGTTTTGTTTTAGAAAGGTATTACAGATTGAGAATTATTGATTACAGATAATTGAAGATATTATAATAGAGATATTTGAGGTATTTGTATACTGTGTTAGTAAATGCAGGAAAGTGGTTTAAGTGATAAGATGGTTACAATTTTTGAAAATTTCCAATGATTGCATGGTTAGAATTAATTTCAGATAATGTGTTAATAAATAAAGAAGCAATAAGTTGTGACAGTAGATTTGAGAATGATGTTATTATTAGAATGATGTATCAGTGTCAGAAAGCTTTGTATAAGGTTAGTAAAAATGTATTTAGATATGAGTGATTTATTGGAAAGAACAGATGAATATGAATTATGAGTTAAGTTTTCTGAGAGTTTATGAGGATAGGTTATCTAGCCAGCAAGTAGCAGCTTGTGGTTATTCAGTACAGGGATTTGTTGGAGAATGCAGTATTAAAAATATGGTTAATGATGCTTAGCAGATATGTACAGTGTATGGTAATAATTGAGGAGTGATAGTGAAATATGTTTTAAGAAAATTGAAGTCAAGAATGTAAATAGAAAGATGGTACTCTTTAAATAAGATTAGATAAGGTAGGTATTATGAAAGGTGTTATGATTTCAGGAATCCGAAAGTAAAGTTTTTTAGTAAAGAGAATGAGGTAAAAAGAGGTAAGTCAGTTTAGAAGTAGATGAAGAATGTCAGTTTCAACAAATGAAGAAATAGATTGTGAAGAAATAAAAGTTTTAGTTGAGGTAATTAAAGGGATTTGACTGGAATTTATGTTGTTTGTGAGAGTATTAATGTTAGTGATTACACCACAGTAGTCGAGCTTTCAGTGGTTGAGAATGGGGCAATTGTAGCAGAGTAAGTTGAAATGTAGATACTGTAATTATTTGTGTACAGATGGAGATTTCAGATTTTGTAGAGATTATTTAGTCTTAGTAAGGGTTGAGTATCGGTTGATTAGTGTAGACCGTGAAACATCGTAAATAGAAATGAGAAAGAAATAACAGATCATTTTGTTTAAAAAATTGAATAGTTGAATTCTGGGATTGCCAGTATTTCAATCGAAGGTATTTGCAGTGGAATTAAGCAGATAAAGAGATGGTCAAAGGAATCACTTTATAGAGAAATGATTTTATTCATTTCAGTTAACCATAATTTAAAGTTTGAGTATTGTTGATTAGAAGGAAAGATGAAAATAGCAGATTATGTAATAATTGTAGATAGATAGTTATGGTAGCATCTAGTAAGAGTATTGCTATCCAGAACGAATGATTTATTTGAATAAAGGTATTTTTCAATAGACACATCTTAAGAGTTTGATTTAAGAGCAGGAATAGATCAGTTGAGAATCAGTAGTAGGTAAAAGTAATTTTATAGATATTGGGAAAGATGTTATTGATGTATCAAGACCAATATCATTCATAAGATGTATAATGGCAAGCAAGGTAATGAGTTTAATTGGGATATGGTAGTTATGGAGTAGAAAAAGTAGGCAGTGTATAGAGTTAGGAATTTTTGAAGTCAATGAACTATTAGATATAAGAAAGGTATTTTCAATCAAGTAGAAAATGGTTTTTAAGTTAATCATAAAAAAATTAGAACAATTTGGCAGAATATGTACAATGTTATCTGGGTAGTTTTGTTCCATAGTAAGGGAAGTGCAGCATTGCAGTAATATAATAAATAGCAGCATATATCAGTTCAACGCATGATTTAGGATATGAGTAATAGAGATTGAATTACAGCAGTATAGAAGGAAGAAATATTTTCAAAAATTATGGATTCAGTTTAGTTTGTTAATTAAAAAACAAATATTGTAATGAGATGCATTTGGCTAAAGGGGGATTATGATATTCAGTAAGCAGAAAAAGTAGATTTACATAAAGATTTATTTGTGATGTTCAATGAACAGAAAATCGCAAATTATGATAATAATAATATGGTAAAATTTAGAGTTTCAGTACATAACATAGATGAAATTGAGGTAAAGTGGAAGTGTTAAGAAAAGGGTTTATATATATCTTCATACGTTCTTTCAGCAGCAATTGATTGAGTGTGTATTTAAGTTTGAATCGAGTGTTTCAGATAATTAAGTAAAACAAGAATTAGACCTAGCTAGAGTAGAAGTAGTGTTGAAATGGAAAAAGCCGAAAGCAATAACATGGATTATAGATTTTCTGAGCTTTGCAAGATGTTATTGAAGAAATCAGATTTAATCAGAGTAGCGCAGTGAAATGGTGGTGGTCCCATAACCACCAAGTCCTAGGATCTCTAAGTATTGCAGCACTAGTAATTTGATTAGTCAGAAAAGGGTTTGAGGTCTTTAAAAAAATTAATTAAAGGTGGAATGTTTTTAGAAAGATCTGTGTTTAAAGCTGCACAAGTGAATGGGATGTTTGAAAGAGTATGGTTTCATATTAGTATATTAGTTATCGTTAATGTACAGAAGAGAAAAACATTTTTGAATCAGGTAATAATTGAAGAATGAGAATTGTATATAGAAGTGGCAGGTATAATTCTTTTATGATTTCTAGTAGCCAAAGAAGAGTAATTTCAGCTGAATGAATTGATAAGTGGAAGTTAACGACATTAGCAGAGCAAAGCATCAGAGATCAAGGTAATAAGTACAATCATGAAGCATTGACAACAGAGGAATATTACGAGTTTACAGTAGAAATGTACAAGTAGTTATTGATGTGAAAAACAATTTGGTATATAAATGTAATGAATCTAGATGTTGTATTTGGTCTTCTTTAAAGGAATTGTTAATCTAAGATATGTGCAGAATCAGAGTGTGGTTCAACTTAGCAGCGGCAAGTAGATAGTTAAAAGGTAAAAGTAATCAAACATAAATAAATGATCAGTTTGGAATTAGATTTAATGCGGCAGAATATTCAAGGCAATGGTTATTTTACAGAATGGCACAGAAAGGTGATGCAGACACTTGATCCTCTAAGATTGTCTCCTTCTACTCAAGGAGGAAAAACAACACCAGATATAGACCTTTGATTGGTCTTTTTTTTTTTAATCCAACAATGGTCATAGGATCAGCACCTAGCTAAGTGCACAATCTCCTAGAGGGAGATTATGTTCCCACTCTCCTGGTGCGATTATTTATGTCTGATTTATTAATAACAAAATATGAGCTGATACCCCTGAACTCAAGACATTACAGAAAAAATAAATGTCTAAATGAGGGTAAACCAGCCTAGTTGTCAACAGCAATCGCTCCTCGGGAGATCATGAACACCAACGTAGACAACACTAATCTGAGTTTTGCATGCATGAGATGCAAGAGAATCAGCCACATTGTTTCCTTCTCTAAAGATATGTAGCACCTGGACATTCTTTTCAGTAGGGAGTTTTTTGATGACCCGCCACTAGGGAATGACAACCCAGGAAGGAGGATTGGAACTACAGAAACATGTCACCATGGTAGCAGAATCAGAATAGAAAATCGACTGAAGAGACGTGATTTAAATGTGCCTCTCAAGAGGTATTATCCCCATATTTGGGGTTTTGTCCTTTAAAAGGGCCCTCTTGGGAGAAGAGGTGAGGCTCTTGCTGATAAGCACACACTTGTTCTCACTATCTTTCAATGTGGGACTAAAGATTACGTCTACACAGTCCCCCAATGAGGATAAGGGTGTGCAGGTCTCATGAAAATGAGACGCTCGGGTAGGACGCATTGTCTCTCGCTCGTTCCCACAGACGGCGCCAATGAAGAGACGTGATTTAAGTGTGCCTCCCAAGAGGTATTGTCCCTATACTTAGGGTTTTGTCCTTTAAAAGGGCTCTCTTGGGAGAAGAGGTGAGGCTCTTGCTGATAAACACACACTTGTTCTCACTATCTTTCAATGTGTGACTAAAGATTACCTCTACACTGACAATGTTAGATTTTTTTTTCCTTGGCTAGACAATGTTAGCCCATCATGAAGAGCTCTGGTTTCAGCATCAATGATGCTATTCCCCACTCCATAATATCCTGAAATTGCCTTGCCTGTCTCTGATGTAACCACCTCCGACACAGTTCCCTGGATTGCCTTTGGAAGCACCATCCACGTTGTGGGAAAGGTTTAACACTTGGCGAACCATCGTAGGTTCCCTGAGCTGAGGATAACATTCATTTTTATATTAAAAACATTTAGGACAAAGGCCCCGTTTCTGACCTCTTTACGTGCCTCTTTCCCAGCACCAAAATAATATTTCTAATCATGACTTCCTTGCTATATGCAATACCATCATATACCTTTCTACACCTTGCTTTCCAGATTTCCCATATCATCAATATATACCGGCAAGAAGCCCAACGAATTGGAAGGGAAATTGAACCGAGATAACAGACAACATGCTCCAACATTTGATAGTGATCTGATTACTTGGGTTAATCTTGTTTCATATTAGAGGGGCAATCCATCGCCACAAGTCCTTTGCCATATCACTTTCTAAGAAAAGGTGGTTAAGGTCTTCCGAATGTGGCACACAACAGCACACACACTTGGAAACTATTGGAATGCCACATTCCATAACCCTGCTAGCAACAGGTACAGCTCGGTGGTGAAGCTTCCAAAAGAACATCGATGCCTTGGGTGGGATCGTGTGCTGCCATAATTTACTCCATTCACTTCTTTTAACTCCCCTGTTCCGGGCCTTTGAGTAACTAAGCAGATTTGACAGTGAATTGTCCTGTAGCCGTTCCAGTCCACACACACACATCTCCTTCTCATCAACTAGCTGAATTTTCAGTGCATGAGAATTAATGTTAAAATGATCCAATAAAGCATGCATGTCATTGCTCAACACTTGCTGCACTGAATTCAAGGGCATGTTAGAATAATCAAAACAAAGTGTTGCAGAAGAGGTCGGTCTCCAATCCAGACATCCCGAAGGAAGTCAGTATCTCTGCCATTGCCAACTAACCACCTTGTCTGCGAGAGGACAATATCTTTAGCCTGATTGAAGATGGGTGGAGTAACTCCAGCGGGAAACGACTGTATGATGTCTGATAAATGTTTGTTAACAAATCGGGACTTAGCATATCTAGACCATAAGGAATCACCATGTAGAATATTCCAAATCTGTTTAGCAGTAAGAGAGATTTGAATAGGATTCATACTCCGAAAGCCTAAACCACCTTCCTCAAAAGGCTTTTGCAATTCCTGCCAGGATACCCAATGATGCCTCCTCAGGCCATCCTGACCTTGCCAAAAAGATATTTTTTGCACAGAGACTGTCCACCACTTTACATATCTTTTTAGGTATGTTAATCTGTGTTGGATCTTGATCGAGGTGTTTACCTCATGTGTTGCGGAATCTCGTAGGATCGGAAAGAAGTCTACAAGAGTCTTCTTCGTAATTTTTTCGCTCCAAACGTCCTCGGGATCCGACGATGATGTCCCGTGAGAGAAGTCTCATATAAGAATATGTGTGTGTGTTGAACCAGAAATAGTAACATATGCACTGGATGATCAAAATCAAAATAAATAGCCAGTAATATGGCAACAGTATTCTCACCCTACGCCCAAAACTTTGATCACAGGATGAGAGTGCGGAAAAAAAAACAAAACTGGGAATAGAAAACACAGTTACATCATGTTTCTGGGGAAAAAATGAATGGCGAGGGCTTCACCTTGTGTAGAAACTGAGAAGAGTAAGAAAAATGGAAAAGAAAAAAAAGGGGAAGGGAAACAAACTCACCTTTGCCCAGCCCTGTCACCACGGGAAGAGGAAGGAGGGTGGAAGAGGAGAGGAGGCCGCCACATCCCTCGCCTGCCCCCGCCGCCGCGGCTGGCCCCTGCTGGCCAGGCGCTGCCGCCGCCTCCCTCACTTGCCACAGCCGGTGCCGCTGCCCCCTGTTGCGGCGCCCTCCCCTCCGTCTGCCGCTGCCACCGGGCACCTCCCTCGCCGCCGCCGCTGCCGCCGGGACTCCCCTTCGCCGTCGCCGCCATGGGCACCCCGGGCCACCGCCGCCTGGCCGGTCTGCTGCTGCTCCCCCGGCCCACACCGCCGCAGCCGCTGGACCTCCCCGTCTCCGCTGCCGCTGCTGCTGTTGCTGTTTGCTGCTGCTGCTGCTATTTAGAGAGAGCAGAGGAGAAGGCCACCCCCCTGTCCTGATCGCAACAGGAAAGGGGGGAGGGCAGGCCGCTGCTCCTCCTGCTCCTGGTCGCGGCAGGAGAGGGAGAGGGAGGCCGCCGCCTCTCCTCCTCCTCTATGTTCTCCCAGCGCCAACAGGAAAGGCCGATTTCGGGAATTCGAAGTAGAAAACGAAAAAGAATTACTTTAACAGGGGGAAACATGCAAATAGCCAAATCCAAATGGCCGGGGAGCGTCCGTAATTGACCGGGACAGTGTTTTGGCAAGTATAATGTGAATGGCCGGGACGAAGTCAAATGGCCGGGACGAGACATCAAATGGCCGGGACGACGTCTTCTCCAACTCCTATAAATAGCCCTGGGGCGCCCCAGGCACAAGGAGGATTTTCTGAACTGGAAAAACCAGAGCAAGGCTCTGAGAAGACTGCAAGGCGGTCTGGAAAAAGGGTCTGCAAGGCAGCCCTAAAAAAATATCGTGCAAGGCGCGATTTTGGCTATTTTCAAGTCCGGAAAAAAGGTCCATTGGGCTTCCTTATTGGGCCTAAATTCCTTATTGGGCTTGAATTTCATATTGGGCCTGAATTCCTTATTGGGCTTGAATTTCATATTGGGCCTGAATTTCATATTGGGCTTGAATTTCATATTGGGCCTGGATTACTTATTGGGCCAGACTTGTACTTTTACACAGTTAATTGAGACATTTTGTGCTTATTGGGCTGATATTTGACAAATTATCTTGTGTGATTTATTGGGCCTAGTGGGCTATTTTTAAAATATTTAATCATGCCTTATGTGAATTATTTCATGTAATGTCACGTTTATTTAAAACGTTGCACTACGTAATTCCTTAGTCAAAATCAACCAAATTTTCGACGAACATTAACGAAATATCTTCCAAATATTATCTTTTAATTTTTAATAACGTAAAATCAACAAACAAGTTATGTTTCACATCAATTTTAATCCACCTTAAGTTAACTCACATTTAAATCGATTAAATAAATGAAAACATTAACTTAATTCATGTAATTCTAATTTAAATAAATAAATAAACGAAAATGTTTAAATAAATAAAATTAATAATTCTAAAATGCCAAAAAATGGGAAAATACATTTAAAAATCAATAAAAATGAAATAAATATCAACAAAATTCCAAAAAAAAAGATTGCATGTTGGCAACCATGTTTTCTTTCATGTGTAATTTATTTCATTCAAATGTGAGTCATGTTCTTTTTCAAAGGGTTTGTCTGATGGCTAATCAAGGGTGTTCAGCCTTTGTGCTGATGCAATTAACACTAACCAAGGTTAGTGGGGGAGGTCAAATGAACTAAACAAGACCATGTCCATGTAAATAAATAAAACCCAAATAAATCAAATCCAAAGATGAAATTTAAAAATTTTAAAATGTTAAAAAATAATTCTCACAAAGATGGCGACTCCACTAGGGACCTCCCTTCCCTTCATCTCTCCATCAGACAATACCCTAACAATAAGATGTACTCACATCATACCTTTTCTGTGCAGGTCTTGCGATGGCGGCTCTTGCTCATGCTCTGGGCGTGGTCTTCGGCCCACTTGTGGCCCAGGACCATATAAGAAATGGCTACCTCACAACACCAACCAGATTTGGAGCCTTTCCCCCAGTGGTGGAGTCTCCATACTTCTTGGGCGTGATACCGGCCGTGCTACCTGCCGCCAAGGCCCATGAAACAAACAAGTCAAAGGAAGAGCCTCAAGCTCAGGAGGCTAATTTGGTGCAGATGTTCACTATCTATGCCATCAACTTCACCAACACTCCAACCACGAAAAAGAATAGAAAGCACAAGTCTGACAAAAAGCCCACGACTCGTGGCATGTCAAGCTCTGGAAAGACTGTCCGCATTGGCGAGCTCCGGATCCGCCTGGACGGTAGTGAAACTATGATGATACCGGAACGACATGTGGCTACCATTCCAGTAAGGAACAAATTCGGCATACTACCTAAAGTGCAGCAGGACAAGCCAAGCTTTAAAGTAAAAGATATGAAGAAACAATGGAGGAAAGCTGAAACCAAGGACCACAAATTTGACAACATTGGCTTCAAGAAATACAAAGTCAATGCTGGAAATGATGAGACATATAGCCCGCCTCGTGTTAAGCAGGCGTGGGTTACCAAAGAAAAAGCTCAAGATCTCAGAAGGACAAGGGCCCTAGAGTCTCTAATAGGGCGAAAGAATGTAAGAACAATCATGAAGCAAGACCCAACAAACTGGCAAACCTTCGGGAGAAGAAAAGTCCAAGAAAGACAAAGGGAGTCTTCCCAAGAGTCTCGAACTAAAGTATGCACCCCTTCGTTACCGATTGATCTGCAAAGAGGATCTAAAAGGAAAGGGGTATATCAAGAAAGAAGACAAGCAAGCCCGGAGACAGGGCAAAATTTCAAGTCAGAAGAACACAAGAGGGATGATGATGTCCCTAGAAAATCAGTCTTCCAGCGTCTGGGTGCCGCTGTACGCCCTAGGCAGAAGAAAAGAAGAACAGTGCAAATCACTGAAGAAGGTATGCGCATATACACATGTTATGCCTCTAACATCAATCTGCCTGTAATAGCTGACCAGGCAGAAACTTCAAATATGGAGCAGCATCCCACAGTGTCTAGTCACAGAAGAGAGCAAGCCCGAGCCTGGCTTGACCGGGTAAATGTGGAAGTGGACTTACCACACCAAAATGAAGGAGACATGGGGGCTGTCGACATTGCCACCACATCAAATCACCCTCTGGATCAGGGTCGACCTGCTGGCATCCCTAATATCGGGGTACTCTCATTGCCAAATTTAGAAATGGTAATGCAAGAAAATCAAAAACTAAAGGCTATGTTGGAAAGCCTTATGCAACAATTGGAAATGGCAGCGCCACTGCCACCACTACAGCCTCCGCAACAGGCACAATAGAAATTACAACCTCAGCAACTTCAACAAGCAAGCCAACCAGCATTGCCTACAGTGACACCCCAGCCTGGGGATGTGCTACCAAGTACACCCCGTACAGAATTCATGTTTAGGCAACCAATGGAGAATCCAAATTCATGCCATGAAGAAACTCAAGAGGTGCATGTTGCAGAACAAAGGCATGATGCACCGCAACTGAATGCTACATTTGAAAGAACAATGGTCTCTCAGAGGGCCATGATTGAACAAATAATTGAAGCAAAGATAGCCGAGCAGAATGAGGGGCCTACCACCTATGACCTATATAGGGTACCATACCCTGTACACTATATCTTCAAAAAGCTCCCAACAGAACACCCAAAGGTCCCTAAATTTTCAAAATTCAATGGGGATGGGTCACCTCATGAACATATAGCTCATTACATGAGCAGCATGGCAGAACTGGCAACTGAAGAGTCATATCTTTTAAGGTACTTTTCAAACTCACTTACTGGGCCAGCTTTTCAATGGTATGCCCGGTTGAAGCCCGACTCAATAGTTGGTTGGGAAGATATGCAAAGAAAATTCTATGAGCGCTTCAGAGTGATAGAAAGAAGAGTCACTTTAGCAGAACTTATAACCTTAAAGCAAAACAAAAATGAGTCTGCTCTGGATTTCATCAAAAGATGGCGTGACATGAGCATGAAATGTGAAGAACCACCGGCATATGAAGATGCGGTGAAACTATGCCAAAGAAGTCTGAAGCCAGAAATCAAGGAAAAGCTCCTAGGGGCCAATATCCGGACATTTGAACATCTCAACAGCACAGTGGCAGAGATAGAAATCTTCTTTGCCGAAAATCCCACTTCTTCATATGGAAGGGGTAAATCTCCTAAAGATGAAAACACCGGGTCACGAGAAGTAAATACCGTGGACTTTTCGGCAGCCCTAAAGAAAGCTGGGGGCAAGGGAGATACCCCCGCCTCTTCAAATTCAAAGAAAGAAGAAAGGAGATCAGCCCCCACCCTAAGTGAGAGGCTCAACATTCCTTATTCATTTGTCAGGGAGCACACAAGAGAATTGTTGGACATATGTCTCCAAGAAAATTTCATAACACTCCCAGAGCCCAAGCGCCCAGAAGAAGCAGCAATGGTGGACAAGCCCAATTATTGCCTATATCATCGCGTGCTGGGTCACGCTCTAGAAAATTGCTATCTGTTCAAAAATCAAGTAGAAAAACTAATTCAAGCAGAAATTATTGACATGGCTGAGCACTTGGTAAATCCACCGAAGCCACACCAACAACCAAAACTCACATTCTCTGCTAATGTGATCAATGTTATGACCCAAGCTAGGTCCCGATAGGCAAAGCACAAATGGCGCAAGATGGATGGCTAGATGAGCTGTCCAGAGTTGCTGCATATGACTCCCGAGGGAGATAATGGAAGGTGCTATTCAGGCAACATTCCACCATAAGCAAGAAGAAGCTAGCTGGACCCTGGTGAATACAAACAAGAGGCCAGCCCTTGAGAAACTCCAAAATAAAGAAAGAATGACCCAGAAAGTCATACCTAGGTGGCGTCGCCCCACCTAAGGAAATAGCAAAAGAAGCAATCCTCCAAGAATTGGCAGTCTTGAAAAAAAAAAGAAAAAAGAAAAACTCAAAAGAAGAATGAGAAGAGGAAGAATCTGCTGTTGAAATAAATAAGCCAATGTCTGTGGTGGCAATAAATGAGAAACCATCTCAAACACCAATTGAAGAGGGGGCAAAAGGTTTGGTACCCCTCGGAGCTGAACAACTTCCTCTAGAAAAAAATGAATGAGAGAAGGAAATGGGCGACAATGCCGCAATCCTCCCTCCACCACAGCCATGCAAGGGTTCAGCAAAAACGATGTCCCCTTAACAAGACAAACAAAGGCAAAGAAATAATGGGGTCACCTCCAAAAAGAAAAGGAAAAAATCACCGTCAACAAAGAAACAACAACAACATTAAAGTTCAGCATGCAGTTGGAGGATCCTGAGCAAAGGCCATTACAACTGCATAGGCCCATTGTCAAGCTTGGAAATAATGTCATCAGCCAAGTGATAAAAGCTGGCATACCACTGCCATTGAATCGTATACAAATGACAATCCCTCAGGAGGTCCACACACTGGAGCCTCTGAAATTCTTTTTGGCTTACCATGCTGAAGGTCACCCAATGGTGTTCTATAAAGGGAAGCATGCACCCAAACAACCTTTAGATGATTTTGGCTAAAAGATGCCACTTTTAAATTGAATGAAATGGTCAAAGATCTGAAAGACATGTCAGAGCAAATAAAGGCAATATGTCAAAAGCAAAATATTCAAGTTCAAAGTCGAACGAAAGCCAAGCTACATCAAGAAATGTGGTATCCCTACCAATGTCAGGGGGCAACCCCCATTCCCCCACAATGACACAAGAGGTCCCGGATGGGAGACATGGGAAGGTCCCGCAGTCTGCTATGTTGCAAATATTGTCAACATAAAGCTTCCAATAATTGAAACAAGGATGGATGAGAATGAGGCCCAGATGGACGAGGATCTCTCCACAAATGAAATAAGAGTCGTTCAAAACCCCAAAGAAAATTCAAGAGAAGGCTTATCCTTCCAAGAGCAAGAATGGGAGGTATCACCCCTTACATAAACTGCCAAAGAAAGGAGCCCCATTCATATGGGACGATGAATGTCAAAAAGTCCTTGACAAAATCAATATTCTTAATCCTCCTATGCTGGGGGCACCTATCAAGGGCAAGCCTTTAATGGCGACTATGTGTGCATCACTGGGGGCATTACTAGCTTTAAAATGAAAAAAAAAGAGAAGAAAGAAAAGGAAAAAAAAAAAAAGAAATGAAGGGAAAAAAAGGCCGGCAACGCATGGCAGAATGCTTAACAACCCATCCAGTGCCAGAAGACTCCCCTCTGAATGCAAATTGATTGATGAGGAGGTGCTCCCCGCTCAAGAAACTTATGAAGCACAAGAAACTCAAGTTGAATATTGACAATTATATTTTGATGGGGCTGCCCGAGCTTCTCTCAAGGCTGATGGCACATCAACAAATATGGCAGGGGTGGGAATTGTCTTTGTGACCCCCCAGGAAAAGGGATATTGCACTACTCATGTGCTCTAATGGAATCCCTCTCAAATAATGAAGCAAAATATGAAGCCCTTATACTTGGCTTGGAAATCGCTCTGGAAATGGGCATAAGATGCATTGAAATGTTTGGCGATTCATTGCTAGTCGTCAGACAAATGTTGGGCATTTTTGAAGTCCGAAAAGAAGAATTGAAAGCCCATTTTAAGGCAGCCACAAGACTCAGCGACAAGTTCTACCACTTCAAAATAGAACATGTCAGAAGAAGTCAAAACTCTCAGGCTAATGCATTGGTCGAACTCGCATCTGCCCTTAAGCTTTCCCTGAAAGGTGAACTGGGAATTACCATAAAAAAATAGAAGATCGCTTCCGAGCACTCTGAATCGCCATGATGGTTTGACAACCTTTGAAGCAAATGCACTGGAAGAAAATGAAAGTCAAGAAAAAGATGATTGGCGTATTCCTGTTATCAAGATAAAAAAAAATGGTTGGCTACCAGACAAAAGAGGGGAGCGAGTGCAATTGCTGCGGAGAGTTGCTTCCTACAAAATTGATGAATGACACATTACATAAGTTTACACCTGAAAAGGGCAAGTCGGTACTGCTGAGATGCCTCTCTCCGAAAGAAGCCAAAATGGTCATGCGGGAGGTACATGCGGAACTGTGTGGAGCCCACCAATCTGGCTAAAAAAGAAATGAAAATCAACATGAAAGCAAAAGCTTTTATTGGCCCACCATGTTTACAAATTGCGAGCGGTTTGTCCGAACCTGCTTCCAATGCCAGGCCTATGGGTCCGTGCCAAGAAAGCCTTCAACAAAACTGTATGCAAGCTCATGGTCAAGTTGGTAAATGGCCAAAAGCGCGATTGGGACGAAAAGATGCATGAAGCTCTATGGGCCTATCGCACCATCTACAAAACTCCTACAGGATGTTCGCCATTTTCCCTAGTTTATGGGACCGAAGCAGCTATTCCTGTTGAAATTGAGCTCTCTTCTTATAGGGTAGCTCTCCACTACGAGCTCCCTACTAACGAGGGGAGCAAAATTGAAAGACGGCTTGAAGAGTTGTCAAATTTGGAAGGAAAAAAGACGTTTGGTTGCATACCAAACACCTTCAAAATTATAAAGCACGGACTTCCCGCGTTTTTAACAAGCTAGTGAAAGAAAGAACTTTTAAAAAAAGGGAGATCTTGTCATGGTCAAGCAAAAAGACGTCATGGCCTCTCATCCCAAAAGCAAATTCATAGCCAATTGGCTCGGCCCATTTGTGGTCGACAAAGTGTTTGAAGGTGGCGCCTACACGGTAGTCGACCAAAAAAAAAAAAAAAGAAATGTGATGTTTTTGCCTCTAAATGGCAGACACATGAAACTGTACCACACTCCTGAGTGTGAGTACGTCCACACAATGCAACAGATGGAATCGGCTTTGGTACACACTGAAGACTCTGAAGTGATCTCATCGCAAGATCTTCCAAACGAATGAAAAAAGAGTAAAAAAAGGAAAAAAAAATAAGAAGAAAAAAAAAGGGGCTTAAAAATGAGGTGCCCCGGCAGACTTGATCCATTACTCTTTTAAAATGAATCATGGGCAAAAAAGCCTAAAACCCAGCTGAGGCGAAAACCCGAAAGGGCGCTTCAGGCAAAAATAGGAAACTCTGCTGCATGAAAACCCAAAAGGGCGTGCGGGGAAAAGCAAGAGGGGGCCAGCCATGGTGAAAACCCAAAAGGGCGCCATGACTGGTAATGTGAAAAAAAAAAGAAAAGAAAAAAGCGGGGATACTCTCTCGACCTTTCCTGGAGCGAGATCGAGCGATCCCACATTCCTTATAAGAGGAAGGACGCAAGAGTTGTCAATGACGAAACAACCCCTAAATTCATTCAAATGAATAATCAAATAAAGGGGCTATAACCGAGACAACGATGATTGTGTCTTTTCGCCCTTATAAGAAATGTGGGAAGTTCGAACTCTGCTCGAAGAAAGAGAGAGAGGGAGAACCCAACCAAAAAAGAGAAGATACTCACTCCAAAAAAAAGAGAGAAAGTCAAATCTCGAGCTTCTTTGGCTAACAAGCCGTCAAGGCCAGTTAAAAAGCTCAAAAAAATCCAGACCTTTTGGCTAACAAGCCGTCCAGGCCAGTCAAAAGTTGAAATCCATGTCTTTTGGCTAACAAGTCGTCAAGACCAGTCAAAAGTCAAATCTCGAGCTTCTTTGGCTAACAAGCCGTCAAGGCCAGTCAAAAAGCTCAAAATCCATACCTTTTGGCTAACAAGCCGTCCAGGCCAGTCGAGGGTTGAAATCCATGTCTTTTGGCTAACAAGTCGTCAAGACCAGTTAAAAGTCAAGTCCTGAGCTTCTTTGGCTAACAAGTCGTCAAGGCCAGTCAAAAAGCTCAAAATCCAGACCTCTTGGCTAACAAGCCGTCCAGGCCAGTCAAAGGTTGAAATCCATGTCTTTTGGCTAACAAGTCGTCAAGACCAGTCAAAAGTCAAATCCCGAGCTTCTTTGGCTAACAAGCCGTCAAGGCCAGTCAAAAAACTCAAAATCTAGACCACTTGGCTAACAAGCCGTCCAGGCCAGTCAAAGGTTGAAATCCATGTCTTTTGGCTAACAAGTCGTCAAGACCAGTCAAAAGTCAAGTCCCGAGCTTCTTTGGCTAACAAGCCGTCAAGGCCAGTCAAAAAGCTCAAAATCCAGACCTCTTGGCTAACAAGCCGTCCAGGCCAGTCAAGGGTTGAAATCCATGTCTTTTGGCTAACAAGTCGTCAAGACTAGTCAAAAGTCAAATCTCGAGCTTCTTTGGCTAACAAGCCGTCGAGGCCAGTCAAAAAGCTCAAAATCCAGACCTCTTGGCTAACAAGCCGTCCAGGCCAGTCAAAGGTTGAAATCCATGTCTTTTGGCTAACAAGTCGACAAGACCGGTCAAAAGTCAAATCACGAGCCCCAGAGGAGCCTCAATCCTCTAAGCACATTTACGGCTCTCAGGGAGGCCTCTAATTCCCTACCATTTGAAACCGAAAGAAATGTCCAATTCACGGCTCTCAAGGAAGCCTCTAATTCCCTACCATACACAAATCTAGATTCTCGATCCATGGCCCACAGGGAAGCCTCTAATTCCCTACCATTCATAAACTCAAATTCTCAGCCCACGGCTCTCAGGGAAGCCTTTAATTCCCTATCGTACATAAATCCAAGCTCTAAATCCATGGCTCTTAGGGAAGCCTTTAATTCCCTACCGACTATAAACCCAAGCTTCTAGCCAATACACCATCAAGGTTGGCCAACCCAGTTAAAACCCAAATTCAAATCCTACGGCTTTCAGGGAAGCCTTTAATTCCCTACCGCACATAAAACTCAAACCCTTGGCCAACACACCATCAAGGTCAGCCAAGTCAGTCAAAATCTAAATCCAAATTCTCACGGCTCTTAGGGAAGCCTTTAATTCCTTGCAAAAAAAAAAGAAAATAAATAGGGGCTTAAAAAGGAGGTGCCCCGACGGACTTGGTCTACCACTTCATCGTGATGGATCAAGGGTAAAAAGGTCTAAAATCCAGCTGAGGTGAAAACCCGAAAGGGCGCCTCAGGCAAAAACTGGTAAACCCCTCAACGCGAAAACCTGTAAAGGCGTGTTGGAAAAAGTTAGAGGGGGCCAATCTTGGCGAAAACCCGAAAGGGCGCTGAGGTTGGTAATGTGAACAAAAAAAAAGAGAAAGAAAAAAAAGAAGAGAAGAAAAGCAAAATCTGTCAGCCACGTTGTTATGGACATTCCCTATCCATGATGGCTGGCCAAGTCAAAGTTTACATCTTTTGGCTAACAAGTCGTCAAGACCAGCCGAAAGTCAAATCACGTGCCCGAGGGAGCCTCAATCCTCTCACCCAAATCATGTGCCTGAGGGAGCCTCAATCCTCTCAACCAAAATCACGTGCCTGAGGGAGCCTCAATCCTCTCAACCAAAATCACGTGCCTGAGGGAGCCTCAATTCTCTCAACCAGAATACGTGCCCGAGGGAGCCTCAATCTTCTCGCCCGAAATACGCATCTGAGAAAGCCTCAAATCTCTCATCAAAATTATGGCCCTAGAGAAGCCTCAATTCTCTAACACAAGCATGTCATGGCCCCAGAGGAGCCCTAATCCTCCAAGTGAAATACCTCACGGCTTTTGGGGAAGCCTTAAAACCCCTGTTATCAATAAAGATCACATGATGATGGTGGAACACAGAAGCACGATGTATATATCAAATAAAAGTCTTGGTCCCAAGACAGGCCCTTGGGATAGCCCAATAAGGAGAAGTCAAAATGAATGGATAGCGTGTACGGATGCTAAAAAACAACAATATCTCAAGCAAGTTTATGCTCTGGTGTCGCCTGCTCTCAAAATGTCAACCTGTGTAAAAGAATGATACAAACAGCTCCGTCATGCATAAGCGAGGTCGTCAACTCACGCCAATTCATGGCTTGCACGATTCTTGTAGAAGTTATAACGGTCTCTGTTTGCAAAATAGCCAGCTGAGTCTCTGGGATTTCCAGCTCCAAGCAATCTCCTTCAATGTCATGTACTTGATCTAACTCTGCAAGGTCAAAACAGCAGGAGATCATATTTTTGCCACAAAAGAACGAGAAAAGGAAAGGGCGAAGCATGCTCATCGAAAGAAATATTGCAGCTGACACAATTCTCAATACATAAAGCAAAATTTTGGTATTGTTGTCATGAGATGATAGTCATGGGTACTGCAAGTCCAAAAGAAATGAAAAGTTTACTGCAAGTATGTCATAAGCTGTGACATATCGAATTCACAAATGACATCCCCAACATGGATCTCAGCGAAGTCAAAATGGCTGCAATGCATTGGCAGAATGAATGAAATGAACCCTCTGGAGGGCAATATGTGCTAAAATATAGCTTGAAAGATTCACACGAGACAGTCGCCCTATGTTTCACTCTCGGACGCCAGTCTCGTGGGGGGCATTTGTTGAACCAGAAATAGTAACATATGCACTGGATGATCAAAATCAAAATAAATAGCCAGTAATATGGCAACAGTATTCTCACCCTACGCCCAAAACTTTGATCACAGGATGAGAGTGCGGAAAAAAAAACAAAACTGGGAATAGAAAACACAGTTACATCATGTTTCTGGGGAAAAAATGGATGGCGAGGGCTTCACCTTGTGTAGAAACTGAGAAGAGTAAGAAAAATGGAAAAGAAAAAAAAGGGGGAAGGGAAACAAACTCACCTTTGCCCAGCCCTGTCACCACGGGAAGAGGAAGGAGGGTGGAAGAGGAGAGGAGGCCGCCACATCCCTCGCCTGCCCCCGCCGCCGCGGCTGGCCCCTGCTGGCCAGGCCGCTGTCGCCGCCTCCCTCACTTGCCACAGCCGGTGCCGCTGCCCCTGTTGCGGCGCCCTCCCCTCCATCCGCCGCTGCCACCGGGCACCTCCCTCGCCGCCGAGACTCCCCTTCGCCGTCGCCGCCATGAGCACCCCGGGCCACCGCCGCCTGGCCGGTCTGCTGCTGCTCCCTCGGCCCACACCGCCGCAGCCGCTGGACCTCCCCGTCTCCGCTGCCGCTGCTGCTGTTGCTGCTTGCTGCTGCTGCTGCTATTTAGAGAGAGCAGAGGAGAAGGCCACCCCCTGTCCTGATCGCAACAGGAAAGGGGGGAGGGCAGGCCGCTGCTCCTCCTGCTCCTGGTCGCGGCAGGAGAGGGAGAGGGAGGCCGCCGCCTCTCCTCCTCCTCCTCCATGTTCTCCCAGCGCCAACAGGAAAGGCCGATTTCGGGAATTCGAAGTAGAAAACGAAAAAGAATTACTTTAACAGGGGGAAACATGCAAATAGCCAAATCCAAATGGCCGGGGAGCGTCCGTAATTGACCGGGACGGTGTTTTGGCAAGTATAATGTGAATGGCCGGGACGAAGTCAAATGGCCGGGACGAGACATCAAATGGCCGGGACGGCGTCTTCTCCAGCTCCTATAAATAGCCCTGGGGCGCCCCAGGCACAAGGAGGATTTTCTGAACTGGAAAAACCAGAGCAAGGCTCTGAGAAGACTGCAAGGCGGTCTGGAAAAAGGGTCTGCAAGGCAGCCCTAAAAAAATATCGTGCAAGGCGCGATTTGGCTATTTTCAAGTCCGGAAAAAGGTCCATTGGGCTTCCTTATTGGGCCTAAATTCCTTATTGGGCTTGAATTTCATATTGGGCCTGAATTCCTTATTGGGCTTGAATTTCATATTGGGCCTGAATTTCATATTGGGCTTGAATTTCATATTGGGCCTGGATTACTTATTGGGCCAGACTTGTACTTTTACACAGTTAATTGAGACATTTTGTGCTTATTGGGCTGATATTTGACAAATTATCTTGTGTGATTTATTGGGCCTAGTGGGCTATTTTTAAAATATTTAATCATGCCTTATGTGAATTATTTCATGTAATGTCACGTTTATTTAAAACGTTGCACTACGTAATTCCTTAGTCAAAATCAACCAAATTTTCGACGAACATTAACGAAATATCTTCCAAATATTATCTTTTAATTTTTAATAACGTAAAATCAACAAACAAGTTATGTTTCACATCAATTTTAATCCACCTTAAGTTAACTCACATTTAAATCGATTAAATAAATGAAAACATTAACTTAATTCATGTAATTCTAATTTAAATAAATAAATAAACGAAAATGTTTAAATAAATAAAATTAATAATTCTAAAATACCAAAAAATGGGAAAATACATTTAAAAATCAATAAAAATGAAATAAATATCAACAAAGTTTCAAAAAAATAGATTGCATGTTGGCAACCATGTTTTCTTTCATGTGTAATTTATTTCATTCAAATGTGAGTCATGTTCTTTTTCAAAGGGTTTGTCTGATGGCTAATCAAGGGTGTTCAGCCTTTGTGCTGATGCAATTAACACTAACCGAGGTTAGTGGGGGAGGTCAAATGAACTAAGCAAGACCATGTCCATGTAAATAAATAAAACCCAAATAAATCAAATCCAAAGATGAAATTTAAAATTTTTAAAATGTTAAAAAATAATTCTCACAGTGTGAGAGAGAGAGTGAGAGAGGGAGAGTATTGCGCAGTGTTCTTTCTCAAGAGAGAGAGAGAATCCTTCTCATGCATGCGCATGGGAGAGTCCCTCCATGCGTTGGTTTTGGTGCCCGCGGTGGGCAACCACCGCCAACAGTTAACAATCTGAAGAGGCCAGGTAGATAGCTAAGCTTTGAAGTACCGTCCTGATGAGAACAGCTCTACCTGCAGGTTGAGAGAGAAGCTAATTAGATGATCTCCAGCCTGCAAGCTTATCAATAATAAACTTATTAAGTCTACCATTCTTGAGTGGGACACCAAGATAGCGCATGCAGCGCTGCCCTCTTGATGTTTGTAACCGGCCGTCATATTCTGAATATGCAGTGACTGCACTCTCGGGGCCTAATTAAGAGGACATCATAAAAGAGCTTTTGCTCGCATTTATTTTCTGGCCAGCTGATCGAGCTGGATTCATAGGCTTTCAAAAAGCCTAACAAATTCTGAATGCATCGAGTATCTCCATTCATAAAAATTAATGTGTCATCAGCATATAAGAGATGGGAGATTGCAGCCTCTCCTGCAAGAGTAATATTTGATAATCTGATTTTGAAAGGAGTACTTAAGGCCTCTACTCAACACCTCATAAGCAAGAATAAAGAGTAAGGGGGCCAAGGGATCTCCCTGACGCAGGCCTCTCGATCGAGGACTCAAAAACTGACAGAAAAAGTTGCCATTAAAACTGACAAATAGATTTCAGTCCCCCAATCAAAGAAGTGAAGCGGCTCCCAAATCCAAACCTCATAGGCCTTGGCCATGTCCAGCTTAAAGACAATGTTATGGCCCCGGTATCTTTTTATTCAAATCAAGCAACAACTGACAGGAAAGAGATACATTGTCTAAAATATAACGATCCTGCACAAAAGCACATTGTTCCTCTGATATCATGTTAGGCAAAATAGGCACCAAACGCATACAGAATATTCTAGAGATAATCTTATATGAGAAATTGCAGAGGCTTATGGAGGCCGATATATCTGTAGGCATTGGGAAGCCAGTAAAAAAACTTTGCACCGCGGCAACAACATCTTAGAAATTTAGAATAGATGCTAGAAGAATGTCTACAATTTACATGGATGAGACATAGTAAGAGGCACATTGAATGCAAGTTCAACTACAATAAAGTAAGCAGTAAGAGTTGTGTTGTTGTTGAGTTTTCAATGCTTAGCAAAATGATGTTGCTTCACAATTACATCGCTGATCGAGCTGCCACTGGTACAAACGCACGCTTTGCCGGCGGTTAAGAGCAGACGGCCGACGGTTCGGCAACAGGGGCGTCGGCTGTGTAAGGGATGGGAGGCGGTTCAGATTATAGACGCGTAAAGTCGACGGGTTTCTCACCAAACCGTCGCCTACCCTTTTCAATTTCCCCCCCCCCCAACCCGCCAAATAAGTTTTCCACTTTTCCCTTTTTTACCTGTTCGCGCCAACCCATCCCGCAACCCGACCCGGCAGCTAGCCATCGCCCATCGCGGCAGCAGGAGGAGATCGCCATCGTGGCGCAGCACTAGGGGATTGCCATCGCGTGCGGCAGCAGCAGGAGATCGCCATCGCGCGCGGCAACAGCAAAGGACCGCCATCGCGGCGCCATCGCAGCAGCAGGGTAGCAGGGGATCGCCATCGCCCATCACGGCAGGGGATCGCCATCGCCTAGGGGTAGGGATTTCTTTTCTTTCCCTGCTCTCTCTGGCTTCATCCCCCGCGGGCACTTCCTGCCATGGCTCCCCTACGATTCTGACTACTCGGTCCCATCTGCCTCACCCGTAGCCACACGCAATGCACGTGTGCGGGGGACGGCCTTCGCTTCTCTTCGCCAATCGATCCTACCTCCCACGCTTAGAACAAGACGTCCGTCACAGCAAACCTTTGTGATCGTGTATAAAACGCAGTCCTCGACAACCCTGTGATTCATCGTCTCTCTCTCTCACGAAGAAGACAGAGGACGGAGACGACGCACCCAGAAGCCCAGAAGCTAAGCCATGGGTCTTGCTGGGGCAAATACAGAAGAGAGACGGCCGCTCATGCTGCCGCCTGAAGCAGGCAGCCAGAAACTGCCGCCTTCTCCGCCCATCTCCCCGCCACTTGGGCTCGACAAAACGGTCAGCTCAAGAGCCAGCAACTGGAGACAATCCTGACCGACACCAGCGTCTCGCCCCTCCACCACCTCCGCTCGGCCGCCTGCATTGAGATGAGGCTGCTCCTCCACCTCGCGGTCTCGGCAGTGATCGTCTACATGTTCAACCAAGGTTTAAAAAGGCGCCGCCCCAAGGCTGTGAGGCGCACGCCTTAAGGCGAGGCGCCCACAAATAGCCTCAAGACTTACGCCTCATGACTAATCTGTGAGGCTTACTATTTTTTCTGGATGAGGTGGGTTGAGGTGCCAAGGCCGTGAGGCTCGAATGAAACGTACGCCTCCATTTGAGTGAATCCACGGTTAAAATTTCATCTTAAATTTTTAGTTATAGATTTTATAGATGGGATCGACTCTCTAGTGGGTGGTGCCGTGTGGCACTGTCGCTGCCTCCAGGCTCCAACAGCTCTATCTTTCATCACTTATCTTCCTTCTCGGAAGAGAGATTTATGAAAGACGTTGTTGTGATTTTACGAAAGATATGAGATCTTTTACTTTTTATTTTTGTTTTTTATTCCTTCTTAATTGTTGCTTTTAATGACTGCTTCAAATATCTTGTTTTATCTTTCTAAATTCATTATCTTACTAGTTTTTTAATTCTTCCAACCAAACAGAACGAAGTTTTCTACCACAAAAGGTGACACATTTGTGAAGAAGTTGGGAGTTACTGAAGACTAAGTGCGTCCACTCTCCTGAAAGGTAAGGTCTTTGGCATGATCTGTTTTTTATCTTTGTCTATTACTGCATTGCATCGAAGTGAGCCAACTTTCTCACTAGATTGCTCTCTCTCCCTGCCTATCTATCACTTTTTTCTCTCTCGAAAGAGAGATTAATTTGTGAAAGGCATGGCTAAGATTTCAGGCAAGATATGGGATATGTTGCTCTTTATGTTAGTTTTTTAATTCCTTCTTAACTTTCGCTTTAATAATTGCTTGAAATATCCTGTTTTATCTTTCTAAGTTCATTACCTTGCTGTTTTTTAAATTCTTCCCAAATGCACAGGTTCGCCCAATCCCCCCCCCCAAAAAAAAAGGCTTCTGGAGTGGAACAAACAAAATCTAAAGTAAAATCTTTGTTAAGCCATCCTTTCTTGTGGTCTCAAAATCTCTATCTATAGTTTGGTAACCATCTGTTTTTTGTAATTCATGTGTGGTTGTTTGTCCTGTATTTCTTGTTTGTTGATGGAATTCATTAAGTTATACTTTTCTAGTTTCTTGACAGTAAGATCCCAATGGCCTAGTGGTTAGCTTTCCATATACAACAATGTTGTGGGGGCTAAGGTTGATAGATTAAATGAGTTCTAGCCTATGCCATCATCAAAATTGACCTCACATCATGATGTGCATAGCATTAATGATTGTATCACAAATATCTAATTAGATAACAATATTGTTGCTACATTATACACTATATAAATTAAACCATTTACTCTCACAATTAGTTAAAACTAGTTAATACTTGATGAGTTTAATGGATTTGCCCTGATGGATGATGTGATCCTTGTTGCAGATATTTTCTGTCAGCCTTTGTTTCCCATTACTTTTACCCCATGAAAAATTCCTCTGAATTTTGGTCATATTATGGATGATGCCTTTAGGAAAAAGAGTTGTATTCATGATGTGGACTGGCAGAGCACTAAGGGTAGATTTGATAACTATTGTGGTGCCTGTCGTAGTCAAAGTATTGGCCTTCCAACTAGAGAGCCTATTCAGGAATAGAAGTCTGAAATGATGCATGATTGGCTTACTTGTCCATCCAGAAGTAGCATTCAAAGGGTTGCTACAATGTTACATGGTAGGAGGCATATGTAGATGTTCTTTGATGCTGAAATATTCCACATTTATCTTTGGTATAAGTACAGGTAAAACTTGCTTCAGAAAAGTGACAATTGCTCAAATACCTGCCCAAAAATAAACGGCCCATGGTGAATTAGTGCTGAGTCCACTCCACAATATTAGTTTCATTTTGAGACTTAAAACTGCAAATCCTTCAAAGAGATGATGCCCAATCCCCTAGAAACAAATGGCTTAGAGATGATGTCCCATCTAACCCATTTTCTAGTCTTTGGCTTTCCTTCATAATAAACCCAAAAGAAATCAGCCAACAGTCTGTTAATTCCTGCATTGGTACTTATCGGCAAAGAGCGTACACAGATAGAGAGTATATAATAAGGATGGCTGAGAGCACATATTTCATAAGACTAGTTATGCTTCACCAGTTGATAGCAGCATATATAGCTTAATTTCCATATTTCAGGAAATTTTTCTGTGTACCATGAAGCTGCTCTTAGTATTTCAGGAATTTATGATTTCTGGATATATTCTAAATGTGACTAAAATTTGAAATGTCAAGAAACAAGGTAGGAAATTTTTAGATTACTGAATGCTTCCCTTGAGTAAGATTGCTTCCTGCAGTTCTATAACATGTAATTCTTTTGGGCATAGATATAACCACATAAAACCAAAAAATAGATAAGTAAATATTGGACAGGGATAGATCCACTCAAAACTTATTTTCTGAACTTCAGATATTCTGAACATAGAATTCTGAGTAGAGTTTTGAAGTTCAGAAATTCTGAACTCTGCTCATTCTATGTTCAGAATTTCTGAACTTTAAGATTTAGAATGAGCTGAGATGATATGTGGTGGTGATGTAGGTTGGGGGAGGGTTGGTGGAAGTTAAGTTGAGAAACTCTGCTCATTCTATGTTCAGAATGAGCAGAGTTTCTGAACAAATGCCTATAGTGCTATGGTCACTTCTGAAATAATTCTGAACTAATGATAGCTTTGATTATTTCTGCTCATTTCTAAACTAATGCATAACGCCTATAATGCTAATGCCTATAGTGCTATGGTCCTTGGGCTTCTGCATAAGGTTTTATTTCAGTTCAATATTGTTATGATTTAAAAAAAAAAAAAACCTTCAGGGAGTGTGTGTTATAGTGCCAATATTTTCCATGTGGCCTTTACCCAAGATCTCAATAAGTAACTCTGCTCATTCTGTGTTCAGAATTTCTGAACTTGAAAATATCTCCAAGCTTCATGTCTCCAAGTTTCATGTGCAAGTGTTTGACTCAGCTATGTTGCATAAATAAGCTTACCCATCAAATTATTGGTCCTTAACTTTGTACTTGTGCTTTTGCTGTTCTAGTTATAGATTTCATGGGTTATCAATATAAACCATACATAAGGTTTTCCATGAAGTTACTTGCGTTGAATATGCCACCCTTTTTGCGTCTTCACTATCTTGTTAAGAATGAATCAAAGTACCTCTCTCGTTACAAAATAAGAGATGCCATGGAGAAAATCATTTACAGGTAGAAGACAGTGGGTTCTGATGTTTTTTATATACATTTGTGAAAGGGTGTTTTGCTGTGTTGTGCGGAGCCAAGGCACTGTAGTTAACCTATTGCTGATTTGGCTAATCTTTCTTTTATCTTGGTCTGGGTTCTGGTTCAATGACACTTCTATTTTTGGTCTGGGTTCTGGTTTAATGACACTAAGAGTAAACCACGTTCGTTTTACACAAATAAGGACAAAAGGGTCGCTGTCATCTAATGATCGGCTGTCTAGCATGTTGCAATGGGGAATGTATATTTGACATTTCCATAGTGTGTCAGAAGTGTGTCAAAGAACCTGTTTTAGTGAATCATGCTCAGCAACAATTTTGGATCATTTTCTCCGAAGTTGCCAGTGGGTTTGTTAATAGAAACGTACTTCCATTTCACCGGAATGATCTATATAAGGGAGAGGTTTCTCTTCTCAGAAACAAAAAAATATCTTCATGAGCTCTCTTCCCTTGTTGCTTTTTCTGTACATTGCGGACATAAAACTTGATTGCTTCATTTTTTTTTCTTCTTGTCCATTTGGATATCATTTTGTTATGTTGTTTCCCCATGTCTATCAATTTTTATGCTTCCTAATGTGAGAGTCTTTCTTCTAGAATTTGAAGGACTTCCTCGTTACTGCTGAAGTTGAAGTACGGATGTATAAATATGATTTGTTTATTTTTGTACAGTTTTTACCTTTCTTTATAATATATATTTTTCATATTTTGAAGGATCGAGCAATCTTATATCACTGATAGGATTTGGATGTATAAATACAAGACCAAGCATGAACGAGTTAATTCAGAATTTTTAGCTGGAGTTCAATATTTCATTGACTTTGCAATGAAAAGCATAACAGAGGAAGGAACTATAAAATGCCCTTGCGTTAAGTGTGGAAATATGTTTAATCAAGAGAAGGATGTTGTTCATCTACATATTATTAGGGAAGGATTTACTCGAAGATACCATATATGGCATTTTCACGGTGAACCTCGTGAAAGATCTGAAGAGGAAATCAATGCACATATACAATCAGCAGATGATATCGCCGGAATGTTGAATGATGCTTTTACGTGTCACCATACTATTAATGATGTGGAAGATGAAGAACTAAATGAGGAAGCTAAGAAATTTGAAGAACTTATGGAAGAAGCTAAGAGACCACTTTATACAGGTTGCAGTAAATACTCAAGGCTTTCTTTCATAGTGCATTTGTTCCAACTAAAATGTTTACATAAATGGAGCAACAAATCATTTTCTCCTATGCTTGCACTTTTTAAAGATGCATTACCTGATGACAATCTCCTTCCAAGCAGTTGGTATGAGTGCAGAAAGATGATATCTGAATTGGGGTTGGATTGCAGAAAGATACATGCATGTCCAAATGATTGTGTTTTGTTTAGGAATGAATATGAAAATTTAAGTAAATGTCCGAAGTGCAATGCTTCAAGGTGGAAGGACAGAGGAGACAATGGTGAAGGGAGAAAGAATATACCTGTGAAAATTCTTCGTCATTTTCCTTTGATCCTAAGACTTCAAAGATTGTTTATGTCAAGCAAAACTGCAAGTTTAATGAAATGGCATCACAATGCTACCAGAGATGAAGAAGGAAAATTGTCTCATCCTAGAGATTCTGAGGCTTGGAAAGATTTTGATAATAAACATCAATTATTTAGTAGAGAGCCTCGCAATGTTAGAATTGGACTTGCAAGTGACGGTTTCAACCCATTTAAGACAGCAGTAGGTAGTAGTCGGAGCACATGGCCTGTCATCCTAGTTGTTTACAACTTACCACCTTGGTTGGCAATGAAGCAATCATTCTTCATAATGTCTCTTCTTATAGACGGGCCTAAATCACCCAACAATGATATAGATATTTATCTTCAACCACTTATTGACGAGTTGAAAATATTATGGGAACATGGTGTGGAGACATTTGATGCTGATAAGAAAGAGAGTTTTCAAATGCGTGCTGCTGTTTTGTGGACTATTAATGATTTTCCTGCATATGGTATGTTATCAGGTTGGAGTACAAAAGGATACAAAGCATGTCCTACTTGCCATATTTATCATGGGTTATTTATCTGCCGTTCAGTCGTAAATGTGTGTATATGAGGCATCGTCGTTTCTTACCACTTCACCATCCATGGAGAAATGATGAGAAGACATTTGATGGTACAGTTGAAAAGGCACAAGCACCGTTTCCCCTATCTGGTGAGGATGTGTTGAAATGTTGGGATGGTTATAATAATGTTTTATTTGGTAAGCCATCTCAAAACACAATTCGATCTGTGAGAAGTCAGGAACAACAATTACCAGAGGGTTGGAAGAAGAAGAGTATTTTTTTGAGTTGCCATATTGGAAAACATTGTTAGTGCGCCATAATTTAGATGTTATGCATGTTGAAAAGAATGTATGTGATAACATTTTAAACACCATTTTGCAGAAAGATGGGAAAAGCAAGGACAACATTAAAGCTCGGCTCGATATGCAGAAGTTAAGAATAAGAAAACCATTGCATCCAAAGCCTTTAAAGAAGCGCGCAGGAAAATTATTTTACCTCATGCCTCTTATAATATGAGCAATGAAGAAAAGGTAAGGTTCCTAAAAGTGTTGAAAGAACTGAAATTGCCAGAGGGGTTCTCTTCAAATATCTCTCAACGGGTACAAGTGCAAGAGCAAAAAATCATAGGATTGAAAAGCCATGATTGCCATATATTAATGCAACAACTTATGCCCTTAGCCATGAGAACTGCAATTCCAAAATCTACTGGTCTTGTGTTGAATGAATATTGTACATTTTTCAGAGAGTTGTGTGCTAAAGTCATTGATGTTTGAGCATTACAGAAGCTGGAGAAATCAATTCCGTTCATTTTGTGTAAATTAGAGAGAATATTTCCTCCTGCATTTTTTGATGTGATGGTTCACTTGACTATTCATCTGGCAACTGAGGCTAAACTTGCTGGACCCGTGCAATATCGATGGATGTACCCAATAGAGAGATATTTGCTAACACTTAAGAACTATATACGTAATAGAAACAAACCTGAGGGCTCCATTGTTGAAGGGTATCTTATGGAAGAAGTCACAACCTTTTGTGCACGTTACCTCGATGATGTGGAAAGTAAGTTGAACAGGCTAGTGCGATATGAAGAAGGTCCAATTGGAGCAGGGGTTAGAAGTTCCTTGGCTACTGAAGAAGCTTTCCAAGTGCATCGGTTTCTTTTGTTTAACACAACATCAATCCAACCTTATTTGTTGTAAGTATTTTTCATATATTCATTTATGTATAGCATAGACATTTTTAGCTTATAATATTTAATTATGATTCATTCAAAATCTCAATGGCTATGTGTAGGATGCATAGAGAGATTGTAAAGTCTACACATTCTAATTGGACTGAAGATCGGATCCAATTAGAACAACATAAAAAGTTTGTTGGATGGTTTAGGGAATATGTAAGTATTTTTTTTATTTAAGTTTCTTGGTAATATGAAGTAATTTTAACTTTGTTTTATTTATACTTCTTTTCTTAGATTGATCATTTAAGGAGCCAGAATGATGTATCTGAAGAAATCATGTGTCTTGCTCAAGGCCCAAAGTACAATATTTTGTCATATCAAGGCTTTTTCAAAAATGGATATAAATTTGAAACTCATTCAAGTGGTAGATCACGTGTTACCCAAAATAGTGGCATTACAACCATTGGTGATCATGATAACATCTTTTATGGTGTTTTGGAAAATATTATACAAGTGCACTTTGGAAATTTGCAGCCTATATATCTTTTCAAATGCACTTGGTATGATATGAGATCTGGAATTATGGTTGATGAGTACAAGTTCACCTCTGTGAATATCACAAGGACAAGTTTTGAAGATGAACCTTTCATCTTTCCATCTCAAGCAAAACAAGTCTTCTACTCTAAAGATCCTTTGAAGTTAGATTGGAGTGTGGTCTGTCGGTGGACACCACGAGATACTTATGACGTGCCAATGAGTCAAATTGAAGATGATGAAAGTGATGATGAGGTGATAATGAGAAATATGGAACCAACAATTTCAGATCAAGATTTACTTACTAGTGCTAGTGATGTGTTTTGGGTGAGGAAAGAACTTGGATCAGGTACCCCAATAAACGAAAATGAAATGCATAATGCACGTAGAAAACAAATAAATCCGTCCACATAAGTATTCATTTTCCTTATATGTGCTATATATTTATATAATTATCTTCCAATATGCTACCTTGCATTACTAACCAGTGATCTTATTATTTTTGCAGAAAATGCCACCAAAAAACAAGACAAGACCATTGTCATTTGTTATGCAGGTTGACAACCAAGCACAGAAAAATGCCTCCAAAAATCCAAACATCGGTACCTCTAAAGGTATTTAAAACAATGGTTCACAGATTCATGTTAAATGTGTTTTATGGAGACATGTATATACATGAATGTTTTCAGCTTCAATTTAACAGTAAATTTTACCTAAGGAAATATGAACATATTTTATAGTTTCTGCTTCAATATCCTCATGCCAATCTAGGGCTGCAGTCTAATTGGGTTACAAACCATTATATACACTGATGGTAATCTCATATAAATTGTTTCTGCACATTTCGGACACCAAACACAGAATATTGTCTCCTTTCAATAGGCAGGCAACAGCTACAAGCCTACAACGAATGTTACTCTGCACTACTGCTGCTGACCCAATTTCCTTTAAATTATCCAAGTATTCAATTTTCTGGGAGAAAAAAAAAGAGAGAGCTGCAGATGGACTTGCATGCAAGGCCAGCAAAACAAGCAACTTTTGACTGCTCAAGATGCATGGAGCGTTTTTGTGAGATTAAAGTTGCAGAGTCCAATGCGCATAGCAGTAAAAAATTCTTTTATCTTTTTATGAGGAAGTGCTAATGAGATGTCTGAGATGAGAGTGGCAATGTAGCATTTTTTTCGCTTGTATACATGAAAGCTTCGGGGAGATGTGTGTACTGGGTATGGATAAGGAAGGTTTGCATGAGTGGGCATATTCTCTGGGCAAAGATGTCCAAACATATGGGGAAAAGGGGAAAGGAAAGAAGCATCTTTGCATTTTGAGTGGCTATCCTATACTAGCATTCTTTCCTTCTTCACTCTTCCTGTGCAAGTATGAGGCCAACCTGCTACCTCTGATTGTTTTGTTTTATTAAACACACTAGAGAAACTCTCGACTGTGGAGGACTCAGATGATCTATATGTTAACAGGGGTGTTTCAGACGTGTTTGGTTTTAACCTTGACCATTTAGCCCATGGTTCACCTCCATAGGTCTAGCTGGAGGTTTATAACCCACCTTGATTGCAGCTAATAGCATGTATACTGTTGTGCCATATTTTTGCTCACACAGGAAATAGAAAATAGTAGAACATATAAGCAGAAAGAATGCAGAAATGAAATAAATGCAGTGGTTAAGCCTTTGTATGCAACTCAGGAAAAATACGCACAGAAACTCATGAACAGACATGAGTTTCATGGATGTTGAAATCAGAAAATTCAGTAACAAAAAAAACACACCTTAGTTGATGCTGGGGTACGTACCTCTTGCTGTTGACCGTGGAAGGAGAGGAAGAAGGGAGTAGTCGCCGCTGGCTTCCCCACTGTTGTGTTGATGATTGCCGCCGCCGCTGCTGTTCCCCAGCGCCGCTGCCGGCTTCCCCAACCGCTGCTACTGTGGCAGCCACGCTCCAGGCCGCCGCAGGCCACCCCAGCTGCCGCAGGCCACCCCAGCCGCCGCTGCTGCAGCGGCAGCCCTGCTCCTTCGCCGCCGCGGCCCTGCTCCAGGCCGCCGTAGGCCACCCCAGCCGCCGCTGCTGCAGCGGCAGCCCAGCTCCAGACCGCCGCAAACCCCCAGCCGCTGCGTCTACAGCGGCGGCCCTGCTCCTTTGCCGCCGCAGCCCTGCCCTCGCCGCCGCAGCCCTGCCCCCGCCGCCGCTGCCCTGCTCCCGCCGCCGCTGCTGTTGCTGATCGCCGGAAGGGGGGGAGGAGGTGTGCGCCGTCGCCTCTCCTCCCTGCTCTGCTTCGTGCAGAGCGAACCAGAAGAGTCCGGTGCAAACATGGAAAGAGAAAATAGAAAGAAAAAGAAAATACAGGGGTTAATTTGCAAATAGGTGGGTGGAAATTTGTGTAAAACCCCCTAATTTAATGTGCAGAGCCCCGGGGAGAGCACGCAAACCTTCCGGCCGGGCGTCTTTTGCCCAACCACTATATAAGAAGCCCTGGGGCGCCCCAAGGAGGAAGAGCTTTTTCTGAGCCAGAAAACCCGAGCAAGGCTTCGGGAAAAAGACTGCAAGGCAGTCTGAAAAAAGGGTCTGCAAGGCAACCTAAAGATCATCGTGCAAGGCACGATTCTTTTCTCTCAAGTTTATAAAAAGGTCTATTGGGCTTATCTTATTGGGCCTGGGACTGCTTATTGGGTCAGACTTGTATTCCCGTACAATCAATTGAGATATTGTGTGCTTATTGGGCCGACATTTGACAAATTCTCATGTGTGATTTAATGGGCCTATTGGGCTATTTTTAATCAATTAATCATACGTCATACAAATTATTTCACGTAGTGTCACGTTTATTTAAAACACTGCACTACTTAATTTCTTAACCAAAATCAACCAAGTTTTCAACAATTGTTAACGAAATATTTCCAACTATTATTCTTTAATTTTCAATAACATAACATCAACAAACAAGTTATGTTTCACATCAATTTTAATCCACCTTAAGTTAATTCACATTTAAATCAATTAAATAAATGAAAACATTAACTTAATTCATGTAATTCTAATTTAAATAAATAAAAAACGAAAATGGTTAAATAAATGAAATTAATAATTCTAAAATACCAAAAATGGGAAAATGAATTTAAAAATCAATAAAAAGTGAAATAAATATCATAAAATTCCAAAAAAAATAGATTGCATGTCTTCAACCATGTTTTCTTTCGTGTGTGATTCATTTCATTCAAATGTGAGTTATGTTCTTTCATTTCAAAGGGTTTGTCTGATGGTTAATCAAGGGTGATCAGTCTTTTGCGCTGATATAATTAACACTAACTGCGGTTAGTGGGGGAGGTCAAATGAACTAAACAAGACCATGTCCTTGTAAATAAATAAAAAATCCAAATAATCAAATTCAAACAAGATAAATTTAAAATCTTTAAAATGTTAAAAAATAATTCTCATAAAGATGGCGACTCCACTGGGGACCTCCCTTCCCTTCATCTCTCCATCAGACAATACCCTAACAATAAGATGTACTCACATCATACCTTTTCTGTGCAGGTCTTGCAATGGCGGCTCTTGCGCATACTCCGGGCGTGGTCTTCGGCCCACTTGTGGTCCAGGATCACATAAGAAACAGCTACCTCACAACGCCCACCAGGTTTGGAGCTTTTCCCCCTGTGGTGGAATCTCCATACTTCCTGGGCGTATACCGGCCGTCGTACCTACTGCTGCCAAAGCTCAGGAAACAAGCAAGACAAAGGAGGAGCCTCAAGCTCAGGAGGCTGACTTGATTCAGATGTTCGCTACTTATGCTGTCAATTTCGCCAACACTCCAACGACGAAAAAGCATAGAAAGCACAAGTATGGCAAGAAGCCCACGACTCGTGGCATTTCAAGCTCTGGAAAGACTGTCCGCATTGGCGAGCTCCGGATCCGCCTGGACGGCAGTGAAACCATGGTGATACCGGAACGACATGTGGCTACCATTCCGGTAGGAAACAAATTCGGCATACTGCCTAAAGTGTAGCAGGATAAGCCGACTTTAAAGTGAAAGAAATAAGAAAGCAATGGACAAAAGCTGAGACCCGAAACCCTAAACCTGACAATTTGGCTTTAGGAAATACAAAGCTAATGTTGAAAAGGAAGAGGGTACAACTCGTCCCGGGTTAAACAAATGTGGGTTACCAAAGAAGAAGCTGAGGAGCTCCGGAAAATAAGGGCCCTGGAATCCCTTATAGGGCGAAAGAATGCGGGAGGGGTCATGAAGCAAGACCCAGCCATGTGGCAGAATTTCAGAAGAAGGAAGGTCCACGAAAGACAAAGGGAGCCTTCCCAAGAGTCTCGGACTAAAGAGAGCACCCCTCCCCAACCGGCTTATCTGCAAAGAGGATATAAAAGGAAAGGGGTATACCAAGAAAGAAGAAGGCAGGCAAGCCCGGAGACGGGGCAGAATTTCACGCCTGAAGAGCACGAAAGGGATGGAAATATCCCTAGAATATCAGTTTTCCAACGCCTGGGTCCTGTTGTACGCCTGAGGCAGAAGAAGCGGAGAATGGTGAAAATCACTGAAGAAGGCGTGCGAGTATACACTTGCTACGCTTCCAATATCAACTTGCTGGCAATGCCGACCAGGTAGAAACTTCAAATACAGAGCAGCATCCCACGACAGTTGGTCGCAGGAGGGAGCAAGCTCGGGCCTGGCTCGACCGGGTAAATACAGAGGGCGACCTACCACTTCCAAATGAAGGAGGCGCGGGGGTCACCGACAAGGCCACAACTTCAAATCACCCATTAGACCAAGGTCGGTCTAACGAAGGTTATAATATCAGGGTATCCCCATCACTAAATTTGGAAACAGTAATGCTAGAAAACCAAAAGCTCAAGGCTATGCTAGAAAGCCTTATGCAACAGTTGGGCATGGCGCCCCCACAGCCACCACAGCCATCACTACCACCACAGTCGGTACAGCAGGTGGTGCAACCTCAGCAGCTCCAACAAACAGCCCAATCGATACCGCCTATAGTGGCACCCCAGCCTGGGAACGCACAACCAAGTACGCCCCGGGCAGAGTTCACAAATCCAAACTCAAGCCACGAAGAGAATCAAGAGGTGCATGTTGCAGAACAGCGGCATGGGTTGCCACCATTAAATACTACATTTGAAGGAACGATGGTTTCCCAAAGGGCCATGATCGAGCAAATAATTGAAGCAAAAATGGCTGAGCAGAGCGAGGGTTCCGCCACTTATGATTTGTATAGGGTACCATACCCCGTACATCACCTCTTTAAAAAGCTCCCAGCAGAGCACCCAAAGGCCCAAAATTCTCAAAATTCAATGGGGAGGGATCACCTCATGAGCATATAGCTCATTATATGAGCATCATGGGAGAATTGGCGACTGAGGAGTCCTACCTCTTGAGGTATTTCTCGATGTCCCTGACAGGGCCAGCATTTCAATGGTATGCCCGACTGAAACCCAACTCAATAGTTGGTTGGGAAGACATGCAAAGAAAATTCTTTGAGCGATTCAGGATGACAGAAAGAAGAGTCACCTTAGCAGAACTCATATCGTTAAAGCAAAATAAAAATGAGTCTGCTCTGGACTTCATCAAAAGATGGCGGGACGTGAGCATGAAATGTGAGCAACCCCCGGCACATGAGGATGCAGTGAAATTATGCCAAAGAAGTCTGAAACCAGAAATAAAAGAAAAGCTCCTAGGAGCTAATATCCGGACATTTGAACACCTCAACAATACTGTGGCGGAGATCGAAATCTTCTTTGCAGAAAATCCAACTACAGTGTTTGGAAAAAGCAAGCCACCAAAAGACAAAGGCTCGGGGTCGCGAGAAGTGAATGCTGTGGACTTTTCATCGGCGCTCGGCAAAAAGGGGGGCAAGGGTGAGGCATCCGCTCCCCCAAACACCAAGAAAAATGAAAAAATGTCAGCACTTTCGTTGGGTGAGAGACTCAATGCTCCCTATTCATTTACAAGGGAGCACACCAGAGAATTGCTTGACATATGCCTTCATGAGAGTCTAATTACTCTCCCAGAGCCGAAGCGTCCAGAAGAAGCCACAATGGTAGACAAGCCCAATTATTGCGCATATCACCGCATGCTGGGTCATACTTTAGAAAATTGTTATCTGTTCAAAAATCGGGCAGAAAAGTTGATTCAAGCCGGAATAATTGATATGGCCGAACACCTGGTGAATCCACCCCAACCACATCAGCAACCGAAGCTTACATTCACGGCAAATGTGATTCATGCCATAGTTCAAGCAGAAGAGGCACAAGTTGAGCAGTTGACAAAGCTCCTTGGATTTGCCGCATATCAACAACTGCCAGATGATATGGTAGAAAAGGCCATTCTTGCAACATTCCATGACCAACAGGAAGAAGCGGGCTGGATCCAGGTAAATGCCAAGAAGAGGTCAGTCCCTAAAAAGTCTCAAAGAAAGCAACAGCCCGGAAGCTGTATCCCGGTGGCGCTGCCCCCCCAATGGGATAGCAAAAGACAAGACTTTGCAAGAATTGATAGTCTTGCGGAAGAGAATCAGAAATCAAAAAAGGAATGAAAAGAGGAAATTGAAGAAAGAATCAACAGCCTGTGAAACCTCTACAGCAAATGGAGTCAATGGCCCCCTCAAAAGGCTCCAAGGGTTGATTGACGAACTTGAAGAATATCAACAGATGGCACCAACTAAAGCAATCCCCTTGGAAAAATACATACCATGGGAAGAACTGGAGCGTAAAATGCGCTTGAAGAAATGGCTCATCGAGCTGCGAGAGCATATGCAAGAACATGGGGATGCCCTCCCCTCTGTCGGTGAAAATGAAATGTTTTGGGGAGCTGACTGTACCGTCGAAGACTTGGTCGAAAAAGTGCAGACATTTTCGTGCAATATGACTTATGTGTTCAACTCTCAACCAGGGGAACAATCCAAATCAGGGATCTGCTGTGTACCCCCTGAAGCCAGAAAGCCATTCAAAACTTACCAAAGAAACAAGCCACCCCAGAAGGTCATATACTTCAGAGGGGAAAAGTCAGGGCCCGTCCCCGTACCTCAAACTAAAGGTGATGAATATATCTTCCCGTCATCCGATGAAGAGGAGGAAGATCTTGTTGTTGAAGATGATATGCCAATTCCCACAATGGCGGCAAATGAAGGACCCTCTCAGGTGTCAACTAAAGAGAAGATAGAGGAGTTGGTACCCCTCGTAACTGAGAAGCTTTCTCGGAAAAAGAACGGGGAGAAGGGATAGGCGGCCACAGCACGATTCCCCTCCCATCGCAAGTACCCAAAAGTTTGGCAAAGGTAATGCCCCCTTTTGAAAAATCCAAGGATAGGGCTATCGAAAGGTTCTGCAAGCACTAGGGAGGTTCCCGACCAACCTTAGTATTTGGGATGCCTTAGCATTGAGCAAAGAGTTGCGCGAAGCATTTGTTGCGGCGTTGCAGGAACCAAAATCTATGAAGCCCATGTGGCAGAAATGAAAGAAGAAATGTATGAACATTGACAGCCTCTGTGACCTTCACAGAAGATGATATGTTGTTACCCTCTTCCTGTCACAACAGGCCTCTATACATGAGGGGGCAGGTGAATGGGCGAGAGCTGGACCGCATTCTGGTCGATGCAGGTTCCGCAGTAAACATTATCCCGCTAAAGACATTTCACAATCTTTTCCTTACTCCTTATTTACATAAAGTGGAAGGAGTCAAAATAGCAGGGTTCAACCAAGATTCTGAAGAAGCCCTGGGACGTGTAGATGTGGACCTAGCCCTAGGTGATTTTGTCACAAAGGTCGTATTTTACGTGGTTGACACTAATACTTCCTTCAAGGCTCTTTTGGGTCGACCATGGTTGCATAAAAATTTGGTTGTGCCCTCTACCCTCCATCAATGCTTGAAATACACAAAAGAAGGCGAGCAGCATCGGGTCTTTGCAGACCTAGAACCATTTAAAGTATATGAATGCCACCTGGCTGACGCTAGACTATACTTTGAAGGGGCGACTGATCCCCCTAAGAAGCAAGATAAAGGCAAACAGATTGCGGGGACCTCCTCGAAGAGCAGTGGCAAAATAAGAGTCAATAAAGAAAGGGTGGCAGCGCTCATGCAAATCCAACAGTCGGGGGATGTAAGTCAAAAACCCCTCCAACTTCAAAGACCTATCGTCAGGTTAGAAGCTAACACTGTCAGCCGGTTGATAGAGGCCGGAATACCGCTGCCACAAGATCATACACAAGTGACAGCTGGACATGAAATATATACAGTTGAGCCAATAAAGTTCTTCATAGCTCGCCATAAAGATGGTAGACCGATTGTGTTCTACAAAGGAGAGCCAACACCCAAGCAGCCTCCACAAGATGACTTCGGTCGAAGACATGCCATGTCCGAGTCCCAAGAAATGATTGGAGAACTTGAAGATATGCCACAATACATCAAAGATATGTGCCAAAAACAAAATATCCCCCAGACCCAGAATAGTCTGAGGGGTAAAATGTTTCAAGAACTGTGGTACCCTACAAATGTCAGGGGGCAACCGCCCTTCTCCCACAATGACCGAAGAGGTCTCGGATGGGAGACGCGTGAAGACCCTATGGTGCATTATGCAGTGAACATGGTCAGCATAAACCCTGCCCCCATGAGAATGGGAATTGAAAAGCAAAGGGGACAGAGCCCCATGGAAGATGAAAATGAAAATGCCCCTTGTCAGGAGCAAGAATGGGAAGTGTACATGACTAACACAGACGACGAAGAGGACTTCGTTGATTTAGAGCCTGCGCCCCGAGAATTAGAAGATGGTGGGCAGGCCACTGTGGATGAACTTTTGGAAATAAATCTGGGGGCACTAGACGATCCTCGTCCTGTGTTCATCAGTGCATTGTTAAATGATGAAGAAAGACAAGCATACCAACAACTACTCTCAGAGTTCAAAGATTGTTTTGCTTGGTCTTATAAAGAAATGCCGGGTCTGGATCCGTCTGTGGCCGAGCATGAATTGGCTATTTTGCCAGAGGCCAAGCCTGTGAAACAAACTCAAAGAAGAATGCATCCAGAGCTGGAAAAGAAAGTTGTGGATGAGGTCAACAAAATTTTGGATGTCGATTTCATCGAAGACTGCATGTATCCAATATGGCTGGCCAATATAGTGCCGGTAAAAAAGAAAAATGGGCAGGTTCGGGTCTGCATTGACTTCCGGGATCTAAACAAAGCATGCCCGAAAGATGACTTCCCTCTGCCCATAACCGAAACAATGGTGGATGTCACCACAGGACATGAAATACTGTCTTTCATGGATGGAAGCTCGGGGTACAACCAAATTCGGATGGCCGACAAAGACAAAAATCACACGGCCTTCCGATCGCCTAAAGGCATATTCAACTACAAAAGAATGCCTTTTGGCCTGAAAAATGCAGGCGCCACCTACCAAAGGGCCATGACCAAGATATTTGATGAAATGCTCCATAACTTGGTCGAATGCTATGTGGACGACCTGGTCGTCAAGTCGGAAAAGAAAGAAAATCATGTAGAAGACTTGCGCAGGGTCTTCGAAAGGCTCCGCCAATACAAGCTGAAAATGAACCCTATGAAATGTGCCTTCGGCGTGTCAAGTGGAAAATTTCTCGGGTTCATTGTTCGCTACCGGGGTATTGAAATAGATCCCGATAAGATCAAGGCCATTAGGGAATTGCCTTCCCCTAAGACACTCACCGAGCTACGCTCCCTCCAAGGTCGTTTGGCTTACATCAGAAGATTCATATCCAACTTGTCAGGAAGATGCCAACCTTTCTGTAAATTGACAAAGAAAGGAGCCCCATTTATTTGGGATGAAGAATGTCAAAACGCCTTGAACAAAATCAAAGAATATCTCCTCAGCCCGCCCGTGCTGGGGGCACCCATTAAAGGGAAACCTCTAATTCTATACATTGCGGCTATGGATGCTTCACTGGGGGCATTACTTGCTCAAGAAAATGAAGGAGGCAAAGAACAACCCCTCTATTATCTCAGTCGGATGCTAGTCGGACCAGAGCACCGATATGCACCAATGGAAAAGTTATGCTTGGCATTGGTTTTTGCCGTTAAAAAGTTAAGGCATTATTTGCTGGCGCACAAAGTTCAACTCATCTCTAGATGTGATCCTCTCAAGTTCTTACTCAAGCAGCCGGTCCTGTCAGGGAGGCTGGGAAAATGGGCACTATTGCTTATGGAGTTTGATATCTCCTATGTGCCACAAAAAGCAATTAAAGGACAGGGAATGGCAGAGTTCTTGGCCGCCCATCCGGTGCCAGAAAACTCCCCCCTGAATACGGAATTGATTGACGAGGAGGTGCTCCCCTCTCAAGAAACTTATGAAGCCCAAGAAGCACAAATTGAATACTGGCAGCTATACTTTGATGGGGCCGCGCGAGCTTCTCTGAAGGCTGACGGCACATCGACAAATGTGGCAGGGGCAGGAATTGTCTTTGTAACCCCGGAAAAAGGGATATTGCACTATTCATGTGCTCTTATGGAATCCCTCACAAATAATGAAGCAGAATATGAAGCCCTTATAGTTGGCCGGGAAATCGCCCTAGAAATGGGCATAAGATGCATTGAAGTGTTTGGCGATTCACTGTTAGTCGTCAGACAAATGTTGGGCATTTTTGAAGTCCGAAAAGAAGAATTGAAAGCCTACTTTGAAGCAGCTACAAGACTCAGCGACAAGTTCTATCACTTCAAAATAGAGCATGTTAGAAGAAGTCAAAATTCACAGGCTGATGCATTGGCCAAGCTCGCATCTGCTCTCAAACTCCCTCCTGAAGGTGAACTGGCGATTACCATAAGAAACAGAAGATTGCTTCCGAGCACCTTAAATCGCCATGATGGTCTGACGACCTTTGAGGCAAATACATTGGAAGAAAATGAAAGCCAAGAAGAAGATGATTGGCGCGTTCCTATCATCAAAATAAAAAATGGTTGGCTACCAGATAAAAGAGGGGAGCGAGTGCAATTATTGCGAAGAGCTGCTTCCTACAAGCTGATAAATGATACATTATACAAGTTTACGCCCGAAAAGAATAAATCCCTACTGTTGAGATGCCTATCTCCGAAAGAAGCCAAGATGATCATGCGGGAGGTACACGCAGGACTGTGCGGAGCCCACCAATCTGGCCCAAAAATGAAAATCAATATACAAAGCAAAGGCTTTTACTGGCCAACAATGTTTGCAGACTGCGAGCGATTCGCTCGAGCCTGCCCCCAATGCCAAGCCTATGGGCCCGTGCCAAGAAAACCACCAAGCAAGCTCCATCCAACAACACCAACATGGCCATTTGCTGAATGGGGAATGGACATAGTGGGTCCCCTCCCTACATCATCCAAGGGGTATAAATACATTCTGGCTGCCACAGATTATTTCTCAAGATGGGCTGAGGCTGTACCTCTGAAAGAAACTACCGGAGAAGCGGTGGCTCGCTTTGTCCGACATCATATCATATACCGGTTCGGTGTTCCGAGTCGGATCATGTCTGACAATGGCACTCCATTCAAAAATCAGACAATAAACAAATTGATAGCAAAATTCCACATCGAATGGAGGACGTCAACGGTCTACTATCCTCAAGCCAACGGGTTAGCCGAAGCCTTCAATAAAACCTTATGCAAGCTCATGGTCAAATTGGTGAATGGTCGAAAGCGCGATTGGGACGAAAAGATGCATGAAGCTCTATGGGCCTATCGCACCATCTACAAAACTCCCACAGGATGTTCACCCTTTTCCCTCGTTTATGGGACTGAAGTAGTCATTCCTGTGGAAATTGAGCTCTCATCCTATAGAGTAGCTCTCCATTATGGTCTACCTACTGATGAGGGGACCGAAATAGAAAGACGGCTTGAGGAGTTGTCAAATTTGGAAGAAAAACGCTTGGTCGCATACCAACGTCTTCGAAACTATCAGGCACGGATGTCCCGTGCTTTTGACAAGCTCGTGAAAGAAAGAGCTTTTAAAAAGGGAGACTTAGTCATGGTCAAACAAAAGGACGTCATGGCCTCTCGACCCAAGAATAAATTCATACCCAATTGGCTCGGTCCATTTGTAGTTGACAAAGTATTTGAAGGTGGTGCCTACACGTAGTCGACCAAGAAGGAAATGTGATGTTTCCGCCTCTAAATGGCAGACACATGAAGTTGTACCATACTCCTGAGTGTGAGTACATCTACACAATGTAACAGGTGGATCCGACTTTGGTACATACTGAAGATATGGAAAAGATCCTGTTACAAGATCTCAATAAAAAAAAAGAAGAAAAAAGGGGCTTAAAAACGAGGTGCCTCGGCAGACTCGATTCGTTGTTCCTTCAGGATGAATCGAGGGTAAAAAGGCCTAAAAAACCCAGCTGAGGTGAAAACCCGAAAGGGCGCCTCAGGCAGAATCGGGAAACCCCACTACATGAAAACCCGAAAGGGCATGCAGGCAAAAGCAAGAGGGGGCCAGTCATGGTGAAAACCCAAAAGGGCGCTATGATTGGTAATGTGAAAAAAAAAAGAAAAAAAAAAGGGGATACTTTCTCGACCTTTACTGGAGCGAGATCGAGTTATCCCGCATTCCTTATAAGAGGGAGACGCAAGAGTTGTCAATGACGAAACAACCCCTAAGTTCATTCAAATGAATAATCAAATCCAGGGGCATATGGGAAATTCGAACTCTGCTCAAGGAAAGAGAGAGAAAGAAAAAAAAACCCGAACAAAAAAGAGAAGAGAAAAAAAAAAAAAAAAGACCAAACCCATTCGCTTCAGAAAGGCAAAACTTCGAGCTTCGTCAGCTAACAAGCCATCAAGGCCAGTCAAAGAAGTTCAAAATCCAGATCTCTTGGCTAACAAGCCGTTAAGGCCAGCCAAAGGTCGAAACCCATGTCTTTTGGCTAACAAGCCGTCAAGGCCAGCCAAAAGTCAAGTCCCGAGTCTCTTGGGCTAACAAACCGCCAAGGCCAGCCGAAGAGCTCAAAACCCAGACCTGTTGACTAACAAGCCGTCAAGGCCAGTCAAAGGTCGAAAACCATGATCTCTTGGCTAACAAGCCGTCCAGGCCAGTCAAAGGTTGAAATCTATGTCTTTTGGCTAACAAGTCGTCAAGACCAGTCAAAAGTCAAGTCCCAAGCTTCTTTGGCTAACAAGCTGTCAAGGCCAGTCAAAAAGCTCAAAATCCAGACCTCTTGGCTAACAAGCCGTCCAGGCCAGTCAAAGGTTGAAATCCATGTCTTTTGTCTAACAAGTCGTCAAGACCAATCAAAAGTCAAGTCCCGAGCTTCTTTGGCTAACAAGCCGTCAAGGCCAGTCAAAAAGGCTCAAAATCCAGACCTCTTGGCTAACAAGCCGTCTAGGCCAGTCAATGGTCGAAATCCATGTCTTTTGGCTAACAAGTCGTCAAGACCAGTCAAAAATCAAATCTCGAGCTTCTTTGGCTAACAAGCCGTCGAGGCCAGTCAAAAAGCTCAAGATCCAGACCTCTTGGCTAACAAGCCGTCCAGGCCAGTCAAAGGTTGAAACTTATGTCTTTTGGCTAACAAGTCGACAAGACCGGTCAAAAGTCAAATCACGAGCCCCAGAGGAGCCTCAATCCTCTAAGCACATTTACGGCTCTCAGAGAAGCCTCTAATTCCCTACCATTTGAAACCAAAAGAAATGTCCAATTCACGGCTCTCAGGGAAGCCTCTAATTCCCTACCATACACAAATCTAGATTCTCAATCCATGGCCCACAGGGAAGCCTCTAATTCCCTACCATTCATAAACTCAAACTCTAAATCCATGGCTCTTAGGGAAGCCTTTAATTCCCTACCGACTATAAACCCAAGCTTCTGGCCAATACACCATCAAGGTTGGCCAACCCAATTAAAATCCAAATCCAAATTCTTACGGCTCTCAGGGAAGCCTTTAATTCCTCACAAAAAAAGAGAAAAAAAAATAGAAAAAATAGGGGCTTAAAAAGGAGGTGCCCCGACGGACTTGGTCTACCACTTCATCGTGATGGATCAAGGGTAAAAAGGTCCTAAACCCAGCTGAGTTGAAAACCCGAAAGGGCGCCTCAGGCAAAAATGGGTAAACCCCTCAACACGAAAACCTGCTAAGGCGTGTCGGAAAAAGCTAAAGGGGGCCAATCGTGGCGAAAACCCGAAAGGGCGCTAGGATTGGTAATGTGAAAAAAAAATCAAAAAAATCAAAATTATAAGTCTGAGGGAGCTTTAATTCCCTCACCCAAAGCACGGCACTGGAGAAGCCTCAATTCTCTGATACAAACATGTTGTGGCCCCGGAGGAGCCCTAATCCTCTGAATCAAACAACTCATGGCTTTCGGGGGAAGCCTTAAAACCCCTGTTATCAACACATACTGATGGCAAGACGTCAAAAGGTATGATGTATGTAGTAAATAAAGGTATCAATCCCAAGACAGGCCCCTGGGATAGCCCAAGAAGGAGAAAGTAAATAAAGGCCCAGTACATGTACTAATGCAAAAAAAAAAAAAACAAAACAAAACAGAGTCTCCCGAGCAAGTCTATGCCTCAGCAGCACTAGCCCTCAAGGAGTCAACCTCGACCTCTAAGGTAGCAATGGCAGCCTGGAGCCTGCTCTGCTCCATCTCCAAAGAAGATAGTCTCACGGCCACGTCTATAGAACGCCGCATGTCCTCAGCAGCTGATTGGTCCAGGTAATGGGCCAGTATACGCAAAAGGGATGCACGAGCTGATTGTTCCTTCTGCGTAGAGAGAAGAGATGCATGCTCGTCCCGCACCAGGGAAATCTGACTAGCAGTACTTATAGCCTCGCCACGAAGGGTGACCAGTCGGGCCTCCAAAATCTCAAGAGTCTGTGAGGATCGCTCCAACCCTATGCATCCAAAGCGCAGAAGTTAAACCCACTTCAAGTAAAGAACAAAAGGAAACATTTAAGAGATAAGCGATAAAGGAGGGACCTGAAACAGCCCAAGATGGGTGTGAAGACACCTCCTCGGTGTCGGAAATACCGCCCATGGCGCTGGAAAGCTGTTGAGTCTCGCCCGACAGGGGCTCAGTATTTTCACCATGGTCGTCAGGAATCGCACAAGTCTCCAAAGAGCCAGGTTCATTAGCATCCAATGGCTCCTCTACATCTAAAAGAACATGTGTGCAAAATGCCAAAGTCATGACGAAGATTTCTGACAGGCTAGAAATGAAAGAAAATATATACCTAAAAGGCACCCAGAAGGATGGGCAGCGGCGTTTGCTTCTGTAGTCACCACTGGGAGGTCTAAGGCAGTAAGCAAGGGCGCAAAAGAATCGCCTCCCTGACCACTCATCGCCGCAGGGTCTGGTGTAGGCAGTGGGGCATCCTGGCTGATCATGGCTGAGGAACAAAAAAGGGGCTATTATAAGAAGAGCAGGCACCAAGGAGTTACAAGATATGATGAAATCCAGAAGAATGTTGTGGATACCTGGTTCAGAGCGAAGGGACAAAGGCTGATCAGAAGTCTCCGTATCGTGGCAAGTCATAGGAAGACCCGATAGAGAAGCTGCAAAAAAAAAAAAAGAGAAACAACATGTGCAAATGTAAATGGAAGAGGGAAAATTAAAAGAAAAACCAAAAACGGGCAGCAAGCACTGAAAGCCAAAATACCTGTGATATGGGGGGAAGTGGCACCAGTTGTGACCAACCCAACGGTGTCTAGAATGGCTAAAGGTACCTCTTGGTCTATGGAAGGTGGAGGATCTTGCATCATCTCCATCAAGTCGTCGAAAGGGATGCCTGAAAGAAGACAAAACATGGTCACATAAGGTGTTGAATAAGTCAGTGACTGGTGTTAAAGAAAAAAAAAAGGGGGGGGGGAGAGCGGGAAATAATAACTTACTGAAGCATGGATTATCGGGTCCTCCATCGAGGGATCCCAGTCTGGGTCTAAAATCGGGATGTCGGTCACATCCATCTCATAATCCCAGTCATCTATGTTGTCATCTTGGGAAAGCCCTTTGGGAGCAGCTAAGGCTGAGGGTAAAGGCACGTCATTCTGATCATTGGACTGAAGGGAGCCTGGTAGTCGCTCTACCGACTCTGCTAAGATCAAAGAAAGAAAAGGACATGAACATGTACATACATGGAAAATAACAAGCAATGAGAATGGGGATTGGTCATTAGTCACCAGTCTGCACTGCATCAGGTGAGGCCCTATGCGAGGAATGATGAAGAGAAAAGGGCAGGCCATCTGCATGGATAAGCACTGATCAAATGAGGTCAAAAAGACAAATCCGACATATAGGCAAATTGAAGAAAAAAAAATCAAGGGAAATATGACTACACTTACCCGCGTGCACTGCGCCAACTGAGTCTACGTGTATAGAGATGTGAGGAGAAAAGCTTGCCCCATCTGTGGATGGAGCAAGATAAATGAGAAAGGCATTCTCTTAGGAAGAAAAAGCACGAAAGGAAGGGTGTAGTCATTACCTGCGCTACAAAGAGGAGAGCCGGCCACTTCAGATGGGGGAGTGGGTGAGCTGATGTTGGGCACCGTACGGGTCTCAGGCTGAGCTGCACGGCAAGAAGGACTCACAGTGCCTAAAGGAAAAAGAAAGACATAGCAAATGGAAAGTTATCAAAAAGATAGCTTGACCACAAATGAATATAAATGTTTAAATCCTCACCTGAAGGCAAAACAAACTCAAGTGGCTGCGGAATTACTGTCTGAGGGGAAAGGCCCAACTCTCGGGCACCCGAAGACACAGCTGACCACACGTCGCCCAGAGTGCGAGCCCTCTAAACTAGAAAGGCCTCGCGGTGAGGCCCAAGAGTGGTGAGAGAACTGCTGAGATAAGCTATCCACTCTTTGGCCGAGTCATCGCTAAAAGTATCTGGAAAGAGTAAAGAATCTGTAGGTGCATCCTGCGGAAGCCCACAAGCATGGACAAAGTCTGACCACCACTCATAAGAAGAAGCTCGATCCGGGGCAGCGACCCTGGTCTTTTTCTTTGAAGCACTCTTCTTGCGAATCGGAGGGGCATCGACATGTCCAGCCTCTCTCCGAGCCAAGGGATGCTTCTGCGAATTTTCCCTTGCCTTAAAAGCTTCTATCAATTGGGCGGCTGAGTCAGAAAAATGCTTCTTCAAGTATCTCTCCCTAATATGGAAATGTGGGCGATCCAGTCTGCGCAAATAATCTCTCTCAACTTGACGAATGGCAACAGAACGCTGTGTGAAGCAACCTCCGTGGCTTGCCCACCAGTCAGCATATCTCCGTGACACATCCCCTCGCTGAGAAGGAGGCAAAATTGAAATATCTGTAGTGGGAGACTCTTGCTGAAATAAATTCCACCACATGCGGATTTGCAAGTGAACAGTCCGCTGGCGCAAAGCATGGGTCAGGCCTGGAAACTCAAAATCTGAAGGGATCCGTTGATCATAACCAAAGTTTCTTGCAAACCTGTGCGGATAATAAGGCTCCAAAATGGCAGTCTGACCCCGTCTAAAAGTTAGCACCCCAGGGCGAGTGCACTATATCCAGCTCAAGCGAAGGCACCTCTCAGCAAAATCATGTACTACCTGCTATGTCCAGGGATCAAACCAACCTGGTTGCCCAGAAGATGAATAGTCAGGAAAAGGTCTGAAATTAAACGAAGAATGATCAAAACTCAATTTCCTGGTCTCCCCAACGGGAACAAAACCCAGTGCATCTCGGGCGAGAGAAAGAAGACTATCACCATCTCCATCCAGCTGATCTATAAATCTGAAAATAGTGGGAATAGAAACATCTCTGATATCCCCTGCTGGCAGGCAACTAGGTAACAAGCAATGTGCCCATGCACTGACATAATGAGTAGCCATCAATATGGTGCTGTCCCGGGGCTGAGAATGTGAAGATAAGGCATTGAAATAATGATAAATACATGCTAAAGCAGCAGGGGCTAAAGCTAACTGACATCCACAGGCTAAATGGCAAGCTGGGTAAATAGCTTCTGGGCGCAAAAGAGACTCATCACCAAGAGGCATGGCGAAAGTGCATAACCAGTAAGCCAAATAGGCGGCCAAATGTGTGATCTCATCAAGTTTCCATGGGTTCTCTGTCTGATGCGGAGACTCATATATATGGGGAAGTGCGGGGAGCTCCTCTCGAGGAATCTCGTACATGTCATGGCGAGTTCCCCTCGCTCGAGCAAATTCAGTCACATAGCAAAAAGGACCACCATAAAAGTACCTCACCCAAGTGTACAAGCTGACCCGTGGGTCGGTAGAAGGAGTGCTAACATCACCAATGCCATCAGTCGCAGAAGCAGAGTGGCGCGCCTTGGCCAAATCATGCCAGACCCTCAACAGATATCTGTAACAAAACTCCAGCACATAGTGACCCTGTCCATCAGTGGAATCTCTGTGAAAATCATCCAAGACAACTTCTTCATAAGGTTCGCCTACAATGGGAAGCCTGGAGATACGATGGAAAGCCCACAAGTCTATAGCTGTTTCGCCTTCTGCAGTGCAAATGGTGTTCCATGTTGGGTTATATCGCTCAGCTGCAGCCTGTATCAAACCAGTATAGAAAGGATATCTGTAAAGTGCCGCTGTCACTGCATGACGGATAGCCCCAAGGTCAAGCATATGGCGATAATGCTGAAGTACATACTGCAACCACTCTGTTGCCCCGGGGCGCGGAACATGTGAGCGTCTCACGCTCAATTTCTCATACCAGCTGGGTTTCTTGCTCTGCAAAATGTCCTGTAAAATACACTGGCCACCGAAAGGGGTCTGTGTGGAGGGCTCGTCAGCTGTAGTCAAAAAGAGACCGGTCCTGTGGCTAGAAACTGGGGCCCGGCCCCCGCCTGCCATCATCCATGAGGCTGCCAGTAAGGGGCGAGAAATGCTGTGTACACTTGTCAACTGCGAGTATTTGCCCAGTTGCTGTGCCAAAGGTAACTCATTCAGACGGATGCCATGACAAGGGAAATCCGGATATGCATATGAAAATGAACCCTCCATACTGTCACGATCAGAAAGAATGGCGCCTTCCAGAGCGAGCCTCTGGGCGCGAGTTATGGGGATAGGGCCGTTGTCGTCATCACCCGGCCAAGCATACGAAGACACAAATGCCATAACAGATTCATCCGATGGAAGATGTTGAGGATAATCAACAGGGCGCTGAAAGTAGAAATGCCCGTCACGATAAAATATCCAGCTCGGGTCAATAGGCGCTGAGTCGCCAGGGACTCTGTCAAGGTGTGATATTGCAACCCGAGTATATCCCCGATCCAAGTCGGAAAGCCGTTCAGGTGTCACCAGGGTGGGTTTCATAAAAGGCATCTTCCGACAACAGGTGGAGGGACCCGGCGAGCTGGCACGAACAGTGGGACGACCACGTCCCCGACCACGAGGGAGACGGCCTCGGCTTCCCCGAGAATCCCGGCGTACATCCATAGTTGCCTGGTTATTGACAGAAACAAAAAGAAATATTACAATATGTTGGAAAATACAATTCTAATAGCTGGAAGCAGGGATCATTGAAAATACACGCGACAGCTGTCCGGTGATGTGGCATGGACTACCTGCCACGTGGGGGGCATTTGTTGTGCCATATTTTTTGCTCACACAGGAAATAGAAAATAGTAGAACATATAAGCAGAAAGAATGCAGAAATGAAATAAATGCAGTGGTTAAGCCTTTGTATGCAACTCAGGAAAAATACGCACAGAAACTCATGAACAGACATGAGTTTCATGGATGTTGAAATCAGAAAATCCAGTAACAAAAAAAACACACCTTAGTTGATGCTGGGGTACGTACCTCTTGCTGTTGACCGTGGAAGGAGAGGAAGAAGGGAGTAGTCGCCGCTGGCTTCCCCACTGTTGTGTTGATGATCGCCGCCGCCGCTGCTGTTCCCCAGCGCCGCTGCCGGCTTCCCCAACCGCTGCTACTATGGCAGCCACGCTCCAGGCCGCCGCAGGCCACCCCAGCCGCCGCTGTTGCAGCGGCAGCCCTGCTCCTTCGCCGCCGCGGCCCTGCTCCAGGCCGCCGCAGGCCATCCCAGTCGCCGCTGCTGCAGCGGCAGCCCGGCTCCAGACCGCCGCAAACCCCCAGCTGCTGCGTCTACAGCGGCGGCCCTGCTCCTTCGCCGCCGCAGCCCTGCCCTCGCCGCCGCAGCCTTGCCCCCGCCGCCGCTGCCCTGCTCCCGCCGCCGCTGCTGTTGCTGATCGCCGGAAGGGGGGGAGGAGGTGTGCGCTGTCGCCTCTCCTCCCTGCTCTGCTTCGTGCAGAGCGAACCAGAAGAGTCCGGTGCAAACAGGGAAAGAGAAAATAGGAAGAAAAAGAAAATACAGGGGTTAATTTGCAAATAGGTGGGTGGAAATTTATGTAAAACCCCCTAATTTAATGTGCAGAGCCTCGAAAAGAGCACGCAAACCTTCCGGCCGGGCGTCTTTTGCCCAACCACTATATAAGAAGCCCTGGGGCGCCCCAAGGAGGAAGAGCTTTTTCTGAGCCAGAAAACCCGAGCAAGGCTTCGGGAAAAAGACTGCAAGTCAGTCTGAAAAAAGGGTCTGCAAGGCAACCCTAAAGATCATCGTGCAAGGCACGATTCTTTTCTCTCAAGTTTATAAAAAGGTCTATTGGGCTTATCTTATTGGGCCAATTTCTTATTGGGCCTGGGACTGCTTATTGGGCCAGACTTGTATTCCCGTACAATCAATTGAGATATTGTGTGCTTATTGGGCCGACATTTGACAAATTCTCATGTGTGATTTAATGGGCCTATTGGGCTATTTTTAATCATTTAATCATACGTCATACGAATTATTTCACATAGTGTCACGTTTATTTAAAACACTGCACTACTTAATTTCTTAACCAAAATCAACCAAGTTTTCAACAATTGTTAACGAAATATTTTCCAACTATTATTCTTTAATTTTCAATAACATAAAATCAACAAACAAGTTATGTTTCACATCAATTTTAATCCACCTTAAGTTAATTCACATTTAAATCAATTAAATAAATGAAAACATTAACTTAATTCATGTAATTCTAATTTAAATAAATAAAAAACGAAAATGGTTAAATAAATGAAATTAATAATTCTAAAATACCAAAAAATGGGAAAATGAATTTAAAAATAAATAAAAAGTGAAATAAATATCATAAAATTCCAAAAAAAATAGATTGCATGTCTTCAACCATGTTTTCTTTCGTGTGTGATTCATTTCATTCAAATGTGAGTTATGTTCTTTCATTTCAAAGGGTTTGTCTGATGGTTAATCAAGGGTGATCAGTCTTTTGCGCTGATATAATTAACACTAACTGCGGTTAGTGGGGGAGGTCAAATGAACTAAACAAGACCATGTCCTTGTAAATAAATAAAAAACCCAAATAAATCAAATTCAAACAAGATAAATTTAAAATCTTTAAAATGTTAAAAAATAATTCTCATATATACTTATGAAGATAATAGCAAATTCTCCACCTGATCAAGCAACTTCTATCCCAAAGAGTATTTCAGTTGAACAAGGCATTTTATCTAAAATTCCCTTGCATGATCCTTTTTCTGAGACTTGGGACATATCTTTAATTATGGAATATCATGAAGATTTTTCAGTGCTGACTTCCCCTGTTTGTTGGTTCAGAAATAAGCTTTTCCTCTTTGAAGGTGGTTTGTTCAGAATATGCTTACATTGATGATAGTCATCTTCTTGTTTATGCTTCCTACTTCTTTTTTTTTTTAATCAAAATCAGCTCATTAGTCCTTGTTACGCCAACTTACTTTTTTTAAAGTGCAGGAAACATACATTTTCTTTGACGACGAGGAATAGAATAATGATTCTTGAACTTAGTCGGAGTTTAAAAGACTTGCAGTTCAAAACTCACTTCTCACTTAGGATCCTTAAGTGCAGAAAACACATGTATATAGATGGCTGGGGCTAACAAAATAGAGTTCTATAGAATAAAGGATTCAGGCAAACAAAATTCCCATAAACGATTCAGGAAATTGATCTGTCATTGTAGACTGTAAATGCTCATGGGGATTTCTCAATTGCTTCAGTAATTAAACTTCTGGGAACTCATGTCCATGCTTATCAAGCTGTAGCCCCGCTTTGATCACCAGTTGGCATGAGGATATTGAATACAGAATCTGTCTTGTATTGTATTAATTTTTGTCCTGATGAATTTTCATAGATAGATAACATATGGAGTACATTTTTGATCTATCTTTGGAATGACACAACATGCTCATAGCTAGTTGTTTTGTTTTGCCAGAACAAACATTTTCCCTGTCCTGACATGGCTCTGCAGGGGACTGCCTTCCACAGAAGACGATGCCCACCCTGCAGCATTGTGCTAAAAGGCTTGCTCTTCCTGATGACATGATCCATGGTCAACGAAATGACTCTATGGAAACTCATCCTCAAAGAGTTCAGCATGAAATGCCAATTTTAGTGCCTGGTTTGGTATATATGTTTCTACACCATACATGCATCAACTTTTTCCCCAACAATTAGTGTATTCATGTCTCCCATTTGCCATGCTAATTTATCTTCTTACTTTCAGATGTTCCAATTAAGAGACGACGTTGCCCTCGACATCCTCGTATGGTAACAACACCTATCAGTAGAGTTGAAGAGGTGCTTGAGTCCACTCAAGCAGATCCTACTAGGGAGGAACATCACCAAGTACATTTAACAAGAGAGGTATTGGAGGCACATTATACAGAGATAAATGATGCTAACGTACCATCTGGTTCTACATCAAGGAAGACTAGAGGCCCAACCCAACAACCAGCAGTTATGCCTCCATCTGGAGAAAAATGGAGGTGTTTATTTATTGATGGGCAAGCAGTTGGGAAGGCTGGTTCCAAATTGGCTATAGTTCTTGTATTGTACGCACGGATGGAGGGATATTTTCCACCTCACAAACAGTGGAGAGAACAATCCCCTCAAAGCTTCAAAGATGTTATGAATGGCATACAAGTAAGATCGTTATTATTATCAACATATGTTGTGCAATTAATTTATTTTTCTAATCATGTGTTGTCCATTTGAATTTGCAGAAAGATTATGATTTCGTTGATCCTGAAGGCTTGCCTGCCAATTTGATGGTGGTCACTCACTTTTGTAAGGAATTTTTACAAAAGAAATTAAAAGATTGGCGTTGCTGGTTGAAAAATCATTATTACATTGAAGGGGTTCCTAATGATGTGCATGTGAAGGCACCTGACAAAAGAATAACTCAGGGGGGTTGGGAGTTACTGTTGAAGTTTTGGGAAAGTGAGAAAAGGTTTCAGAGGCAGAAAGAAATAAAAAAAATCGGGGTGAGGATCGACCCACACATACGTTGGGGGCAAAGTCTATAGCACGTCATAATGAAGATGAGGTAGTTTTCTATTTTACTTTGAATTATGCTTGATCAACTGCGTAATGCACTTTGTTGTAAATTTTTTTCACATTTTATCTTGAATATAGCGTTTGAAATTGGGAGATAGTTACACAACACTTGGGGCATACCTTAAGGCCCATCAAATGAAGAGTGGAGATTATCCAGATGAATATACCCGTGTGTTATGTGTAAGTAGTTTTAAAATCATAGTTATGATATTCACATTTAAATGAAGAGTAGTTTTAAATTGTTTTCTTTCTAACAATTATAATTATACTTGTTATCCATGATAGAAGAAAGTTATACAAACATGTGATGAAAAATATGTTGCAAGCAATTCCGACCCATCTGTTCTGTCTTCAGTTTTAGATATAGTTTGTAAAGGCCATCATGGGGGGTATGAGAGAGGGCGTGGATTGGGATGGTCTAGAGCATTGCCTTGGTCAGAACATATAGGAACTCAAACTTCACATGAAGGTGTCAAACATCTTGCATTTGAGCTACAGATTGCAAATACAGAGATAGAGGCTATGCGTGCTCGAGAGAAAGAGATGGAAGAAAGAGAGAAAGTCCGAGAGAGAGAGAGATGGAAGAAAGAGAGAAAGCTCGTGAGAGAGAGATGGAAGCAAGAGAGAAAGCTCGAGAGAAAGAGATGGAAGCAAGAGAGCAAGCAAGAGAGAAAGAGATGGAAGCAAGAAAGAAGGAGATGCAAGACTGGAGAGAAAGGATGGAGGCTTTGTTAAACATTCATTTATCTGATGGCCGAGTATATGTTGTAGAAAAATATCTTAATTTATTTTTCTCTATGTTTTCTATTTGTTATTTTTAAGACTTTAATTACTTTTCTTATATGTTTACATAGACAGGAAATTCCAGGCTGGGCATTGGATTGCTACCACCCAATCCCCCTAGTTGATGAACGTTGCAATCCATTATGAGGCGGTACATCTTTGCCATTCAATTTTGCTATCTAATTAATGCCAAATATTTTCTTCTACTTTAGATCTCTAGAGATGAATAGAAGGGTATTGCAATCTAGAATTTCTTTGCTATAGACATTTTGAACAGAAAATTCATTTTATATAACCAGAAATTCTGCTCCATCTGATCGTTTCTTTGCTAGATTTTGTTGTTTTACTTTTAATCAGTTGAAAAAGGATTTATTCTGATTAACACACAATGACAGGGCTTTTTCTTATTCTGACAAAGTGGATTTTTCTACACCCATACATTGTCCAGCTTCCAGTTCCTTTCCTCTTGAGGGAGGATTCTCTGTCTTACATAGTTTGCACATGAAAATGTGACACAAGTGTACTGAAAATGTCAGAAATTTGACTGATCTGGGTAAAAATTGATGGAGAACCTAGTGGAGATGTAACTTGCTGATTATACAGCTGAATACCGGTCTGGTGGTAAAAATGACATGAAATGGGAAATCTCATAATGGGCAGACAGGAATATTCTGTGGCTGTGCAGGTTTTATATTCTTTAATTACGTGAGATGCAGCAAAGTAAATGTTCCAACTTTGAAACTTCTTTCAGAATGCATGTTCAGGACTCCGGAGAGAGGGGAAAATAAAAGTAAGTGCATAATGGATGTTCTGTCCCTTGAAGTGATGGGCAGCTTTGCTTTTTTCTTGACTGTATAATGGTGCTCACAGATATGCCTCATATTCTGGTTTTTCTGTCAACCTGATCAAAGTACACATGTCGCTGGGACAAAGCTTGGTGATGCTTATACTGATGATTTTAATGATATCAATTGTCTTTTAATATCGTCATTGTCACTTCCATTGGATATCCCATACTTTTGGGTGAGGACATGAATTCCATCTTGCCCCTTTAAGTTATTAGGCCATCTTCATAGTTAATTATGAAGGGCATGCCCTTTCTTACCTGGACAAACCATCTTAGTTTAGGCCTCTTTCCTGAATCATTTTGCTATCTTTCACTTGAATTTTGTTGCACCTTCTGAGGCACCCCTTTACAGACCATAATCAGTATGTAATGGTGCTTTAGTGTTTATTTGCCTACTGATTCAGTGGACTTCTTCCAGGACTCCAACAGATTGGAGTATCTTATCCCAAAGAAGACATCTTTATAGCATCAGTTGCCTATGGGAGATCAAGGGTTTATAGATTTTGTTGCATATCTACTTGAAGTAAATCCAAAGAAACGACCAACTGCATCAGAAGCACTGAGACACCCGTGGCTCTTATGTCCATACGAACCAATTTCATCATGATATGATTTGCCTGAAACAAAATCTTTTGGTAGGACTTGCTGCTGCATGGAGACTAGCAACAGATTATGAGAAACGCATGCACTTTTTGACGTCAGAAAGGAAAGAAGTCTCGTTTTCTGTTGGATCTTTGCAGCAGGCAGGAGCATTTGGTTCCTGGAGGGTGATTGACCACGTGTTTGCAGGTCTAGAGTGGTGGTTTGGTATTTGGTCAGTGCAGAACCATGTATCCTAACACTCTCTAATGTAAGCCTGGATGTAATTTGTTGGAGCGTTATTAGTTTTAAGGTTCTAGTGTTTCTGGCGAGGGCATTCTCTTGTATATGATGTGATTAATTTTCTCCAGGTCCTAGTGTAATATCTGTTAGCTTGTTAACTGCATGTTAGAAAGGACCTTGATCATGGGACAGCACAAAAGTATTCACAACTTGATAACTGTAATGTAGAGTTTTTATTTGTTTTTGTCAACTTCTATTTTTCAAATTTGATAAAACTCGCATCTTTTGAGAAATGTGAATATAGCTTGTTGCTGAGGAGACCACATTTTTACATTCATATTTTCTTTCCATATTTGGGTGATTTGCACATCTGAAATGGTTTTGCACTTTGAGGTGGTTATTAAGTTTATGAAAGGAGTGTTATCTGTTGTGCATTTTGAAAAATGTCATAATTTTTTCAGTTTCAAAATACATAGCTTTTTTTCAGTATTTTACGATATTTCACAACATATCAAACATCACATAGATGCAAAAAAAATTCTTGGCATATAATTTGTTTTAGAGTTCAACATAAATGAATGGCTGATGGTTGGGGTGTTTGGAATATATTAATTATGGTTGACGGTTTTCTGAATGTGTTCTTATTGTTGGCTATAATTTTGAACCATTGGTTTTGAAATAATGGCTGACGGTTGTATGCGTCGGTAAAAGATTTTTTACTGACAGATTTCAATATTCTGCATAGCTTATTGCCGACGGTTGTATGTGCCGGCTATATATCAATAGGCGACAGTTGTTTGCGTCGGCTATAGGTTGTTCAACGACGGTTGTATGCGTCGGCAAACATTTTTTCAACGACAATTCTCAACTTATTGCCGACGGTTATAAGTGTCGGCTATATCACAATAGGCGACGGTTGTATGCGTCGGCTATAGATTCAGAGCCGACGGCTTTGTGCGTCAGCTATATAGCTACATAGGCGACGGTTTGGGTGTCGGCTAAAGTAACTTTCGGCGACGGTCCTAGCGTCGGCGAACCAAAAGCCGACGGTTCGTTTAGTGCCTTTGAACTCTCAAAGACGACGGCGTCAGTGTAAAAGCCGACGGTTGTTAGGGTCGTCTAATGTGAGTTATGGCCGACGGTTGGTCAAAGGCGACGGGTGCAAACCGTCGACCAAGAATTGGCCGACGACCATAGGGGCGACGCTAAATGGCCGGCGGTGTAACCGTCGACGATTATTAGCCGACGGTTTACACCGTGGACGTAGGTATTACCGCCGACGGTTACAACCGTCGGCGAAGACTGAATCTGTACCAATGCAGAGGCAACTTTCACCAGTAATCCCTTCACCAAACCTTTCACGAAGAGCAAGAGGAGAAATTAAAAGGCTGAAAATAGTTGAAGCTTGTACGAGTCTTCTTCTTCTCAAATCTCTATTTCCAAATGTATCTCACTTTTCTCTCGAGTCTATAATATGTGCTCTCAATCGTCTCTCTTGTTCTTTCTCATAGACATAGCCCCTTATATAAAGCTATTGTATATGATAGTCGTTATCTTCCTGTGTTACCTCACGATCGAGTCATCTGAATGTTAGGCTCATGGATTTGACATGTTAGGCACATTAGAATATTTCTACCATGTGGACACAAATTTTGCGTACAACTCCTGCTTCTACGTTTCTATTTTTGGCTTCTAGAACTTGCAAACTTCGTCCTTACTTTCTAGGTGCTAGCTAGTTAGAACATATACATATCTCAAGAATTTTATCAGATTTAAACTTAAATAATACTTTTGACCATTGAGCGTTTGACACATGAAGAAATGACATTTCAAAAAAAAAAAAAACTAGCGTTAAGTATGAAGAGATACTTTTGTTAGCGCTTTTTAATAAAATGCTTTTTGTAATGTGCACGATCAATTTTGAATTTTAGTGATATGTTGTAACGTCCCGACGCAAAATATCGGAGCGAAATTATAGTTATTTAAAAAATATCGAGCGATAAAAGAACATCAAACTATTGCACAATTAGAATAATACCAAATGAAATCTAACTTCATTAATAATTCATCAACTAGCTAATACATCGACTAATCAGAGCCAAAATTAGGGCCCAGAGTACTTTATTCAAATCTAAACTATTACATAATGACTAACTGACGACTATCTAACTAACTACTAAGCACGGGTTGACGAAACGGGTCACTCTTGAGCATCATCCTCATTCCCCTTCTCGTGAGTGTAATAATCTCTATCAGACTCACCTGAAACACATAAAATAATAACGCAGAATGAGCGAATAACGCTCAGTAGGACTTAATATATATCTCATGAAAATAAGCAGGCTTTAAATGATTAATGTCTTAGATGGCCGGATAACTAGAGAGCATAGTCACGTAGAGCAAAGTAATGATAGCACTAGTACATGGAAAATAGCACAGCAAGTATGATAAAGGATTGGCCATGTAACGATATGGCACGTAAAGTTGCACAATGGTGCACTAGTAACGATAGCACTTGTATAGATTGCACTTTGATTGTCATAGATTAAATCTTTATAGTATAATGGCACTAGATGTATGCCAACATCCTGATCATTTTAACTCCCATAGGCAAATGGCACTTTTCGGGCGCTCCTCCAAGGACCAGATCAGGCCCTATTGCACTGGCATAAGTTATATTTATTATCTTAGACAATCATAGGGATGGCCAAATAGAGTACTAAGAATAGATGAGAATAGTAGATGAAATAGACGAGATTGTAGGGGAAAAGTGAACAAATGAGAGTACAAGGATAGTAGATGAGACAGAGACGTAATCGTAAAATTAACCACGATAAACAACAGTAGTCACAGTTGCACAGCACACCATCGTGTACTGACAGTCTGGTAGAAGTCACCACTGTCCACTAGCTATGCTAAAACACAGAATAGATGGTCCGGCGTGATCACAAGGTAAGAAGGAAACACAATAAGGCCATTGGATCGTACTGATCCCTAAGGGTGTAACGGGATTTAAGGGTACAACCAGCTCGTCGGCTAAGGACGTGCGTCAAAGACAAGGAGACTTACGGAGGCCTTGACAAGGAGTCTCTGGTCCTTTCAGGAGTATTCCCAATAGAGAGGTGGTCCATGCCAATAGAAGTGTGTAACGAAACGTTGTCCTGTGTAATGAAACGTTGTCCATCTTGCCTCGAGTGCTCAAAGGCAGAGGGACGCGATAACGGTGTACAAAGCTCGCGAATAAACGCAGACAAGTGTCATTTAAATAATAGAGAAATTTAAGTGAAATAATTACACTTAATAATTACCAGATATATTATTGAGTATTTTAATAAGGTCTCATTGCAATTAATAATGTTTAGTGTGTGCAAGTGTAAGAAATCATGACAGTATGATAAATCGTGCACATGACTTTTAATTTGATGAGATTTATTTAAATGTTGACAAATAATAATATTCAAGTTAATACTAAACTTAACAGTGCATGATTTAGCTTAAAAAAGAGTTAAATGGCATAAATAGGAGGGGTTATAAATACAATTTCTAGTTTTGGCGTAAATCTAGAAATCGCGACGGGGGTACCTGTCACGATTCAAGTCGCGACGGGGAGGCCCGAGCGCGACTATCGAACCGGCCGACCTGGCGCGGTTTGGGAGGAAATCACGACGGCGCAGGCCGTCGCATTTAGAACGTGATGAGCTGGCCGGTCGCATCCTCTCTAATATCATGACGGGTCGGGTCGTTGCGATTTCAGAGAGGCCGCCCGACCCAGAAAAGGGGTTTTGCCCTTTTTGGGTTTTGGTCCTTCCCTCCTATGCATGATACAGAGCTCTTCTAAAATCGATATAAAATCGCACAATGATCTAAAAATTATGAAACTAATTTTAAATGAAAGTAGACTCATAGATCTATCAACAGGCATGAGTAATTAGGAAACAGACAAGGTTTGTATATGCTTTAACAGGTTACATTTTAGTGACCTAAACATGCACAGTCATGAGAAATGATTTAATTAGCAATGATTACATGATGGAATTTTGTTAAAATAGAGGCGTTTGAAAGCTAACAACATGTAGTATTTATGAGAATATTTTTAGGGCAGGGGATCAAGTACATGCATGGATTGAAAACAATCATGTGGGTTCGGGAACATGGTGATGATAGAGATTAGGGCATTTAATTATCCCTTATGGAGCAACGAAAAATAGGGAAATGATGGGGCTTTGATAGATGGATGTATAGGCTACCTATGGCCAAAGTTAATCGAATTGTGCTTGAGAGATTGCCTACCTTTCTATGCTGTTATGAAAGCCTAGGGTTGATGACGAAGAAGAAGAGAGAACCTCCTTGCTCCAAGCCCTTCCTCTCCTTGCTCCTCGTCCTCAGCCCTCTTTCCTCGTCTTCTAGAGCCCCAACAAAGAAATGAGACTTGGTAGGGACGAATTAGGGGTGTTTTAGCTAGTGTAAGAGTCCTAAAACCTTAAAACTCTTCTCTCCTCTTCAAACTCCGAATTTACATAATTATCACCCTATTTCCTAGCCATTATCTACCTAAAAGGATATGGAAGAGGTCCAATTTGGTGGCCAAGGGGTTAGGATGGGATGATGACTCCTCCTTTGGATAACTATGTGTTAATTTAATGCTTATCTTAACCCTTTTAATTTATTAATTAGTTAGGTACAAAATTGGCTTAATTATCTCCCATCCCATGATGGGCTCTTCAAATTTGCACCCATTCTTTTATGTTTGGGCCATTAATACAACCCATTCCTAATTTAGCTTAATGGATTTTGATTTAATCCCCTTTATTCACTTTATTCCCTCTTCATTTAATTTAATTCTATTTAGCACATTTATTAAATTACAATTTTATTTTATTTGAGATTTAAAAATCAAGGTTGCTACATCCTCCCCCTCTTAAAAAGAATTTGGTCCCCAAATTTATATGATCTTAAGAGGAAGAATGACATACTGAATAACTCCGGATAATTCCGTCGCATGGTTACTTCGGGTTCCCATGTGGCTTCTTCAACTTCATGATTCCTCCAGAGGATCTTGACCACAGATATGGGTCGGTTCCGAAGTTGCTGTATCTTCTTGTCCAAGATTTTCACCGGCTTCTCTTCATAGGTCATATCTTTGTTCAAGATGATATTATCATAGTTGATTACGTGCGATGGATCGTACACGTACTTCCTTAGCATTGACATATGGAAAACATTATACACGGTGGAGAACTTAGGAGGTAGTGCTGAACGGTATGCCACCTCACCAACTCTCTCCAACACTTCAAATGGACCTATGAATCTTGATCTTAACTTGCCTTTCATCCCAAACCTTTGGAATCCTCTGGTCGGGGACACTTTAAGCAATACATGGTCTCCGATTTGGAATTCTAAATCCCTCCTTCTTTTGTCAGCGTAGCTCTTCTGCCTGGACTGGGCTATTTTAATTCTGTCCTTGATGATCTGTATGTCTCTGCTAGTGTTCTATACCATATCCGGTCCCAACCATTGTTGTTCGCCTACCTCATTCCAGCAGACTGACGATCTATAGCTTCTTCCATACAGGGCTTCAAACGGTGCCATCTTAATGCTTGCCTGATAGCTGTTATTGTAGGCGAATTCTATTAGTGACAGTTGTTCATTCCAATACCCCTCAAAATCTATAGTGCAATATCATAGCATATCCTCCACGATCTGATTAGTTCTTTCCGTCTGCCCATCTGTCTGTGGGTGGAATGTTGTGCTAAAATTGAGTTTTGTGCCTAAAGCAGTCTGAAGTCCCTTCTAGAATCTAGATGCGTATCGAGGGTCACGATCTGAGACTATGGACACAGGAGCTCCATGTAATCTCACTATCTCCTTTACATACAATGCTGCAAGTACATCTACACTCCAGGTACTCTTAATTGCTAGAAAGTGTGCGGACTTAGTCAAACGGTCCACTATGACCCAGATAGCATCAAGTCCACCACGAGTTCGGGGTAAACCCATGATGAAATCCATGCCGATACTCTCCCACTTCCATTCAGGTATGTCCAGGGGTCTGAGTACACCCGCAGAACGTCGGTGTTCTGCTTTTACCTGCTGACATGTGAGGCAGTGCGCGACATGCTCTGCCACCTCATGCTTCATATTTGGCCACCAAACGATCTTTTCATGTCTTGATACATCTTGGTTGCACCTGGGTGAATTGTATACTTTGTCTTATGGGCTTCATCCATCAGCTTTCTCTTCAACTCTTCATTGTCAGGCACACATGTCCTGGCTTGAAATAACAGTCTCCCATCCTCAATGATGGGGAAATCAGTTTATCAGCTATGGTCTCCTTTACTCAGATTAGGAATGGATTATTAGCCTATTGCTCCCTGATCTCAACAAAGATGTCGGGTTGAGCTCTAAGGTTGGCCACTAACACCTGATCACTTCTCTGCTCAATATTTAGATCCAGACTGGCGAATTGCTCAAGTAATTGCATCTCACCCATGACTAAACAAGATAAGGATGCTATTGGCTTCCTACTAAGTGCATCTGCTACAGCATTACCTTTGCCTGGGTGGTATTGGATATTGAAATCAAAGTTCTTCAAATACTCCAGCCATCTCCTTTGTCACATATTGATCTCCTTCTGAGAAAATAAGTACTTCAAACTCTTATGATCAGAATAGATAATGAACTGTTCGCCATAGAGATAATGCCTCCAAATCTTGAGTGCAAACACCACTGCTGCTAGTTCTAGGTCATGGACAGGATAATTAACTTCATGAGGCTTCAACTATCTTGATGAATAAGCTATCACTTTCTCATTCTGCATTAACACGCAGCCTATACCGATTCCATATGCATCAGTGTAGACTGAGAATCCTTCGCCCTCGACTGACAACGCGAGAACATGTGCAGAAGTTAATATTGCTTCAGTGTCTGGAAGCTCTTCTCGCACTCCTTGCTCCAGACATAGGGGTTCTCTTTTCGCGTAAGGCGAGTAAGAGTACAACTATCTTGGAGATGTCTTTTATGAACCGTCTGTAGTAGCCAGCCAGTCCAAGAAAGCTTCTGATCTTAGTGACATTGGTCAGTCTCTCCCAGTTGAGTACAACTTCTACTTTGGAAGGATCGACAACTATACCGTCCTTTGATATGACATGTCCTAGAGACAACTCCTCGAGCCAGAATTCACACTTGCTCAATTTGGCGTAGAGCTTGTTGTCCCGCAAGTTCTGTAGAGCGATCCTCAGATGCTCCTCATTCTCTTTCTTGGTCTTGGAATATATGAGAATATCATCAATAAACACCACGACGAACTTTTCGAGGTATGGTTGATATATGTTGTTCATCAGTTGCATGAAAGCTGCATGAGCATTGGTTAGTCCAAAAGGCATGACTACAAATTCATAATGACCGTACTTGCTCCTGAAAGCCGTCTTGTAAATATCTACATCCGTAATTCTCATTTGATGATATCCCAATCTAAGGTCAATCTTAGAAAAGTGTTTGGCTCCTGATATTTGATCAAATAGTTCATCAACACGAGGCAGAGGGTATTTGTTCTTGATAGTCAGATGATTCAACTGCCTGTAGTCAATGCATAACCGCAGGGATCCATCCTTCTTCTTGACAAACAACACTGGTGCTCCCCAAGGAGAAGTACTTGGTCTGATAAATCCCTTTTCTAGCAGTTCCATCAATTGCTCCTTTAACTCTTTCAATTCAGCAGGGGACATTCTATAGGGTTGGCATGACACCGGTGCAGCTCCAAGTGTTAGATCAATCGAGAAATTCACATCTCTTTTAGGTGGAATGTCTGGCAGCTCATCGGGGAACATGTCGGGGTACTCTTGCACTATATGTATCTCTGATATCTTAGATGCTTTCTTTTCAACTACAATGGCGGCAAGAAATGCCACACAACCTTTTCTTATCATGTTCTGAGCCTTAATACCAGAGACGAGAGACAAATGCCTCTTGTTTCTACATCCCATAAAGGTCAATTTAGGGAATTCACTAAATGTTATCTTCCCTCTTCTACAGTCAACACAAGCCCCATAAGTGGATAGCCAATCGGCTCCCAGAATGACATTGTACCCCTCCATGGGCATACAGATCAAGTCGGCTCTAAGATTGAGTTCACCAATCTTTACATCAGCTAATGGAAAGTATTTGTTTAATTGAGCTTTCTCTCCCAGTGGTGTAGTCACTAGCAATTCAAATTCCATGGATGCATGTTTTTCATTTAATGTATCAGCAATTACTTGTGATATGAATGAATGTGTTGCGTAAGTATCAAATAAAACAAATGCTGACTGGGAAAAGACAGGTAGTGTACCTTCCACAACTCCACCTTCCTCAGTGGTTTCCACTTCTTGCAGGACCTGCAGTCGGCCAAGCTTCTTTTGTCCTATAGGACGCTTCTCATTTTCCTTTAGCAGGGGCAATTGGGAATGTGATGCTCTCGATTCCCGCAACGTAGGCATGCGCCTACCTTCCTCCAGCACTCTTCGGCAGTGTGACCCAGCTTGTCACAATGCTTACATCTGGGCTTCTTGTTTGGGCAGTAGGGTGAAGACTCTGGGTTTCCGCTCTTAGCTTGGCCCGTCAGTGATACTTAGCGGCCTTTTCTTGCCGTTAGTGGGCTTGCTTGGTGCCCCAGATGTCTACTCCTTCTTGACCATTCTACCTTTGATCCGATCGGTGAGGTCGGTCGCATCCTCCAGTAGTTGTGCCTTCCTGACCATTTCTGGATAAGTCTGGATGTCTAATGGTGCCAATTGGGTGATGTATGCGGGCCTGAGCCCATTAAGAAAGTGCTTCACCTTCATTCTTTCTGTGCCGACAAGATGATTGGCATATCGTGCCAATAGTGAGAATTGTGCTTCATATTCGGCAACTGTGAAGTTCCTCTGTTTAAGTGCCGCAAATTCTGATGCCTTCCTCTCTTGGACTCGTTTAGAGAAGTACTTGGAGTTGAAATGCTCCTTAAATTCATTCTAGGTAAACTGTGCATTAGCTCTAGTTGCTTCGACAGACTCCCACCACGCACGGCATCCCGTTCAAGCTGAAAGGTTGCTAGAAGTATCTTGTCACCATCTGCGCATTGCATGACGCAGAAAATACGCTCTATCTCCTTAAGCCAAATCTGTGCCTCATCGGGATCAGTAGTCCCACTGAATTGAGGCGGGTTCAGATTGTAAAAATTTCGGTGCAAGTCTCCAACACCACGGTTTCCACCGCCAGCTCCAGCAGCTTGAAGTAATGCTTGAGTAGGCTTATGAATAGTCTGCTGCATGTCACGGAGTTGTGCACGCTCCGCTGTCACTGCTAGTGTCTTAAGTTCCTTCAAAATAGAATGTTTAATGTAAGATAATGAGGTTGCACTAAGTTTGTGCGTGTGTGAGTTTATTTTATTTTATTACACATCTCTCACATAGGCATGGAATTAGACTCTAAGTTAAGGCAGGTCAACCTAGATCATCATATACTTAAGAATAACCTAGGCTCTGATACCACAAAACTGTAATGCCCCGACGCGGAATATCGGAGCGAAATTACAGTTATTTAAATAGTATCGAGCGATAAAAGAACATCAAACCATTGCACAATTGGAATAATACCAAATGAAATCAAACTTCATTAATAATTCATCAACTAGCTATTACATCGACTAATCAGAGCCAAAAATAGGGCCCATAGTACTTTATTCAAATCTAAACTATTACATAATGACTAACTGACGACTATCTAACTAACTACTAAGCACAGGTTGACGAAACGGGTCACTCTTTAGCATCATCCTCATTCCCCTCCTCGTGAGTGTGGTAATCTCCATCAGACTCACCTGAAACACATGAAATAATAACGCAGGATGAGCGAATAACGCTCAGTAGGACTTAATATCTCATGAGAACAAGCAGGCTTTAAATGATTAATGTCTTAGATGGTAGGATAACTAGAGAGCATAGTCATGTAGAGAAAAGTAACGATAGCAAGAGAACGATAGCACTAGTACATGGAAAATAGCACAGTAAGTACAATAAAGGATTGGCCATGTAACGATATAGCATGTAAAGTTGCACAACGGTGCACTAGTAACGATAGCACTTGTATAGATTGTACTTTGATTGTCATAGATTAAATCTTGATAGTATAATGGCACTGGATGTATGCCAACATCCTGATCATTTTAACTCCCATGGGCAAATGACACTTTTCGGGCGCTCCTCCCAGGACTAGATCGGGCCCTATTGCACTGGCATAAGTTATGTTTCTTATCTTTGACAATCATAGGGATGGCCAAATAGAGTACCAAGAATAGATGAGAATAGTAGATGAAATAGACGAGATTGTAGGGTGAAAGTGAACAGATGAGAGTACAAGGATAGTAGATGAGACATGGACGTAATCGTAAAACCACGATAAACAATGGTAGTCACAGTTGCACAGTACACCATTGTGTACCGGCAGTCTGGTAAAAGTCACCACTGCCCACTAGCCATACTAAAACACATACTAGATGGTTCGGCGTGATCACACGGTAAGAAGGAAACACACCAAGGCCGTTGGATCGTACTGATCCCTAAGGGTGTAACGGGATTTAAGGATACAACCAGCTCGTCGGCTAAGGACATGCGCCAAAGCCAAGGAGACTTACGGAGACCTTGAAAAGGAGTCCCTGGTCCAGTCAGGAGTATTCCCAATGGAGAGGTGGTCCATGCCAAGAGAAGTGTGTAACGAAACGTTGTTTGTCTTGCCTCGAGTGCTCGAAGGCAGAGGGACGCGATAACGGTGTACAAAGCTCGCGAATAAACAAAGACAATTGTCATTTAAATAATAGAAAATTTTAAGTGAAATAATAGAAACTTTTAAGTGAAATAATTACACTTAATAATTACCATATATATTATTAAGTATTTTAATAAGGTCTCATTGTAATTAATAATGTTTAGTGTGTGCAAGTGTAAAAAATCATGAGAGTATGATAAATCATGCACATGACTTTTAATTTGATGAAATTTATTTAAATGTTGACAAATAATAATATTCAGGTTAATACTAAACTTAATAGTGCATGATTTAGCTTAAACAAGGGTTAAATGGCATAAATAGGAGGGGTTATAAGTAAAATTTTTGGTTCTGGCGCAAATCTGGAAATCACGACGGGGGTACCCGTCGCGATTCAAGTCATGACGGGGAGGCCCGGGCGCGACTGTCGAAACGGCTGGCCTGGAGTGGTTCAGGAGGAAATCGTGACGGCCTAGGCCATCGCGTTTAGAACGCGATGGACCAATCAATTGTGTGCTCTCTGATATCGCGACGGGTCGGGCCGTCACGATTTCAGAGAGACGGCCCAACCCAGAAAAGGGGTTTTGCTCTTTTTAGGTTTTGGTCCTTCCCTCCCATGTATGATACAGAGCTCTTCTAAAATCGATATAAAATCGCACGATGATCCAAAAATTATGAAACTAATTTTAAATGAAAGTAGACTCATAGATCTATCAACAAGCATAAGTAATTAGGAAACAAACAAGGTTTGTGCATGCTTTAACAAGGTTACATTTTCATGACCTAAACATGCACAGTCATGGGAAACGATTTAATTAGCAACGATTATATGATGGAATTTAGGGAAAATAGGGGAGTTTGAAAGCTAACAACATGTAGTATTTATGAGAATATTTTCAGGGCATGGGATCAAGTACATGCATGGATTGAAAATAATCATGTGGGTTCGGGAACATGGTGATGACAGAGATTAGGGCATTTAATTCTCCCTTATGGAGCAACGAAAAAATAGGGAAATCATGGGGCTTTGATAGATGGATGTTTAGGCTACCTATGGCCGAAGTTAATCGATTTGTGCTTGAGATATTGCCTATCTTTTTGTACTGTTTGAAAGCCTAGGGTTGATGACGAAGAAGAAGAGAGAACCTCCTTGCTCCAAGCCCTTCCTCTCCTTGCTCCCCGTCGTCAGTCCTCTCTCCTCGTCCTCTAGAGTCCCAGCAAAGAAATGAGGCTTGGTAGGGATGAATTATGGGTGTTTTAGCTAGTGTAAGAGTCCTAAAACCTTAAAACTCTTCTCTTCTCTTCAAAATCCGAATTTACATAATTATCACCCTATTTCCTAGCCATTATCTACCTAAAAGGATAGGGAAGAGGTCCAATTTCATGGCCAAGGGGTTAGGATGGGATGAGGACTCCTCCTTTGGATAATTATGGGTTAATTTTAATACTTAACCCTTTTAATTTATTAATTAATTAGGTACGAAATTGGCTTAATTATCTCCCATCCCATGATGGGCTCTTCACATTTGGGCCCATTCTTTTATGTTTGGGCCATTAATACAACATATTCTTAATTTAGCTTAATGGGTTTTGATTTAATCACCTTTTATTCACTTTATTCCCTCTTCATTTAATTTAATTCTATTATCGCATTTATTAAATTAAATTTTTATTTTATTTGGGATTTAAAAATCAAGGTTGCTACTTGTGTACTACTCAAATGTACTTATATGAAATACTTTACTTTAGTTAGAATAAATTAATCAAATAAGCAAATTAATCGATTAAACTATGAAATTGAATAATCAGTTATTCAAGAAATTATACTATGAAATAATCAATTAATCACAAGATAGTTGGTCATTAATTAGAAAATAGATTAATCATAGGCAATGATCAATGTAAATATATTGTATCAGTTTTGTTAATCATCAAAACATAAGGAGGGTGTGCAACAACACCTTTCGTGGGAAAATAGTCTGAAATAAGGAATCATTTTCTGAAAAAATTTCTTTTCGTGTGAAATACGTCTAACATTTCTGACAGATAGCGATATTCTGAAGGAATCTTTTCAATCAGAAATAGCTACATTTTTACCGATGGAAATATATCCATCTGAAGTTCCAAATCTTCCGACAGAATGGCATCTTCGTTCATGTTTTCGCTTTTCATTGTAGTGCTTGTACGATAGAGTGCAAAGCATCTGTCACGGCCCCAATTTAGTAATAGAATAAATCAGGGAACGTGAGCAGATATATATAATATAATACATCGAGCAGTCAAATAATTCATAGCAACTAAAGACAACAGTTGAAATAATACAAGCTCTTCATTCTATTGATAATCAATTCACTAAGTGTATTACAACTATTAATTTGGAGCAATTACATAGGCCCTATTGACACTATTACATTAGAAAGAAACTAAAGGCAACTATCTAGACTCTACTATACTATGACGCTATGGCAACTCCACTAGGATGATGTCAGGTCACTCATCACTCTTGTCCATCCTCATTGTTATTTGTAACATCAATCGACTTACCTAAAAAATATTAAGAAACACTTGATGAGTGATAACACTCAGTAGGACTTATATCTCATGAACCAAGCAATACTTTAAGTAATTAACACATTAATAGGTAGAATAACTACATGATGCATGTCGAGTCATGATATAGAGCAAGAGTATGGCAATAGATGGAGCAATGACTAGTAACATGTACAACAAGAGAGAGAACTTGCCATATTAAGAGTAAAGTCCCACAGAGGCAAATAGCACTTTTATGGTAATAGCACATCTTATAAACAGCACGGTTTGATTGTCATAGATTAATCGAGATAGTATAACACTTGGATGTAATGCCAAAAACCCTAATCAATTAACTCCCGCGGGCAAATAATACTTTTGGGCGCATCTCCTAAGACTAGATCGGGCCCTTTTATATTGCCAGATATTTGATTATATTTATTATTTAGACAATAAGTTAATGGTCATATAGAGTACCAAAAATAAGACAAGAAGTGTAGATGAATAGATGAGTCTATCATGAGAGAAAAAGAATAGATGAGAGAAAATTGACTAGATGAGTGTTTCTGCACTATCCAAAAACATACAGGGGTTATGCACAAAAATAATATATAAAAGCCTCGATAGTAACCACTACAGACAAAACACTCAAGTTCTGGTAGTCTGGTAAAGAACACGGCCTGCTCCCTAGATGCGACAAGAACACGGTCATGGGGTCTGGCACGTTAACAGTGAAGGCACGGTCCACTTGTCTGCTGCATTAAGAACGCGGTCAGCAAGGGGGACGCGGTCGCAGAGACAATTCGGTGGCTAGTTGGATCATGTTGTACACCAGCATGGTCCCTAGAAGGGTAATGGTGTTGATGGTACAACTAGCTCGACGTCCTAGAGAAATTTCAGACTCACAGAATTTTACAAAGGCCTCGATGAAGGAGTTCCAGTCCAACAGGAGGATTACCCGATTGAGGGTTCTCACATCGTCAAGAAGGGCTTGAAACAATTGCTCGACATTCCAGAAGACTTCTAGAACAATGAAACGATGATAACAGTGCTCCAAACGACGATAGAAACAAGTATGAATCATGTATATAAATCCTAGTTATTTCATGTTCTTCATATTCAATCAATTTAAATTCTCTTAAGGCCATAATGATAATGTAATTCTTTTATAGCCACCAACATGATGATGACCCAAGTTAAGGTTTAATGGACATTGTGAAGAGATTAAACAATTATTAAACTTAATTACATGAACTTCATTAATATGTTGGTTTATCATAAACAACTTCATATTAATTAAATAATCATTTAAAAGCCAAATTCTAAGTTAAAGTGCATTGTTCACGGTTTAAATAGGGTTCTGGACCGACAGTCAGAACGTGACGTGGTGGAACGTCGCATTAAGAATGAAGTCGAGGGATGTGACACGTTATGCTTAAATGAACGTGATGGGATAGTGTGTCGTGTTCAGAACACGCGATGGGATAGTGTGCCGCGTTCAGAATGCGGTGTATCGTGCTGTTGCGTTCTGGACACGGTCACTAAGGCTACCATATTTACACATAGAAAGTCTGTTGATGACACATGGGTAAAGGAACGCTTAAATCTTGAAGTATAGTGCATGAAACATTGCCAAACTTGTTTTAAAACAAGACTAAAGTAGAAATCATGAAATAGATAGGTAGATATGGATCACACATGTTTTGAGAGCAAGAATAGAGAGTCGCGTACATGCATGTTCATGTACTTTGAGATCAAAATTCTCTTGAATAGCGTGAAAGAAATTACGAAAAATTATGTATTAAGTTTCTGACAAGAGGAAGTACCTATGGAGAGATTTAATTAGATTTTGTTTGAGAGAATACCTAATTTTGAACGAAATTTTGACTTTAGGGTTAGAATGTGAAGAACTTCTTATAGAACATCTAGAGAGCCTTCGCCTCACGAGATCTTCCTTTTTTGGCCTTCCCTTCACGTTCAAGAGAAACTCTAGATGGCTATAGGGTCGGCCATGAGGGGATTTGGGGTGTATTTATAAGAATTGTCTTTTTATTTCCTAATACAACTCTAACTCCCCTAAATTCTGAATTTTTATGTTAATATCTATCTCTTAAGTCTTCCAAACTCTAGTTGGGTTGGGGTACATGGGAAAATGTGGCTAGCTTGTTAGGATAGTGATAGGACTCAAGTTTAGATAATTATGGTTTATTTAAGTTTATCTTGTCCATTGAAATAAGAGAATAATGGGCATTATGATTTAAATAATAATTTCTTATATTATATTATTCTAACTCCTATTTGGGTCAATAATTCTTTTATGGACCCCTAATTAAGCCCATTACCATATTTTTACTTGTTGAAGTTTGTTTAACTCATTTATTCTTTACTTAATTTTGGCCCAATAATTTTAATACATACCTTTATTTAAGCTCATTAACTTCTCTTTGTTATTGGACTTTATTTTAATTCATTTAGTCTTTTGGATGTTTAATTTATTATTCAATTTATTTATTTTTTAATGATCCAGGTTGCTACATCATCGGATTCGAAGAGGAACTTTTGCCCCTTAGGGTGCTTTGATGGCTTAGAACAACTGCCATGGTGTCGACCTAGGTGTGAGGATCTAGTGAGGACATTAGGAATCGAAGCCATGGGACAGTGCCTGCCTTCGCCAAATAAACTCCTACAAAAGGCTCTGGCAGAGACTAGAAAATAAGTCAAATATATAATACAGACTTCTAATTAATTTGTCCAATTTATTAAGTCAATACAAATTTATAAATATCAATACATATGTATTTTATACATGTATAGAACTACAAACATATTTTAATGTACATATAAGTATACACAATACTTATACATTATATATACTTATAAGTAGATACTTATGTATATATTTATGCATACTAATATACTTATATGTATATACTTCTATATACGTATAATATAAATATATACTCTTATAAATACTTATGTAGAAATATATGTAGTTATATAAATATATTTACTTATATACTTCCTAATATGTAGCTTCTATACAAGTATACACTTATACATTTTATATACTTATAAGTATATACTTATGTACTTATATACTTACACATAAATGTATATAAGTATATATATTTATACATACACTTAAAATACTATATGTATATATATATATGTATATATATATATATATCTAATTAGCTATGAAAACTTTCCATAGCTAAATTCGTAGCTCATTAGATACAGATTAGCGATGAAATTATTTTATTCTTAATCCATAGCTAATTAACTATGGATTTAGCTATGGAATGATCTCGTAGCTAATTAGCTACGGATTTAGCTATGGAATGATCGTGTAGCTGATCTGTAGCTAATTAGCTACGGATTAGCGACAGATTATTTCCATCGCAAATCTGTTGCTAAATTATGAATTTTGCGACGACGATATATTTCGTCGCTAATCAGTAGCAAATTAGCTACGGATTAGCTACAAATATTTCCGTAGCTAAATTCCGTAGCTCAACTGTATTATTCTTGTAGTGGACGTAGACTCACCAGATGTGTTTTTTGAGGGTGAAATTGGGCTATTCACACACAGGTTAGTGAGAGCCTTGTTGCCATTTTCTGTCCACCTTTGCATCGTAGCAACCTCTCGATCATAAACCACAGAGGAAAAAACCCCTAACGGAGGAGGCAAATGGGAGAGCGATTTTGGGTGTTCGAAAGCTTGTAATTTTTATCAGGTGAAAATCCAACACACATTACCCCAACTATACTTTAGGGATATGTTAGTCTATTCACCCCGGCGTCAAGATTTATGCAATCTTGGTAATTATTCTTATAAAGATGCTCTACAAAACTCACCCATTGGCATACCGCATGATGAGAGAAGTCCATCGACTTCCACTGACATAGGTGGAAAGGATGCTACAAGTTCATCATCTGGTAGTCAAAAATTCATAACATGTCCAAATTGTAAAAGAGGTGTTCGAATTTATTTACCAACACCATGTGTCCAATCTCCTAGCCCGTTGCGTGATACCACTTCTCCAGTTGCTACATCCTTTCATGCTCCAGTCTCGCAAAAAATATTGAAGCAATGCGGATCTTGGTTGCATAATGGGTTAAACTCGAAAATATATTCCTACTTGGAGCAAAATTAAATTTTGAGATGTCTAATAAAGATACTAAAGATGATGATGTTGAGCATTGTTCAAAACGCTTGGGCTTTCACCTTAAGTTGTTCTTCGATATACATACTCCTAGGATCGGTCATCTACGGAGTTCTAAGAGCCATCTTTTCAATGAATGGGCCTTTTATCTTAGATTTACTTTTCTTGTGATGTTTATGATGCTTGGCCAAGGCCAACAAATATTATATAGTTTTGAGAGATGCTTGCCTCCCGTCAGGATGGCAAAACCAACTCAGATGGAAGGCCTTTTGCGGACCTCACTTCTGACAACATAAGATAAAATTAAGGACATTGTGAAGAGATTAAACAATAATTAAATTAATTATAAGAACTTCATTAATATGTTGGTTTATCATAAACAACTTCATATGAATTAAATAATCATTTAAAAGCCAAATTCTAAGTTAAAGTGCATTGCTCACAATTTAAATAGGGTTTTGGACTGAGAACGTGACGTGGTGGAACGTCGCATTAAGAACGAAGTCGAGGGATGTGACACGTTATGCTTAAGTGAATGCAATGGGAGAGTGTGCAGCGTTCAGAACGCGGTGTATCGCGCTGTCGCGTTTTGGACACGGTCACTAAGGCTACTACATTTACACATAGAATGTCCGTTGGTGACACATGGGTAAAGAAATGCTTAAATCTTGAAGTATAGTGCATGAAAAATTGCCAAACTTGTTTTAAAACAAAGCTAAAGTAGAAATCATGAAATAGATAGGTAGATATGGATCGCACATGTTTTGAGAGCAAGAATAGAGAGTCACGTACATGCATGTTCATGTACTTTGAGATCAAAATACTCTTGAATAGCGTGAAAGAAATTACGAAAAATTATGTATTAAGTTTCTGACAAGAGGAAGTACCTATGGAGAGATTTAATTAGATTTTGCTTGAGAGAATACCTACCTTTGAACGAAATTTTGAGTTTAGGGTTAGAACGTGAAGAACTTCTATAGAACGTCTAGCTAGCCTTCGCCTCACAAGATCCTCATTTTTTGGCCTTCCCTTCACGTTCAAGAGAAACTCTAGATGGCTATAGGGTCGGCCATGAGGGGATTTGGGGTGTATTTATAAGAATTGTCCTTTTATTTCCTAATACAACTCTAACTCCCCTAAATTCTGAACGTTTATGTTAATATCTACCTCTTAAGTCTTCCAAACTCTAGTTGGGTTGGGATAGACATGGGAAAATGTGGCTAGCTTGTTAGGATAGTGATAGGACTCAGGTTTAGATAATTATGGTGTTTATTTAAACTTATCCTATCCATTTAAAATAAGAGAATAATGTGCATTACGATTTAAATAATAATTTCTTATTATTATATTATTCTAACTCCTGTTTGGGTCAATAATTCTTTTCTGGACCCCTAAATATAAGCCCATTACCATATTTTTACTTGTTGAAGTTTGTTTTAACTCATTTATTCTTTGCTTAAATTTAGCCCAATAATTTTAATACGAACCTTTATTTAAGCTCATTAACTTCTCTTTTTTATTGGACTTTGAAGAGACGTGATTTAAGTGTGCCTCCCAAGAGGTATTGTCCCTATGGGGTTTTGTCCTTTAAAAGGGCCCTCTTGGGAGAAGAGGTGAGGCTCTTGCTGATAAGCACACACTTGTTCTCACTATCTTCCAATGTGGGACTAAAGAATACCTTTACACAGCCCCCCCAGTGAGGATAAGGGTGTGTGGGTCTCATGAAGATGACACGCTCGGGTAGGGCGCATGGCCTCTCGTTCGTTCCCATAGACGGCGCCAATGAAGAGACGTGATTTAAGTGTGCCTCCCAAGAGGTATTGTCCCCATGCTTGGGGTTTTGTCCTTTAAAAGGGCCCTCTTGAGAGAAGAGGTGAGGCTCTTGCTGATAAGCACACACTTGTTCTCACTATCTTTCAATGTGGGACTAAAGTATACCTCTACACAGCCCCCCCAGTGAGGATAAGGGTGTGCGGGTCTCATGAAGATGAGACGCTCGGGTAGGGCGCATGGCCTATCGCTCGTTCCCACAGACGGTGCCAATGAAGAGACGTGATTTAAGTGTGCCTCCCAAAAGGTATTGCCCCATGTTTGGGATTTTGTCCTTTAAAAGGGCCCTCTTGGGAGAAGAGGTGAGGCTCTTGCTGATAAGCACACACTTGTTCTCACTATCTTTCAAGGTGAGACTAAAGAATACCTCTACACAGCCCCCCTAGTGAGGATAATGGTGTGCGGGTCTCATGAAGATGAGACGCTCGGGTAGGGCGCATGGCCTCTCGTTCGTTCCCACAGGATGGCGCCAAACTGTAGTGGTGTTTTCCTGTTTGGGCTTGACCCAAACGGACCTCTACTGGAGAAGATGGGAAGTCGATCGCTGGTACGGACAGAAGTCTGCAAAACCAGAACGGAATCAGGGGGGCTCGATTTTTAACCTGGGAGAACCCTCCGATGCCTAAGTCAGTATAGGACGAGAGACGCTTGAAGGAAAGGGGGTTCTCGTCTGTGAATCGCGCAAGGGCGAGTGTGAGTGTTCAAGGTTGTGTTACCTTTGCATGGAGTTTACCTGAGCCTTTTATAGGCGAAGGTGTAGAGAGAGTGGGACGGAACGTCCCCTAATGATGTCGGAAAAGGCACGCCCGTTGGCACCCTTGGCGGAGAGTTACACGTTACGACGCCCGTTGAGGGACTCGGTAGTTAACGCACCACTTGATCATGGGGTGCGTGCGTTGTAGCCGTTGCAACCGTCGCGATAAGGCGAAGGGCTGCTTGGATTCTCCTGGGCGAAAGGTACCGAGCAGGTTGCCTATTCAGTAGGCTAGACCTGCTGTTCGGTAGTCGGGCCCACTGCTCGGTGCCTAATACCCGGGTGCTGGTTACGGCAGCGGGTCCATGGCACGATTCCTGCAGGGCCTGTTCGGTAGATAGTGTCTGAACCGAACAGGATGAGGGGTGTCCGGAGACTGCCCCTAGGATCCTGGGGGCGCTCAAGAGCAGAGATCGTGTTCGAGATCTTCAACCTCCTCCCGAGGACACGTGTCGCCCTGCCGAAGGGCCACGCCCGTCCATAGGATGACGATGGGCCATGATGGGCCTCACGGGCTTAGGTGGCTAGAAATGGCCACCACAAACTTTATTTTAATTCATTTAGTCTTTTGGAAGTTTAATTTATTATTCAATTTATTTATTTTTAATGATCCAGGTTGCTACATCATCGGATTCGAAGAGGAACTTTTGCCCCTTAGGGTGCTTTGATGGCTTAGAACAACTGCCATAGTGTCGACCTAGGTGTGAGGATCTAGTGAGGACATTAGGAATAGAAGCCATGGGACAGTGCCTGTCTTCGCCAAATAAACTCCTAGGCTTGATTTGGCTAGTAATTGCACTTCGTACATAATCTTACTACTCTTCTGAGCAACCCAACGTCTGACAACCTATTGACAAGGTGGTCATAAAGCGCTCTAGTTGCTTCCACAACAACAGGGCTAGGGAGAAAGCTTTTGCTGAAGCCGTACCTATCCTTGCAAGGCAAGGTGATGGGTATGTTGTGCTCATGGTAGACCCAACAGATGCATTTTTTGAGGGTGAAATTGGGCTATTCACACACAGGTCAGTGAGAGCCTTGTTTCCATTTTTTGTCCACCTTTGCATCGTAGCAGCCTCTCGATCATAAACCACGGAGAAAAAAACCCTAATAGAGGAGGCAAAGGGGAGAGCGATTTTGGGGTGTTCGAAAGCTTGTAATTTTATCAGGTGAAAATCCAACACACATTACCCCAACTATACTTTAGGGATATGTTAGTCTATTCACCCTGGCCTCAAGATTTATGCAATCTTGGTAATTATTCTTATAAAGATGCTCTACAAAACTCACCCATTGGCATACCGCATGATGAGAGAAGTCCATCGACTTCCACTGACATAGGTGGCAAGGATGGTACAAGTTCATCATCTGGTAGTAAAAAATTCAGAACACGTCCAAATTGTAAAATAGGTGTTCGAATTTATTTACCAACACCATGTGTCTGATCTCCTAGCCCTTTGTGTCATACCACTTCTCCAGTTACTACATCCTCTCATGCTCCAGTCTCACAAAAAAATGTTGAAGCAATGCGGATCTTGGTTGCATAATGGGTTAAAGTTGAAAATATATTCCTGTCTGGAGTAAAATTAAATTTTGAGATGTCTAATAAAGATACTGAAGACGATGATGTTGAGCATTGTTTGAAACGCCTGGGTTTTCACCCTCAAGTTGTTCTTCGATGTACATACTCTTAGGATCGGTCATGTATGGAGTTCTAAGAGCCATCTTTTCTATGAATGGGCCTTTTATCTTAGATTTACTTTTCTTGTGATGTTTAGTGTTGGGTGATGTTTGCCTCCCGTTGGGGTGGCAAAACCAACTCAAATGGAAGGTCTTTTGCGGACCTCACTTTCGACGCACCCCACCCCACCCCCGCGAAGCGGACGGGAGGGAGGCATTTCTCCTTGACTTTTGTCTATTTTTTTAAAACCTGTTTTTGATTAATAAAATGGACAGTTTCACGTCCTCTATTTTTTTTTTTTTTTAAAAAGACTCAGGTTAGCACGCCAAGCTAGTAACAGGGACAGACTGTGGACAGTAGGCATAAAATTGAGAGTTGTTTGAGTTTTTAGAATTTACGGATAGATTCTATAAAAATAAGGATATATCGATAATTTATGAATTGCATTGAAATATATAGATAATTTTCCCCAGTTATTATGTTTTGTGAGAAACTATGAGACAAATGTTCTTACATTTTTCCTTTCCTTGAAGTTATGGCCATATTGAGCGGTACCATGCACACTCCCCATCCAACGGGCAGCTAGGGATGGAAGCAAGCTATGTAGAAAGAAAGAAATATACAGCATATGTATAAATAAATATTCTCCGGGAAACAATTTCCCGCTCACTGGGCCGGTAAAAAACACACCCACCCACCGAGTCATGTGGTGATTGGGTGGGGGGGGGGGGGGCGGCGGCGGGGGGCTCACATCTCAAAAGCGTTCACAGACGCGGGCCTGGGTACTCTTCGCGTTCGCGTCCCATCATCATCAGCAGCCTAATACTTCACTCGTACATGCTACAGGCGCACGAGACTTGGCCATTGTCTTGTTATGAGGAAATTTTTGCCAGAGCTCACATGGATTAGCTGAGTTCTACAAAAGATTTCTTCACTTGTCTATGCCTCATGCAATACCTTCTTTCTCGGACTATATAACTTGAGAGTTGAGATCGTACGTAATCCTCTTCTTCAGACACACAGATGGACAACTTCGAATGGGCAAATCGCGCGAACGAACGACGTATCTAAATATATATGCACATCATTAGATCAGAAGCTGGTGCATCAAATTTAATTGGAACAACTGTTGTCAGCTATACATATTCCTTAACAAAATTGGACATTACAGCAAATTTAGTTGAAGGAATTGTTGTCAGCTATTTGTTTCGTTAATATATATATATATATATATATATATATATGGATTTTGGGCAAAAGAAACAAAGCTCCCGCCAGTGCTCGATCGTCTCCCTTCCCGGCCGGTCTCCACAAATCCTGCTCCCGAAGACGCCACCGATCCTTAGAAGACGGCGTGAAGCATGATCTCAACGGCGTCAGATGCACCACCGGCATTTGAACAGGCCCCGCAGACCGAACGAGCCGCGAAGCCACCAGTACTTGCGCCGCAGTCGTCGCCGGCCGCCGCTGTCGTCGCAGGGGGCTTATAGTACATCCTCGCCGTCTGCGGGCAGTGGGAATGGAACCGAGCGGCGATCCTCACGCCCATGTCCAGCATCTCCACGTACTTCCCCATCTCTTTCTCTGTCACAGTCACAGCTCACTGCTCCACTGGGATCCTCCGGCGCCGAGGATACTATAGAGAAGGAAAGACGGGTCTCCAGAGCAAAAGCCGGGGGTCTTCTTGTTACAGTCCTCCGGCTGCGGATTTATAGAGGCCGCTGCTGGAGCCTTCCCGCGTTCCCTGGTGGGTTCTTCCGCCCAGCTTCCTGCTCCGGCGTCTCTGCTGCTTCCGGGGTTTCCTGACGCTTTCAACGTCTCCAAGAGGGGGCGGTAGACTGGTGGTGGCGTCAAACCCGCGGTCTACTCCTCTTTGACCACCACTCTTTGCATTAAACGCACGTTCTCTAGACTTGGCACATCCTTCTCACGTGCCAATTGACGTAACCTGTAGAGAGTTTGGTATGGATAGATCAAATATTTAATATTTATAGGGAAAGATTTATTGCACTTGTCCATTACACTTTAAATATAATATGATTAGATAATAACTCATATGGTATCCCTCATATGAGGGGTGTTAAAGTAACAATTCAATGTTTGATGCCATATAAATTTATTGTCTAGTCATATTACACTTAAAATGTAATAGATAAATATAATAAATCTTTCTCATATTTATATTTTAGAGAGAGATTGGCTGTCCTCGTAAAATATTGTCTTGTCCGTCTAAAAATTCTGCAATATTTCAAATGTGGTGGAGCTCTCTATCTTACTGTATTTACAAGGGAAGGTGAGTGAGATGGTTGGCCCCAGGGAGGGAAATAGTCATTACAATGTATCGGAAAATGTGGGATCCGTGTGGAAAGTGTGTTATTAATTTAGTATTTATTGAAAATGAGTTCGGATCCAGTATAGATTCAGAGCACTAAATCTATATCCGATTCAAATATTAAATAAATATTTTAATATATATAATGCCGATATTACTCAATCTTTGAGTGACACAAATAAAACACATTTATGAATGTTTTTGACATCACTACTAGAGTAGAGGGGGATGCCCCCGTGGCTTTTGGTAGCCCACCGGCCATGGAGGACACATCATTGCGGCGAGGTGCATCTTTATAGGGAATTGGGGATTGGGTAATATTTGATGCATAGAGAAAGGCTTTGTGCACTTTCGGAAAGTGCACAAAGCCACGTCTTCCTGCACTTCCGATGCGCCATTCGTCCACGTCTTACCGCTTCAATGGTCCGCGCCATGTCAGCACAGCGCTCTCCACGCCGCTGCTGAGCCCGCCACGCCAGCGCGAAAAGACGCACTGTCACCTCCACCCCACTCCGCTTCGGTAACATGACCCATGTCATGATGCCAAAGTCAAATCCCACTTCAAACGCCGGTTCCCAAATTACCCTCTCTCACCTCTTTCCCGCGTTCGCCCTCCCCTCACCATCACAGCTTCCTCTGCACTTCCGAAACCGCGAATTTGCTTGCTCGCGAACATTCACCGACGAGATCAACCAGAGCGATCCTGTGTGCACATCCAAAATCGAGAATTAGCATGTCTGACTCTGCGGCCTCGAAAGGAAGGAAATCCAACGATAAGCTTGGACAGAACAAGTCAAAGGCATCACGCAGGGCCTCAAATTGCATGCTGCCGGCAATGATACCTCCTGTGGTTTATGGAGCCCAACCATGGATGTATGGCCAACCGATGGTGTGGCCACCATCTCCATTCATGCCGTCTATTTTCTCAGGGCAAACTTTGATCACTGGAGCATGTATGCCTACACAGACAATGGCTCCTCCACTCAATCCTTTATTTCTTTCCTCCCATGCACCATCAATAGAATCAAAAGGAGAGCAGAGCAAGGGCAGCTGTGATGGTGAGCAGAGCAAGGGCAGCTGTGATGGTGAGCAGAGCAAGGGCAGCTGTGATGGTGAGCAGAGCAAGGGCAGCTGTGATGGTGAGCAGAGCAAGGGCAGCTGTGATGGTGAGCAGAGCAAGGGCAGCTGTCATGGTGAGCAGAGCAAGGAAAATTGCGATGGTGAGCAGAGGAATATTGTGCATGTATTCCATGTTGAAAATGATGCATCTGGTTAGTAAAAATAATTCAATCAAATTATTTCTCTATCTGCATTTTAGAATGTTTTCCTCAACGAGTTTTGGAACAGGGCAATTTCTCTGAAGAATTATATGTACATTTTTTTTCACAGAAGTCCCAATAGAAAGGCCGGTTAGAATATTGAACGAAAACGACGATGACTATTCTGCAGACAAGGAAGTTGCTTGTAAGTCCAAAAATTGGTTTGTATATTGACGAACATATTGGAGCCTCACTTTATATTTGGCGTCTAAGGTGCGGAATACTATTTTGAGCCTAAAGTGTATTTTTAATTCATTTTTTAACAAGTTTTGGAGCCTAACAATGTTAATTGGTGTTTATCACAACTTCTGAGCTGAAGTCCAATTGGAGCGTAAACTGTGAACTTGATTGATCTAACAAATTTGTAGTCTAATTCCTTCATGGTGTAGGATAATTTTTTTCTAAAGACTTCATTGTGTATAATGATCACTAATTAACATCTCAAATGATTTGGTTGCTGCCTTAGCATAATATTTTGCAGGCTGTTTAGATATTTGAAATGTAACTGCACATTTTGGAGCCTAAACTGTAAATTTAAATCTTCTAAGATATATTTCTTCTAAGTCCTTCATGTTGTAGGTTATCATGATCCTATGGTTTATGGAACATGTACTTCTATCTTGACAACATTTTGGTTCCAATAATGTCACTAATATTTTTTAAACAAGTTTTCTGTTAGTAAGAATTTATAAAATATCAAAAAACTATGAAGTTTCCCAAAACTGGGTTGTTTGGAGCCCAACTGCTGCACATGTTGGCGTCCAAGAGGCTATTTTGGAGTCCATTACCATTATTTTGACTCCAAACTAGAGTATTTTGGAGCCCAACTATAGACATACATCACCATTGAACTTTCAGGTTTTTTTTTTTGGGGATTATCATGACCCTTCCAATGGGACATGTACTTCTATCTTGACAACATTTTGGTTCCAATAATGTCACTAATATTTTTTAAACAAGTTTTCTGTTAGTAAGAATTTATAAAATATCAAAAAACTATGAAGTTTCCCAAAACTGGGTTGTTTGGAGCCCAACTGCTGCACATGTTGGCGTCCAAGAGGCTATTTTGGAGTCCATTACCATTATTTTGACTCCAAACTAGAGTATTTTGGAGCCCAACTATAGACATACATCACCATTGAACTTTCAGGTTTTTTTTTTTGGGATTATCATGACCCTTCCAATGGGACATGTACTTCTATCTTGACAACATTTTGGTTCCAATAATGTCACTAATATTTTTTAAACAAGTTTTCTGTTAGTAAGAATTTATAAAATATCAAAAAACTATGAAGTTTCCCAAAACTGGGTTGTTTGGAGCCCAACTGCTGCACATGTTGGCGTCCAAGAGGCTATTTTGGAGTCCATTACCATTATTTTGACTCCAAACTAGAGTATTTTGGAGCCCAACTATAGACATACATCACCATTGAACTTTCAGGTTTTTTTTTTTGGGGATTATCATGACCCTTCCAATGGGACATGTACTTCTATCTTGACAACATTTTGGTTCCAATAATGTCACTAATATTTTTTAAACAAGTTTTCTGTTAGTAAGAATTTATAAAATATCAAAAAACTATGAAGTTTCCCAAAACTGGGTTGTTTGGAGCCCAACTGCTGCACATGTTGGCGTCCAAGAGGCTATTTTGGAGTCCATTACCATTATTTTGACTCCAAACTAGAGTATTTTGGAGCCCAACTATAGACATACATCACCATTGAACTTTCAGGCTGTGAGCAGCTGTCGACAGCAACGAAGGGGCTGTCGACATATGCACACAGGCTTCAAAGCTTGATGTCTGTGAAGGCATAGCTGTCGATAGACAAGTTTCTGGCGGTCGACAGGCTCTTGACAAAACACATGGAGCCAACATGTCCTGTCAACAACGACAGCCACAAAGAGGTTGTCGACAAGTAAGGCCCACCTTGCAAGAATATGGTTTGGAGAATAAATTAGAAGCATAATTCACATCGTCTATCTGTGCATTCTGTTTTGTGTGATTTTAAACTTTTGAAGAATAACTTGTCTATGTGGTCATCATAGGTAATGTGCAACTCGAATGTGGGAATGATTGGGTGAAGACTCCAACGAAGGAGAAGCAAAACATCACAGAAGCCCAACTTATAGCAGAACCTTGTGACGGGATGGAGTTTCAATGTATTGATGATGTGAGAATGTTCTACAATACTTATGCAAAGAAAGAAGGATTTGGTATAGCAAGCCGGGATAGCAAATTTCTGGATGGTGTGTGCATTTTCAAAAAGTTCACATGTCATAGAAGTGGTGAAAGTAGGCAACATCCAAATGCAATGTTACATCGTGACACAGCGAAAATCAGATGCCCAGCAAGTCTAAAGGTGAGAAGAGATAGTTGTACCATGAAATACATTTTGTATGATGTACGACTGAAGCATAACCACTCCTTAAATCCATTAGCGGCGGGGTACTTGCGATCCCATCGAAAGATTTGCACTCCAGAGAAGGCCGAAATGGTAAACATGCGAAGTGTCGGGATTTCAACGTCAAAGATTGTATCATGCATGGCAAAGAGAAAAGGTGGGATTAGACAACTAGATTTCATGGAGAAGGATTGTAAGAACTTTCTTGAACGTGATAGACAAACCCAATTGAAAGAAGGTGATGCGAAGACAATGCTGTCACATTTTCAGGCAATGCAAGCTACCAACCCCACCTTCTACTACGCAGTGGAGCTAAATGATAATGGTAGTTTGAGACATGTCTTCTGGATAGACGGTAGGTCAAGGACAGCATGTTCGTATTTCTCCGATGTCATATGTTTCGACACAACATATTTGACAAATACATACCAAATGCCATTTGCTCCATTTGTGGGAGTCAATCATCATGGTCAATCCATTCTTCTCGGTTGTGCCTTACTAAGCAATGAAAGGATTGAAAGCTTTGTATGGGTGTTTAATTGTTGGATGAAAGCTAATGGTGGTATGCATCCAAATGCAATCATTACTGACCAAGACAAAGCCATGGAAGCAGCTATTGCTGAAGTCTTTCCTAATACCAGACATCGATTTTGCTTATGGCATATATTGAAAAAGATACCAGAAAAAATTGGTCACATATGTAATGCTCATCCGAACTTTATGTCTGATTTTGATGACTGCATCTATGACTCGATATCGCCCCTTCAGTTCAATGAAAGGTGGGAGAACATGATGGGCAATTATGCATCAGCTAGAGAAAATGACTGGCTAAAAGGATTATATGATTGCCGAGCTAAGTGGGCTCCGGTCTTCTTAAAGGACACATTTTTTGCTGGTTAAGTACTTCACTTTCTTTTTGCCAAGTTTTATTTTTATCGCTTAACTAGTTGCCCATCTATTAACTTCCTATTACTCTTGTACTGTGCAGGGATGTCAACTAGTCAAAGGAGTGAGAGTATTAATCACTTTTTTGATGGTTTTGTAACGGCAAAAACAACATTATCTGAATTTGTATCAAAATATGCAGTTGCAATTGAACGCCGATTTGATGCTGAGAACCAAGCTGATGTTAAATCATGGGAGACAGAAGCTTACTTGAAAACAAGCTCTCCCTATGAGAAGCAAGCTGCTGACATCTACACTCGTGCAATATTCCAAAAGTTTCAGCAAGAATTAATTGAGGTTGCTGCATGTCATCCCATCAAGGTTGATCTACAAGGAAACACATTGGCACTGACAGTTAGGTCCTATGAAAGGGTAAATATGAAAGGCATATTCAAGCAATTCGTGAGAGAGTATGATGTGCTTTATACAAAGGAAGAACAAGATGTGGAATGTGGCTGCCGAAGCTTTACATTTAAAGGCTATTTATGTAGGCATGCAATATTGGCATTTCAATTCTCTGGCGTCACAGAGATCCCCGACAAATATTTCTTAGGCCGTTGGCGAAAGGATATGCGATATCGGGATGCAAGTAATGAGAGTAGACCTGATAATGAATCTCGCACTTCAATATCTTCAAGGTACTCTACTCTCATTTATAGATTCATGAAAATTGCTGAGGCAGCATCAAGGTCAGAGGAAGCATTTGACGTTGCTTTGGGCGAAATGCCTAGACTTATGGAAAAGGTGAGAGACACCATGTTGCATATGAATTCATCAACATCGAAGGCGAAGGCATTCCCAGACTCAACCGTAGTCCATGATCCCCTGAGAGTTGTGACAAAGGGGAGGAGACGTGAGAAAAGAATTAAATCAGCCATTGAGAAGATAAGGAAGAGGAGCAAAGCACAAAGATTGGTTGTTCATCGACAAGTGGAACAACTAGTACACGAACAATATCAACCACTGCATGAAGGCCAGCTTATAAATGAAGTTAGAGAAACCTATGTCCCAGATTTTTCATTTTTTGCAACACAGTGAATAAGTACGAAAAATCGTTTTCTTCCGTTTATGCCCTCCACTCCCATCCCGTGACCGGGTGTCTGGCAGAGCGCAGAGCGAATCCATGGACTCGACTACTCGGGTTAGGTCCTGTCTTCTCCGGCAGAGGCGTGTCTGGGAAACTGGCAAACGGTGTCTGGGAAACCGGCGACGCCCTGTCTCACGCATCCACGAGCTTCCCTTCTTCTACGGCTCAGGCATCCTTCATGTATCCATCCGCAGAGCAGAGGAAGGACGAAGACAAGCGTTGCAACTTGGTTCCACGAGCAACCCAGTTGCTTCGACGGCGTCCTCCAGTTCTTCCAAGTCCGTGTACCTGAGGTAAATCTGTATCCACATTCGGTCATCCCCTTCCCCTCTATCATTCATGTTCTCCGTCGTATTTTCGCTGGTCGCACTGCGCGTTGGGTTTTGCGGGTGGAGCCGTGGTAGGGCAAAATGGCGGCTCCGGGAGTCGGTGCGATGTTGTCTTCGGATGGGGGTTCAAGTGAGACCGAATCCGTGAGTGGGTTGTCTGTCCTCCATTGGGGCTCCCTGAACAAAATCTGCAATGGTGGTTTTTGGCTGTGGGTCCTCCCATGGAATTTTGGGTTTCAAATATGTACTTTACTTTCGGATAATAACAACAACGCACAAATAGTGCATTCAACATTTTTTTAAAGCCTTCATTTCCTCACTGGATTGCTGACCTTTTTTAAGTAAAAGGTATTCACCATTCCTGTTCTTCTTTTGACAGGAGACAGAAAAAACCTCGCATCCAAGGAATGTCTGACGGAGGTATGTGTCCCTTTCATAAGACTGCTGTAACACAAACAATGCAAATGCAAACACCTTGGTCTTAATACCCTCATTTTTATTATGGATTCAATGTTTACTACATTTCCATTTCTCGTACCTGCTAGCCTCCAATACATGCAATTACAGTTTATACATGATTTTTGACTGCAATGGCATGTAAATCCAGTACGTATCTACGACCAAATGCAAATGCTCTGAAAAAATAGCACTTGCACAGGTGAACAGGTGGAAGGACCACCACGAATGGGAAAGGGGAGAAATGTGCGAGAAAGATCATCAAGTAGCCCATATATGCATATGAACGATGATGACTTTGTTATTCCACCTCCACCTAATGTGGTGGATGATCTTACACCTGACTTCTCACAAGAAGACCACAATTATATGATGAGCTTTTCTGCACGGCAACACACGGAATCTATTAGAAATGAGGGATCACCAATGACCCCAAACATTCCCACGTCAAATGAACAAGGCACAAGTAGAAGAAAAGGTGTAGGGAACAAGTGCAAAGGAAAAATGAGGGAAAAAGATGTTGGCAGTGCAGCATTGCAAATGATCGCTAACGCTAGTCGTGAGAGGAATGGTATGTTGGAAAGAATATTTGCAAATGAACTAAGTCATCAATCAAACAAGGGGCAGCCAAGTGAGCAACAAATACCAAGCATACAAGAAGTCCTTAGGGACCTAAAGAACATGCCAACCCTTCCATATCGTGTATTCTTGAAGGGTATGCATTTTTTCACTGATCCTAAAATGAGATTAGTTTTCTCTGTCATGGCAGATGAAGACAAAGTTGAGTGGTTGACCATGATGACTTTACGTGGTTGACGGATCATCATGACCAGCCTCCAAAACGACAGCCTTTACCAGTTGCCAACTTCTTCAGTTGTGCGCATGTTCGTAAAATGTTGTATGATGTCTCAGTACCTCTTCTTAAATCATGTTGCAAATCATTTGCAGGGTGTCTTTGTACTTTTTCAGTTTATCTTCGAACGTACTTTTTTTTATGAAGCGACTGGATGCATGTAATGGATAAATTGGTCTGAAATTCTGATTTATATCTTTATTGTCATTTAGATGTGTTTTGCTACACACATACTTCTACTCTTTGTTTATTTATTTTTTGCAGGAATTTGAAATATATTATGGGTAAATTCTACTGTTATGCTGTGTGGGTGGGACGGAGGCCGGGCATCTATTTTTCTTGGAATGAATGTTTGGCACAGGTTCATGGTTACCCCGGTGCAATTTTCAAGGGATTTTATTCTTTGGAAGAAGCAGAGTTAGCTTTCAATGGAATTGAACCTCACACATCATCACCGGCATCCAACCTCATGACCGGACACCTCATGACCGGACATGAGCGTGGTATAAATGTTCATCGAAGGAAAAGACAAGAAGGCTATCTGATGACATACATAGTAATTGGCATGCTACTTGTCATCATCATGTTGTTGACCTTCATTGCTCTGGGACTTCTATTGAACGTTACATTACGCCACTGAGACTTTGGTGTGTGAAAGTAATGTTTGGATGGGTTCTTCTACCTTTGCTTATGTTGAACTATGACTTTCATGTAGTCCTTTCTTAATGTCACTTGTTTTGCATATCATGTGTAATGAAATTTTACGTTGTGTGCGAAAATAGTCTTGCCCATTTTGTTTTGCCATGTACACTGAGAAGATTTTTTCTTGCGATTTTGTTGGCGGATGACTCATTGGTCTTTCAACATACCTCACAAACCATTAGCCACTACGTGAAGAAGATTGTACAACCAAATGTACCCAATGATTGTCATCCTTACATTGCTACGAATGATCGGTTCTACCCATACTTCAAGGTAACGTGGGTTTTTTTAATCTTGCATTTTCATACTCGTATCTTTATTCAGCCCTCCAATAATGTAAACTTGTTCATTTTCTGTACAACAATTCTGTTCTTCTTTGGATCATGTTTTATGAAAACAGTTTCTGCACAGTCCGGACAGATATTGTGAAGTAATATTACAGCTAAACAGTACCATGTACAAATTAATGTGAATACTTTCTTCTGTCGTTGTTGGTAAGACCGGACAACCCTCCAAGTAAGTTTATTTACTCATTATGTTTCAGTAATAAGTGCAATTTCTATATGCATACTTTTTCAGTGCTTAACAGAACAATTATGCACAAAATTTGATAATTTGTTGTGGTTTGTTTTTTGATTTGTTTTTCATGTGAACCCATTAGCTGAATGGATTCGGGGGAACAGCATTCCATGGTACGAGGAGTTGGTGCAAGTAATGAAGCACTCTGGATTAGACGTATAGTCGGAGTTGAAGAATGTGTGTGAACCCGGGGACTATCTTTTGGCTATGTGCTTGTTTACAGGCCAATGTTTTTGAGGAATTGTATGAAGACCCATTTTGATGTGTGTTGTATATGTACTTGGCAGTTGTTGTAAGGTTAGAAGAACAAATGTGTTGTATATCAACTAATGTGTTGTACATCTACTTGTATGGAAGTTAAGATGCAGGATCACTCATGTACAATGGAGTGTATATATATATATATATATATATATATATATATATATATATATATACATATAAGCAGCAGCTAATTCCATATCCGTGGGATTGTTCATTCTGAAACGAAAGATTGTTTGAATTGGTCTGAAATTGCTTGGTCAATTATTTTCGTACGAAGAATGAACCGGGAAAAATTGCTTGGTCAATTATTTGTTAATTTGATTATGGAAGGGTTCTGATGGCATGCAATTTTGGTTCCAAGAATGTCACACATTTTTGGAAAGAAGTTTTTGTATTAAAAACAATTGGTAAAATATCAAAAACTAATGAAGTTTCCGAAAACTGGGTAGTTTGGTGCCGCCGCTGCACATGCTGTCGTCCAAAAGGCCATTTTGGAGTCCAACAGTTGGTTTTTCACTCCAAACAAGATACTGTGTGCAGCTGTCGACAGCAGCGAAGGGGGCTGTCGACAGATGCACACAGGCTTCAAAGGTTGATGTCTGTGAATGCATAGCTGTCGACAGCCCCCTGTCTGCTGTCGACAGCCCCCCTTATGATTTTGGAACCTAACTTCTGCACATACACCACTGCACATACAAAACATGATACATGAAAAATCAATAGAAGAATTGCCAAGCACAAACGTTCCATAACATGACAAGCTTTGTGCCCGATTGCTTCTTTAAAAATACAAATTGTGCAATACATTGGTAAGGATAGTCACCCCCATATTCCATACATTGCTAAGGAGGAGTAGGGCGATGGACATTCTGATAATAATCATGAAGCCGCATGACATCATATTCCATGGTATCTAATTGCCTCTGCATGTGTCCTTGATTTTCTTCAATTGCATTCATTCTATTGTTCAAGTAATCAAATTCGTATCTGATATTTCTTTCAAGTTGAGTGAAATGTTCGGCAATGAATTCTTTCACATCTCCGGACGTTGGCACTTCAGATGTAGTAGGAATATGTGGATGAACTTCTTGACGAATGTCATCTTCTTCAGAGTCCTCTTCATCTGCTTGTCCTTTTAGAGTCCTATGGACTCTTCCATTGATTATTCTGTACCCCATCCTAGTTGCAGTGTTCATATCATATGCACTTCGCCTCTTCAGAGTTATGACCTTGTTGGGAGTTAGTGATACTCGCAGAAACTTCATCACAGATGTGATAGGGCAAGCATACGGGATGGACCTTTTTGGATCATGGAAGCACTCATGTATGACATCCACCATCAACTCTGGGAGATTAATTTGCTCTTTCCGAAGAATAAGGTAGAACAATGTCCTATGTGTCTCATTCACTAGCTCCCTGCTTCCATCCTTTGGAAAGATGATAGTTGTGAACATATGATGTATGATTCTGTTCAAAGGAGGGAAGGTGTTTGCATTCAGTTTGGCCTTACTTTTCTGTTCTTCAAAGGGTTCCTTAGTCATCATTGTATATGTGACTGCATGATCCACTTCGATTTCCCAGACGTCTACCCCATTATTTGGTATTTGTAGTGCTCTACTAAAAAGATTAGGAGTAATCATAAAGGAGATACCCTGGACAGTAGTGTAAAGGTCATCATCATGCATACCCAAATTGTTGTAAAACTCCAAAACTGCTGATGGAGAATAAGACTTCTGAGAACTCATAAATTCAATCCAGCCTTGTTCTTCAAATAGTGTACTCAACCCGGGAAACATTTCTTCCAAGGAAGGAAAAACCACATACCGAGGTTGTATGATCTTCTTGAAGATGCCATTGACCTTCAACAGATTGATGTCTGATGGAACATTCAACTCTGGGAGTCTGTCATTCCTGAACTTTGATCGGCGCTCAGCAGGGGCTCTTGAACTTTGACCTTCTCCTTCAGTTGAACTTTGATCGGTGCGTTTTCCCCGGCCCCTGGAACTCATTGTGGAAATGGAAGTCGAAATGCAGCAGATGAATGCGTGTGCAGACAAGTGTTGTTCTTTCGCCCAGGAGGGAAGAAGCCGGAGTTCAGGGTAGAATACGGCGGCAGTTGCAGGAACAAGGGGAGGTGATAGGGTTTGTCGACAACTAGGGTTCCTTTATTGTGTTGGCTTCTTCGCAATAGAACCGCCACAGCCAAACCGGGATAGAACGTGAACCGCCGGTTCACAGAACAAGGGGAGGTGATAGGGTTTAGACACCAACTGCTCAAGTCTTGGCGTCCAACTGCATATATTGGAGTCCAGAAACAGTATTTTAGCTCCTAACAAGACTATTTTGGAGCCCAACTGATGGCTGACCATTTACATGGACTCAGCATATCCTGTCGACAACCACAAACTGGTTGTCGACAACCATTGGAGTTCATGATGAACTTTTTTTTTTGGTCTAATGATCTTATGATGACCTTTCCTTTGGCAACATCTTCGTACCAAGAATGTCACAAATATTTTTTAACATTTCATTTATTAAAAATAATTCATAATATTACAAAAACCAATGAAGTTAAAGAAGAATGGGTAGTTTGTACACCAACTGCTCAAGTCTTGGCGTCCAACTGCATATATTGGAGTCCAGGACAAGTATTTTGGCTTCTAACAAGACTATTTTGGAGCCCAACTGATCAGACTGCATCACCATTGGAGTTCATGATGAACTTTCTTTTTTTGATCTAATGATCTTATGATGACCCTTCCTTTGGCAACATCTTCGTACCAAGAATGTCACAAATATTTTTTAATATTTCATTTATTAAAAATAATTCATAATATTACAAAACTCGATGAAGTCAAAGAAGACTGGGTAGTTTGGACACCAACTGCTCAAGTTTTGGCGTCCAACTGCATATATTGGAGTCCAGGACCAGTATTTTAGCTCCTAACAAGACTATTTTGGAGCCCAACTGATGGCTGACCATTTACATGGACTCAGCATATCATGTCGACAACCACAAACCGGTTGTCGACAACCATTGGAGTTCATGATGAACTTTTTTTTTTTGGTCTAATGATCTTATGATGACCTTTCCTTTGGCAACATCTTCGTACCAAGAATGTCACAAATATTTTTTAACATTTCATTTATTAAAAATAATTCATAATATTACAAAAACCAATGAAGTTAAAGAAGACTGGGTAGTTTGTACACCAACTGCTCAAGTCTTGGCGTCCAACTGCATATATTGGAGTCCAATACTAGTATTTTAGCTCTAACAAGACTATTTTGGAGCCCAACTGGCTGACCATTTACATGGACTCAGCATATCCTGTCGACAACCACACTGGTTGTCGACAACCATTGGAATTCATGATGAACTTTTTTTTTGGTCTAATGATCTTATGATGACCTTTCCTTTGGCAACATCTTCGTACCAAGAATGTCACAAATATTTTTTAACATTTCATTTATTAAAAATAATTCATAATATTAAAAACCAATGAAGTTAAAGAAGACTGGGTAGTTTGGACACCAACTGCTCAAGTCTTGGCGTCCAACTGCATATATTGGAGTCCATACTAGTATTTTAGCTCCTAACAAGACTATTTTGGAGCCCAACTGATCAGACTGCATCACCATTGGAGTTCATGATGAACTTTCTTTTTTTGATCTAATGATCTTATGATGACCCTTCCTTTGGCAACATGTTCGTACCAAGAATGTCACAAATATTTTTTAATATTTCATTTATTAAAAATAATTCATAATATTACAAAACTCGATGAAGTTAAAGAAGACTGGGGTCCAACTGCATATATTGGAGTCCAGGACCAGTATTTTAGCTCCTAACAAGACTATTTTGGAGCCCAACTGATGGCTGACCCTTTACATGGACTCAGCATATCCTGTCGACAACCACAAACCGGTTGTCGACAACCATTGGAGTTCATGATGAACTTTTTTTTTTTGGTCTAATGATCTTATGATGACCTTTCCTTTGGCAACATCTTCGTACCAAGAATGTCACAAATATTTTTTAACATTTCATTTATTAAAAATAATTCATAATATTACAAAAACCAATGAAGTTAAAGAAGACTGGGTAGTTTGTACACCAACTGCTCAAGTCTTGGCGTCCAACTGCATATATTGGAGTCCAATACTAGTATTTTAGCTCCTAACAAGACTATTTTGGAGCCCAACTGATCAGACTGCATCACCATTGGAGTTCATGATGAACTTTCTTTTTTTGATCTAATGATCTTATGATGACCCTTCCTTTGGCAACATGTTCGTACCAAGAATGTCACAAATATTTTTTAATATTTCATTTATTAAAAATAATTCATAATATTACAAAACTCGATGAAGTTAAAGAAGACTGGGTAGTTTGGACACCAACTGCTCAAGTCTTGGCGTCCAACTACATATATTGGAGTCCAGGACCAGTATTTTAGCTCCTAACAAGACTATTTTGGAGCCCAACTGATCAGACTGCATCACCATTGGAGTTCATGATGAACTTTCTTTTTTTGATCTAATGATCTTATGATGACCCTTCCTTTGGCAACATGTTCGTACCAAGAATGTCACAAATATTTTTTAATATTTCATTTATTAAAAATAATTCATAATATTACAAAACTCGATGAAGTTAAAGAAGACTGGGTAGTTTGGACACCAACTGCTCAAGTCTTGGCGTCCAACTGCATATATTGGAGTCCAATACTAGTATTTTAGCTCCTAACAAGACTATTTTGGAGCCCAACTGATGGCTGACCCTTTACATGGACTCAGCATATCCTGTCGACAACCACAAACCGGTTGTCGACAACCATTGGAGTTCATGATGAACTTTTTTTTTTGGTCTAATGATCTTATGATGACCTTTCCTTTGGCAACATCTTCGTACCAAGAATGTCACAAATATTTTTTAACATTTCATTTATTAAAAATAATTCATAATATTACAAAAACCAATGAAGTTAAAGAAGACTGGGTAGTTTGGACACCAACTGCTCAAGTCTTGGCGTCCAACTGCATATATTGGAGTCCAATACTAGTATTTTAGCTCCTAACAAGACTATTTTGGAGCCCAACTGATCAGACTGCATCACCATTGGAGTTCATGATGAACTTTCTTTTTTTGATCTAATGATCTTATGATGACCCTTCCTTTGGCAACATGTTCGTACCAAGAATGTCACAAATATTTTTAATATTTCATTTATTAAAAATAATTCATAATATTACAAAACTCGATGAAGTTAAAGAAGACTGGGTAGTTTGGACACCAACTGCTCAAGTCTTGGCGTCCAACTACATATATTGGAGTCCAGGACTAGTATTTTAGCTCCTAACAAGACTATTTTGGAGCCCAACTGATCAGACTGCATCACTATTGGAGTTCATGATGAACTTTCTTTTTTTGATCTAATGATCTTATGATGACCCTTCCTTTGGCAACATGTTCGTACCAAGAATGTCACAAATATTTTTTAATATTTCATTTATTAAAAATAATTCATAATATTACAAAACTCGATGAAGTTAAAGAAGACTGGGTAGTTTGTACACCAACTGCTCAAGTCTTGGCGTCCAACAGCATATATTGGAGTCCAGGACTAGTATTTTGGCTTCTAACAAGACTATTTTGGAGCCCAACTGATCAGACTGCATCACCATTGGAGTTCATGATGAACTTTCTTTTTTTGATCTAATGATCTTATGATGACCCTTCCTTTGGCAACATGTTCGTACCAAGAATGTCACAAATATTTTTTAATATTTCATTTATTAAAAATAATTCATAATATTACAAAACTCGATGAAGTTAAAGAAGACTGGGTAGTTTGGACACCAACTGCTCAAGTCTTGGCGTCCAACTACATATATTGGAGTCCAGGACTAGTATTTTGGCTTCTAACAAGACTATTTTGGAGCCCAAGTGATCAGACTGCATCACCATTGGAGTTCATGATGAACTTTCTTTTTTTGATCTAATGATCTTATGATGACACTTCCTTTGGCAACATGTTCGTACCAAGAATGTCACAAATATTTTTTAATATTTCATTTATTAAAAATAATTCATAATATTACAAAACTCGATGAAGTTAAAGAAGACTGGGTAGTTTGGACACCAACTGCTCAAGTCTTGGCGTCCAACTGCATATATTGGAGTCCAATACTAGTATTTTAGCTCCTAACAAGACTATTTTGGAGCCCAACTGATGGCTGACCATTTACATGGACTCAGCATATCCTGTCGACAACCACAAACTGGTTGTCGACAACCATTGGAATTCATGATGAACTTTTTTTTTTGGTCTAATGATCTTATGATGACCTTTCCTTTGGCAACATCTTCGTACCAAGAATGTCACAAATATTTTTTAACATTTCATTTATTAAAAATAATTCATAATATTACAAAAACCAATTAAGTTAAAGAAGACTGGGTAGTTTGGACACCAACTGCTCAAGTCTTGGCGTCCAACACATATATTGGAGTCCAGGACTAGTATTTTGGCTTCTAACAAACTATTTTGGAGCCCAACTGATCAGACTGCATCACCATTGGAGTTCATGATGAACTTTCTTTTTTTGATCTAATGATCTTATGATGACCCTTCCTTTGGCAACATGTTCGTACCAAGAATGTCACAAATATTTTTTAACAATTTCATTTATTAAAAATAATTCATAATATTACAAAACTCGATGAAGTTAAAGAAGACTGGGTAGTTTGGACACCAACTGCTCAAGTCTTGGCGTCCAACTACATATATTGGAGTCCAGGACCAGTATTTTGGCTCCCAACAAAACTATTTTGGAGCCCAACTGATGGCTGACCATTTACATGGACTCAGCATATCCTGTCGACAACCACAAACCGGTTGTCGACAACTAATGGCCACCCTGATGAATATGTTTGTGGGTGGAAGAGCACATGTCGACAGTTCAATTTTCCTGGAGCCCAATTTCTGCAACAATTACACCACTGCACATACAAACCATGAAGGTAAAATCAATGGACCTCAAGGCTGCACGGTTTGGTTCCAATTTCCTAGAGCCCATTTTCTAAACATACAGCACATATCACTGAACATACAGCCAAACCCAAAATTGGATACCACCTGTGGAACACTTCCTGGAGGGCCTTCACATATAATTGTCATATACATATGTGTGCATGTAATTTCAAAAGCATCCTTTTACAACCTCATTCCCACACAGACAAAGAAGGAAAATGTAACAACACCATTCATACATTGTTCATAAATTGTTCATACATTGTTTAAATACATTGACAGAAAATCACAAGCTAGTAGTAGCCGAAATTTTTTTACATCATTGTCAGAGAAATCCCAACATAATTCCCGCTTCCTTGTTAAGTGGTCTACATACATGAAAATGTACATAGCGCAATTCATGCTAGAGCTTGGTTGTTGAGGACATAGTTCATCAAATATTAACTGAAATTCATCAGCATTTGTGTAGCCTTCATATCCAAGATATGCTTTAAGAATTGGTTCCTGTGAACAATAAAACAAAGAATGTAAATTATTCCTGATGTTTATAACCGACTGCAAAGTGCAAAGTTAGTTTGGCATACCCAATTCCTAGCGCATGTGTCATAAGTTGCATGTCCTCTGCAGGAATTGTATACTACGATGAGACGTTGCTCCGGTTGTAGACTAAGAAGGAACCAATGGCTCGATACATGGACAACAAAGAAAAGGAATTGAAAATCTGATATTGGGCAACCTAGTTTTTCATGCCCGAAGCAAGTATGCAGTTTGTGGCCCCTGTCATCATTAGAGCCATCTGTAAGCATAATCCATGATCCCATAATGGTTCCAAGGAATTCCCATCGGTGATAGGAATTTGGGACAATGGTTTCCTGCTCTCTTTGTCTGTCTTTCATAGCATGTAAGACAATGTCAATAACCTGTAACCACCAAAAATAATATAAAAGAAGACATTAGGAAAATTAATGGACAATGTAATTGAAGGTACTGTTCGTGCAATGGGCAGTATTTACCTCATCATCCGTCATATTGCCCCATAGTATATCCCAAATATGTGACCACTTCAACGAACAATTATTAGTGAAGGTCAACACAGTGTCTCTGAAATGCATGACAATCAAGAAATGAAGTACATTTTATATTATGAAAGTAGAAGACAATAACAATAAATAAATTGTATTGTCCGAGAAGTTATTTACTTGTGGTCGACATATCCTTCCTGGGCAAGGAAGGCCTCGACTAATGCTGTCTGGCTCTCATTGGCTTCAGATTTCCATGTCCATTGCTTATAAAACCTCATAAGCTTGCTCATTGCCTCCAACATAAATCGTGTAAAGATAAGTTACAAAACAAAGAAATATAAATGTCTAATGCAGAACATCAAAGAATATAGTTTGCAACTGTACCTTCTTCCCTTTCTTTTTTTTTGGAGCCTTATCCAGCCTTTTGAATGGTGATTGGTCATATATTCCAGGCTGTCGATCGTCCCGACACTTGATATTCTTTACTAGGGACGTCGGGCTAAGAAGTACGGTGGTAGAGACCGCACTTACTGGATCTGGTGCAATAATCTCCTGATCCACGATCAGAGCAAATGCATTTGCATCACCATATTTGGGGGATGCAAGGGCAGGGGCAGGAGTGATTGATTGTGGGGTGGAGATAAATTTCTCTGCATCTGTGCCAACTATAGGTTGGTCTTGTGGCATAGAGCTTGATCTTATCAACTTCTCCATTTTGTTGAACCCCATGGTGACAGCAGTTGTAAATGCTTCAATCTGGGCTTCATTAGATGACTTAGCCTGCTGAAGCCTTTCAGGGAGCAACTTGATTTCATCCCCAATACCTTGAAGAAGGGCCATAATCTCAGGATGGGGGGGAGCAGCCACACCCTCAGTTTGTAGATGCATTTTTTCCTGGCTAACACATGTAATGATTGTCTTCTCCTTTGTTCCTACCTTCAACCGCTTAATTATCTGTAAGCATCAATTTTCATAAATGTCAGGATCAGATTATTACATAAATTTAAAATAAAAACCTTCCATTTGTGGATTACCTGCTGCCCCTGTAGAGAATCAATGGAGAATGATAGCTTCTTGTCCAAAACAGATCCCCATCTAAATAGACGGGGAATTGCTTCTCGGTCAATCGGTTGCCGCAATCTTGTGTGCTCTAAGAACCACACCTGCATGGATCATTGGTTTATTTACATACATAGATACCAGAATGATGGAAGAATGTATAAATGTTTTATAAAAACTTACAGCCAGAGCAGCCGAACAGCCAAAAATGTTGGCACTGCCATGCTCTCTCCCACCTATCCTTCTCTTGGGAGTTGTGGTCCTCCCAGATCTCTTCTCACGGACTATAGTAACAAAGTGATCAAATTTGTGCAATGTCATTTCTGTGACTGCAGCCGCCCAATTATAACGGCCAATCTCGTCAATATTGTCCAAACAAATAAGCATTTGTGGTGGACAACATGGGGAAGACCGTGGGCATAGGAAAGTGGATAATAGCAAAACTATCCAAAGTCGTGCTGTGTCGTCAACATCACAAGCATCATCCGATTGTACCAGTTGTCGGATAAGTTTTGTCACCACCTTCCGATCAAAAGTTAGCTTCGCCCCAAATCGGTGGTGCAACTTTGACAACTTAATTGGTGAATAATAATGTGGGACCCTCTGCCCACAGCAAGGCAAACCCAAAATCAGGGCGACATCTTCAACAGTAAATGTCAGAGTTTTATCGCCTATCTGAAAATTACTTGCACCCTTATAGGTATGAGCAATCTCCTCTATAAGAGTCATCTTGAATATGGCTCGATGATTACTGTCAACAAAAGGAGCAAACGGGGTTGTCCTCAAAATGGCCCTATGGCAATCACGAAACCCCAATTGATCTCTCTCCTTGACATAGTTCTCCAAGGAGCAGATGCCTTTCAAAGCATTTTTAAACTCTGTAGGAAATTTCAAGAAATTTGTTAGGTTCCATGTTAACAATAAAATGTAAACCAGGCTATTGAAGTGATGAAGAAGAAAATATAAGCTCTAAACTGATCAGGTACATGGGCTTCAAAGTGCTCATACTTCCTAAAACATGGCACCAAGAAGTACAAAACCTTATACACATACCAAATTAACGGACCATCTTCTAAAATAAATTTCGAAATAAATCTTAATACGTGAACTGTCCATGAACTTGGGGCTGAAAATTAATTAACATAACATGCTTATGCCATGTCAAAAAGAAAAACAGGGGATCCAATCTTAATATTGAAATGATCTTCTAGAAAATTTGAGCTCCACTCTATAGGCTGTAAAATTTACTATCATGCTACGTAATAGGAAACATTCTCTTTAGTTAAAATTTATTACATGTCAAATTAACGGGCCATGCCAAATGAAATTAAAATTATTCTAGATATGTGAAGAGTGATGACGTCAAGTTTACCAAAGAGAAAGAGTGATGTAAGTAATCTTGTTGACATGAAAATGTGGTGCGAAATAATTTTTTGAAAGGCAATTAATATGTGAAGAATGCACAAATAATAAGAATTTGAAACATGTACACACAAATTGTAGGAATGCAAACAATCCTCTAGAGGCTCTTTTTTATCAAACATGAGCCTGGAAACTTTCCCTAAAATGAAATGACGTACTGTAGGAAAACCGGTGAAACATCCCAATTTAACAAGCCATGCCAAATGAAATATGAAATAATTTTGTATATGTGAAGAATGCTCAAAATTGGGGAGTCCAAAATACTTAACATGCTTATGTCATGTAAAAAAAATGGATACATACAATCTACATTCAGTTTTTTTTTTTAAAGATGAGATTTAGAAAACACAAATCTTGAGAGGCAAACGCAAAAATTAGGGTTCTTGAGAGCGCACCATTCTTCTTTCTCTGTGCCCCAGAAGCCTTTCTCTGCGTACTCTGGCACTTCGCCCCATCGTCTGATGAACTCGAAGTTGATGGCGCACTGTCATCGTCGTCCGTTCTTTTTTCCGGAAGCGCCTTCGACCGCATGCTGGAACTCTCCATTGCCGGACAGCACTGGTTCTCTGCTAATTCTCGATTTTGGATGTGCACACAGGATCGCTCTGGTTGATCTCGTCGGTGAATGTTCGCGAGCAAGCAAATTCGCGGTTTCGGAAGTGCAGAGGAAGCTGTGATGGTGAGGGGAGGGCGAACGCGGGAAAGAGGTGAGAGAGGGTAATTTGGGAACCGGCGTTTGAAGTGGGATTTGACTTTGGCATCATGACATGGGTCATGTTACCGAAGCGGAGTGGGGTGGAGGTGACAGTGCGTCTTTTCGCGCTGGCGTGGCGGGCTCAGCAGCGGCGTGGAGAGCGCTGTGCTGACATGGCGCGGACCATTGAAGCGGTAAGACATGGACGAATGGCGCATCGGAAGTGCAGGAAGACGTGGCTTTGTGCACTTTCCGAAAGTGCACAAAGCCTTTCTCTTGATGCATATCATTAGTAGAGTGTGAAATAATTAGACAGTCATTAATTGTTTGTCACTTTAATTATTTTGATGGCGCCAGTCAATTATGGTGTGATTTGGGTGCATATTTTTTTAAAAGACACACTCTTCTAAAAGATGTGCATCAAATATTATTCTTAAAAATTATGTAAAAATTTTAGTGTTTCAGAATTGGGTCTAATTTTCAAAGATTTCTTATGTCATATCGCATCATTATATATATGTATATATATATATATAACAAGAATTAGAGGGAAACTTATAGGTAAGGAAAGAATCGACGATGAGATTTATGGTTTTGTCACGTTTTGGGAGTTGGTGGTCGCCTGTGATCCAAGGGGCTCCACATCGTCGTCCTCTCCTACGAGCCGATGACATGATACAAGAGCATCCCATGGAACATAGGTAGACGGGGAGCTCAATCGCATTTCTAATCTTTGATAGCACAAATAGTCTACAATTAATCTATAACTATATAATAGAAGAGACTTAGAATTTTCGTCCGGTTCATCCTTCAACCGGTTCGTCCTCCCCCGGTTTTCACTATTTCTTCTTGCTCGTCTTAAATCCCCTGTTAGACTTTATTCCTACATGCAGTAAAGTGGACATTTCTGGTTCATCTTGAACCCCCTGTTAGAAAGACATTTCGTTCGGTTCATCTTATCTTAAATGCATATAATAACCGTCCGGTTCATCTTATCTTAAATGCATATAATAACGTCAAAATTAATTCATACAATTTCAAATGACAGAAGAAGAGAAGCGTAATTTATTCTCCATTTTATTTTACTTCCATTGTTTATGTTTCAATTTGAAACGGTAGACAATATGAATACAATTCCACAGGGCAGAACATAAACGTATATATTGGGGGGAAACGTTCTGGCAGATATGAGGCCGTAGGTTTTTAAAACATTGAATTTGAGAGGAAACGTACGTTTTGAATTGTAGACTTAAACGAATGAAAGTTAAAATTCTGCTAAATAACGTCAATTAAAACCTAATCATGAGCAATCTACGTTGTTACCACAACCCAACCCAATACGTCTACTACCAAATGGCATAACACAAGGAAAAAACACAGAGGATATCGCACAGGAAGAGCAATTTGCAGAGCTCGGGATACCAAAATTCAGAGCACCGGAAGAACATAAGAAGACAACATGAGATCTCACTGCACCTAAGGTAAACTATTAGGTTAATATATTATTTTCTTATTATTTTAACACAGATGTTAAACATATTTAACTGAATTTTAATTATTCAACGAATTTGCGGAACAGACGGAGCGCAAGAAAAGTTACACAGGAGAGCAGAGGAATAATTGCTGAGGACCAGAAGGAGCGCACGAAAAGTTACACAGCGGAGCAGAGGAATAGTTGCTGAGGGAATATTACCCAATCACAGGTAATTCGTTGAACGACGTTTTACATTATTTGTTCTTTATTTTAGCATAATTATGAAAAAATTGTGGGGAACAACACGTAGTTTTCAGTAGCGAGGGCTAGCACAGTGGGGAAGAGGGGGGCAACAAGGGATTGCGGCGGTGCAGGGAGAAGGTGCAGAGTTGCTTCGTGCCACGGGGAAGATGTAAGGATAAGCAGGGGCGGGTTCTTCAGAGACGGTGTGTGCAGATGAGTGAATGCTCATACCTGTGCACAGCTGTGCCATGGCCACCGAACATGCACTTGCAGAAGAAGAGGAGAGCCATCTCTAGGTGCTCCTACAACCTGCTAAGCCGCCAACGTTAGCTCCAAGCCCCATGCATACACTTGCAGATGAAGTGGATGGCGACGATGGCAAATATGGGTCTGCCACCCCCTCTGTGACCCAACGACGATGGCTAAGATGGGCCTGCCACCCCCTCTGTGACCCTCCCTTATCGTCGCCATCTCCCCGTCAGACCACCGGCGAACAAGGCTGCAGGGTCGCACGGGCGGGCGGGGTCGTGCGGGCGAGTGGCTGCGGATGCATGGCCTCATGCACGCTGGCCTGGTGCTTGTAGGGGCGTGCGCGGCTGGGCAGGTTTGAGGCGATGACCCCAGGTTGACAGAGGTCAGAGGAGGAGCCAGGGGACGGGAGCAGCGGCGGCAGGAAGGGTGGAAGAGGAGGCGCCGAGGGACTTGAGCAGGCCGTTCCAGTGGTAGGCGGGGACGATGTGGTAGGATTCGGAGAGCCACATCTCGGCGGGGTAGACGTGGGTAGGAGGAAGGAGGAGGAGGAAGGGGAAGGGGAAGGGGGAGGGGGCTTGGAGGAAAGGTAGTGGAGGAGGGGGCCGAAGTCATGGCGACGAGCCTCGATGGGGACGACCTGATCGGCGGGTAGGAGGTGGCGGTGCGGAGATGGGCGGCAGGGAGTGGTGGGCTTGGGGTCATGGGGGGAGGTTTGAGCCATGTACGAGAGAAGAAGCTAGAGAGAGGAGGAGGCAGCAGGCAGGTGCACGGGTGCTGCTGGCGCGGGCGGACGTGGCCGCTGCAGGGGTGGGCGGGCGGTGGCCCCATGAGTGCAAGGGAATCTCGCAAAGGGTGAAGAGCCGCGCGCACGTGCGCGTGGGCGATGGTGACGCGCGCGCGGAGGGGCGCGGACGCTGTCAAGGGCGTGCGCGGCCGGGCGCTCGGGCAGGCAGCGCCGGGTGCGCGCAGGCTGGCTGGTGCAGGCGTGCTTCGTGCCGGTGCTGCTACTTCGTGCGGATCGGAGACAGGTAGAGAACAGAGAAAAGAAAGAAGAAGAAGGGGAGAAAGAGGGTGGAAGCTGTGAGCAAGGAAATGAGGTGGATGGTAGAAGACATGGATTTCTTCTCCAATCACATCAGAGAAGAAGGGAAGAAAGAGGGTGGAAGCTGCGAGCAGGGAAATCATGAGGTGGATAGGTAGAAGACATGGATTTCTTCTACAATCGCATCCGATGGGAGAGTCAGATAGAAAAGGTTGGAGAAGTGAGGGCTATCAGAATTATGGAGTTGCGACTTGACAATTCAAGGTCGATGACAGGAGAGAGGGGGGAGTACCATGGATAGCGTGGGGATCGTGATGAACATTGGGTAGTGTTCCATAGTGACACTTTTTTTTTCACGACAACAGTGATATTTACAAAATTTATGAACGAAAGATCTTACTTTAAAATAGTGTTCCATGCGTGTGATCTTATTTTAAAATTTATTTTAATATATTGTCTCTGTTTTAAAATCATTATTCATTTAAAAAATTTACAACTCTTATTTATTGTCTTTATTTTTATTTTTTCATAGTGATGGATGTGCACAGTTACTCTGTCTACACTAAGGGCAAAAAATCTCATGTATATCACTCTACATGTATTTTCGAATGAAAGATCTTTCTGTTCGACATCTACAGGCGGAAGAAAGTTTCTTTTGATCAACAAAAAATACATAAAATTAAAAAGATGTTAAGTGAAGAGGAGCATAAAAAATTAGAATGTCATAAGGGTTTGTGTATTGTTGTCCAAGATGAAAGAGGGAGAAGATATAATTTTTTGTTGCGTTGTAGTTGGACAGGTAATGTGTACATATTCAGTGGATATGGATGTGGTTAAAATTTATGAAAATAAATTGTATTAAGGAAGGGGATATTCTCAAAATAATGTCATCCCGTTATATGCGAAGGGATGGAATGGAAAATTTATACTTAGGCATCTACATTCGTACTTCAAAAAGGAAGACATTTGAAGCAAAGAATACGAACCACAACTAATGAAGTGGTGGTGGCCCGGCATGAAGACATATCAGAAGACTAAAGATTTGCAATAGAAGGAAAATAATTCTAAGAATGCGTGACAATGACAATGATTATAATTCTCTTCTATTCTAAACTATAATAAAAATAAACTCTTTGAACATGTTATGATAGTGTGATTGTATGTTTTCTATCTCTCTCTCCCCCTCCCTTATTTCTCTGTACTTTTGCATTTATAGCAAATTGAATGTCTTTTAATTTTTAGTCATATGTAGTTTGTGTGATTTCATATAACTTATAAATCAAATTGATTATATAATTTGAATGCTATGATATTTGACGTTGTTATAGATACGATCATCATACTTAGATAAATTATGTATAAGAACTACGTAATCGTCATTACCAACTATAATCCAATCCTATTATAGTATTTTTTAAAAAATAAAATTTCTTATATATACACTCACTATTTACTTATAGTACATTCACAAATTCAAATTATTATGTGTATGTATTTTTATAGTAACTATATAAAGTATATACTATATATTAAATTAACATAAATATTTGTATTTATAATATATCTAAACTACTATATTATAACTAATGTAGCTAATAATGAACAACAAATTTAAGTTAAAATAGTTGTTAATTTGTACAATAATATTTACACTCCATTTCGCATTAATAAGATTTGGTAAAATCTTTCGGTTTCAGAAATTACCAACAGTTACAATAAAATAAGAAAAAATTTAAGAAAGAAAGGAGAGAGAACGAGAGAGACACAGAGAGAGAGAGAGGAGGGATAGAGAGAGAAGAGGATGATGAGAGAGAGGAGAGAGAACGATAGAAAAGAGAGAGAAGAGCGAGAAAGAAGATAGAATAGAGAGAGAGAGAGAAGGAGGGACGCTAGCGCTACTGTAGCTAAAATAGCGCTACAGTAGCATGCAGCAGCGGACGTGGGAGCGGGCGCGGAGGTTGGCGCGGGCCTCATGCGCGGGCGGCGACGGGCGAGGATGCGGGCGGTCGCTGGCGTGGGTCCTGGCGTGCGCGGGCGAACAGCAGGCCGAGAGACAGAGATACGTAGAGAGTAAGAAGAGTGAATCGCATGGCAGGGGAGAGAGAGAGAGAAGTTAAAAAAATTGTAATTTAAGAGGGACGAAATGGTTTATAAATCTACATAGAGAAGAAAGAGGAGAGAGTTAAGAAGATAGATATTTGAAAAAAAGAGAAATGTAAGAAAAAAATATGAGAAAATTTTGGAAAATGAAAAGAAAAAGAGAGAAAGAAAAATATATTTAAAATCATAAACTCTCTTCATTAACACTTGATCCAATCTTGGTCCATTGACAAATTTTTGTTAATTAGGTCATTAACCAGAAAATACATCACATATAGCAGATTAAATCAATTCATATTTGTAATAAAACGGCAATGTGTTTTTATAAAATTAACAATTATTTATACATAAAATAATATGATTATCAATAATAATTTTACAATTATCACACCCAATGCATTCACTTCATTCTTAATGTGATAGTATGTTCTCTCTCTCTCTCTCTCTCTCTCTCTCTCTCTCTCTCTCTCTCTCTTTTATGCCATTAAAAAATTTTGCTCTGCTCAAGATAGAAATCAGGGTCTAATCTCCCTAGGGACGACTTTAATTCATCTTTATCTTGAAGGCACACTTTTTTTTTCATTGACAATTGTTTAGAGTTGATGTTAGATTTATTTATTTATACACACATACTACAATCCCAATGTATTATATGATCTTTATTCATATATTATTTTTCTTTTCATCTTTTCAATTCAAACCACTCATTAAATGATGTAAATAATATTTGTTGCAACTAGAACACATTCGTGGACACCGCGATAGCGCGAGAGGGATCACTCATCTATTTGTTAAGAGGTTTGTTTACATAACAATTTGATGTAAGTATTCTTTTCACATACACTAATGGCTATGGCTATGTTTTCTTTATCAAAGCTTCACTTATTCATTCATTTACTACTTACATTTTAAGAATAGTATATTTCTTCTTTATTTAATGAATCATTATTCTCTAACTACTCATCTTTCACTTTATACATTACAATTGTTTATTTTGGTGGAACTATTAAAAGTATATGATGAATGAAGAAGAGATATGCAACTTTGAAATTGCAGAACAACAAAGAAAAGATGGTAAATTTTATTTTACCATTATGTTTATCATTTTGAGGATTATTTACTTATCCAAAACTAAATGTATATTTTTTTCTTCAAGACATTCGTCGTAACAAAAACAAAAGAAGAAGAGAGAAATATTCTCAGTTGCATGGAAGCAAACGAAAGGACACAAACGAAATGTTGGAAAATCATACAGTTAAAACAGTTGCAACATGCACATATTGTGGAGCGAAAAATTTGAATATGAACCACCAACATTTTGTTGTTACAATGGAGAAGTCCTCTTAAAGATTAAGTCTACCCCTTAAGAATTATTGAGATTGTATAGTTCAGATGATGAAGAATCAAGGGATTTTAGGAACTTTATACGTGGATATAACAGTGTATTTGCATTCACATCATTGGGTGTGAAATTGGATAACAGATTTGCAAATATGAAAAGTGGTAACTACATTTTCAGAGTGCAAGGACAAATTCATCATTATCTTCCATCATTGACACCCACAGATAACATGGCTAGATTTCTTCAGTTATATTTTTATGACACAGAAAATGAAGTTTCAAATCGAGCCTCACATGTTCCAACTTTGAATATCAGTACTATTGAGAAGTTGATGTCAATACTCAACATCAATTCATATTCTACTTTTTTGAGAAATCTTAGATCTTTGACACCATTGGATAACAAAATCATCACAATTAGAAAAGATTGTGGATTAGATCAACGAGTATATAATGCACCAACTGCTGATCAAGTTGCAGCCATTTGGATTGAAGGAAATAATATGGAGACTAGATATATGACTGACATTGTTGTACATGGACATGATGGAACTACTCATAAAGTCCAATCATATTTTGGCTATTACGATCCATTACAATATCCTTTATTATTTCCAAGAGGAGAAAGTGGATGTCATAGAGGGATTATACGGAACAAACGAGGCATGCATTTCAGAACACCATGTTCATTATTGCCATCTGATCATACTGACTTTCAAGACATACTACATATGGAAGAATGTAATTATTAAAAATATTTTTTCAATTCTTTCCCACTATATTAACTTCTATTTCAATTAGTATTCATGATCATACTTATTTTCCTTTTTAGGATTGTCTGAACAAGGAAACAAGAGTTGTTATATATCAGCAAGAGAATACTATGCATACCTATTACAAATCAGGGAAAATTCAAACAATGCTTTGTTATTTGGAGGACGACTGTTACAACAATATGTTGTAGATATGTCCATCAAGATAGAGACAAACAAATTAGATTTTTATTATAACAATAAAAAATAAATCAGATCAGAATTGTATCAAGGAATTGTTGATGCTGTCAATGGGTGAAGTCAATGCAAATCAAATTGCAAAAAGAATAGTACTCTCTGCTTCATTCATTGGAGGACCAAGAGACATGCGTAGACGTTACTTAAATGCTATGTCTCTTGTACAATGTTTTGGAAAGCCTGATATATTTCTGACTATTACTTGCAATCCAGATTGGAATGATATAAAAGCAGAGCTATAGCCATGGGAATATACATTCAATAGACCAGATATAACATCAAAGATTTTTAGAGCCAAACTTCAAGACTTAAAAGAAAAGTTGTTCAAAGAGGATATATTTGGTAAAGTAGCAGCTCATGTGTATGTCATTGAATTTCAAAAGAGAGGATTGCCACATGCTCACTTTTTGATAATATCAAAGGAAGAACACAAAATCACATCTCCAGAAACATATGACAATTTTGTATCAGCTGAGATACCAGATGCCAATGTCGACAAGGAGCTTTATGAATTGGTTCTAAAACACATGATGCATGGTCCATGTGGAAATTTAAGGCCAACTTCCCCATGTATGAAAGGGTCATCCTTTTTGTGAAAACTCAATGCAAGGAAACAATTCATATCCGATGTATCAAAGAAGAAATGATGGAAAACAAGCTAAAGTTAGAAATCATATTTGGATACTAGATGGGTTGTACCATACACCCATATTTGCTAAAAAGGTACAATTGCCAAATCAATGTTGAGATTTGCTCTTCTATAACAACTGTGAAATACCTATACAAATATGTGTATAAAGGACATGATCATGTTTCTATGTATATACATGGTGAAAATGATAAACAGACAATCGATGAGATCAAAAACTATCAAGATGGAAGATGGGTATCTCCACCTGAAGCAATATGGCGAATATTTCAATTCAATCTTTATGAAATGTATCCTTCTGTAATCCTATTGCACTTGCATCTCCCCAATAGATAGATGGTGACATTTAGAACAAATGAGAATTTACATGATGTAGTCGCTAAACATTGTACAAGAAAGACTATACTTACAAAATTCTTCACAACAAATGCAACTGATGTTGAGGCACGGAAACATCTTTATAGAGAATTTCTAGAACATTATGTTTGGAACAAAAGCAAACTATGTTGGACTCCTAGAAAACAAAAGCAAGTAATTGGACGTATAAATGCAACAAATCCGTCAGAAGGGGAAAGACACATACTAAGATTACTTTTGAACCATGTGCGTGGTCCCACATGTTTCAATGACTTATATACAGTGAGTGGTGTTACATATCCTACTTTCAAAGATGTTGCCCAAAAATTAGGGTTGCTAGAAAATGATAATGCAGTATTTTGTTGTTTAGAAGAAGTTATACAATATCAAATGCCATATTCTTTGCGCAGACTCTTTGCCACAGTTTTAGCATTATGTGAACCAGATGATGTCAGCACATTGTGGAATAAGTTTCATATTTATATGTGTGAGGACAATGCAAGGACTGGTGATTTCACATTTGTAGAACAAATAATGGCAACTTTAAAAGACATCAAAATATTCTTACAAAATATGGGAAAGGATATTGTACATTATGATCTACCTCCAATCGTCACAGATGAAGCATCAGACAAATCAAGAGAATGTTGGATGAATTAACAATTCAAACACCACCTGAAGACATGCTTGCAATCACTTTGCTTAACGATGATCAAAAAAGAGCATTCAACTGCACAATGGATAATGTGAATATAGAAAATGGAAGTATATTCTTCGTTGATGGACCAGGAGGAATAGGAAAAACCTTTTTATATCATGCATTGTTAGCACAAATAAGATCAGTTGGTCAAATAGCATTAGCTACAACAACATGTGGTGTTGCAGCATCTCTTTTGCCAGGTGGACGGACAACTCATTCAAGATTTAAAATTCCCCTTGATGTTAATGAGACATCAATTTGTGGCACAAAGAAACAAAGTAGTTTGGCTAAATTAATTAGAAAATATAAATTAATCATATGGGATGAAGCCCCAATATTGTCAAAAATGTTTGCGATTGAAAGTTTGGATAGGACATTATAAGATATAATGGATTCATATTTGCCATTTGGAGGAAAAAATATGTTATTTGGAGGAGATTTTCGACAAGTACTTCCAGTGGTACTTAAAGGAACAAGAAATCAAACAATTGAAGCATCTCTCGTCAAATCATACTTGTGGCCCTTGATGACAAAATTGTACTTGAAAATAAATATGTGTGCAAGAGATGATCCAGAATTTTCAAAATTTTTACTGCGTATTGGTGATGGAGTTGAAGAAACAATAGACAACGATATGATTCACATTCCAGGAGATATGCTTATACGATGTGATAAAGAAAGAGAATCAGAAAATACATTGATTGACACAATCTATCCAAAATTATATGCACAATATGTACATGTAGCTTATGTTGCAAATAGAGCTATATTGACTACAAAAAATGAATATGTTGACAATCTCAATGAGATGATCATAAAAAGATTTCCAGGAGAAGAGACAGTATACTATATATAGTTTTGATTGTGCAGTTGATGAAGCAGATTGCAACTATCAAGTTGAATTTTTGAATAGTTTAACACCAAGGGATGCCACCTTCAAAGTTGACGTTAAAAAAACATTGTCCAATAATGCTATTGAGAAATTTAGATCCACGTAATGGACTTTGTAATGGTATAAGATTAGTCTGCATTGATCTACAAACAAATGTCATCAAGGCTAAAATTACAGTTGGTCAACATTTTGGTAATGAAGTGCTGCTTCCAAGAATTCTTCTATATCCTGCAGAATCTGACAAATATCCTTTTCAATTCAGAAGAAAACAATTTCCTATACGTTAGCATTTTCTATGACCATAAATAAGGCACAAGGTCAAACAATTCCAAATGTTGGAATATACTTACCTGAACCAGTATTTTCACACAGTCAACTTTATGCGGCAATGTCAAGAGGAATATCCAAGGATACAACAAAATTTCTTATAAAAACAACAGATGGTTATGCTCAAAGATATCATGACTACACAAGAAATATTATTTACAAGGAAATATATGAACCATGTAACTATAAGTACCAATAATATCCTCTAATCATTATCATTATAATATTGAAATATTCAATTTTTCATATACAATATTTGACTTCTTCTTATTTTTTATAGAACATGTCAAGTGATTATATGTTGTTGAAAGAATTGACTCCTCAATTGAAGAAATGGAAGAAAAAATACAAACTTTTGAAGAAAGATAAGCCCTATGACTTCTTAAGGAACAATAATTTGGAAGAGTAGTCAACATGTGCTTAGTAGATGAACAAGTAAGTATTTCTTTCCCCATATTATATACATTTTTATTATTATTAGTCATAAATATGCACATATTTATATACTCATATTCTGAATTTTTTTTACAGGGCACTACAATACAAGGTACAATAATTTTAGAAATTATACCAATATTTGACCAACTACTCTCAGAAGATAAATTCTATTTCATTTCAAATGGACACATAAAAGAGGCCAATCCAAAGTTTAACAGAGGATCTATCCTATACAACATCATATTCACAAGGGACACTATCATCTCTGAGACAATTCTATTTGATACAGCCACAACTAACTTTGAAACAACAAGATTGGGTGATGGAAAGGAAACATACTCAACACTATCAAAGTTATTGAACAACATAACTGAAGATGAAGTCATATGTGAATATATTCATGATATGTATATTTTTGAAAAACTGCATATATTTGTATTAATGTAACATTATTATTTTTCTTGTAGATTTGATAGCTGTTGTCATCAAAATAGATGAGCCAACAATGGTAACAAGAAGAGCATGGGAAACAAATACAATAACAAAACTTGTCTTAACAGATATTCGTATGTACTTATAATCTCAATTTATTATCACACTGTGTACGAATTAAAAAATATTTCTCATTATATTTTTTATTGTGGTTAGATGTTCAATACAATATGCTGACTATATGGGAAAGTTTTGTGGAAAAAGAAGGATGGATGATATTGCATACCATTGATGAAAAATCAATCATAATGGCAACATCACTACGAACACATCAATTTAGAGGTAACAAAGTTCAATCTACTATGTCTTTCAATTATGAAATATTATTTATTTTGTGAATATAATCTCTGATTACACTTACATTTTATTATTTTCACCAGGAAACTTTGAGTTGAAAACAATACATCAAACTCAAATTTACATTAATCCTGATAATGATATCAAACAACTACAATAAAACATTGGTAAGAATTTTTTTATATATTTGTTAATAATTATATTATAAATACATATTTTATTCTATATTATTTTTTAGAAATAGAATTAATAAAATATTATTTGTTATTTTCTTAAACAGGACAACACAAAATGAAGAAGAAATATTAAGAAGGGCTGGCCATGAGAAAGCTGAAGATACTACAATCTTAATACCAGAAAAAGTTTCAATCAATGGGTTGAAAGAATATACAAAAAATAAACATGCAGAGGTACAGTATGATGTTATGTGTACTATCTATTGACATGTACATCTAATAAATGTTGATATACATCTAATATATTTTGATATGTTATGATCTTCCTTCATATAGAATAGTCTTTTGAGGTCCAAATATCTATAGTTGATGTCAATACAAATCAAGACCCATAGTACTTAGCATGTGAACATTGTAGCAAAACAGTACAAAGAAGAATGAAATATATTCATGTACAAAATGCGTAAGAAATGATATCACACCAACAATCAAGTAAGTGCATAAATATCTTTGGCTAAACTTTATTATATGTGTGTATGCTAAATGATATTTTTTTTCATAGGTACAATTTAAAGGTGAATATTGATGATTGTACATCAAATATGTGGATTACATGTTTCAATGAAGAAGCAGGAAAAAATCCTTGGAATTTTAGTTCAACAATTGAAAGAAAAAAGGTCATTATTACATTTTTTAAACTCCAAAGTTATTACTATCTAACCTCTTCTATATATTCATAGTAATCTCTAAAGTGATGGTCTAATCTCTCTATAATCTTTGTAGGATACAAATATTTCAGACTATATATCTACAATAGAATGCTGCCAACAAAAAATATCTCTTGGCAATTAAAGTGACAAAAAAGTTTGGCAAATTTGAAGGTTACAATTATACATGTGTGAACGTGGACAAATAAAAAATGCAAGTTTATGAACATGAAGACGAAGATGATGCAATGTGGAAGAAAAAGAGCTAGAAGAAAACAAAAGATTCAAAATAAGAAGACTTATTTTGCGAGATGATTAGCATACAAAAAAAAAAAACATAACAAGTCACTTTGATATTGTGTTTATCATGAAATTGTTCATTTTATTTTGTGACTTATGATAACTATGTGTTTGGATTACCTATCATTTTCATAATTATGTCTAAATTGATTATCAAATAATATTTTCCTTTGAAATCTTACATAATTTTTTACAAAATATATTTTTTGTTGAAGAGAAAAGTCTCTTAAATAATTATAATATTATTAATAGTAATTTTTACTTAGATCTTATTTGCAGTATGTAAAGTTTAAAAGTCAAAAACATATGATTCGAAATGGTCCCACACCATCCTCTCTCCTCCATATTTTCAAGACAAACGGGGCCAGTTCGAATGCCGGGTCTGGTCACCTCTTTCTTTTTAGATCAAAAAATCCTCTTAAGCAATTATAATATTATTAATAGTCATTTCACTTAGATCTTTATTTGTAGTATATCAAGATCTAGTAGTAAAAATATAATAAATATTTTTAGAGAAAAATATTATATATTTGTTCTAATTTCATAATTGTTAACAATGTAATCGTATATTTTAATATATGATTTTTTAATACCACAATTATATAGATATGTTCTTACATAATAAAATAGTCACAATAATTAATAAATATCTATATCAATAAAGTTTTTACAGAAAATAAATTACTATATTCTCAACTATGCTACACACGCGTAGCGCGTTTATTTGACTAGTATATAGAAGTAATTGTTATCATTTTAGTCACTTTTTTTTTAATAGATTCTTCCGTCTCTCTCTCAGTTGGACTGCCTTTTTCTCTCAATATCTCTTAACCGATTCTTTCTCTCTCACTTTTTTTCTTCCACACTTAACTTTATTTTTATATGTGCACTATATCCAATTTACATCAGCCATAAGTATAAATATAAGAATTCAACTTATAACAAAATAAATTCTTTACATAAAACCAAACAAAGATATATTAATTTAAATTTATAGATCAAATGAAGAAATAAAGAGCTCAAAATCAAACCAATCTAAGAGAACTCAAAATTCACAAAAAAAAAAAACACCGGCTAACAATGGAAAAGTCCGAGACAAAATCCTATCCATAAGAATGAGTATAAGACTAGAGGCATGTAGAGTGTTAGAAAAATTGATGCACCGTTCTATCTAAAATTAATAATATTTGTTTATAAAAAATAATTATATGAATATCTTAGTATTACGTATATTTCTATTATAATGAGAAATTTATGATAGATCAATAAATACAAATTGTAATCCAAGAGGGAGGTTGAGAGAGGGG